>JAWZYU010000002.1:96218300-97418300 GCA_038380435.1 Ryuthela nishihirai
TATTTTTTTTTTCGTTTAATTTCTTAATATTCAGTACAGTGACATCAGTTCGAGGAAGATCTCTGCCGAAGCGGAGATTGAAATAAAAAATTGTAAAGTCGTAACTGTGACCGTTCTATCAAGTTGCCACTCAATGAAAACTAATCTTCTGACAATCTAATAAAATGCAATATTTCAATTACGAATTTCGGCATTTAGTCAACTGATGCATCTATTCCGGTAACTATTTCACAGCATCATCATCATCATCATCCTCAAGCAGCCATGAGCTACGGAGGTACAACCATACTGTGCAATTTAGTTCTCCAAGCAAGTCTATCCTGAGCTACATCTACTGCATCTGGCCACTGCACACCAATTCTAACAAGGGCCTGTTTGACATTGTCCGCCCATCGCATCCTAGGTCTCCCCTTCTTTCTGAGGCCATTAGGCACACTGTTCATAACCCTATTCGCCAATCTATAATTATTCATACGGGCAACATGGCCAAACCAACGGAGTCTCTCTCTGCACAATATGCTGCTTAAAGGAGGTTGCAAACTCCTTTGCCTAACCTCATCATTAGTTACAAAGTTGAACCACCTAATGCCCAAGATACTGCTTAAGCATCTGGAATCAAAAGCATCTAGTTTCCTGTTATTTTGTTTACAAAGTGTCCACGTTTCACTACCATAACTAACCCTAGAAAGAACCAAACTATTATGCAGCCTAATTTTTGTCTTTTGGTGTATACGCCTATTTCTCCACACTCTCCATAGATTCTTAAAAGTCCCGGCAGCAATCCCTATTCGTCTGTTAATCTCATGCCGCACATCACCAGTATCAGTTACGTAGCTCCCAAGAAAATTAAACTGTGACACCTGCTCAAGACTGCAACCATTCAGATCAACTGAATCACAGCCTGCCTGACCAATTTTCATCACTTTAGTTTTCTCCCTGTTTATAACCAAACCTACTCTACTACCAGTCTCATCAACAGCTCGAATGAAAGAGTTCATCTCATCAACATCATTTGCCAAAAGGGCTAAATCATCAGCATAATCTAAATCAGAAATTTTCGTATCTCCAGCCCATTTAAGGCCAAAATCTTTCCCTTGAAGTGAATTTCGCATAACATAATCAATAACCAAGCGAAAGAGAAAAGGAGACAAAATGCACCCTTGTCGAACACCAGAAGTAATGCTAAACCAATTGCTACAAGCCTTACCAACTCTCACACACGACTCAGTGTTATTATAGAGAGCTTTCATTATGGTAACTAAATTGTCTGGTATACCATATGTTGTCACAATCAACCACAAATTATGACGATCAACAGAGTCGAAAGCCATTTTGAAATCAACAAAGCTAGCAACCAAAGGTTTCTGAAACTCTAAACATTTCTCAAGAATCTGCCTAAGTGAAAATATCTGATCCACACATCCCCTACCACTTCTGAATCCACATTGCTCATCACGCAATTGACTGTCAACCAGATTCTTAATTCTATTAAGCACAATCATGGAAAGAACTTTACCTGGAACAGAGAGTAGGCTAACACCCCTATAGTTATCACAAGAACTGCGATCACCTTTTTTGAAAATAGGGATAACAATAGCTCTGGTAAAATCCTTAGGAACCATGCCTTTATCAAAAAAGATATTCAGAATTTCAGTCATCCAAGTGGTAACCGAAACATTTCCAGCTCTAAGCATTTCGGTAGTAATTTCACCTACCCCTGGGGATTTATGAAGTTTAAGTTTAAAAACAGTCAAAATAACTTCAGATTGTGTTATAGGGCCAACATTAAAGCCACCAATGCATCTATCATCATTGCAAACAATGGGAATAGAACTAACCGCATTGTTCAGAATATCACTGAAATGATCAGCCCACCTAGCCATGACAGAATCCTCACAGCACACTTTCCTATATATAATTATTATTCCCTCTTTCTGTCATTCGATGCACCAAAGTTAAAAAAAGTCATCGGTACCATGTTTCGAAATTTAGAATGTTGCGCAAAATGACAATTCACGAACTTTTTAATGAGAGGATGAAGTTGCCATTCATTAAAAACCAAACTTCTCATAATCGGTTAAAAATACATTTCAATTTATAATTTTATTTGGCGATCTGGCCACCAGATTGCTTTAAAATGTTAGCATATTATTACAGTGGATAAGGTTAAAATATCTGAAATAAAATTTATCATAAATGTACATGTTAACAATAAAGTTGTTGCAACATGAAATTTATAACCTTTTTCCCCATTGAATTTATCAGCTGATGTTTGACATCTAATTAATACATGACTGTATTCTTTATTATTGATATTTATTTTTATATTATTGATACATGACTGTAATTATTTCACTATTAGGAACGTTTACTGCTGAAAATCAAAAATAATAAACGTTTATAAAATAATAATGAATAATATCGTACGTCTTCTATTAAAACTACCGCCAATTGTTTTTATCGCAAAATTATTTTCCTCGTAATTTTCCAATATTAAGTATTTTTGTTTCTCTAACTCATAATGACACAACGATATGTCTTGTGTCTAAACGTTCCCTCCCGCACCTCGTGGCGGCAGCTCTCTTTTCAGCTCTCCCTCCGTTCCATGCGCTCTCCGTTAATACGATTCCTCTCTTAACTTTTGCCTCTCCTGGTGGCTCCCGACGCATCTCCGTAACGGTCCCAAATTTTTAACAGTTAATGTCCAACATCCTCCGATTTTGGGGTGATCGCTTCATAGATTATAGCAGCGGTTCTCAACGTGGAATTCGCCGTAAAATATTTTGGGGTTCGCAGTGAGAGTTCAAAAGTCGCTAGATAGTTTTATATATATTTTATTTCATTCCCATTGCCATATCATAACTATAGATTTATATATCTATACAACGGGTACGCCAGTTACATACACATTTCCAGGGGGTACGTGAAGCATAAAAGGTTGAGAACCACTGATATATATGTTTTATTTTATTCCCATTGTTATATTATAACTATAATTTTATCTATCTATATAAGGGGTACGCCAGTTACATACACATTTCCAGGGGATACGTGAAGCATAAAAGGTTGAGAACCACTGATATATATGTTTTATTTCATTCCCATTGTTATATTATAACTATAATTTTATCTATCTATATAAGGGGTACGCCAGTTACATACACATTTCCAGGGGATACGTGAAGCATAAAAGGTTGAGAACCACTGATATATATGTTTTATTTCATTCCCATTGTTATATTATAACTATAATTTTATCTATCTATATAAGGGGTACGCCAGTTACATACACATTTCCAGGGGATACGTGAAGCATAAAAGGTTGAGAACCACTGATATATATGTTTTATTTCATTCCCATTGTTATATTATAACTATAATTTTATCTATCTATACAAGGGGTACGCCAGTTACATACACATTTCCAGGGGATACGTGAAGCATAAAAGGTTGAGAACCACTGATATATATGTTTTATTTCATTCCCATTGTTATATTATAACTATAGTTTTATCTATCCATTTAAGAGGTACTCCAGTTACACATTTCCAGGGGGTACGTGAAGCATAAAATGTTGAGAACAACTCATATATATATGTGTGTGTGTTATTTTATTCCCATTGTTATACTATAACTATTGTTTTATCTATCTATACAAGGGGTACGCCAGTTACATATACATTTCCAGGGGGTACGTGAAGCATAAAAGGTTGAGAACCACTTGTATATATGTTTTATTTTATTCCCATTGTTATAACTATAGTTTTATCTATCTATACAAGGGGTACGCCAGTTATATACACATTTCCAGAGTAAAAGTTCGCTTCCAGTATAAAAGTTTGATAACCACTGCTCTAACTAAAAATGACACAAAGAGGAGCCCTGTGTATAAAAGTTCCCCACACGTAACTTGTGGCGGCAGCTCTCTTTCTAGCTCTCCCTCCTCCATTGCGCTCTCGGTCAATATGAATCCCTCTCTCCCTCTCCTGGTAGCTCGCGACGCATCTCCATAACGATTACAAATTTTTGACAGTTAATGTCCAACAACCTCTGATACTGGGGTGATCGCTTTTTAACTTCAAGGTATAATTTCTTGCTCTCTCAAAGAATGAAAAAGTTTATTTACTTTTTCATAGATGCAGAAAACTTCTCAGGTTTAATCAAGAAAAAGAGCCCCAGAGGATGTAGTTTTATCCGCCAAACTTCACAGCTGGCATGCGACAGTCAGGCAGATAGAGTTCACCTGGGATCCTCCACACCCAGTCTCGTCCATCAGACTGCCAGATGGTGTGGCGTGATTCATCACTCCAGAGAACGCTGTTCCAGTGCTCGAGTCCATTGGCACCCTGCTTTACACAACTCCAACCCATGGTTGGAGTTGATCTTGTTGATTTTAGGCTTGTGATCGTCTGTTAGAATTGGTCTATATTGACGAGATGCAGCAGATGTAGACGTGAACAGACGTGTTTGGAGAAAATCATTATCCCCTCTGGTTTGATCTCGTAGCTCATGAATGCATGAAGATTTTGTATGTATGTATGGAGGGATTGTGAGAGTACGTGACACTCGAGATGTAGCACGGGATGAGAATTAAGTCACTTATTGTTGGGTTGTTTCACCTCTGAGCGGCACTTTTTTGCACACCATGGGATAAATGGCCAGGTCACAATGACCCCGAAGACTCAGAGAAGGTTGGGGTAGGGGACCCACTGGAAAAGTTGTTGGAAGACAGATGGTAGCCTCCCGTCCAGCGTGTTCTTTAACGTGCACAGGGTATGGCTCTCCCACACACGGGGCCACGGCTTAACGTCCCATCCGACGGACGGCGGCCTTTCCAAGCCCATCGGTGTCCCCTACTGACCGTGGGCAGGGTGGGGGGATTTTGCGGAAATAAATCTCAAAGCTGACCCAGCTGGGACTCGAATCTGGGAACTACAAACTCTACGAGCCTGGGGCGCTACCGACTGAGCAAAACCCGCCTCTAAGTCACTTAGGAGTTCGAAAGATGAAGTTGAAATGAATGCCACAAGAGGATTAGTGATGCCGATCACTGATATCTGGCAGGTCGGCCTAACTCGCAGTCGGAGTTAAAATTCATCCAAAAAGTGTTCAATGGGGTTGAGATCAGGGCTCTGTGCAGGCCAGTCAAGTTCTTCCACATTCCTCTCATCAAACCATTCCCTAATGTAATCGCTTTATGGATGGGATCATCGTCATGTTGGTACAGGAAAGTACATCTAGAGATTGTGAGAGTACAGTCGCTCAAAAAAATATCCGAACACTAGTGTTGATTACAGAATTAAGAAAAAAATATCTGGCAACGTTTTTTTTTTTTTTTACAAATAGTGATCTGGCAACCTTCTTGTACAGTCGCTCTAACAAATATCCGAACACTATGGTTGATTACAGAGTTCAGAAAAAATATCTGGCAACGATTTTTTTAGAAATTTGTGATCTGGCAACCGCCGTGTCACGTCACACGGCGGTTGCCAGATCGTGTCACGTGACGCACTGATCGTCGTGTCACGTCAAATTTTATGCAATTTACGGAGTGCTTTTTAACGTTAGAATATTTTACCTCTGAAGGTCACCTTTTTTACACAATAGACTAAATGACCAGGTTACAAGACCCCAAATGCTCAGAGAAAGTTGCGGGTAGGATATCCACTGGACATCTTTTAGGAGACAGATAGTAGCCTCTCGTTAAAACTATCCAGCGTGTTCTTTAACGTTGGAATATTTTAACTCTGAAGGTCACTTTTTTCCACACGATGGGCAAAATCGCCAGGTCACAAGGATCCCAAAGGCTCAGAGGAAGTTGTAAGGAGGATATCCATTGCACAACTTTTAGGAGACAGATGGCAGCCTCCCACGAAGGCTATAAAATGCGTTCTTTAACGTTGGAGTTGTTTTACCTCTGAGCGGCAGTTTTCTCCCTCACAATGGGCTAAATGGCCAGGTCACAAAGATTCAGGGTACAAGGATACTCTATTGCACATGACCGCCACTATCGACCGCATGAGGTCAAAATGATTTCCACGCCGATTACATGAATGTAAGGGGCGAGGGTGGCTCAGTCGGTAGCGCGCCAGGCTCGTAATCTGTAGTTCCCAGGTTCGAGTCCCAGCTGGGTCAGTTTTGAGATTTACCTCCACAAAATTCCCCGCCCTGCCCACGGTCAGTAGGGGACACCGATGGGCTTGGAAAGGCCGCCGTCCGTCGGATGGGACGTTAAGCCGTGGCCCCGTGTGCGGTAGAGCCATAGCCTGTGCACGCTAAAGAACACGCTGGATGGCTATGACGGGAGGCTACCATCTGTCTCCCAACAGCTGTTCCAGTGGGTCCCCTCCCCCCACCTTCTCTGAGCCTTCGGGGTCCTTGTGACCTGGCCATTTAGCCCATGGTGTGCAAAAAGTGCCGCTCAGAGGTAAAACAACCCAACCCATGAATGTAAAATATCGTAATGTGTTGTATTAGATCATCTAGTATCTAGGATATAGCGAGGGGAATAATAATTCTAAGGTCACTTCCGCTTCCTAAAAATTGTGAAACGGAAATATAAACGATTTCATTTTCTAAGTTTTTATTTGTTACTAAGCTGTAGGGTAGTATATATCATTTTATACAGTTTATCAAGAGTATTTGATATTTTTGCTCAGTACTTTGAGGATCATTTTCTTCCATCAGTTTATAAAATTTGCTTGCCTACCCCTTGAAAATGTTTTTCTGCTACATGAATATAGCTTGCAGAGAAGACATTGTGTATTCTGTTACTATGTGGAAATTTCTTGCAAATGTAAAGTGAAATTATTTGATTGGTTAATTCTGCCATCTGTCGGACGTTTTGAAAACTTCGCATTTAAAAAATCTACTTAAATTCTAATTGTATAGAATGGGAAATATCCAGATAAGATTTTATATGTTCTAACGAAAACATTAAGAGTCTCTATAATTGATTATAACAAGAAAATAACGCAGTAGCAAAATAGGTAATATTAATCTTCATTTTCTGTAACTAATTGTGATTTCTTAGTTAACCTCCTCAGATTGTTTCTCTAAAAACAGTAGACCAAGCAGCAAAATTATAAATTGTAAACTTAATAGGTGAAAGAGCAATTACTGTTTAACTGAATTTTAGGCAATTAAAATCAATTGGATTTTTCAAAATTCATAATTCCTTCTGGTAAGAAAGTTTTCAGTTTCAAGTAAAATAGCAATTTATTTGTATCGCAGAAACATGCGCTTTTAAAAGAAAATCTGAAATTTTGTGTATAACAGGATAATTTTATACTGATTGATAGTATATTGGTGTTTTGTGTGATCAGTTAAGAAATTGTTTATGACTTCTGCAATTTCGTTGCCTTAGTTATTAAATCGGTTACTTTATAGTTTGTTTATTTATTTCGAATTCACGCTCGGTTCCCAAATATCCAAATAGGATTGGAAATCTGTAAAAACAATTTTCTTCGCAACTGGTTTTTTTGAATACGTTTGATAGTTACATATTCTATTGCATAACATGGAAAAATAAATCGCTAAAGTATTCGTGATGAGACTTCAATATTGTGTAAAACATATATATAATAATATTCTCGATTTTTACTTTTGTATTAAGATTGTTAGCTTTTCATAGTTAATAAAAGCTACCTGTGTAAAATTTAAACTTACGGATAGAAATTTTATTTTTTTCGTTTAATCGGTGGTACGAGTTTGTGACCCTTGTCGTTTCGAGTAACGTCTCTGCAGAAGCGGAGATTAAAATAAAAGTTATAAAGTCGTAACACTGACCATTTCATCAAGTTGCTATTCAATGAAAACTAATCTTCTGATAATCTAGTAAAATTTACAAATTTCGACTCTTAGTCAACTGAGACAACTATTCCGGCAAGTATTTCACAGCATGCTTTCCTTTATATGTAATTATTATTCAATCTTTCTATCATTCTATGCACCTAAGTTCGAAAAGTCATCAGTACCATGCTTTGAAATTTCGAACGTTGTGACAACGCTAACGTTCGAAATGGTTACTGTTAGGATGAAGTAGCCATTTAACGAACACCAATCTTCTCATAATCGGTTAAAAAAATTACAAATTATAGTTTGATTTTACGATCTGACCACCAGACTGCTTTAAAAAGTTAGTCTATTATTATAATGGATGAAGTAAAAATATCTGAAATAAAATTTATAAAAAATATACGTGTTAACAATAAAGTTGTTAGTAACCTGAAATTTACATCGTTTATTTTTTCCGTTATGTTTATCGGCTTAATACATGGCTCTAATTCTTTCACTATTAGGAATATTTAAAATAATAATAATAAAAAAAATACCCCCTCAAGCAGCTGCTTGCCACAGAGGTCTGACAGGAGCCTGTCAGTTTATATGCCAGAGTAGAAGGTCTGTGAGGATGGCAGGACCTCAGATACACAATTACTAAAATAAAAAACTGCTACAGCAGAAAAGTAATTACACGATGTGGAATTCCCCAAGGCTCAATTTTAGGTCCTTTACTGTTCCTAGTATACATAAATGATTTGTTCAATACAAAATTAAATAGTGCTATTTATCTATATCATTGTTTTAATAAACAGTCAGAAATACTTAAATGATAGCATTTCAGACGTTCAAACAGATTACAATAATATTATTATATGGTTAAATCATAATAAAATCTATTTAAATGAGAAAAAAACAAAACTGATGATTATTCATTCACCAGGATTTCATGTTCATCAAAACCTCTTTATCAAAACTTACAAAATAAATTGCAGAAAAAAGGATGCTTCAAATTATGAATCATTATGCAGTTGCCCACTTGTTGAGCAAGTAAATAAAATAAATTACTTAGGAATCATTTTTGATGAATATTTTAGGTGGAATGCCCATATATCCCACATATGTGAAAGCTTGAGAATATCGGCGATAAAAATTCAAAAATTGAAATACGTATTAAATATGGAAACATGTGTACTATTTTATAAAGCAATATGCGAATCTATTTTAAATTATGGAATAATTGTGCATGGAACAACTAACTTAACTAACATAAATAAAATAGAAAAACTGCAGTCTATAATAGCTAAAAATATTCTTCCGTTCCATTTGCAAAAAATTTATAAAACTTCTACCGATAGATTAAAATTTTTAAATCTTTTATCCTACAGCAATTTATATAAATATAATGTAATAATTAAAAATTTTTTTGACGAAACTTACAAACTAAAAATTCAACATAATAAAAATACAAGACTTCAAAACAATGGTTATTACAAATTGCCAAATTTTCGAAATAATTATGGGAAACATAACTCCGAATATCAAGTACCACTTATATTTTATGCTACTCCAAAAGAATTACTAAATATAGATTCTTTCAGAAGACTTAAAATGGAATTAAAAAATTATTTGGTATTTTCTAGTTAGCTGATTTTTATGTGTTGTGTTTTGTGGATTTATTTGATGTACACCACTTTTGTGGCTGAATGACCTATGTTTAATATAATTTCTTCATTTTCCTGCAGATAAACTATTTAGCTTTGCGGGTCAAATTGTAAATGTATTTGCATTCTTTACTGTTATGAATAAAAATTATATTCTTAAAAAAACAAAAAACGACACGAACATCCATGCCTTACCCGGGGCTCGAACCCAGGTCCCTTAGATCAGTAGCCAAGTACAACCTTTATATCATAATCATAACTAACTTTTATGTTAAATTTCGTACACCATTGTACTGGAAGCTGCCGCAAAAATTTTTTTTCTTGTATAATGTTATTTTCTCATAATTTTGTTTGTACAGTTTTCGCTTCTCTAACTCATAACGACACAATGATGAGTCTTGTGTGTAAACGTTCTTTAAAACTCTTCGGTAATATTATTATCTCTCTTTACTCTTGCCTCTCCCTTTGTAATTAGGAAAAACTCTCGAAAGCAAATTATATCTAAAATCAGTTTCACTTGAGTTTTTCTTAATCCCTTGTGCCGTCGAACTAAGATTCAGACACTAAGCTGTTGGGCATAAGGTTAAACTAATTTAATGTGATCAGCGAGACAGCCTCAGCAAAACATAATGTTCTCTGCCAGCTGTGCCTCAAAAACACACATCTTTCAAACATCTTTCATTCTGTCACACAACATTGCTAGAGAATATTCCCAAGTCTTATTAGACGGCGTCCATCTCCCTTCCAAGCATGCACAATTGAGATGCGATTCAAGGGAAAGACAAATAGAAACCTTTCGCCATAACCAAAGAAAAACGTAAAACATTTAGCACCCTTGAGGGGAGAGGGGTACGAATCCGGGTTCCTGCCATTGCGCAGGAAATTAAGTTTCGGCCGCATAAAAAAAAGGAAGGCTCCCGTCCCCTTTCCGAAAACCCGGACAACGACCCAGTTCAGTTGAAGTCACACTGGGTCTTGTGACCATAGTTATTCTTGAAAAATAATTGTAGAGTGATCTCGGAGATGCGTAAAAAGCGATGAGCATGAGACATCGGATGATGATTAAATTAAAGGGATTTCTTCCTGTGTGAGGAAGGAATCAGAGTCAAAGAAAGTGGAAGAAAGAAAGGAGGAAGGATAAAAAAAGAGACGAGGGGAGAAGAGGGAGTCAGTAGCAACAACAGCGCTCGTCTCGGCTCTGCGTGCTTAAGGTCAGTTGGCAGCCTGCCTCGCCCAGGATTGCTGAGCCTAAGGGTTTGTCCGGCTGAAGGTTACGGTAACGTGGCTTTCAATGGCGAGATTTGACCTTCTCCTTTTAAGTGCTGACCATAACATAAAAGACTAAGAATGGGGAGTGGGGGGGGGGGTTGAGGGGGAAGGGAGAAGGGAAGGAAGAGCTTAAGGCCGAAAATGAAACACTGCATACATTCAAATACAAAGTACAACTACAACTAGGTTAATATAAATAAAAAAATAATAAATAAATACCCCCTCAAGCAGCTGCTTGCCACAGAGGTCTGACAGGAGCATGTCAGTTTATATGCCATAGTAGAAGGTCTGTGAGGATGGCAGGACCTCAGCAGAAAAACGACACATACATCCATGCCTTACCCGGGGCTCGAACCCAGGTCCCTTAGGTCAGTAGCCAAGCACGCTAACCACTCTAACATTAAATATTTACATATTTATATTTGATTTTAATTTTATATAACATTGCATTGAAATACCTAGTATCTGAAGAGTTAAATTTTAGCAATAGTTCGTAAAAATACTTTAAGGATTAGTTATTCGATTTTACTTTAGTAAAACTACCTTAATCAATACTACCTTAATGGTAGTATTGATTTAAAAACATTCTCTCATTAAATGTTAGAAATTAATTTTAATAATTTTAAAATAACCTGTTAAGAATTAAACTTTTGATTTGAAGAATGAATTGAATCTAATGATGATTAGGGAATTGCCAAATATTTACCATAATTTTACAAATAAGAATCCCTTCTTAGTCACTCCAACAAATTTAGCCCATGGTCGCCAGAAGTACAGTCGCTCAAAAAAGTATCCGAACATTAGAGTTGATTACAGAATTCAGAAAAAATATCTGGCAACGATTTTTTTAGAAATTAGTGATCTGGCAACCTTCGTGTCACGTGATTACAGAATTCAGGAAAAATATCTGGAACGTGTACAGCAACTGTACATTCTCCAGTTACCGTTCACAACACGCTCCAGTTTGCTGTGAACGGTAACTGCACACGCTCAATATTTCCGTGAGTGAGCCCACACGATCCAGGTCTTTGTGAGCTCACACGATCCAATGTGCTGTGAACATTAACCGCAACCGCTCCAGTTTGCTGTGAACGGTAACTGCACACGCTCCATATTCATTGCATTATATATTCATACGCATTATATATACGTATTAAAAAATATCCGAACACTATGGTTGATTACAGAATTCAGAAAAAATATCTGGCAACGATTTTTTTTAGAAATTAGTGATCTGGCCACGTTAAACGAAGGTTGCCAGATCACTAATTTCTAAAAAAAATCGTTGCCAGATATTTTTTCTGAATTTTGTAATCAACTGTAGTGTTCGGATACTTTTTTGAGCGACTGTACATGGCATGCTTTGCTCTTAATCTCTTCTTATCCAGCTGCAACCGATCGCGAATTTCACATTTTCCTTTTCCATAGCAATTTTCCTGTGGTCTCTGTTTTTCTCCTCCAAAATTTCCTTTGCCTGGCCCTCCAGAGTTGGTGTTTAATCTCGGTCAGGCAGATATCCATAACATATTTTTTTTGTGTGCTGATTGCCAGCGGATGATGGAATAATACAGTGTCCTCTGACATTGCTGGCAATCCTGACCACGTTTTCAATTTTAGTCATAATTCTTGCGCGAATTTTCAGTCATAGAATAAATGTTTCGTGGTTTCGATACACGCGCAACGTTAAGAATCAGAAAGAAGAATCATGATCTTTATAGATTTTCATTTTTTATGGCAATTTGAAAACTGAAGACTCTTTAAGCTAAAGCCAAGTTTTGGCTAATTTTTTTGGAATCACAAAGAAAAATCTCATTTATCCTTACCGCCAAAAAGATGTATATCTTGAAAAGATTGATAGACGACAAATTAAAATCAGTAACTGCTTTTTGAAATAAAGGTATTATAAAAATTGAGATTTAGTTTAACATTCTTCCATTTAATGACATTAGTTTACAATGGGACTGGATCAAGGAAAAGAGAAAGGGGTGGTGTTGGGAGGGACGAAATAATCCATCAATCGAGCGGAAAAAAGGTAAAAGAGGGAGAGTGTTTTGGGTTGGGTTGTTTCACCTCTGAGCGGCACATTTTTGCACATCATTGGCTAAATGGCCAGGTCACAAGGACCCCTAAGGCTCAGAAATGGTTGGTGGAGGGAATCCAATGGAACAGCTGTTGGGAGAGAGATGGTAGCCTCCCGTCAAGGCCATCCAGCGTGTTCTTAATGTTGGCTTGTTTTACCTATGAGCAGCACTTTTTTGCACAAAATGGGCTAAATGGCAAGGTCACAAGGAGCCCGAAGGTTCAGAGAAGGTTGGGGGAGGGGACCCACTGGAACAGCAGTTGGAAGACAGATGGTAGCCTGCAGTCAAGGCCATCCAGCGTGTTCTTTAACGTTGGAATTTTTTACCTCTGAGCGGCACATTTTTACACACCATGGACTAAATGACCAGGTCATAAGGACCCCGAAGGCTCAGAGAAGGTTAGGGGAGGGTACCCACTGGAACAGCTATTGGGAGACAAATGGTGGTCTCCAGTCAAGGCCATCCAGTGTGTTCTTTAACGTTTCGTTGGGTTGTTTTACCTCTGAGCGGTACTTTTGCGCACCATGGGCTAGATGGCCAGGTCACAAGGACCCTGAAGGCTCAAAGAAGGTTGGAGGAGGGCACCCACTGGAACAGCTGTTGGGAAACAGATGGTAGCCTCCCGTCAAAGTCACCCAGCATGTTCTTTATCGTGCACAGGGTATGGCTCTCCCGCACATCCCATCTGACGGACGGCGGCCTTTCCAAGCCAATCGGTGTCCCCTACTGATCGTGGGCAGGGCAGAGAATTTTGCGGAGATAACACTCAACGCTGACCCAGCTGGGACTCGAACGTGAGAACTACAGATTACAAGCTTGGCACGCTACCCACTGAGCCACCCCGCCCCTCCTCTATTCAGGAGAGCAATACCCTGTGCACGTTAAAAAACCTACTGGGTGGCCTTGACGGGAAGCTGACATAGGTCTCCTAACACTTTTCCAGTGAGTCCCCTCCTCACAAACTTCTCTGAACCCTCGGGGGCCTTGTGACCTGGCTATTTAGCCATTTGTGCACAAAAACGTGCTGCTCATAGGTAAAAGCAAGGAACCTCCCGTTAATACTCTCCAATGTGTTCTTTAACGTGCACAGAATAGTATTCTCCTGCACACAAGGGCTACGGCTTAACGTCTCATCCGACAGGCAGGGCAAGGAGTTTTGCTGAGCAGGCTGCTAAAGATGGCGCTGCAAGCAGCGATATTGAGTCGTCCGTGTCTACCAACTAGTCATTCTGTGACGTCTCTGCTGTTGACGAACCACAGTTTTATGCATTTGTTAAATATTACTTTCTAACACACTATATAATAAATTAAATAATCTTCCTACCGGTAGGTATTTAACATGGGTTGTTTTACCTCTGTGCGGCAGTTTTTTGCATACCATGGGGTAAACGGCCAGGTCACATGGACCCCGAAGACTCAGAGAAGGTTGGGGAAGGGAACCCACAAAAACAGCTGTTGGGAGACAAATGGCAGCCTTCCGTCAAGGCCATCCAGCGTGTTTTTTAACGTGCAAAGGTTATAGCTCTCCTGCACACGGGACCACGGCTTAACGTCCCATCCGACGGAAGGCGGCCTTTCCAAGCCATCGGTGTCCCCTACTGACCATGGGCAGGGCGGGGAATTTTGCGGAGATAAATCTCAACGTTGACGCAGCTGGGACCCGAACCTGGGAACTACAGAATACGAGCCTGGCGCGCTACCGATTCAGCCCCCTCCCCCCACACACACACATCCGATAGGCAGGGCAAGGAGTTTTGCTGAGATAAATCTCAAAGCTAGCCCAAGTGGCACATTGAGAATTAGTGGAAAAATGGGAATTCCTGCAGGCTGTTAAAGGTGGCGCTGTAAGCAGCGATATTGAGTCATCCGCTTCTAGCAACTAGTCATTCTGTTTCTTCCTGAACAGAAAGTTTTCAAAAAGCACATAATATAATATTTTAAATAATCTTCCTACCGGTAGGTATTAACACGCAATGTCTCATATATACGTAGGATAATCAGTGATTGACTGACGTTAAGCCGTCAGCCCATATGTAGGAGAGCCATACCCTGTGCAAGATAAAGAATACACTGGATAGCCCTGAAGCGTGGCTAACATCTGTCTTCTACCAACTGTCCACCGAGTTCCTTCCCCTAAACTTCACTCAGTCTTAAGGGGTCTTTGCGAGAAGAATATTTAGGCTACTGTTTGGAATAATGCTCTGGGCTTCATTATGGATCCTGAATTTGCAGATCGCTGTATTTTCTATTTGTTTGTGGGTTGACAGCCCCAAGTGAATAGATTCCAGGGATGTTTATCAGCTGATGGATAATCTTGAGCAGAGGTCATCGCAGGCACCTGAACTCTTTGCTTATATTGGCATCGTCAAATTCTACATTGGAGGAAGTCTTCCAGTGTAGATGGCTTCAGCCTTTAGTGGTGGGGGAACGGGTCTTTGCCCCAAGTCTGCAATTAGGGAGCTGTTTGATATTGTCGGCATTCCCTCTCTCAATATACATAGTTTCTTTAAACATCCCACTAACCATTTTCTCTCCATAGGTAGTTGGAATGTGAGGACTCTGCACAGAGCTTTTTCTCTTGATGTCCTCACACAAGAATTCCACAGTTATAATTTAGATATTCTCGGGTTGCAAGACACCAGATGGACAGATAAAGGTCAGATTCTTAAAAATAATCTTAAATTTCTCTTTCCATGGAGGGAAGATATTAAGCATCACCAAGGCGTGGGTCTGCTTCTCAGCAGACAAGCTAGTGATGCTCTTTTAGGATATGAGTGCATTAATGAAAGGTTTCTTAGAGCAAAATTTCAGACAAGCGTTAAAGATTTTAATCACGTTTGGCGACTCTAATTATTCTTCACGACCATATTCATCATTTCGAATTTTTTTAAATATTTTTTTTATCTTCAGTTCCAGTAGCAATTATCCACCCGAGCAGTTATCTGAACTTATAAAAAATATGAAATTTCCTTTTTCGCTCTTCGAGAGAGTAAGAGATTATTCCTTTAAACTAAAAACGCGATCACCCCAATATCGGAGGTTGTTGGATATTTACTGTCAAAATTTTGGAACAGTTATGAAGATGCGTCGCGAGCCACCAGGAGAGGAAAGAGTTAAGAGAGGGATTAATATTAACGGAGAGCGAATGGAAGGGAGGGATGAAAAGAGAGCTGCCGCCACGAGGTACGGGAAGGAAATTTTTTTAGAATAAAAATAAAGTTTAGAAATTTTACAATGAAAATATAAAATTGACTACGACTTCTGAGAAATCAGCAGTAGTTTCTTATATAACAGAGTAATGCGTACATATGACATGTATCGGTAAAACTGCGCTTCTACTTCCGACATCGCTTGTACAGCTGCTCAGGATCAGTTTTGGCGAGCGTCCAACAGTAGTCAGCCAACATTGAAATGGAAGAGTTTCCCTGGTATCGTTTCTCCATCGTTGCAATGAGCTGGTGAAAACGTTCACCATGCTCATCACTGACCATGCTGCAGTTGTTGGGGAAGAAGTCTAAGTGGGAATGGAGAAAGTGGATCTTTAGGGAAAGAAAAATAGAAGGCGTCGAAACTTAACATAAAAGTTATTTGTAATTAATTTTTATTTCTAGCAGCCAATGTTCCTAATGATGAAAGAATTGGAGTCATGGATTAGTTTGAAAAACATAATGGAAAAAATAAACGTTATAAATTTCAGGTTCCAAACAACTTTAGGGTTAACATGAATATTTATGATAAATTTTATTTTAGATATTTTTGTTTTATCTACTATAATAATAGAATAACTTTTTAAAGCAGTCGGTTTCCAGATCGTCAAATCAAACTATAAATTGAAATGTATTTTTAACCGATTATGAGAAGATTGTTTTTCTTTGAATGGCAACTTCACCCTCAGAGTAAACAGTTCGTACGTTATCGTTTTGCACAACATTCGAAATTTCGAAGCATGGTACTGATGACTTTTTCAACTTTGGTGCATCGAATGATAGAAAGAGGGAATAATAATTATATACAGGGTGAATCTGAAAAAGTGGGCAAAACTTAACGGGGTGATAGAAGAGGAAACTATATATAGAAACTATATAACTATATATACTAAACACTATATGAGCAATATTCATCATAGAAAGTATGGGCGGAACGCAAACGGCGAGCCGCTAGGTGGCGTTGGAAATGGTATAAAAGGGTCGGTCGTCGCACCCAACGGCATTTCTACCGTGGATTGCCGAGAGGATGGCTGGTTATACTAACCACGAAATGGCGGATATGCACTTTGTGTACGGTGCGGCGGACGGGAATGCAAGTGAGTCACAGAGACGTTACCGCGCCCGGTTTCCGATGAGATGCACTCCAGATCGGATGCGTCGGTCCCTATCCCGCAGGTGTGAAGCCTGCATTACAGCTGGCGGCATCTCTTTTGAGCAATTTCTTTGAGCACGTACCTCAATTACATTCCTGTTAATAAAATGTTTTCTGAAGTATCTCCTCTCCTTCTTGTGTTCATTCTTTAAATGTGACAGTGGAAAACTACCTTTTAACTTCTCTCCGCTTGCGTTCCGACCATACATTCTATGACGAATATTGCTCGTATAGCTGCGTTCTACCACCCCGTAAAGTTTTGCCCACTTTTTCAGATTCACCCTGTATATGAAAGTGTACTGTGAAATACTTGCAGGAATAGATGCATCAGTTGAATAACAGTCGAAATTTGTAACTGAAAAATGTATTTTACTAGATTATTAGAAGTTCACATTTCATTGTTGTTGGGTTGTTTTACCTCTGAGCTGCACTTTTTTTCACACCATGGGCTAAATGGCCAGGTCACATGGACCCCGAAGGCTCAGAGAAGGTTGGGGGAGGGGACCCACTGGAATAGCTGTTGGAAGACAGATGGTAGCCTCCCGTCAAGGCCATCCAGCGTGTTCTTTAACGTGCACAGGGTATGGCTCTCCCGCACACGGGGACACGGCTTAACGTCCCATCCGACGAACGGCGGCCTATTCCAAGCCCATCGGTGTCCCCTACTGACCATGGGCAGGGAATTTTGCGAAGATAAATCTCAACGCTGACCCAGCTGGGACTCGAACCTGGGAACTGTTGATTACGAGCCTGGCGCGCTACCGACTGAGCCACTCCCGCCCCACACACTTCATAGAATGGCAATTTCATTGAACAGTAATATTACTGCTTTACAATTTCATTTTTTTTTTCAATCTCCGCTTCTGCAGAGATATTTCTGTAACCCATTAGATAATTAGTAACAATGCCGATTAAACGAAAACAACAACTCTTCTATATACCTAACTAAATTTTATACTGGTGGTTGCTGTTAGCTAAGAAAAACTAACAAATTTAATAACACAAAATTAACAATCGATAATATTATTTTTATTCTTTACGATTTCATATGTTTTTACAAAATATTGAAGTCTCATCTCGAATAGTTTAGCCGAATTATTTTTCCATGCCATCTAATAGTATATGTGATTGATAATACACGTATTAAAAAATGCAAAGTGTGAATAAAAGTATTTTTAAATATTTTCAATTCTATTTGGATATTTGGCAACGGAACGTGAATCCCAAATAAATAAACAAACTCTAAATGAACTGATTTATTAACTAAGGCAACAAATTGCATAAATCATTAACAATTTCTTCACTAATCACACAAAACAACACTATGCTATCAATTAGTATAAAATGATCCCAATATCCATAATTGCCAGATTTTCCTTCAAGCAAAGAGCATTTTTCTGCGATACAGATAAATTGCTATTTTAATTGAAACTAAAAACTTTCTTATCAGTTAAACATCCAAAACTGATCACTGAACATAACAAAAACAAAAAGTATCTCGAAAACCACACTTCTCACTACCAACGCTCACAGATTACGATTAATCTCTTTCTTCTATAAACAGATTCTCCGAACTACTATTAGACATTGAACTTTCTGGTATATAATCACAGGCAAGCAGGGAAGAAATAGAATTCTGTTCTTTCATTTCAACTTCATCGTTCGAACAAGGAGTGTCTAAGGGAGAAGAGAGCTAGCTTCCATACACGTATTGTAAACTTTTCGATTGCAGCGCCCTCTAAACATGGCAAATTCGTGCATTGCAGTGAAGTCACCGAGCCAGCGAGAGGAGCGAGTTTCCTGCATTTTTTTTCCACCGCCGAGCAAAGTTTTCAATTGCTTATACCACGTGACTAATTTTACATATACTTTGACTCTGAAAAATGTTCATTTTCTTTACGAGGTACACTCATAATTTTTTTTTTTTCGTTTAGAGAGAAATATCAAAAAGTAATGTAATTATTTCCTTAATAAAATCCAATTTTGTAAAACAGGTAGCAGCTATGCTAAAGAACAAAATTTTAATATTTAGAACAACCTACAGCATATAGTATAATAAATTGAGATTTATACGTCAATGCACGATAACATGATCTATATAATTATATTTTATACAATTGCTGATATTTTCAATAAATATCATACCGAGTTTTTTACTTGTATAAACGTTCAACAGATGACAGCAGGCACTTCCCGTATCAATCATAAAAAAGAATTACACTGTTAGAGCAAGGTGCAGAAGCCATTGTACATCGATATGCTCCAGGGAACACAAACCTGCAACATACATTGACTTATATATATTCGCAAGATGATTAAATGTATTAATTTACATATTAATTTTAACAATTCTGCAAAATTACTAAAATAAACAAACAACGGCTTTACCAGGTATCGTAAAATGTACTCCTGAACGGGATAAAACATTCATTGAATAACGTTAGGGTCAGCTACCACTGTGCCAAACAGCCATGGCAAATAGACATTTGGAAACACTGGTTAAATCGTAATATATATACCAATAGTAAGACAAACCATAGCTGCATTGGGCTAAAATGATTTCACTGCGCATGCGCAGATCGCCCCTTACAGTTGTTTTTGTGCCTGCACATCAATTTGCCACATTCAGCTTCGGTAAAATTCCGCAGAACGGCGCCACTTACGCTTGTGCAAAGCTAGCCTTCTTCTCCTTAGACCTCCTTTGGTTCGAACTCGTAAGAGACGTAATTCTCACCCCGTGCTATACCTCAAGTGACACGTTGTAACACAGTCTCGTTTTCCATTGTTGTACGTGCATCTTCCGTTTCATTATATTGTAAATTGAAGTCTTGTTCATAGTACATATATTGAAAGAAAATCCTTCTCAGCCATGGGTTACGGAGTTTAAACCATATTACGTAATTTTGTTCGCCAAACGCATCTGTCCTGAGCTGCATCTGCTGCACCTTTTCATTGTAGACCAATTCTAACAAGGTCCTGTTTGACATGTCCGCACATCTCATCCTATGTCTCCCCTCTCTTTCTGAGGCCTTTAGGCACACTGTTCATAATCCTATTCGCTAATCTACAATTATCCATACGGGCAAAATTGCCAAACCAACGGAGTCTCTCTCTGCACAATATGCTGCTTAAAGGAGGTTAACCTCATCATTACTTACAAAATCAAACCACATAATGCAAAAAGTGCTAAATCATCAGCATAATCTAAATCAGAAATTTTCAGATCTCCGGACCATTTCAGAGTAAAAATTTACCGTGCAGTGAAATTCATATAATATAATCAATATCCAAAGGAAAGAGAAAAGGAGTTAAAGAAATACACCATTTTGGAACATCAGAAACAATGCTAAACCAACTTCTACAAGCCTTTCAAACTCTCACACACGACTCAATGCTATTATAGAGAACTTTCATTATGTTAACTAACTTCTCCGGAATGCCATACGATATCACAATCAACCACAAATTAAGGCGAACAACAGAGTGAAAAGTCTTTTTGAAATTAACAAAACTAGTAACCAAAGGTTTTTGAAATTTTAAACATTTCTCAAAATCTGCCTATGTGAAAAAATCTGATGTACACATCACCTACTAATTTTGATTACTCATCACGCAATTCTCCATTAACCAAATTCTTAATTCTATTAAGCACAATCATGCAAAGAGCAATTGATGAAAGGGACCTAGGTTCAAACCCCGGGTAAGGTATATGGATGTCTGCATTGTCCTTCTGATGAGGTCTCGAATTCCTCACTGATCTCGTGTATTATACTGAGAGGCTCCTGCCAGACCTCTGAGGCAAGGAGTTGCTTGAGGTATTATTTTTTATTAACACCTATTTCATACCTTTCTGAATCATAAACATTTGTTTATTTATATATTATAAATACAATTTAATGTTATATTTATTATAATAAATAATATATAATTATTAAACTGTAGGAATCTCTCTTAATCTCGACACCAGCATTAATCTCGTGTATGTGGCGGTGACCGCTAAGGCAGTGGAGGTGGTGCAGGCAGTCAGCGTGTTTGGTGACCTCGTAACAAGCGAGGGGCAATGAGGGGAACAGTGACTCTACCATTTGTGCCACAGTGACGTAATGAATACGAGTGTGTGCAGTCATTGAAGTGGTGCATTTGGAGTTGGCGGGGCGGCAGTGGCTCCTGGGAGTGTAGGCGCTGCTCCTGGCCAAATGGCCCGTGACGTGATTCTAGGTGTCACGACGTGCCAAATCCTGTCGTCGTCTTCTGGCTCCGATTCTCAGTTTGTTCTGGTGTTGAGGCGTTCGGTCAAAGCCACCTTGATAGACCAGGCCTGGACAGCCTTGAGTAAAAGAAGGCAAGAAAGGAGGGATATTAATTATGCAATAAAATTCAAGGGATATAATAAAAATAAAATAAATACCCCCTCAAGCAGCTGCTTGCCACATAGGTCTGACAGGAGCCTGTCAGTTTATATGCCAGAGTAGGAGATCTGAGAGGATGGCAGGACCTCAGCAGAAAAACGACACACACATCCATGCCTAATCCGGGGCTCGAACCCAGGTCCCTTAGATCAGTAGCCAAGCGTGCTAACCACTCGGCCACGGGACGGCTGACCAAGTGATATAATTTGTTTAAAATTTAAGCCAAAGCTATCTCTTTAAAAGCAATTAAAATGGAATTATTTGTTCATAAGGATTTTACTAAAATAATTGGGAATATTTGAAAATTAGTTACCAGATTTTTAAACATAAATAGCTACCAAAATTTATCTGTAATATATAGTGCTATATTTAAAAAAAAAAAAAAAAAAATTAGGTCTTCCGTTATTGCAATGTGCAGGCCTATTCCATGCAGGTGTCCTTGTCCTTCTTTGACCTTCGTTCGGTGCACTGTAAAGGGGGGTGGGTCAGAATATTTTTCCCTTTGAGTTTTATTCATATCCGCGCCTTTGCAGACAGCAAATGCATGTCTGTACATAGTTGGAAATGTCATGAGTACATTCCTGACCAATATTAATTGGATATAGCTCTCTGATGTGTTTTGTCCCCAACCAGAGGGCCTGGACAAGGGTTATCGTGACACAATTTTGAAATTTGGTCTCTTAGACTGAGCAGTACGACCAGTTGCTCTATGACGTCAATGCCAGGGTTTGTTGGTCCAAATGAAAGAGAACTCCCTCTTTCATGTAGAGAGGGTCAGAGGCGTTCGTGGCAAGGCTAGTGTTTTGACCTTCCAAGGCATCTATAATCCCCCTGAGTGCAGGGTCCTCTATCTGCATCTCCCTCAGCAGGGATCAGTCTCCTAATTGGCTGGGAGGGTGTTTGTCCTTCTCATGTATGTTTCCTGACAGGGTATCGGCGAGGATATTGTGTTCCCATGGGTAATAAACAACATCGGTATCATAATCCTGAAATGTGAGGTTCCACTTCTCTAATCTGTTAGAAAAGTCTTTAAGATTTCATTAATTATGACAAGGGGAAGTGATCAAATGCGACTGTGAATCGGCGACCATAGAGATAGTTTTTGAAATGGCTGATTGCAAAATTTTATAGCGAGGGCTTCCTACTCGGTGGTGGAGCAGTTCACATTGGATGATTCACATTCTTTGGAACTCACGCTTAAGATTTCCTGTTAAAAATTCGTAACAATAATAAAACGTGTCTGTGGAAAAACAGGAAGGGGGTGAATTCCCCTCATGTGTTAGGTATTGTTACATAAGATCAAGCTATAAGGGGAATGGTGGATTCAACTATAACAGAATTGGGTAATTTACGGACCAACCCTTACAAAGATTTCGTTCAAAATATTAAAAATGATAAATTGAGTACTTTTATACCTTAATACATATTTTTTCCAAAATAGGACCGGATTTTAGGGTGGTGCTGTACGGGGGGCCATGTCTATTTTGAGAATGATATTACAGGTAATAGAGGCAATTAAAATTCATAAATCTTTGTCTATTGGATGCACATTTGAAGAGTTATTTTTAAAGATTTGTAAAAGTAAAGAGGGGAGCAGTTATACTGCAGTGGAAATTCCATGTTAAATAATAATGTAAATACGATTTAATAGTTTAATTTCATCCTTTCTTAAACTCCTTGTTTTACTTTTCTTGATGGGATGGGGGTGGCTCAGTCGGTAGCGCGCCAGGCTCGTAATCTGTAGTTCCCAGGTTCGAGTCCCAGCTGGGTCAGCGTTGAGATTTATCTCCGCAAAATTCCCCGCCCTGCCCACGGTCAGTAGGGGACACCGATGGGCTTGGAAAGACCGCCGTCCGTCGGATGGGACGTTAAGCCGTGTCCCCGTGTGCGGGAGAGCCATACCCTGTGCACGTTAAAGAACACGCTGGATGGCCTTGACGGGAGGCTACCATCTGTCTCCCAACAGCTGTTCCAGTGGGTCCCCTCCCCCAACCTACTCTTAGCCTTCGGGGTCCATTTGACCTGGCCATTTAGCCCATGGTGTGCAAAAAAGTGCCGCTCAGAGGCGTTCTTTAACGTTGAGTTGTTCTTACTTATGAAAGGAATTTTTTCCATAAATAAAAAATATAAATAAATACCCCCCTTAAGCAGCTGCTTGTCACAGAAATCTGACAGGGACCTGTCAATTTAGATGCCATAGTAGAAGGTCTGAGAGAATGGCAGGCCCTCAGCAGAAAAACGACACAAACAGCGATGCTTTACCCGGGGCTCGAACACAGGTCCCTTAGATCAGATTTTATTTCAAATATTTTTACCTTATCTACTATAATAATAGGCTAACTTTTTAAAGCAGTCTGGTTGCCAGATCGTCAAATCAAATTATAGATTGAAATGTATTTTTAACCGATTGTGAGAAGATTGGTTTTCGTTGAATGGCAACTTCACCCTCACAGTAAACAAGTTCGTACGTTATCATTTCGCGCAACATTCGAAATTTCGAAGCATGGTACTGAAGAATTTTTGAATTTAGGTGCATCGAATGACAGAAAGAGGGAATAAAAATTATATATTGGAAAGTATGCTGTGAAATACTTCCCAGAATAGGTGCATCATTTGAATAAGAGTCGAAATTTGTAAGTGAAAAATGTATTTTACTAGATTATCAGAAAATGTTTTCATTAAACGGCAATTTGATTCAACCGTCATAGTTACGCATTTTCAGTTTTATTCAATCTCCGCTTCAGCAGAAACCATTCTCGAGTCAATCTTGCAATACAAAGAGACCTTGATTAAACGAATAAATAAAACTTCAATCAGTTTGTCTAAATTTTGTACCGGTAATTTCTGTAAGCTATGAAAATCTAACAATTTTAATAAGACAAAAATAATAATCGAGAATATTAATATTATCCTTTCTTATTTCATATGTTGTTACACTAATATTGAAGTCTCATCACGAATAATTTAGCCGAATTATTTTTCCATACCATGTAATAGAATATATAACTGATATCACACGTATCCAAAAACACGAAATGTGAATAACAGTATTTTTACAGATTTTCAATTTTATTTGGATATTTGGCAACGGAACGTGAATTTCAAATAAATGAACAAACTATAAATGAACTAATTTATTATACTTTAATTAATATTACATTAAGCCACGAACCGTTTTGAAGGAAAGCCGTAACATTTATGTAACAAAATTGCATAAATCATAAACGATTTCTTAATCCATTTGGTATGAGCGAATTATGATGAGCGAATACCAAAAGGAGTAAAATATTTCTGAGTGAATAGAATTTCGAGTGACAAAAATAATAATGCTTAGTGGATCTCTAATATTTCTTCAAAAGTAATAATGCTTAGTGGATCAATAATATTTGAAGTATTGGTAGATAATATGCCAAGGCAGACTCCTGCTCTGATTTGGGTTCTGATGGCATCGAGGTGTGTGTTGCTGACGTGTTTGTCAAGTGGGGTCAGTGACAAACTCGCAGACTCGCCCAGAAGTAAACCTGTCCACGTGCATCTCGTCCAATCTACGGATCTCCCGTTCTGTTCGCAAGTTACATTGGGACTGCTTTCTGTGCATTAGAACTACTCAGAATTCACCGAATCTTGCATTTCAGTTTGGGGGGATGTTAGGGGGTAAGGACGGTAGTTGGAGCGATGTCGAAAAGTGTGGCTTACATTTTGAATTTTAGGAAAACTGGGGAACTGTGCATCTCCCTGAAACAGTTTCGTCACTTGGGAGTACCCTTATGATGGACGGCATGTAGGGAAAGCTCTGCAGTTCGCTCTTGTAGGAATCTCTCCTATTCTCGTCACCAGCGTTAAGCGCGTGTCTGTGGCGACGGTCGCGAGCCTGTAAGAGTAAACCATGAAGATTCAGGAGTCTGTGTAGAGTCGTTCTTGTGAGATTCCACTAACCTGTAACAAAAATTTTCCAATACTCGGAATTTTCATAATTTTAAAAGGTTTGAGAGAAAAAGTGTGAATTTGCCTAATGCGATTTTCTATTTTTGAAAAGCTGGGAACCCGTTTCCAAGTGCCGACGTCCATTGGCTGTAACATTAAGCCACGAACCCTTATGAAGGAGAGCCATTCTTTTGCACTTAATAAACACACTGGATGAGTCCTAGACTCTGTCTGATATATGACCTTCTTCTGAAAGGACGAAGCTCCCTATATTACATTAGGTCAGGATAGTGAATTATTTTTTTTTCTATTAATCTAATTTAACTAAATATGGTACTTAAAATTCAACTGATAGTTACTGATTTTAGAACATGTTTTAAACCTTTCAAAATAATCAGAAATGCTTTATTTTGGACGAAATTAAATAATTTATTTATTTTACCTAATTTAGAAGTAAATTAATTTTACTTAAATTTCAAAGAAAGTAAAATTAAAAATATTTATGCATATTTGACTTCCGTCCTTTTGCTCAACCGCTGTTCACGCTTGGTGTATCAAGGTGACCTTGACCAGAATCACCGTGCTCGGACAGCTGTCGAACAAAAGATGGATATAAATAAATAACTAAATAAATAACCCCTCAAGCAGTTGCTGGCCGCAGCGGTCTGACAGGAGCCTGTCAGTTTACATGCCTTTGTAGAAGGTCTGAAGGATAGAAGGACCTCAGCAAAAAAAGACACAAACATCCATGCCTTATCCTGAACAGTAATAAATAATAATTAATAATATTTAAAATCTTTTCCTCTATGATTTTTATGGAGTCTGTAAGTATTGTAATAGGATTATTTCAAGTATTGTTAGATAATACGCAATATAATCTGATGAAGATAAGGATTTGTGTTAGTTGAATTTATGTCATATAATGTGGTTTTCATCATCATCATCATCATCATCATCATCCTCAAGCAGCCATGGGCTACGGAGGTCCAACCAGACCGCGCAGTTTAATTCTCCAAGCATATCTGTCCTGAGCTACATCTGCTGCATCCGGCCACTGTACACCAATTCTAACAAGGTCCTGTTTGACATTGTCTGCCCACCGCATCCTAGGTCTCCCCTCCTTCTGAGGCCTCTAGGCACACTGTTCACAACCTTATTCGCCAATCTATAACTATCCATACGGGCAACATGGCCAAACCAGCGGAGTCTCTCTCTGCACAATATGCTGCTTAAAGGAGGTTGCAGACTCCTTTGCCTAACCTCATCATTAGTTACAAAGTTGAACCACCTAATACCCAAGATACTGCGTAAGCTTCTAGAATCAAAAGCATCTAGTTTCCTGTTATCTTGCTTACACAGCGTCCAAGTTTCACTACCATAACTAACCCTAGAAAGAACCAAACTATTATACAGTCTAATTTTAGTCTTAAGGTGTATACGCCTATTTCTCCACAATCTCCATAGATTCTTAAAAGTCCCGGCAGCAATACCTATTCGTCTGTTAATCTCATGCCGCACATCACCAGTATCAGTTACGTAGCTCCCAAGGTAATTAAACTGTGACACCTGCTCAAGACTGCAACCATTCAGATTAACTGAATCACAACCTGTCTGACCAATTTTCATCACTTTAGTTTTCTCTCTGTTTATAACCAAACCTACTGTACTACCAGTCTCATCAACAGTTCGAATGAAAGAGTTCATCTCATCAACATCATTTGCCAAAAGGGCTAAATCATCAGCATAATCTAAATCAGAAATTTTCGTATCTCCAGCCCATTTAAGGCCAAAATCTTTCCCTTGAAGTGAATTTCGCATAACATAATCAACAACCAAACTAAAGAGAAAAGGAGACAAAATGCACCCTTGTCGAACACCAGAAGTAATGCTAAACCAATTGCTACAAGACTTACCAACTCTCACACATGACTCAGTGTTATTATAGAGAGCTTTCATTATGTTAACTAACTTGTCTGGTATACCATATGATCTCACAATCAACCACAAATTATGACGATCAACAGAGTCGAAAGCCTTTTTGAAATCAACAAAGCTAGCAACCAAAGGTTTCTGAAACTCTAAACATTTCTCAAGAATCTGCCTAAGTGAAAATATCTGATCTACACATCCCCTACCACTCCTGAATCCACATTGCTCATCACGCAATTGCTTGTCAACCAGATTCTTAATTCTATTAAGCACAATCATGGAAAGAATTTTACCTGGAACGGAGAGTAGGCTGATATCCCTATAGTTATCACAAGAACTGCGATCACCTTTTTTGAAAATAGGGATAATAATAGCTCTGGTAAAATCTTTAGGAACCATGCCTTTATCATAAAAGTTATTCAAAATTTCAGTCATCCAAATGGTAACTGAAACATTCCCAGCTCTAAGCATTTCCGTAGTAATTTCATCAACCCCTGGGGATTTATGAAGTTTAAGTTTAGAAATAGCCAAACTAACTTCAGATTGTGTTATAGGGCCAACATTAAAGCCAACAATGCATCTATCATCATTGCAAACAATGGGAGTAGAACTAACCACATTGTTTAGAACATCACTGAAATGCTCAGCCCACCTAGCCATGACAGAATCCTCACCTTCTATAACCTTGCCTTGTTTATCCTTCAATCCCTGTATACCTGTTCGTTTTCTAACACACAAAACATTAACTATCTGGTACAGCTCTCTGCTGTTGTGCTGTCTAACTGCTTCCTCAGCTTTGTCAGCAAGGCCATCAAGCCAAAGATTCTTATCAGTAGCTAACTGACCCTTCACACGTTTATTAAGTTCTTTGTAATGCTTTCTATTAGGACTAGTAGGGTACTGATTAAGGACATTCCTGCAGTTCCTTCTTTCTGAAATAAGCTCAAGTGCCTTATCACTTAAATAATTCTGCGTCCTCTGCTCCTTTTTCCCTAAAAGAGTACTGTTAATTTCCAAAAAAGCCTGTTTAAAATGGCCCCATTCTTCCTCAACTTCAGTATTAAGCAAACCATGACTGTCATAATGACTAAGTAACCTATCATGGTAAGCTTTAGCTATAACTGGGTCTTTCAGAGCTTCAGTATTAAAGGTAAATTTTTTAACCCTAGCACAACACTTTTTAAGTTTAAGTTGCAAGACACTTTTAACAAGGTAATGGTCAGATCCAATTTCAGCTCCCCTATATGCCCTGGTATTTCTAACAGAACTAGCCCATTTGCTGTTAATTAATATATAATCAATCATATTCTTATGCAGCCCATCAGGTGAAACCCATGTGTGTTTATGTATGTCGCGGTGTTTGTAATATGTGTTAGTTATTCTGAAACCATTTAGTTTACTCACCTGTAGGAGACGTTGCCCATTGCCATTGCAGTTACCAATACCAAAAGGGCCTATTACTCCTCCCCAAAGGTCAGAGTCGGTACCAACTTTGGCATTGAAGTCACCAAGAACAAGGGTAATATCTCCTTTCTTGACAGAATTCAAAATATCCTGAAGTTGTCTGTAAAACCTATCCTTCTCATCCTCATCAGAATCCTCAGTGGGGGCATAACAGCAGATAACATTCAAGTCTTTAATGCTTGTCTGAAATTTTGCTGTAAGAAACCTTTCATTAATGCACTCATATCCTAGAAGAGCATCACTAGCATGTCTGCTGAGCAGCAGACCCACGCCTTGGTGATGCTTTCCATCCTCCCTCCCTGTAAAGAGAAATTTAAAGTTATTTTTAAGTATCTCACCTTTACCTGTCCATCTGGTCTCTTGCAAGCCTAGAATATCTAGGTTATAGCGCTGGAATTCCTGCATGAGGACATCAAGAGAATAATCTCTATGTAATGTCCTCACGTTCCACGTTCCTGCAGAGAGAAAATGATTAGTAGGATTTTTAAAGAAATTAGGTTTATTGAGATTGGTAGGGCCAACAATATCAAACAGCCCCCTGATCGCAGGCATGGGGCAAAGACCTGTTCCTCCTCCGCTAAAGGCTGAAGTCACCGATGCTGGTAGGAACTTCAGGCACCACCTTTTCAAGTGGACTTTTTCAAGAACCATATGGCCTGCCTGAGACACATTACTCCAGTTTAGGCTTGACGATGCCCAACTAGCAAAGTAAGGTTCAGGTACCTGCGATGGCCTCTGATTAGGATTATCCACCAGCTGATATAAGGTATCCCATGCCTCTGTTCACTTAGAGCTGGCAACCCAGAAGCAAACAGAAAACACAGCGGCAGACTCTCCCTCAACAGAGGCCCACCAGTGCAGCAAGTCCAGGATCCATAATCAAGCTCAAATCCATAAACAAGTCCAGTCTAGTAGGTATAAATGGTCAGCACCAGGACCCTGTGAAGTTGACCACTCCTCAGCAGGGTTGAAAAAAAAGAAAAAAGTGGCCATAGATGACCAGATCAGTAGGCCATACTGAACTGGCAGCCCTCCCCTTCCGTTCCCTTCCAAAAGAGAATATCTCTTTTGAAAGGTACTAACGGCCTGCACCACGAGAAGGCGAATGTTTCGCAACAAAAATTCATAGATAAATTAATTAATTGCAAAAGTATAAAACCATTGGCTTGTAAATGGTTTTATACTTTTGCAATTAATTAATTTATCTATGAATTTTTGTTGCGAAACATTCTTTTAAAATCACGCTGAAGATTTCCTACTAAAAAAATTCATAACAATTATAAAATTTTCTGTTCATAAACCGGAAGTGGTGTATGTGTAGAATTCCCCTCATGAGAACGTATTGTTATATGAGATGAAGTTGGCTGGGGGAACAGTTAATTCAGGTATAACAGAATTGGGGAATTTACGGACGACCCCTTATAAAGGTTTCGTTCCAAATATTAAAAATGATAAATTGCGTACTTTTATCACTTAATGTACATTATTCCAAACTAGGACCGGATGTAAGGGGAGGAATTTGCAAGAGTGTCATCCCCCCTTTGATAATGCTATTAAAGGTAATAGAGTAAAAAAAAAATTGATAAACCTTTAATTCTTATATCAATACTTATATCACATTTCAATACTTATATTTTAAAGACTTGTAAAAGGAAAGAGACGAGCAGTTATACTGCAATGGAAATTTAGCATCTAAAATAATGGAAATAAGATTTGATTATTTTATTCTTTCTCAAATTTCCTCTTTTCTTTTTTTTCCGTTCGATTGATTCTTGGCTTCTACCCCACAACCCCATTCCTTTCTTTTTACCTAGATCCAGGCCTATTGCAAACTAATGTTATTAAATGGGAGAATGTTATAATAAAGCTTAATTTTTATAATAATATTTATTTCAAAAAGCAGTTACTGATTTTAATTTGTTGTCTATCTGCCTTTTCTTTTGTAGATATACATATTTTTGGCTGTAGGGATAAATGAGATTTTTCGTTGTGATTCAAAATAAGTTAGACTAAACTTGGCTTCAGCTCAAACAGGCTTTATTTTTTTAATTTACCATCCAAATGGAATACAATAATGTAAAATTTATGATTCTTATTTCTGGTACCTTTAAGATATTTATTTTTCATAACGCTACCTGCAGAAAGTTTAAATAAATTATTACAAGTATTCGTGTTTCCGTATAATCGAAATAGTGATAAAATCCTGCCATCCTCTCAGATCTCCTATTGTGGCATATAAACTGACAGGCTCCTGTCAGACCTCTGTGGCAAGCAGCTGCTTGAGGGGGTATTTATTTCATTTTAAATAAAATCGAGTAAACTGATAAAAAATATAAAAAGCAGCAGAAAAGATAAATTTACATAATGGACAAAATGTCATTGCAACCGAACCCTGATAGCTGAGAGAAAGTTGGAACTTCCATTCAACAAATGATGACGTTGGGATATTTTAGTAATAGTCGTCTATAAATTAGGTAATGTTAGGCCAGTTACAATGACTTCCACTGAACTTTAGAAGTTAATTCAAACTTAGTAATAAGTATGGTATCAACATGTTTAATAAAGTAAGTGTGTATTTTAGAAGATTATATAAAGAATTCTTTCAGTATTCATGAGTTTTGTATAAGTTTCTTAAGACTGGCATTGCTGTCGTTAAACATTCAAATAACCCATTAAATTCTCAATGAAAATTTTTGAAAATCGAGATATTGATATATTTGATTGAGATCTTTATCTGCAATCGCATTTTTTAAAACAAAGAAAGATTGTTGTTAAAGCTATATAGTTTTCACGTTAAATATTATTTATTTAAACAGTCTATATAATTATGATGAATTCCAACCTAAGTAACTTTCAAATTATATAAGGATTAGCAGAACTGAATGAATAGAATTTAGGTATCCCTAGTGAAAATATCATATACACTGCTCGACATTGAAAGTGCCCCACCCAAAAGGACATGTCGTACAAATATGCAAATAGAAAGGTGGGTGTGTGCAGTTGAGATATGCAAATGATGATAATCCCGAGCCAATGACGTGTGTGGCTCAAGAGATAAAAGGTGCAAGAAGGAACAGGCATTGCATTTTGTTTATGCAGGTGGAATTCGTGTGAGCGGTTGAGATTTGATGGTTCCATTGGAAATTGTTCAGCGAAGGCCGAAAATGTCTGGTACAAGCCGTCGACAGGTTTATCGCCATTTGGATCCTTTTGAGAGAGGAAGAATTATAGGCCTATGTGAAATGGATGGACTACACATCATGTTGCTGCCCATGTTCATCGGGATGCACGAACTGTTGGATGCTGTTGGCAACATTTGCGAAATGAAGGTTCTATCATTCATCGCAGAAGGAGTGGTGCCGTCCGGAAGACGTCAGTACGGCTTGATACGCGAATAGTTCAACATGCTCGTTCGTCACCACAGAGCACTGCAGGCGATGTTCGATGGGCTGTGTCAGCAGCCATGGACGTCCCCATAACGACCCGAATGATAAACTGAATTTTGCATGAGGCACACCTGCGCTCTACGCAACTGTTACATTCACTGCCATTGACTGCAAACGATCGCAGCGCTCGTCTGGCTTGGAGCCGAAGCTGTGAAAACTGAGGTAACTAAACACACTGTTGTGTTGAGTGATGAATCAAGTTTCTGTCTGGGTGCTGACGATTGACGGGTCCATGTATGGTGACAGCCTGGAGAGAGGAGGGATGGAGAGATGAAGGATACAACTTTTGTTCCTGACCGGCACACCACCCTTCAGCCAGGCATAGTGGTATGGGGTGCTACTGGATATGACAGCAGGTCCCATCTTCTCTGCCTCACGGGAACACTGACAGCTGCATTGATACGTTAGTGCAGTTCTACAATCCATTTGTTTGCAGTTCCTGGGAGGCATGCAGCAGCCCATTTTTTAGCATGACAATGCCCGTGGACACATTGTTAGCGTCTCCATACAATGTTTGCAACATGTTCAAGTATTTCCATGGCTGGCAGGATCTCCAGATTTATCTCCCCCAAAAAATCTGTGGGACCACATTGGACGACGTGTGCAATTCTCTCACCAGCTGGCGCTATATATCTCGATGAATTATGGGAGCAAGCCAATGCTGCTTGGTGTGTAATTTCTCAGAACCATGTCCGTCGACTGTATGACTCTATGCCACGCTGTATTTCTGACTGTATTGTCGTTCACGGTGGTACAACCACCTATTGAAGCAATCACATTGTGCTGCCTTATCTCATTTTCTAACTATTGTAAGATGCTGCAAATTAAATAATGGTAAGCCAACATGTATTGCTCTGTGTGTGCTACATTTCACCTTTATCACCACAATCCTTCTGGGTGGAGCAATTTCAACGTCGTGCAGTGTATAACGTTGACTTTTCTGCACATGCATAATACGATTTTTTGCCAGATCGTCAAATCCAAATATAAAATGAAATTATTTTTAACCGATTATGAGAAGATTGGTTTTCGTTGAATGGCAACTTCGCCCTGACAGTAAACAGTTCTTACGTTATCGTTTTGCGAAACATTCGAAATTTCGAAGCATGGTACTGATGACTTTTTGAATTTAGTTGCATCGAATGATAGAGATAGATAATAATTATATATAGGAAAGTGTGCTGTGAAATACTTGCCGGAATAGATGCATTTTACTAGATTATCAGAAGATTAGTTTTCAGTGAATGGCAACTTGATTAAACGGTCACATTCATGCCTTTACAATTTTTATTTCAATCTCCGCTTTCGCAGAACTTTCTCGAAGTAAGTTTAATGAACCACATCGGCATTTGATTAAACAACAACAACAACAACAACACTTTTAATAATTTATGTAAGTTTTATACAGGTAGTTTTAGTTGACTATAAAAAGGTAACAATCTAAATTAGACAAAATAACAATCGGGAATATTATTTTTATTCTTTTTTTAATTTCATACTACCTGAATGTACCCTGGCGCTGCTCGTGTGTCACTTTCAAACTGTATATTCTTATTTTCACTGCATTAATGGTAATTTTTCTAAGAAGACCTTCCCCAACCCCCCTCACATTTTAGCGGAGATTTTCAACGGGAAGAAATTTTCCCGGATCGTTGTTGACGTCAGCGAGCACTCCTCATAGCCCGTTGCTTAGTTTCTGCATAAGCTATCGAGATTTTATTTCCGTTACCACAGATTTTACCGCCCTATGTCTCCCGTGATATTCTTCCGCACAGTCTAAAATTCTTGCCCAGTGTGGCCCGGTGATTGTTTAAAAATCTGGTTCTCACTTGGCCCGTGGCTTCCTTTTTACACAAATTGTGACAGCCAGTGTCTCACTTTTAATCTGCATGTTGTTTCCTGCAATGAAGGTTACTTTTGTGAGTATTCCCCCTCCTCCAACATTTTATCACAGTTTCAAAACGAATAATTCCCGGTGTTGCCAAGGTCATTGCAGACTCGGCGCGCGCTGTCAGAGCCCATGGCAAACGATCGAGATATTTATTTCGTCAGATTTTGGCATTCTGTAATTCCCGATGTACTTCATCGAAAGGTTCCTAATTTCGCAGGCGGGTTCCCCCTGACCGACCCCATATTTGGTTAGAAAATCAGGTTGGTGGCTGCAATGGAACGCCTCAATAATGTCTTTGGAAATGTGGGGAATCTGGCAACGGCAGTAGATTTAAATGCTATTTTAACTCTTTGCTTTCAGAGTTAGGAAGCACTGAATGGCAACAATATATTTGATAGCGTTTCTCGTTTCCCGTAGGAATAGCATGGTAAATTTATTTGCTTCTAGCTAGAGGCCCTGTATAGGTAGAGGTTGGCCATCTCAAATTGGACGCCATGTTTTGTCCTCGCTCGGATTATTTAGCGTGCAATAGCTGAATGGTATTGCACGGTATTTAGGATTCCGGAAAAGGGTAGGGTAATATTTGATACAGATTTCTGTGCTTATGATTGGAAGTACTTTAGAAAATAGCTAAAAAAGGAAAAGTAAATTTTAGGGCTTTAAAAAAAAAAACATTATAATTTCACTTTGTTGTCTGTCCGTCTGTAGACATCGAACTTTGTTGTTCATACAGATAAATAAAAAAAAACCTTTTTCTGTTAGATAGGAATTAATGATATGATTTGCATTTTTCGAATCTCCCAAAAGTTATAACTTCGCCCTCTAACGGTGGAAAATTTTGAAAATTGCAAAATATCAATCGAATATTCCAAACGATGTAGTTATGTTAGAAGTTTAAAATTTTGGTGTTGAAATGTGAAGGTTACGAAGTTATCATTGGCAATAATCACTTGACCCTTTAGAAACGTGGGGGGGGGCTGAATCTCACTTTTTTTTTGTTTTAACAGAAAAGTGTATGATTTAAGAGATAAATAAAAAATTCTTTTTGGGTTGGACAGCTATAGATGAAATATTACAATTTCATTTTGCGAATTTCCCAAAATCTATAATTGCGCCCTCTAACGGTGGAAAAATATCGAAAAATTTCAAAAATTTGAAATGAATATTGCAAAATAAATAAAAATAAATAAATACACCCTCAATCAGCTGCTTGCCACAGAGGTCTGACAGGAGTCTGTCAGTTTATATGCCAGAGTAAAAGGTCTGAGAGATGGATGACAGGACTCCGCAGAAAAACGACACATACATCCATGTCTTACCTGGGGCTCGAACCCAGGTCCCTTAGATCGGTAGCCAATGTATTTATGCTAGAAATTTGAAATTCTGGTCGTGGAATATGGCGGTCTCGAAAATTCCATTGACAACAATGAATTCACCCTAAGTCCAAGGTAGGTAAGAAACGGAACGGCTTTATTTTAAGAGATAATTGGAAACCTCTTTTTTAGTTGGCTACTAATGAAATGTAATTCGCATTTTCAATGGTAGTTTTAATTTATATCATCAGAAATCATGTTTATGGTAGACATTTCGGCGTGTATAATTCTGTTATAGTAGAAATTCCACTGATATCAATTATCTTATTTAAGTTTTTTTTAGTTCATAATTACTAATAAAATACTACTATGTGCATTTCCCCCATCATACATTAAAAAATAAATAACCCCTCAAGCAGCTGCTTGTACAGAGGTCTGACAGGAGACTGTCAGTTTATACGCCATAGGAGAAAGTCCATGAGGATGGCGGGACCTCAGCAGAAAGACAACACGAACATCCATAATTGAAACTTTTAAGGAGTGAAGAAGTAGGCAAAGGAAGAACTTCATTCCCTTTGGAAATGAGATTCCCATATGCGCCAGAGGCGATATACGTCTCTAGTTATTTTACACTTTCAGTGCCCTCTGACAGTGGAAATTGGAACTACTGCATAATTGACAAAATAAACTATTAATATTTTATTAGTACCTGTATTGTGCAAAAAAAAAAGGTTTTCATTTATCTCTTAAAGCAGGAAAGTTGCATTTTACCAACGGGACAAATCATTACTATTAGGGTAAACCAATCAATCATTACACTCTATGACCAAAAATTTAAATTTCTAGCAAAAACAGATAGTTTTCAATATTTATTTAAAGATTTGGATTTTCCAGCCTTTTCCGCCACTAGAGTTAGCTTTTCGAGTTTTTATTTACCGACTTTAACACTCTCGAACACTGGAAATTCCAACTGATGGGTATTCGAAAAATGTAAATGTTAATATTTCTGTGGAAAATTTTTTTGCCAACATACAGGATTCGAACCCGCATATCTCCAGAAACATTCCAGAGTATTTTAACTTGTTGAACTATCGCCGGCTTTTTTCACAAAAAATTTATTGATTTATAGACGTTTACACGTCTACAGGTAACGCCAAGGTTATCAAATATTGTTTAAATTATTAATAACGCTAAATAGCATGATGTGACTTCATTATTTACATAAATCTTACTCAGAGCACTAAAAAAGAAATAGTTGCTATTCGAGATCATAGATATCAAATGGAGGCGCTCAAAATTCACCGGAAGAGTGATAGCCATTATTAGTGGAAAAAGGGTTGGGTTGTTTTACTTCTGAGCGGCACTTTTTTGCACACCATGTGCTAAATTGCTAGGTCACAAGGACCCCGAAGGCTAAGAGAAGGTTGGGGGAGGGGACCCACTGGAACAACTGTTGGGAGACAGATGGTAGCCTCCCGTCAAAGCCATCCAGTGTGTTCTTTAACGTTGGGTTGTTTTACCTCTGAGCGGCACATTTTGCACACCATGGCCTAAATGGCCAGGTCACATGGACCCCGAAGGCTCAGAGAAAGTTGGGGGAGGGGACCCACTGGAACAGCTGTTGGGAGACAGATGGTAGCCTCCCGTCAAGACCATCCAGCGTGTTCTTTAACGTGCACAGGGCATGGCTCTCCTGCACACGGGGCCACGGCTTAACGTCCCATCCGACGGACGGCGGCCTTTCCAAGCCCATCGGTGTCCCTACTGACCGTGGGCAAGGCGGAGAATTTTGCGGAGATAAATCTCAACGCTGACCAACCTGGGACCCGAACCTGGGAACTACAGATTACGAGCCTGGCGCGCTACCGACTGAGTCACCCCCGTCCTAATGGAAAAAGAACAGACAGCATTAGTTCAACTGGTTGGAATACTCTGGCGCGTTTCTCCTATGCTCCGAATCCCGTATGTCGGCGAAAATTTTTCCATAAAAACATTTATTGATATATAGATGTTTAAACGTCTACAGGTAACACCGAGATTATCAAATATTGTTTTAATTATTAATATTTTGTTAGTAAACCTGTAAAACAAAAAAAAAATAGTTCCGTTTATTTCTTTAAGAAAAATTTTCATTTTCGCACCCCCTTTGGTGAAGACATCAAAGCCTTGTTGCCATTGAAAACCTTCGGACCATAACACTATACTACCAAAATTTCAGATTTCTAGTGTAAATAGTTTGTTTGCAATATTTGTTTAAAATTTTAGCATTTTCGTTCTTTTCGCACCGCTAGAGGGTGCTATTAAAGATATTGAAATTTTTCAAAATTTCGAATCAATCGCAGTATTTGTTCCACACCTATCCAACCCAAAAAGAATTTTTCATTTAGCTCTAAAAGCAAAAAAAAAAAAAAAAATTGATAAAAGTGAACTTTGTCTATAGACAGACAGACAGGTGGAAAGACAGATGGATAGACAACAGAGAGACGGACAGACAGACGAAGAAATATTGGCATAGGCAGAAGACAAAGTGAAAACATTAGCTCGTTTTTCAAATCATCCTTAAAAGAAATTATTTGTTGGTTTTCAGTTAGCTCATTTCACTTTTGTAGTCGATTACGGTCTTCTGATGGAGTTTCTCGGAAAAAAATATTCATTAATTTATTTCTTTGAGAGAAATTTTTACATCAAATGCAGTGCAGTGAGGCATTCATAAAATACGACAGCTTTTATAGACAAAAAAAAGAGGTAGAAATATCTAAAACTATAACAACTGAAAAGTTTTAACTTGGTACATACAGTAACTCATAGGCTTTCGTCGCACGGTGCGACAAAACATGGCTTCCATAAACCACGTGATTCAATCAACCAATGGCAGTGAATCACCAAGATGGCCAGCCTCACTGTACTGGTCCCTACTTTTTGACGCACACAAAAAAAACTTTTTCTCGTGGACCAGATGATAAAGGGGCCAAGGTCCCTTTTACAAAATGGTCCCGTTTTAAAGACGGATGTTAGACTCTAACTATACAGGACCTCTAGTTGTAACACAGTCTCGTTTTCCATGCTTCTAGGTGCATGTCCCGTTTCAGTATATTGAAATTGAAGTCTTGTTCATAATACATATATGGAAAGAAAATTCTTCTGATCAATGGGTTACAGAGTTTAAACCAGATTACGAAATTTAGTTCACCAAACTCATCTGTCCTGAGCTACATCTGCTGCACCTGATCATTGTAGACCAATTCTAACAAGGTCCTGTGCTACATGTTCGCACATCTCATCCTAGGTCTCCCCCCTCTTTCTGAGACCTTTATAGCACACAGTTCATAAACCTATTCGCTGATCTATAATTATCCATATGGGCAACATGGCCAAACCAACTGAGTCTCTCTGCACAATATATTGCTTCAATGAGATTGCCGAGTCCTTTGCCTAACCTCATCATTACTATTTATCTCCGCCAAAATTCTCCGCCCTGCCCACGGTCAGTAGGGGACACCGATGGGCTTGGAAAGGCCGCCGCCCGTCGGATGGGACGTTAAGCCGTGGTTCCGTGTGCGGGAGAGCCATACCCAGTGCACGTTAAAGAACACGCTGGATGGCCTTGACGGGAGGCTACCATCTGTCTCCCAACAGCTGTTCCAGTGGGTTCCCTCCGCCAACCTTCTCTGAGCCTTCGGGGTTCATGTGACCTGGCCATTTAGCCCATGGTGTGCAAAAAAGTGCCGCTCAGAGGTAAAACAACCCAACGTTAAAGAACACGCTGGATGGCCTTGACGGGAGGCTACTATCTGTCTCCCAACAGCTGTTCCAGTGGGTCCCCTCCCCCAACCTTCTCTGAGCCTTCGGGGTCCATGTGACCTGGCCATTCAGCCCATGGTGTGCAAAAATGTGCCGCTCAGAGGTAAAACATCCCAACCCAACCCTCATCATTACTTACCAAATCAAACCACTTAATGCCATAGGTGCTAAATCATCAGTATAATCTAAATCAGAAATTTTCAGATCTCCGGACCATTTGAGGCCAGCATTTGTACCGTGCAGTGAAATTCGTATAACATAATCAATAACCAAAGTAAAGAGAAAAGGAGTCAAAATACACCCTTCTTGAACATTAGAAGCAATGCTAAACCAACTGCTATAAGCCTTACCAACTCTCACACACGACTCAGTGTTATTATAGAGAACTTTCATTATGTTAACTATCTAAAGAGACTAACTAAAAAATCACAATTAATTGCAGAAAATTAAGATTAATATTCCATATTTTGCTAGTGCATTATTATCTTGTAATTTTCAATTTTTGGAGATTCTGAATAATGTTGTTTTTAGCAAGTATAAAATATTATTCCGATATTTTGATTTCTATACAATTACTACTTAAATAAATCTTAATTTCGAAGTCTTAAAAATGTCCGACAGATGGCAGCATTAAATAAATAAATTAATTAATATTTTCCCTTTCGATTAATCATGAAATTTCCACATAGCAACAGAATCAACTAATGTGTTCTCTGCAGTATTTCTTTTTCGCTGTTCGAGAGAGCAAGAATTTATTCCTTTAAGCTATAAAGCGATCACCCCAATATCGGAGGTTGCTGGACATTAACTGTAAAATTTTGGAACCGTTATGAAGATGCATCGCGAGCCACCAGTAGAGGCAAGAGTTATGAGAGGGATTAATATTAATGGACAGCGCATGGAAGGGAGGGAGGGAGGGAGAGCTGCCGCCAAAAGGTACGGGACTCATCGTTCTGTCATTATGAGTAAGAGGAACAAAACTGGTAAAGTCAAAAACTACATTGAAATAAAAAAAAAGTGACTGAAACTTAAAGAAGTGTGGTTTTGTAGATACTTTTAGCTTGTGTTATGTTCAGTGATCAGTGTTGGATGTTTAACTGATAAGAAAGGTTTTAGTTTCAAGTAAACTATCAATTTATCTGTATAGCAGAATAATGCGCTTTGTTTAAAAAAATCTGGCAATTGTGATCATTTTATACTAATTGATAGCATATTGTTGTTTTGTTCCATTAGCGAAGAAATTGTTTATGATTTAGGAATTTTATTGCCTTAGTTAATATATCAGTTTATATATAGTTTATTTATATATTTGGAATTCACGTTCGGTTGCAAATTATTCAAACAGAATTGAAAATCGGTAAAAAATACTTTTATTCACATTTTGTGTTTTTGGATACGTGTGTTATCAGTTATATATTCTATTACATGGCATGGAAAAGTAATTCGGCTAAACTATTTGTGGTGAGACTTCAATATTTGTGTAAATATACATATGAAGTAAAAGAGGATAAAAATTATATTCTCCATCACTATTTTGGTGTTATCAAGTTTATTTGCTTTTCATAGCTAAATGCAACTACCAGTACAAAATTTAGAAAAGGTTCTTGAAGTATTATTTTTGTCGTTTAATCATCAATCTATTGTTCTTTCGTAGCTTGCTCGAGAATGGTTTCTGCGGAAGCGGAGATTGTAATAAAATTGAAAGGGTTGGGTTGTTTTACCTCTGAGCGGCACTTTTTTGCACACCAAGGGGTAAATGGCCAGGTCACATGGACCCCGAAGGCTCAGAGAAGGTTGGGGGAGGGGACCCACTGAAACAGCTGTTAGGAGACAGATGGTAGCCTCCCGTGAAGGCCATCCAGCGTGTTCTTTAACGTGCACAGGGTATGTCTCTCTCGCACACGAGGCCACGACTTAACGTCCCATCCGATGGACGGCGGCCTTTCCAAGCCTATCGGTGTCCTCTACTGACCGTGGGCAGGGCGGGGAATTTTGCGGAGATAAATCTCAACGCTGACCTAGCTGGGACTCGAACCTGGGAGCTACAGATTACGAGCCTGGCACGCTACCGACAAAATTGAAAGGAGGAGCAAAACTGGCAAAGTGAAAAACTTAATTGAAATAATATTAAAATAAAAAAAAATTGACGAAAGCTTAAATAAGTGTGGTTTTGTAGATACTTTTAGCTTGTGTTATGTTCAGTGTTGAATGTTTAACTGATAAGAAAGGTTTTAGTTTCAAGTAAACTATCAATTTATCTGTATCGTAGAAAAATGCGCTTTGTTTAAAAAAATCTGGCAATTGTGATCATTGGGATTATTTTATACTGTTTGATATCAAATTGTTGTTTTGTTTCATTAGCGAAGAAATTGTTTATGATTTAGGAATTTTATTGCCTTAGTTAATATATCAGTTCATGTATAGTTTATATATTTGGAATTCACGTTCGGTTGCAAAATATTCAAACAGATTTGAAAATCGGTAAAAATACTTTTATTCACATTTTGTATTTTTGAATACGTGTTATACGAGTTATATATTCTATTACATGGCATGGAAAAATAATTCGGCTAAACTATTCGTGGTGAGACTTCAATATTCGTGTAAAATCATTTCAAGTAAAAAAGGATTAAAATTATATTCTCCATTACTATTTTGGTGTTATTAATTTTGTTTGCTTTTCATAGCTAAATGCAACTACCAGTGTGAAATTTAGAAACAGATATATAAGTATTATTATTTTCGTTTAATCGAATCATCGTATGGGAACAATACACGAAGCTCGAGAATGGTTTCTGCGAAAGCGGAGTTTGTAATAGAATTGCAAAAATTCAGAACTTTTCCCTGATAATTACATAGGTATCAGCTTACTGCTGTGCTTGGGAAAACTTTTGGAAAAATCCATTCTCAAGCGCTTAGATCTCTCTTTCCAGTCACTCAATATCCTTCCTCCCGAACAATTTGGATTTTGTAGAAAACATTCCACAATACATCATATTCACAGGGTGGTAGAGACTATTGCAGAGGCATGCAACAAAAAAAGAGTCTACAGTCGCTGTAACATTGATATCGCAAAAAGCATTCGATCGGGTCTGGACTGAAGGCCTCATCTTTAAACTAATAAAGTTCAGTTTTCCTCCTGCATTAATTCATATCATCCACAGTTATCTCCGTTCACGAACTTTCCAAATCAAAGTGGCAAATCACATATCCGATAAAAAATTATTAATGCAGGAGGACCTCAAGGCTCCATCCTGGCCCCCGACATTGGTTAGTATCTTCACATCAGATATTCTTAAACTTGATCGAGTTGTAAATGCCATGTACGCTGACGACACGGCATTTCTCGTACCCCCCCTTTCCGTACCCATTGCCTGCAAGAGAATGCAGGCAATGCTCGACTCTTTTGAGGACTGGTGCACGGATTGGAGAGTGCAAGTTAACCCTACAAAAAGTATTGCAGTTCTTACGTCACATAAACGAAATCCCCATCATGAAAATTTCTACCTATTTGATAAACAGGTAGTGTGTAGCGATCATGCCAAATACCTAGGCATCACGATTCAACACAAGCTCAAATGCGATGCCCATGTAGGGAACGATGTTAACAAAGCCAGAGCACTATACTGCAAACTATTCCCTCTGCTTGGGGGAAAATCTCATATCGCAACATCACATAAAGTGCTAATTTATAATCAGGTAATCAAACCTCTCCTTCTCTATGCTGCCCCCATCTGGGGTGCATGTTCGAATAAAAATCTTGCAAATCTCCAATCTCTGCAAAATAAAATCCTACGATCCTAAAATCTACGACTGTCATTCATCGAGATCTATATTGTGAAACAATTCTCAAATCCATCAAGAAAATGGCCAAGAACTATTTTGCAACTATCGCAGAACATCCTAATCAACTTATTAGAGATTTGCTTAATTATGATGTGTACCCCTCACACAATTTCGAACGACCAAAATCTCTACTTGATAATCAGGATTAAGAAAGGGATCGAAGCCAGATGGCGCCACTTGTACTGACCCCATCAGGAGTCGAACCTTAACTTATTCCTTACCTTTCTCTTACTTCTCCCTTTCCCACTTCCCCCCCCCCACTCTTTTCAACTCATATTACGGTTCTACCGTCATTTATTCACACATTTCAACCATTTCTCTACTGGCGTTAGCTAAGATTAAGCAGGTATAGGCCCCAGGCCTGGGACTGCTGCTGTCACTGTATGATATTTGATCTTTTGCGCATGCGGGAAATGAAATAAATAAAAAACCCAACTTTCCTCGAATGAATTAGGAAATTAGAAAACAAACGAGCAATGAGTTGTTTTACCTCCGAGCGACACTTTTTTTCCCACATAATGGACTAAATGTCAAGGAAACAGGGACCCCGAGGGATGAGAGAAAGTTGAGAAGAAGAAACCTACTAGACAGGTGATAGTTGCATGTCAAGTTTATGCAACATGTTCTGTCACGTGAATAGGATAGGATTTGGGTGTTTTAAGTCTGAGAAGCCCTTTTTGGCACCTAATGAGCTAAATGACCAGGTCACAAAGACCCTTAGTGCTGAGAGATGGTCGCGGGATGAGGACCCAGTGGATAGCTGTTAGTCATTGCCCCTGATGGCGACGTGAACAGAATGGTGGTGGTGGTATCACAGCACTTCCGACATGTCCTTGAAGGTCAATTAGATGTCACGTAGTGGTCAAACTATGTTCTACGAGGGTTAGAAATGTGAAAAATGATGTGTGGGTTGTTTCAGGTAGAAAAGTTACGGAATTTAATGTCCATTAAGTCCTTCGAGGTGAAAAGTTAAATTTCGATCTTTCGAAGTTAGAGAGCTAAATATTGGTTTCTGGGGGTACTTTTAGTCGTACATCCCGGAAATGTTGTGAAATTTTGGCTGCAATGGGTCCTTTGAGATCAAAGCCAAATATCGACATACCACGGCTGGAAAGATGAAAATTGGTGAATTAGGATTTTTTAGGCATTGGAACTCAGATATAAGAGGAATCTTCAGATAAGATGTCGCATTCAAGATGAAATAGGAGTCGGATTGCGAAATTTGTTTAAATAAAATTGTTCGAGACCCTTTCATAAGCAAATGGAAAGAAAGATTGCAGAATAATGATTTATTCAACAATCAAGATACTTCACCTGTTTACATTAAAGAAAACCTAGTTTCTATGAACAACATTCGTCTATGGCAAGTAAAAAATGCGCAAAAGAAAATGATGTAAAATACGTCTGCTATATAAGTGGACAGACCTTTTTAAGAAAGCGTGACTTAAGTAAGGTATGTTGTGTTAATCTATCACGTAACTTCCATAACTTAAGTCTATAAATATAATATTTTTTTCTTTTATCTATTTATATTTTTTTCGATACTATGGCAGTTAAGTCGCAAAATAAAACTGATTATAACCATGACTGGTCAGACAACAGACAGTTTGAAGGATGGGTTGTCGAATGTACTGACTGTTTTAAGGAAAACTTTTTTTTATTTAACATAAATTTAAGATCAGTGAGGAAAAACTGGGATTCACGTATGGCACTTATTGAAGATATATTGTATAAACGTAAAACATAATTATTATAACAGAGAATAATATTAACGTCCATGAAAAGGATTTATACACAATTAATAACTTCAGCAATTTAAATTCAAATAATTTTGATCAAACAGGCAGTGGGGTTATAATATTATATTATCGAAATAATTTAAGTTTTACATTGATCAACTAATCTATTGCCCGAGCTGAAACTTTACAAATCTCTATAAAGAAATTCATGTTAAACTTCGTTAGTTGCAATATACAGATACCTTAGCTCTGATTTAAAAATTATTGTTCAAAATTTTAAACATTGGTTTTAAGAAAATCAAATTCTCAATGATGTGCTTTTAATTGAGGATTTTAACATTGATGTTAAAAATCTGCATAAATCTGGGATAGAGGAGTATAGAGATAATGTCACAGATTTTGGCTATTATGAAATGACAGATGATTATACAAGAGTGGAAATCGGAAACGATCAATTGACCTTTACATGTATCGATCATGTAGTACAAATCGATCAAATAATTCACATTTACTCACAGAGGTATGTACGCAGAAAAGATCACTGTTTCATAATGGTAATGTATGGTTCCATTCTTTCACATTCTAATGGGGGCGGGGGTGGCTCAGTCGGTAGCGCGCAAGGCTCGTAATCTGTAGATCCCAGTTTCGAGTCCCAGCTGGGTCAGCGTTGAGATTTATCTCCGCAAAATTTCCCGCCTTGCCCACGGTCAGTAGGGGACACCGATGGGCTTGGAAAGGCCGCCGTCCGTCGGATGGGACGTTACGCCGTGGCCCTGTGTTCTGAAGAGCCGTACCCTGTGCACATTAAAGAACACGCTGGATGGCCTTGCCGGGAGACTACCATCTGTCTCCCAACAGCTGTTCCAGTGGGTCCCCTCCCCCAACCTTCTCTGAGCCTTCGGGGTCCATGTGACCTGGCCATTTAGCCCATGGTTTGCAAAAAAAGTGTCGCTCAGAGATAAAACAACCCAACTCACATTCTAATGAATCAGTGTCTGTTGAGCTCTGAAACAAAATAAGTGAACCTGCGTATGCCTATGATGAGAAAATCATGGCAAAATATTACTGGAAGTAAATTGGGACGATTTATCAAAATCAACAAATAATCCTGAAATCTTATGCAAGAAAATTTTTGACCGTTCCGTAATATTTACAATGAAGCAAAATACACGTTCACAGAAAATACGAAAAAGAGAAAAAGACCAGACAAAATGTGGATCAATAATTCAATCAAAAATTAAACGAATATTAGGGATAAATTGTGGAAAAGACACATTAATAACAAAGATAATAAAATTTACCAAGTTGACTATAGGTTGGTTAGAAACAAGGTCAATAATCTGATTAAAATTGCAAAAAGAGATTATTATTTTCAGCCTTTTCAAAATGCTGCTGGTAATATTGAAAAAAACATGGAATTACATTAATGAAATTACGGGAGTAAGCGTCAAAAGGAATATCGAGGATATAGTCGTAAAGAGTATACCAAAAGATTTACAATTAGTCAAATCGTAGAGAATTTTAGTAACTATTTCATTACATTTGTGTCGGACCTAAAGGAAAGCAATCCGATTCAATGTGACTTTCCAGATATGATTAGAACATCAATTAAACAGAGCTCAATGCATTTTCAAGATATCGACAAAACTGATGTATTCAAAATAATCAAAGAAATGAGCCCTCAGAAATCATAATAATAATAATAAATACCCCCTCAAGCAGCTGCTTGCCACAGAGGTCTGACAGTTTATATGCCACAGTAAAAGTCTGAGAGGATGGCAGGACCTCAGCAGAAAAACGACACATACATCCATGCCTTGCACCGGGACTCGAACCCAGGTCCCTTAAATCAGTACTCAAGAGCGCTAACCACTCGGCCATGTGACGGCTAAGAAATCATATATGTAAGAAAACATATATAAAAAAAAATTGTAAAAAATATGTAATGAGAAAATTTTAAATACTAGGGCTAAACTAATAAGCCTAATATTTCATAAAGCCAATATCCCAACCATGCTGAAAACTTCTGTAATAAAACTAATTTATAAATCTGGAAAAAATGCGATATAAAAAAAATTACCAGCCTCTTCCTATGTTACCAACAATTGAGAAAATTGTGAAGAGATATGCAGCTGATAAAATCTACCGTTATCTTAACAAATTTAATCTATTACACTCAGCTCATTATGGTTTCCGAAAAAATAAGAGCAGCAGCTTACTTTTAGAAAATTTTGTAAATACTGTCAATGGAAATTTATATACAGGTAAACTCGTATACCTTATCTTTTTAGATTTAAGTAAAGCCTTGGATACCTTGGATTCTAATATTTTGCTCTGGAATTTGGAAAGAATAGGCATTAGAGTTAAACTCTCAGCTGGTTCAAAGCTTATTTAAATGATCGATACATTATCACTAAAATAAAAGACTACAAGAGTCTTCACAGGATGGCGTTCCTCAGGGGTCAATTTTCGGTCCATTAATGTTCTTAATATATATTAACGACTTATTAGATATTAGCTTTTCTGGATCTATATTCCTATACTCCGATGATATTGTATTAGTCAATTATGTTTTTAATTTGGAAACAGTGTTTTGCAATTCCCAACTTGATCTTGACAAAACAACAAAATAGTTAAATAAAAATCACATTTATTTGAACAGTAATAAGACGAAAGTTATGTGCATCCACTCACCAAGTATAAAAATTAAAAACTTAGAATCTATCAAAGCTTCCTGCAATACATGCATAAACGAAACTCATTTTCAGTTGATGAAAAGCGAAGATTATGCCTGTCGAGATTTAGAACAGGTAACATCGTTTAAGAACAGTAATGGACCCAAAATTGACCCCTGAGGTATACCATACTGTGAAACCTGAGAAGAGCTTTCGTAGTCTTTTATTTTGGTGATAATGTATCGATCATTTAAATAAGCTTTCAACCATCTGAGGAGTTTTGCTCCAATGCCAAATTTTCCAATTTCCTAAGCAAAATATCATAATCAAAGATAGCGCGCTTGGCTGCTGATCTAAGGGACCTGGGTTCGAGCCCCAGGTGAGGCATGGATGTATGTGTCGTTTATCTGCTGAGGTCCTGCCATCCTCTCAGACCTTCTACTGTGGCGTATAAAGTGACAGGCTGCTGTCAGACCTCTGTGGTAAGCAGCTGCTTGGGGAGGGTATTTATTTATTATATTATTTCAGAATTGTTTTGGGTTGTTTCACCTCTGAGCGCACTTTTTCGCACACCATTTGCTAAATGGCCAGGTCACATGGACCCCGAAGGCTCAGAGAAGGTTGGGGGAGGGGACCCACTGGAACAGCTGTTGGGAGACAGATGGTAGCCTCCCATCAAGGCCATTTTCAGTTGAATATTCGAAATCAGAGAAGGTTTGGGGAGGGGACCCACTGGAACTGCTGTTGGGAGACAGATGTTAGCCTCCCGTCAAGGCCATCCAGCGTGTTCTTTAACGTGCACAGGGTATGGCTCTCCCGCACACGGGGCCACGGTTTAATGTCCCATCCGACGGACGGCGGCCTTTCTAAGCCCAGCAGTGTCCTCTACTGATCGTGGGCAGGGCAGGGAATTTTTCGGAAATAAATCTCGACGCTGACCCAGCTGGGACTCGAACCCGGGAACTACAGATTACGAGCCTGCCGCGCTACCGACTGAGCCACCCCCGCCCCTACTCAATGAGGACTGAGTCGTTTATACATCACTATCTTTGTCTCTCCTAAACAAGAGCCAATCGACAAATTTTATTGTCATTTTCGTATTCAGCACCTCGAAATTAGTAAAGATTGGCTATTTTCATTTGAAAATAATTTTTCAAATGATATAACAGCCTTTTTGTTTTGAAAGCTTTTTGTGTGTTGCCCAAAGTAATTTAACAATACTACTCTTGAATGAAATTTCGATTTTGCTTTTAATCAAAATATGATCTAAAGAAGTAGAAGATATCATACTTTCTCTGGTCGTTGAATTTATGAAATTTTAAAAGTCATTTGATGACAGTAAATTTAGATATTCATTTGTGCAATGATCACTTCCTAGTGATCTATATTTAAATCACCAATTACAACAACTTCGCCTTTATTTACAAGTGATAAGAGTAATTCCTGAAATTCTACTAGGAAGGTGGTAAGTGTGATACAAAGAGATCTATATATACATACGAAATATTGCCGATAAATTCTCACATAAATAGCAACAGGTTGGGTTGTTTTACCTCTGAGCGACACTTTTTTGCACACCATGGGCTAAATGGCCAGGTCACATGGACCCCGAAGGCTCAGAGAAGGTTAGGGGAGGGGACTCACTGGAACAGCTGTTGGGACACAGATGGTAGCCTCCCTTCAAGGCCATCCATTATGTTCTTTAACGTTGGGTTGTTTTACCTCTGAGCGGCACTTTTTTGCACACCATGGACTAAATGGCCAGGTCACATGGACCCCGAAGGCTCAGAGAAGGTTGGGGGAGGGGACCCACTGGAACAGCTGTTGGGAAACAGATGGTAGCCTCCCATCAAGGCCATCCAATGTGTTCTTTAACGTTGGGTTGTTTTACCTCTGAGCGGCACTTTTTTTGCACACCATGGGCGAAATGGCAAGGTCACATGGACCCCGAATAGGGGTCCATGTGACCTTGCCATTTCGCCCATGGTTCGCCCATTTCGCCAAACTCAATGACCAAACTCATTTTCAGTTCAATATTCGAAATCAGAGAAGGTTGGGGGAGGGGACCCACTGGAACTGCTGTTGGGAGACAGATGTTAGCCTCCCGTCAAGGCCATCCAGCGTGTTCTTTAACGTGCACAGGGTATGGCTCTCCCGCACACGGGGCCACGGTTTAACGTCCCATCCGACGGACGGCGGACTTTCTAAGCCCAGCAGTGTCCTCTACTGATCGTGGGCAGGGCAGGGAATTTTTCGGAGATAAATCTCGACGCTGACCCAGCTGGGACTCGAACCCGGGAACTACAGATTACGAGCCTGGCGCGCTACCGACTGAGCCACCCCCATTACTTCTACAGAGTAGCGGGAACTTGCCTGTATAATTATTACGAATATATTATTCAAATGCTTAGAGATAAGGTGCTTAGGTTTGTTGGTCATATGCATTTTGTATTGTATTATTAGTTCTTATCGATAAAAAAGAATTCATTAAATATACGTACATAATATATACATACGTACGTAATATTCACTCTATTTCATATATGATTAGATATTTTTTCATTTTTTCCTAAATATTAACTACTTATTATTTATTCTTCGTAAAGCGAAATTTACAATCATTACGTCGATTTCAAGTATGGTAAAACCTAAATGCCGTTTACAAATATAATTAACGATTTTGATTTGAATCTAACATTACAGAATCAATCGGATATTATTCACCAAAAACAGGTTCGAGACATGGAATGAAATTCTAGTTGGGTTGTTTTACCTCTGAGCGACACTTTTTTGCACACCATGGGCTAAATGGCCAGGTCACATGGACCCGAAGGCTCAGAGAAGGTTGGGGGAGGGGACCCACTGAAACAGCTGTTGGGAGACAGATGGTAGCCTCCCGTCAAGGCTATCCGGCGAGTTCTTTAACGTGCACAGGGTATGGCTCTCCCGCACACGGCGCCACGGCTTAACGTCCCATCCGACGGACGGCGGCCTTTCCAAGCCCATCGGTGTCACCTACTAACCGTGGGTAGGGCGAGGAATTTTGCGGAGATAAATCTCAACGCTGACCCAACTGGGACTCGAACCTGGGAACTACAGATTACGAGCCTGGCGCACTACCGACTGAGCCACCCCCGCCCCATACAGCGACAGAATACCCAATGTGTTCTCTACAAGATTTATTTTTCCGCTCTTCGAGAGAGCAAGAAATTATTCCTTAAGCCAGTAGTTCTCAAGCTTTTATGCCTCACTTACCCCCTGGAAATGTGTATGTAATTGGCGTACTCCTTATATAGATAGATAAAACTATAGTTATAATATAATAATGGCAACTTAGCTACTTGGTTACTAGATCTAGCGACTTTTGAGCTCTGATGGAGTAACCCATAAAGTTTTACCGCATACCCCATGTTGAGAAACCCTGGTTTAAGCTATAAAGGATCATCCCAATATATAACTGTCAAATATTTGAGACCGTTATGAAAATGCGTCGTGAGCCACCTGTAGAGGGTTGGGTTGTTTTACCTCTGAGCAGCACTTTTTTGCACACCATAGGCTAAATGGCCAGGTCACATGAACCCCGAAGGCTGAGAGAAGGTTGGGGGAGGGGATCCACTGGAACAGCTGTTGGGAGACAGATGGTAGCCTCCCGTCAAGGCTATCCAGCGTGTTCTTTAACGTGCACAGGGTATGGCTCTCCCGCACACGGGGCCACAGCTTAACGTCCCATCCGACGGACGGTGGCCTTTCCAAACCTATCGGTGTCCCCTGCTAACCGTGGGCAGGGCGGGGAATTTTGCGGAGATAAATCTCAACGCTGACCCAGCTGGGACTCCAACCTGGGAACTACAGATTACGAGCCTGGCGCGCTACCGACTAAGCCACCCCCGCCCCACCTGTAGAGGCAAGAGTGAAGAAATGGATTAATATTATTAAAGAGCGCATGGAAGAGAGGAGGGAGAGCTGCCTCACGTGGTACAGAGGATACTTTTACACACGGCACTCATCGTTGTGTCTTTTATGAATTAGAGAAGCAGAAAATAAAAAAAATTAAAAAAACCATGTGGTAACAATATTAATATAAAATAATTTCCGGTAGCTTAAAATAGAAGGCGTACGAAAATTAACATAGCAGTTATTTATGATTGTTTTATAAAGCTTTATTATTTTTTATTTTTAGCAACAAATATTCCTAACAGAGAAAGAATTAGAGTTATATATTCAGTCGGTAAACATAATGGAAAAAATAAACGATATAAATTTCATGTTGCAAACAACTTTATTGTTAACATGTAATTTATGATAAATTTTATTTCAGATATTTTTATCTTATCTACTATAATAATAGGCTACTTTTTAAAGCATTCTGGCGGCCAGATCGCCAAATCAAACTGTAAATCGAAATGTATTTTTAACTGATTATGAGAAGATTGATTTACGTTGAATGGCAACTTCACCGTCAGAGTAAACAGTTCGTATGTTATCGTTGTTCACAACATTTTAAAAAATTTTCGAAGCATGGTACCGATGACTTTTTGAACTTAGGTGCATGGAATGATAGAAAGAGGGAATAATAAGTGCATACAAAGAAAGTGTACTGTGAAATACTTGCCGGAATAGTTGCATTTTTACAACTTTATGAATAGCAACTTAATTGAAGTCACATCTTTCACAATTTCTGGCATCTTTCACAAATTCTGGTCTCCGCTACGCAGAGACCTTTCTCGAACACCGTTCTTGCGATTTCAACTATACCGATTAAACGAAAATAATAAAAATTGTATCCATATATCTAAATTTTATACCGGTAGTTTCAGTTAGCTATGAAAAGCTAACAAACTTATAAACCCAAAAATAATAATTGCGAATATTATTTTTATCCCTTTTTTTTTCCATGTTTTTGCACAAATATTGGAGTCTCATCACGAATAGTTTAGCCGAATTATTTTTCCATGCCATGTAATAGAATGTATAACTGATATCACATTTATTCAAAAACACAAAGTGTGAATAAAAGTATTTTTATATATTTTCAATTCTATTTGGATATTTGGCAATCGAGTGTGAATTCGAAATAAATAACCAAACTATAAATGAACTGAATTAATTTGTTTGATCTCAGGGCATTCACAAGAAATTTTGTTGGCACAATGCATACTATGAAATTGTAATTTATTAAGAAATGTTGTCGGGTTGAGTGAAAAATACTTAAAGCATGTTTTATCAGAGTTAATTTTTAATCCATTTTTGTTAAACCAAGTTGCAATAATATTTAAATCATTATAAAATCAATAAATAAATGATGTTGATTTCCTTTTCTGCAAACAAGCACTGTAACATCAGCACATGAAACTGATTTTCTTTTTAACTTTGATAAAAAAATCGTTTATATAAATTCCAAATTTCGAGTCCTAATTTCACCTGCATTCGGAATATTTCTGCGATTAATCCCAATTTTACCCACAATGCAAAGGGGGAAACTGATGTGCCTGGAAGAGCTATTGTCCATCGAATGAGACGTTAATCCGTTGCCCCATGTCCAGACTGTAGTCCTTCCTACTAATCGGGTTATGGTATGCTTCTGTGATGCAAACGTCGGCTTCCAACAAACATAACAAACATTATCTTCTTTGTTCAAGCTCTTACGAGGTATAATTGTTAACGTTTGGCCGAGATATCATTCAATAGTCAGCCACAACCTGGTTAGATTGTTTTACCTCTCTGCGGCACTTTTTTACACACAATGGGCTAAATGGCCAGGTCACAAGGACGAGATCAAAATGAAATTCTTCACTTCCCGAAGATCAGAGATTTTAGATTTTTTTATCCTAAATTTTGTATGAACCGCTACTGACTAGGAGTTTAACTCTGTCTGTGGGTGGGGTGGGGCGGGGGTCACTCATTCGGTAGCGTTGCAGGCTCGTAATCTGTAGTTCCCAGGTTCGAGTCCCAGCTGGGTCAGCGTTGAGATTTATCTCCGCAAAATTCCCCGCCCTGCCCACGGTCAGTAGGGGACACCGATGGGCTTGGAAAGGCCACAGTCCGTCGGATGGGACATTAAGCCGTGGCCCCGTATGCGGGAGAGCCATACCCTGTACACGTTAAAGTACACGCTGGATGGCCTTGACGAGAGACTACCATCTGTCTCCCAACAACTGTTCCAGTGGGTCCTCTCCCCCAACCTTCTCTGAGTCTTCGGGGTCCATGTGACCTGGCCATTTAGTCCATGGTGTGCAAAAAAGTGTCGCTCAGAGGTAAAACAACCCAACGTTAAAGAACAACCTGGATGGCCTTGATGGGAGGCTACCATCTGTCTCCCAACAGCTGTTCCAGTGGGTCCCCTCCCCCAACCTTCTCTGAGCCTTCGGGGTCCATGTGACCTGGCCATTTAGCCCATGGTGTGCAAAAAAGTGCCGCTCAGAGGTAAAACAACCCAACCCAACCCAATCCTTCCGTTTTAGCGGATTTTTTTAAATATTCAGGAAAATTGCTTGAAATATGCCCACGTATATTAATAATTTTGTTTTCCATTACGCTAATCAGGGTTCTCTAAAGAGGGGAATTATGGAGCTTTCCCCCCTAAATCCATCCCTTCTGTATTGTAATTGTTAGTCTTCTATCGATCGTAACAAGTTATGTAGGAAAAGAATCACATATCGCGCCAGGTGAGTCATTGGCATTTTCTTTATTGATTATCAGTCATTTGCTCCGGGGCCTGTCGGTAGCGCGCCAGGCTCGTAATCAGCAGTTCCCAGGTTCGAGCAAAACCACTTTGATACACCAGGCATGGAGAGTGTTGAACAAAAGGAGGAAAAAAGGAGAGAATATTAATTATGCGGAAATTTTTAAGTAATCTACTTGATTGAAAATTTAAGTTAAGGCTGTTTAATTTAAAACCGGTTAAAAAATTTATTGGTCACGATTTTCATAAAATATTTGAGAATATTATAAAAATAATTTCAAAATTTTTAAAAATAAGTAATCTGTTGGGTAGAGCTAGTAACAGTTGGGTTTTTAGGAAGCAGATGTAATTTAAACTGCTATATTTTTGAAAATTAATTCTTCTGTTACTGCAGTGTCCAGGCTTATGGCATGAAGGTGGCTTTGGTTAAAGTCTCAGCTGGGTCAGCGTTGAGATTTATCTCCGCAAAACTCCCCGCCTTGCCCTCGATCAGTGGGGCGGGGGTGGCTTAGTCGGTAGCGCGCCAGGCTCGTAATCTGTAGTTCCCAGGTTCGAGTCCCAGTTGGGTCAGCGTTGAGATTTATCTCCGCAAAACTCCCCGCCCTGCCCACGGTCAGTAGGGGACACCAATGGGCTTGGAAAGGCCGCAGTCCGTCGGATGGGACGTTAAGCCATGGCCCCGTGTGCGGGAGAGCCATAACATGTGCACGTTAAAGAACACGCTAAATGGCCTTGACGGGAGGCTACCATCTGTCTCCCAACAGCTGTTCGAGTGGGTCCCCTCCCCCAACCTTCTCTGAGCCTTCGGGGTCCATGTGACCTGGCCATTCAGTCCATGGTGTGCAAAAAAAGTGCAGCGCAGAGGTAAAACTCGATCAGTGGAAAACACTGAGCAACTTGTAAAAGCCGGCGTCCGTGGTATGCGAGATTAATCCGTGGCCCCGTGTGTGGGAGAGAACGTATCCTGTGCACGTCAAAATGAAATAAATTTAATAGTAATTCATTTTTGGAGGGTGTTCTATTTTGGGTTGTAACAAAGAAATTTTTTCATTACCGATCGGGAATTTAATTTCTAAGGAAATGTTTACTAAACCAAATTCTGTTGCCATTGTTGTTCTGTTAGGATTGCTGTAAGAATAAAATTCATCAATGATTATAAATATTTGAAACCGAAATTTGTAATAAATCTAATGTTGAAATACGATATAAGGCAAATAATTAATACATGTAATCAAACCATCATAATTCTGAACATCTTTATATTTAATTGTGGTATACATTACCGTTTTATTTATAGTGATTATAATTTCATAAAATAATTATTAGCTTTAATTCACCGTATGTTCACAAGCTTTCGGTAATCGAGAATGAATCCAAAAAGGATACCCTTTATACAAAAGCAATAAAAGCTATGCTGACTCCAACCAGGCTGCAAATGAGCAGTTCATAGATTCGAACACGCTTTGACCAACAACTTTGGCCAAACAGTTGTTGCAGTGGGTCTCCTCTTCCAACCTTCTCTGAGCTCTCGGGGTCCCTGAGACCAGGTCATTTAGTGCCCATGGTGTGCAGAAAAATCATTGCGCAGAGATGAAATAACCAACGTTAAAGAACACGTTAGACGTCCTTGACTTGCGGCTACCATTTCTCTTCTAACATCTGTCCAGTGGATTCCCTCCCCCAATCATCTCTGAGCCTTTGGGATTCTTGCAACAAAAAAATTGCCGTTTATAGGTAAAACCATCCTGTACATCCATCGATGCTGTTCTTTAACATGCAATTAGTTTGGCTTTAACAAATTTATCGAAAAATGCAGGAAAGGTTCTTAAGGTTAATAATCCCCCCCCCCCCCGTCAATTTCCCTTGCCAGCATTCTGAACGAAAAAGGGGGCATTGGTCCCTTTTCAACCTAACCATGGGAAGCATTGAATTTTTATTCAACTTCGTGCGCGATTTTAATGAAATAAAGATTAAGAAAACATTTGTCTCTTAGAGAGACAAAGAATTACCACTGTGGAAATAAAAAGCGTAGCCTTAGAAACAAAAGCCCCCTTGTTTAATACCCTATTTTATCGCCAAGCCGTTGTATGGCTGAATGGTTAGTGTGAACATTTATAACATTTATGCTATTTAATGAAAGACTTACTACCATTAAGGTAAATACAGTGGACCTTCGTTATAGCGCTGCTCGCTATACCGCGCACTCGGTTATAGCGCGGGCGATGTTCGCGATAAGTTATAGATAGTGTTTATTTTTACATATTTTCAAGGGTACCTTATGTACGTAAATAAAATAATAAATATAGGGACTTATTAAGATGTATAACTATGTTATGTTGATTTTAATAAAACACTTAATAAATAAATTGTTTTTTTTTATTAAAATACATAATATATATAGTTGATGGAATGTTTCAGTATATAGCTCAAATCGTTCTGAGTAAATTTATTGTATAACGCGATTCACCTTATAACGCGGGTGTTGTTTCCCGCCCGATATGCGCGTTATATCGGGGGTCCACTGTACTAAAATAAACCCCCCCGATAGGGGACCACCTTTGTCGTGGTGGTGCTGGTGGTGGTGGTGTGTGTGTGTGTGGGGGGGGGAGCTAGGGCCCAGCAACCCGGCTGAAGGCTGTGCCGACCAGATTGGTTGCCCGGTTGGTCATGGCTAAGGCCAACCGAGGTTGAAGATGCTGCTGGCCGGCTTGATTGCCGGTCGGATGGTGACGGCGTCGGAGACCTCACCTATCAGGAGACCTGGGTGGTCTGTTCGAGGGCTCTGCCGAAAGATCTGAGCCCGCCAAGTAGGCACGAGCCCTCAAAAAAGTCTGGGTCTTACTAAGAGTCTCCACCCCGGACGCCGATCGAACTTGGATCTATATATCCTTGTTCATGGCTAACCGGGGAATAGATTAAAGTAAGGTTTCTTCCGGTGGTCAGCTTTCCTTTTATAGGACTGCTGCCATGTGAGGCTGGGGTTGAGGTGCGCCTATAGGGCGTATTCCTTGCCTCCGGCTCTAGATAAGCACGGCTTTTCATAACCAGGTAGTGCTGTACAAGCGGATCCAGGAATTGCCGTGGTTGCATAAGATCGCAACAAAAGAGATTCATTGTACTAAAATAAAATGGAATAAATAATCCTTAAATATGTTTTTCCTAACTAGATGACTATTACTAAAATTTAACTATTCAATACTAGTGTCAATATATTTCCAATATTTAATAAAATCAATAATTAGAATCTTAAAACTAGTATTGATATATATAATGAACATTTTCTGAATAGCTTCCTTAAACTAGAAATTTGATGTAAAATATTGCATTTAATATTCCTTAAAGCAGTGTTGTTTAATTTAAAAAATATATATCATGTAAATGACATAACTGAATACCAACTCAAAGAAGATTTTAATGCAATATTATACAGAACCAAAAACAAGATATATGTATGTAAATATTTAAACTTAGAGTGTATTAACCTAGATGAACTTTGTATTTGAATGTATGCAATTCACCCATGTTAACATAGCCATCGGCCGATCCCACCCATTTGGCTCAACATTCCTGGGTGAGGCATATCACATCAACTGACCTTAGGATGTGACCTTTGGCACACATGGTCGAGACGAGCGCTCTTAGGGGAGGGGGTGGCTCAGTCGGTAGCGCGCCAGGTTCGTAATCTGTAGTTCCCAGGTTCGAGTCCCACCTGGGTCAGCGTTGAGATTTATCTCCGCAAAATTCCCCGCCCTGACCACGGTCAGTAGGGGACACCGATGGGCTTGGAAAGGCCGCCGTCCGTCGGATGGGACGTTAAGCCGTGGCCGCGTGTGCGGAAGAGCCATACCCTGTGCACGTTAAAGAACACGCTGGATGGCCTTGACGGGAGGCTACCATCTGTCTCCCAACAGCTGTTCCAGTGGGTCCCCTTCCCCAACCTTCTCTGAGCCTTCGGGGTCCATGTGACCTGGCCATTTAGCCCATGGTGTGCAAAAAAGTGCCGCTCAGTGATAAAACAACCCAACGTTAAAGAACACGCTGGATAGCCTTGACGGGAGGCTACCATCTGTATCCCAACAGCTGTTCCAGTGGGTCCCCTCCCCCAACCTTCTCTGAGCCTTCGGGGTCCATGTGACCTGGCCATTTAGCCCATGGTGTGCAAAAACGTGCCGCTCAGAGGTAAAACAACCCAACCCACGGTCATTAGATGACACCAAAGGGCTTCAATTCACAATTTCTTTATCGTTATATCTCTATTATTGTCTGATTTGAAGTTATCACCTCTGCAGTTATCTATTCAAAATTAATATATCCAATGATATCATTTCAATTATTAATTAACCTTTAGTCTAATCATATTTCGCCTAACACGGTTTTTCAAAGTGAATAATTTCAATATATAATTTCCCCAAATATTAATTATTGATTTCATTCTTCTTGCACATCCTTTGAAAAATAAAACGATGAAAGAGCCAATAATTCCATATTCTTCCTTTCTGACAATCGTTTAAATATATTTTTGTATTCTGTCCTTATTATATTTTAATTAATATTTATTAGAAACTTTTCCTACCTTTCGATTATTTTATTATTTTCCTGGTTCACTACCTTCAATTTTCATTACAAAATACGCAATTATGTTAGGTTTAAAAAGCATTCCTTTTAGACGTTTACAAATTGTAATTTTTTTATGTGATGAAAATAATTTTATTTTTCTCTGAATTTCACTAAAAATTCGACAAGGAAGGACTAGAAGGGTGATGCCGTCTGTCGTTGTTAATATCAACATTCATGGTCATATGTCTTAAGGAAAAATTCGCATACTTCGAAATCAGTGTTGTTCTATATCTGACTGGCATTTTTGTACACAATGGGCTAAATGGCCAAGTGACAAAAACCCCAAGGGCTCAGAGAAGGTTTAGTCAAAGGATCCAGTGGACAGCTGTTAGGAGACAGATGGTAGCCTCCCGTCAAGACTAACGATTCAAGAAAAATTGTTCAAAGCATGGGTTGTGTTGTGTTGGGTTGTTTTACCTCTGAGCTGCACTTTTTTGCACACCATGGGCTAAATGGCAGGTCACATGGACCCCGAAGGCTCAGAGAAGGTTGGGGGAGGGGACCCACTGGAACAAGCTGTTGGGAGACAGATGGTAGCCTCCCGTCAAGGCCATCCAGAGTGTTCTTTAACGTGCACAGGATATGGCTGTCCCGCACACGGGGTCACGGCTTAACGTCCCATCCGACGGACGGCGGTCTTTACAAGCCCATCGGTGTCCCCTACTGACCGTGGGCAGGGCGGGGAATTTTGTGGAGATAAATCTCAACGCTGACCCAGCTGGGACTCAAACCTAGGAACTACAGATTACGAGCCTGGCGCGCTACCGATTGAGCCACCCCCGCCCCGTTCAAAGCATAGAGTCCTTTGGACACTTTAATATCTCCAATGGCTGCCATATATATACAGTCGCTCAAAAATTATCAGAACACTATGGTTGATTCGAGAATTTAGAAAAAATATCTGACAACGTTTTTTTTAGAAATTAATGATCTGCAACCTTCTGGTCACGTGACACGAAGGTATCCAGATCTGTAACCAACACGTTACCAGAATATGCTTCAACTCTTGTAAATTACGTGGTTGAGCCGCCGCAGATACGATATGCTATTCCAACACAAATAACAGATGCTCCATTGGATTGATGTCTGGGGAATTTGGAGGCCAGGGCAATACCTGGAAGTCTTCCTCTCATGTCCCACGAACCATCTCGGATTGGGTTGGGTTGTTTTACCTCTAAGCGGCACTTTTTTGCACACCATGGGCTAAATGGCCAGGTCACATGGACCCCGAAGCTCAGAGAAGGTTGGTGGAGGGGACCCACTGGAACAGCTGTTGGGAGACAGATGGTAGTCTCCCGTCAAGGCCATCCAACGTGTTCTTTAACGTTGGGTGGTTTTACCTCTGAGCGGCACTTTTTTGCACACCATGGGCTAAATGACCAGGTCACAAGGACCCCGAAGGCTCAGAGAAGGTTGTGGGAGGGGACCCACTGAAACAGCTGTTGGGAAACAGATGGTAGCCTCCCATCAAGGCCATCCAGCGTGTTCTTTAACGTGCACAGGGTATGGCTCTCCCACACACGGGGCCACGGCTTAACGTCCCATCCGACGGACGGCAGCCTTTCCAAGCCCATCGGTGTCCCCTACTGACCGTGCGCAGGGCGGGGAATTTTGCGAGATAAATCTCAACGCTGATCCACCTGGGACTCGAACCTGGGAACTACAGATTACGAGCCTGGCGCGCTACCGACTGAGCCACCCCCGCCCCCGAACCATCTCGAAAAATTCGGGGCAGCATGGCATGGTACATTATCGTGCTGAAAGAAGACACTACTAGAGGAGAATATCATTTGCCATGAAGGATGTGTCTGCTCTGCAATGATGTTTAGGTTGGTGGTAGACGTCACAGTTTCCTGCACATGAATGACTGGACCCAGGGTTTCCCAGCAGAACTTTGCCCAAAACATTACACTTTCTCCGCCAGCTTGTTTTCGTCCCATGGTACATCACTAAAATGGTCACTTTCAACATGATAATTCACCTGCTCACAAGGCACGTATCATTACCAAAATGTTCCAGGAACATGTCGACGAGTTTTTCTTGCTTCCTTGGCCTGCACACTCCCCAGATCAAAACCCTATCAATCAGATTTAGGATGCGGTTCTAACGGCTGTTTGCATCGGGACTGTACTGCCATATAATTTGGAGCAACTGCGCGACACATTCATTTCCGCATGGTACAACATTCCTTCCCAACGCATCTAGCGTCTTCTAAATTACATGCTTCAAAGAACTATGGATGTTCTGAAGACCTAAATTTAATAAGTAATCTAAATAATAATCTACATAATAAAGGATGTAAAACACGCTACTTTCATCATTTAGTAAAATGTGTGCCAAACACATGTTACTCAGAAAGAAAAAATCTGAACTATGAAAATACTTTCATTCCGTCCATCTCATATTTCCTCTTGAAAAATGTACTTATATTATATACAATAAGTTTTAATTTTTAATACATATTAAGGATGAAACCCTTTAATTCATAAGCCGTCCTGTGGCCGAGTGGTTAACGCGCTTGGCTACTGATCTAAAGCAACTGGGTTCGAGCCCAGGGTAAGGCATGGATGTGTGTGTCGTTTTTCTGCTGAGGTCCTGCCATCCTCTCAGATCTTCTACTATGGCATATAAACTGACAGGCTCCTGTCAGACTTCTTTGGCAAGCAGCTGTTTGAGGAAATATTTTTTTTTACACAAACCTATTACTACTGTTCAGAATATAAAATACAATAATATAAATTATATAATTTTTGTTAACAATCAAATTTCTTATTACATTGGATCATGTTCTTGAATGGTTTCAGTTTATTAATGCTGAAGCCAAAATATTTCCATGAAAGTAATGGTTGAAAATCATTTTTAATGTTATCATTCCTGGTCTAGCCCTGGAAGAAACCAAATGAAACGACTGACTGTCGAAAATGTGAAGATACGAAAACTTGTTCAATATACATTTTCAGATTTGTGTATTTGCAAGAAGTTATTCCATATACAACATAAATAGGGGTCGTTGTACCTCAGCCGGTAGCGCTTCAGACTTGTAATCTGCAATGCCTTATCATTTTTGATAGGTAGTTATAAACTTCAATACAGTTCCTCGTGTTACATCTACTATTTCCACCGTTCTGGTTACTGATGCTCTTGCAAGATGCGTACCAATGATCATGCCTTTTTGGACGTCACTGAAATCTGACATTGTCCACAATTACACCACAACACCTGTTTCACCTGCGCCTGTGTGCACTGCTACATGACTTTTATTTCTGTTCTTAATAAGATTATTATTCGTTCATAAAGCTACCTGTAGAGAATTTAAATAATTTATTACAAGTATTCGTAATTCCGTTTGATCATTAACCTTCTTTTTCGTCCGACAAATCGAGAACTGGTTTCTGCGCATGTAGAAACTTAAATTTAAAAATGTAAATTACGTAATTCTCTTATAGCTGAAAAATCCTTCATCCCTCTTATCAAACAAAATTGAATATATCCAAAGCTTAGTTCAGGAGAGGTTTTTGGGCATGCACAGACTGAAATCAATAGGAAAAGCAATGCAAATGAGAAGTTACTTCGCGTACCAATGATCATTCCTTTTTGGAGGTCACTGAGATCTGACATTGTCCACAATTACACCACAACACCTGTTTCACCTGCGCCTGTGGCACTGCTACATGATGGCCGACATCGTACTTCTCCCCTTTATAATCTCACATTGCGGGCGATGTCCTCCCTGTGATATGCATATGGTGTATTGCGTGTATTCCAGTCGCAATCACGGTTTCCATTATTTTGATAAACCCCTGTATATGATAATAACGCTGTTTATGTTACTTATGTAATATACAGCGCTCTATATTCCTAAATGTAACGCTAGTTATTTGATGTTTTGTTTCGTTTATTACTGGTAAAAATTAATTGCAGCCTTTCAATTATTAAGAAGTAATTGAAATGGTTAACATATAATTTGAAATTGAAACTGATGCACTTTAAGAGGCGGCGGTGGCTCAGACGGTAGCGCGCAAGCTCGTAATCTGCAGTCCCAGGTTCGAGTCCCAGATGGCCCAGCATTGAGATTTATCTGTGAGAAACTCTCCATAGGAGAGGAGACCGATGGGCTTGGAAATGGTGCCGTCCGTCGGATGGGACGTTAAGCCATGGCTTCGTATCCGGGTGAGTCATAGCCTGTGCACATTAAGAAATACGCTGGATGGCCTTGATGGGAAGATACCATCTCACTCCTAGCAGCTGTTCAGTGGGTTCCCTCACCTCAACATTCTCTGAGTCCTCAGGATCCTTGTGACCTGGCCATTTAGCTCATTGTATGCAAAAAAAGTGCCACTCAGAGGTAAAAGAACCGAACACTTTAATAATTATTATTTTGTAGTATGTAGTTCTCATAGCCCTTTTTTTTAAATTACATTTCGCTTTAAAGAAATTTCTATATAAAGGATATTTTGCCCCCTCCCCCCCCCTCTTCATTTCCTTATACATCCATCCGTAGGGAAGAAAGGAGAGAAATAATTAGGCACAAAATTTCAAGTGATTTAATTTGCTTAAAATATACAGGGTGAATCTGAAAAAGTGGGCAAAACTTTACGTGGTGGTAGAACGCAGCTATACGAGCAATATTCGTCATAGAATGTATGGTCGGAATGCAAGCGGTGAGGAGTTAAAAGGTAGTTTTCCACTGTCACATTTAAAGAATGAATACAAGAAGGAGAGGAGATACTTCAGAAAACATTTTATTAACAGGAATGTAACTGAGGTACATGCTCAAAGAAATTGCTCAAAATTGCTGCCGCCAGCTGTAATACAGGCTTCACACCTGCGGGATAGGGACCGACGCACATTTGCGAAGACACCAGGCATTTCCCGAATATCGCCGGCAACAACGGCGATCCTGGCGACTAGATCCATATCGGTTTCAATGGGGCACTCGTAGATTAGGCTTTTCTATGGCCCCACAGGAAAAAGTCCAAACACGAGAGATCCGGCGATCTTGGTGGCCAAGCTATGGGACCACCTCGACCAATCCATCGCCCTAGGAACGTTGCATGTAAAGTGTTCCGCACATCTAAGCTGAAGTGTGCAGGCGCACCGTCGTGCTGGAACCACATTCTCGACCTGCTGGGGGTTGGAATCGGACGCAGCAGCTCCGGCCACACCTCTCGTAGGAATGTGTTATACGATTTGCCGTCCAGGCGGTGTGGCAGGAGGTATGGGCCAACCAAATGGTCATGGAGGATCCCTGCCCAAACATTTACGGAGAACCGCTGCTGGAACGAATGAGGTCGTGTGGCATGCGGGTTCGTAGATGCTCACGTGTGTGAATTGTCGGTATTCAAAACGGTAGCCATAGTTAAATTTAAACGGTATTAAAACGGGTATTTAAACGGGTATTTAAAACGGTAGCCATAGTTAACTGGTAGTCATAGTTAAATATGAAAATAAACTTGGTAATGGAAATCGATAAAATTGTACTATACACTTGGATGAAAATAATAATAAATAAATAAATAAAAATATAACAAATAAAATCTTGGTAATAAAAATATACCACGTGCACGTTAAAAAACACGCTGGATGGCCTCGACGAGAAGCTACAACCTGTCTTGGTGTGGGGTGCCATTAGTCGGGCATCTCTGTCAGAACTGGTCATTGTAAGGGGATCACTAATAGTCCAGCAATAGGTTACCAACATTTTGCTCTCCCATTTGTTCTGCAGCACGGAACCTTTTGCCAGCAAGATAACTCTCGTCTCCACACAGCCCGCATTAGTCTGCGGTATCTGCACGAGCAAAACGTTCGGGTACTACCATGGTCAGCAAGCTCGCCGGACTTTTCACATATAGAACACGTCTGGGACATGATGGGCCGACTGCTCCAACAACATCCAACAGGTGCGCCAACCACTGTCGATTAAATGGAACAGCGACTAGGTGCTATTTGGCGTTCTATCCTTCAGTAGGGTTGGGTTGTTTTACCTCTGAGCGGCACTTTTTTTGCACACCATGGGCTAAATGGCCGGGTCACATGGACCTCGAAGGCTCAGAGAAGGTTGGGGGAGGGGACCCACTGGAACAGCTGTTGGGAGACAGATGGTAGCCTCCCGCAAGGCCACCCAGCGTGTTCTTTAACGTTGGGTAGTTTACCTTGAACGGCACTTTTTTTCACACCATGGGCTAAATAGCCAGGTCACAAGGACCCCGAAGGCTCAGAGGAGGTTGGGTGAAGGGACCCACTGGAACAGCTGTTGGAAGACAGATGGTAGTCTCCCGTCAAGGCCATCCAGCGTGTTCTTTAACGTGCACAGGGTATGGCTCTGCCGCACACGGGGCCACGGCTTAACGTCCCATCCGACGGACGGCGGCCTTTCCAAGCCCATCGGTGTCCCCTACTGACCTGGATAGGGCGGGGAGTTATGCGGAGATAAATCTCAACGCTGACCAACCTGGGACTCGAACCTGGGAACTGCAGATTACCTTCAGTAGGACATTACAAAGCTGTACGATTGCCTTCCCCGCCATGTTCATGAATGCATTGCTCTGCGGGGCGGTTCAATGTCATATTAATTATACCACTTTACCGTGCAGGTAAAGTGGTAATTTTCCATATTTATTTTTTGATAATGTAATTAATCGCAAATCTCAGTGTATGCTAACAGCTGTCTGCATTTCAATAAAATGGCATAAGTCGTTCAAGGTGTTGCAAGTTTTTTCCTGTACCTCATTTAATATTGATGCAAAAATCACTCCTCATTACGGTTGCTTTTTTTTGTATTTATTTCCATCTCCGCATGCGCAGAAAGCGTTCTTGAGTTTGATTGTTATGTCTTGAAACTGTGATAGATTAAACGAAAATAATTCTACTTTTATTTCAGTATCTAAACTTTCTACTGGTCGTCATAATTAAACATGAAAACAAACTTGGTAATGAAATCGATAAAATTGGAATAAAATCTTGGAAGAAAATAATAATAAATAAATAAACTAAATAATAATATAACAGTAAAATCTTGGTAATAAAAATATCAATCCTGGTAAGACAAAGGCCTTACCAAGTTGAAAACACCAGTTGTCGTCCATTTCCAGATTTTAAACAGCTTTGGGTGAGATCAGTACTTGGGAGGGTGACCACAGGGAACATCGCCTGTAGTTGGAAATTGTTTGGCCTGTAAATGGTAGCTAGACATAAACTGGAAGGAGAGCTGTGTACCAGTTCTCAGTGATGATACACAGAACCGGCCACAATAGCACCTAATGTCCGATCCGCCTTCATATGGTGCAGACCCTTAGTACCTTTAAAAAGAGATATTCTCTTATGGAAAGAAACGGAAAGGGAGGGCTGCCACATCAGTGTGGCCTACTAATCTGGTCATCTATGGGTTGGGTTGGGTTGTTTTACCTCTGAGCGGCACTTTTTTGCACACCATGGGCTAAATGGCCAGGTCACATGGACCCCGAAGGCTCAGAGAAGGTTGGGGGAGGGGACCCACGGAAACAACTGTTGGGAGACAGATGGTAGCCTCCCGTCAAGGCCATCCAGCGTGTTCTTTAATGTGCACAGGGTATGGCTCTCCCACACACGTGGCCACGGCTTAACGTCCCATCCGACGGACGGCGGCCTTTCCAAGCCCATCGGTGTCCTCTACTGACCGTGGTCAGGGGGGGGGGGGGGGATTTTGCGGAGATAAATCTCTACGCTGTCCCAGCTGGGACTCGAACCTGGGAACTACAGATTACGAGCCTGGCGCGCTACCGACTGAGCCACCCCCGCCCCCAATTATTAAGAAATAATTGAAATGGTTACTATGTAATTTGAAATTGAAACTGATGCACTTTAGGAGGCGGCGGTGGCTCAGACGGTAGCGCGCAGGCTCGTAATCTGCAGTTCCTAGGTTCGAGTCCCAGACGGCCCAGCATTGGCTCAGACGGTAGCGAGCAGGCTCGTAATCTGCAGTTCCTAGGTTCGAGTCCCAGACGGCCCAGCATTGAGTCCCAGACGGCCAGCTGCGAGAAACTCTCTATAGGAGAGAAGACCGATGGGCTTGGAAATGGTGCCGTCCGTCGGATGGGACGTTAAGCCATGGCTTCGTATCCGGGTGAGTTATACCCTGTGCACATTAAGAAATACGCTGGATGCCCTTGATGGGAAGATACCATCTCACTCCTAACAGATGTCCAGTGGGTCCTCTCCTCTCAACTTTCTCTGAGTCCTCAGGATCCTTGTGACCTGGCCATTTAGCTCATTGTTAGCCGTCCCATGGCCAAGTGGTTAGCGCGTATGGCTACTGATCTAAGGGACCTGGGTTCGAGCCCCGGGTAAGGCATGGATGTATGTGTCGTTTTTCTGCTGAGGTCCTGCCATCCTCTCAGACCTTCTACTACGGCATATAAACTGACAGGCTCCTGTCAGACCTCTGTGGCAAGCAGCTGCTTGAGGGGGTATTTATTTATTTATTTATTTATTACTGATCTAAGGGACCTGGGTTCGAGCCCAGGGTAAGGCATAGCTGTTTGTGTCGTTTTTCTGCTGAGGTCCTGCCATCCTCTCAGACCTTCTACTACGGCATATAAACTGACAGGCTCCTGTCAGACCTCTGTGGCAAGCAGCTGCTTGAGGGGGTATTTATTTATTTATTTATTTATTACTGATCTAAGGGACCTGGGTTCGAGCCCAGGGTAAGGCATGGCTGTTTGTGTCGTTTTTCTGCTGAGGTCCTGCCATCCTCTCAGACCTTCTACTACGGCATATAAACTGACAGGCTCCTGTCAGACCTCTGTGGCAAGCAGCTGCTTGAGGGGGTATTTATTTATTTATTTACTTATTACTGATCTAAGGGACCTGGATTCGAGCCCTGGGTAAGGCATGGCTGTTTGTGTCGTTTTTCTGCTGAGGTCCTGCCATCTTCTCAGACCTTCTACTACGGCATATAAACTGACAGGCTCCTGTCAGACCTCTGTGGCAAGCAGCTGCTTGAGGGGGTATTTATTTATTTATTTATTTATTACTGATCTAAGGAACCTGGGTTCGAGCCCAGGGTAAGGCATGGTTGTTTGTGTCGTTTTTCTGCTGAGGTCCTGCCATCCTCTCAGACCTTCTACTACGGCATATAAACTGACAGGCTCCTGTCAGATCTCTGTGGCAAGCAGCTGCTTGAGGGGGTATTTATTTATTTATTACTGATCTAAGGGACCTGGGTTCGAGCCCAGGGTAAGGCATGGCTGTTTGTGTAGTTTTTCTGCTGAGGTCCTGCCATCCTCTCAGACCTTCTACTACGGCATATAAACTGACAGGCTCCTGTCAGACCTCTGTGGCAAGCAGCTGCTTAAGGGGGTATTTATTTATTTATTACTGATCTAAGGGACCTGGTTTCGAGCCCAGGGTAAGGCATGGCTGTTTGTGTCGTTTTTCTGCTGAGGTCCTGCCATCCTCACAGACCTTCTACTACGGCATATAAACTGACAGGCTCCTGTCAGACCTCTGTGGGAAGCAGCTGCTTAACGGGTATTTATTTTTTTTATTATATGCAAAAAAAGTGCCACTCAGAGGTAAAACAACCGAACCCTTTCATAATGATTATTTTGTAGTATGTAGTTCTCATAGCCCTTTTTTTTTAAATTACATTTCGCTTTAAACAAATTTCTATATAAAGATATTTTGCCTCCTCCCCCACCTCTTCATTTCGTTATACATTCATCCGTAGGGAAGAAAGGAGAGAAATTAATTAGGCACAAAATTTGAAGTGATTTGATTTGCTTAAAATATATATTAAATCTATATATTTTTGAAACTACTTGAAATATAATAATTTACTCTTTAGGTTTTATTAAAATAATTGAGAATATTTTAAAATAAATCTGTAATTTTTAAAAGAGGAAACTACTGGTTGAATTTTTAGTAGAAGTTATTATAAATGAAACTGCTGCATTTTTTTGAATTAGGCATTTTGTTCTTGCTGTATCCAGTCCTATTGTATAGAAGTGGCCTTGCTCGTGTGCAGGAGTGTTCTTGAGTTTTAACACGCGGTAAGCATGGAATATTTGATTGAGTGAAAATAATTATTCTTTTATTTCTTTATCTAAACTTACTACTGGTAACCATAGTTAAATATGAAAACAAATTTGGTAATGAAAATCGATAAAATTGTAATATGCACTTGGATGAAAATAATAATAAATAAAATAAATAAAAATATAACAAATAAAATCTTGGTAATAAAAATATACCACGTGCACGTTAAAGAACACGCTGGATGACCTCGACGAGAAGCTACAATCTGTCTTGGTGTGGGGTGCCATTAGTTGGACATCTCTGTCAGAACTAGTCATTGTAAGGGGTTGGGTTGTTTTACCTCTGAGCGGCACTTTTTTGCACACCATGGGCTAAATGGCCAGGTCACATGGACCCCGAAGTCTCAGAGAAGGTTGGGGGAGGGGACCCACTGGAACAGCTGTTGGAAGACAGATGGTAGCCTCCCGTCAAGGCCATCCAGTGTGTTCTTTAACGTTGGGTTGTTTTACCTCTGAGCGGAACTTTTTTGCACATCATGGGCTAAATGGCGTGGTCACATGAACCCCGAAGGTCACGTGGACCCACTGGAACAGCTGTTGGGACACAGATGGTAGCCTCCCATCAAAGCCATCCAGCGTGTTCTTTAACGTTGGGTTGTTTTACCTCTGAGCGGCACTTTTTGCACACAATGGACTAAATGGCCAGGTCACATGGACCCCGAAGGCTCAGAGAAGGTTGGGGGAGGGGACCCACTGGAACAGCTGTTGGGAGACAGATGGTAGCCTCCCGTCAAGGCCATCCAGTGTGTTCTTTAACGTTGGATTGTTTTACCTCTGAGCGGCACTTTTTTGCACATCATGGGCTAAATGGCTAGGTCACAAGGACCCCGAAAGCTCAGAGAAGGTTGGGGGAGGGGACCCACTGGAACAGCTGTTGGGAGACAGATGGTAGCCTCCCATCAAGGCCATCCAGTGTGTTCTTTAACGTGGACAGGGTAATGCTCTCCCACACACGGGGCCATGGCTTAACGTCCCATCCGACGGACGGTGGCCTTTCCAAGCCCATCGGTGTCCCCTACTGACCGTGGGCAGGGCGGGGAATTTTGCGGAGATAAATCTCAACGCTGGACCAGCTGGGACTCGAACCTGGGAACTACAGATTACGAGCCTGGCGCGTTACCAACTGAGCCACCCCCGCCCCTATTGTAAGGGGATCTCTAACTGCCCAGCGATATTACCAACATTTTGCAGCCACTAACTGTCCCATTTGTTCTGCAGCACGGAACCTTTTACCAGCAAGATAACGCATGTCCCCACACAACCCCCATTAGTCTGCGGTATCTCCACGAGCAAACCAATCAGGTACTACCATGGTCAGCACGCTCGCCGGACTTTTCACTTATAGTACACGTCTAGAACATGATGGACCGACAGTTCCAACAACATCCAACAGGTGCGCTTACCACTGTCGATGAAATGGAACAGCGACTACGCGCTATTTGGCGTTCTATCTCTCAGGAGGACATTATAGAGCTCTACGATAGCCTTCCCCGCCGTGTTCATGAATGTGTTGCTCTGCGGGCGTTTCAACATCATACCAATCATACCACTTTAGTGGGCGGGGGTGGCTCAGTCGGTAGCGCGCCAGGCTCGTAATCTGTAGTTCCCAGTTTCGAGTCCCAGCTGGGTCAGCGTTGAGATTTATCTTCGCAAAATTCCCCGCCCTGCCCACGGTCAGTAGGGGAAACCGATGGGGTTGGAAAGGCCGCCGTCCGTCGGATGGGTCGTTAAGCCGTGGCCCGTGTGCGGGAGAGCCATACCCTCTGCACGTTAAAGAACACGCTGGATGGTCTTGACGGGAGATTGCCATCTGTCTCCCAACAGCTGTTCCAGTTGGTCCTCTCCCCCAACCTTTTCTGAGCCTTCGGGGTCCATGTGAGCTGGCCATTTAGCCCATGGTGTGCAAAAAAGTGCCGCTCAGAGGTAAAACATCCCAACCCATTACTCCAGTTCACCATTGGAGATGCCCAACTAGCTAAATGAGGGTTTAGGTACATGCGATATTCTCGGATCAGAATTATCCACCAACTGATAAAACATATCCTGTGAATCTATTCACTTGGGGCTGTCAACCCACAAATAAACAGAAAACACAGCGGAAGATTTTCCCTCCACAGAAGCCCACCAATGCAGCTAATTCAGGATCCTTAATCAAGCTGAAAGCCTTTTTCTAGTCCGGTTAATTTATATGGTCAGAACCAGAACCCTCTGTGGTGAACACTCCTCATCAGGGTTGGAAGAAAAAAGAAAAATGTGGCCGTAGATGACCAGAAAGTAGATCGCACTGATCTGGTAGCCCCCCCATTCCGTTTCCTTCCACAAGAGAGTATCTCTTTTGAAAGGAGGGGCGGGGGTGGCTCAGTCGGTAGCGCGCCAGGCTCGTAATCTGTAGTTCCCAGGTTCGAGTCCCAGCTGGGTCAGCGTTGAGATTTATCTCCGCAAAATTCCCCGCCCTGCCCACGGTCAGTAGGGGACACCGATGGGCTTGGAAAGGCCGCCGTCCGTCGGATGGGACGTTAAGCCGTGGCCCCGTGTGCGGGAGAGCCATACCCTGTGCACGTTAAAGAACACGCTGCATGGCCTTGACGGGAGGCTACCATCTGTCTCCCAACAGCTGTTCCAGTGGGTCCCCTCCCCCAACCTTCTCTGAGCCTTCGGGGTCCATGTGACCTGGTCATTTAGCCCATGGTGTGCAAATAAGTGCCGCTCAGAGATAGAAGAAACCAAACACTGATTTCGAAGAATGGGAATTTTCCCCTTAAGGAGACATGACCTTTAACGTTCATATTAACGAACATAGACGGCATCAGCCTCAAAGATCTTCCTTGTTGAATTTTTAATGAAAACAATAAAATTATTAAAATTATTTTCATAATATGAAAAATTACGATTTGTAAACGTCTAAATTGAATGGCATTAAAGTTAACTTAATTTTCTACACCAAAGAGCCAAAACATTATGACCACCTGCCAAATGTGATGTTGGTCTCTCACGTGTCATGAAAACAGCTCATACCCGGCGAGGCATGGACGCTAGAAATTTTAAAGGTGTCTTAGGGTATCTGGTACAGTCGCTCAAAAAAGTATCCGAACACTATGGTTGATTACAGAATTCAGAAAAAGTATCTGGCAACTTTTTTTTTTTAGAAATTAGTGATCTGGCAACCTTCGTGTACAGTGGCTCAAAAAAGTATCCGAACACTATGGTTGATTACAAAATTCAGAAAAAATATCTGGCAACGTTTTTTTTAGAAATTAGTGATCTGGCAACCTTCGTGTACAATCGCTCAAAAAAAGTATCCGAACACTATGGTTGATTACAAAATTCAGAAAAATTATCTGGCAACGTTTTTTTTAGAAATTAGTGATCTGGCAACCTTCGTGTACAGTCGCTCAAAAAAAGTATCCGAACACTATGGTTGATTACAAAATTCAGAAAAATTATCTGGCAACGTTTTTTTTAGAAATTAGTGATCTGGCAACCTTCGTGTACAGTCGCTCAAAAAAAGTATCCGAACACTATGGTTGATTATAAAATTCAGAAAAATTATCTGGCAACGTTTTTTTTTAGAAATTAGTGATCTGGCAACCTTCGTGTACAGTCGCTCAAAAAAAGTATCCGAACACTATGGTTGATTACAAAATTCAGAAAAAATATCTGGCAACTTTTTTTTAGAAATTAGTGATCTGGCAACCTCCGTGTACAGTCGCTCAAAAAAAGTATCCGAACATTATGGTTGATTACAAAATTCAGAAAAATTATCTGGCAAAGTTTTTTTTAGAAATTAGTGATCTGGCAACCTGCGTGTCACGTGACACGCAGGTTGCCAGATCGCTAATTTCTAAAAAAAACACGTTGCCAGATATTTTTTCTGTATTTTGTAATCAACCATAGTGTTCGGATACTTTTTTGAGTGACTGTACCAACACGTTACCAGAATATTCTTTAACTCTTGTAAACTACATGGTTGAGCCGTTGCAGATCGGACATGCTGTTTCAACACAGACGACAGATGCTCGATTGGATTGATGTCTGGGGAATTTGGAAGCCAGGGTAATACCTGGAAGTGTTCCTCATGGTTTTGGGCGGGGGTGGCTCAGTCTGTAGCGCGCCAGGCTCGTAATCTGTATTTCCCAGGTTTGACTCTCAGCTGGGTCAGCGTTGAGATTTATCTCCGCAAAATTCCCTGCCCTCTCCACGGTCAGTAGGGGACACCGATGGGCTTGGAAAGGCCGCCGTCCGTCGGATGGGACGTTAAGCCGTGGCCCCGTGTGCGGGAGAGACATACCTTGTGCACGTTAAAGAACACGTTGGGTGGCCTTGACGGGAGGCTACCATGTGTCTCCCAACAGCTCTTCCAGTGGGTCCTCTCCCCCAACCTTCTCTGAGCCTTCGGGGTCCATGTGACCTGGCCATTTAGCCCTTGGTGTGCAAAAAAAGTGCCGCTCAGAGGTAAAACAACACAACCCAACTTTCCTCAGGTTCTGTGAACCATTTTCAAACAATCCGGGCAGTGTGGCATGGAACATTATCCTGCTGAAAAAAGACACTACTAGAGGGATATATCGTTGCCATGAAAGGATGAACCTGGTTTGCAATGATGTTTAAATAGGTGGTAGACGTCATAGTTTCCTGCACATGAATGACTGGACCCAGGGTTTCCTAGCAGAACATTGCCCAAAGAATTACACTTCTTCCACCAGTTTGTTTTCATCCCACGGTTCATCCGGGTGCCAACACTACCCCAGGTAAACGACACACACACGTACCCAGCCATCCACATGATGCAACAGGAAACGATATTCATCTGACCAGATGACCTTCTTCCAATAATTCAATGTGCAGTTTTGATGCTCGCGTGCCCATTGTAGGCGCTATCGATGGTGAACCGATGTTAGTATGGGCACTCCGAGTGGCTTCACAGCCCCATTTTCAGCAGGTTTCGATGTACTGTGTATTGTGACACATTACTCCCGTTACCAACATTCCAATTACGGAGATTTGTGCCACAGTATCCCTTCTATTGTTTCGTACCATACGGGATATCCTTCACTCACCTCTAGCATCCATGAGCCAAAGAACGTATAAGGAAGAGAAGTTGAGCTTTGACAAAGCGTAAGTGGCGACCTCAAGTGGTGTTTCGATTCGTATCGTGCATTTGTTTAAGCTGGGAAGCAAACAATAAGGGGCAAAAGAATTATGCATCAAAAAATTTATATTTTAAAAAAGGAAAAAAATAACTGCACTTTGTATTTGAAAAAAGTAATATCATGATTTTAATAAAGGTTTATTTTCTCCATTGGAATTATTTTTCGTTGAACCAACAATTATAAATTGAACGGGTAGAGAAGATTTGAAATTAGCCTGAAGTTAATTTATAGAATAAATTATTACAATTAGAAGCTTTCTTGGTTGCATAGAAACAGGGAACAGAATTGATATTAATATACTCTGCAAGGATATCAATGGGAAATTATTACATAGGAAAAGCGAAGAGAATGGAAGTTGACAGTAACTTGTAATTACAAAAGCGTTCATCCCCTGTAATGTTCGTTTCACCTCTACGCCAAATGCACGATACTCGATTTTACATTAATCTCTACGGAAGTTTAACTTCTACTCCCTCTACATTCTTCGCATGAGCCGTGGTCAGCCCACTCCTTGGTGGTGGTTCGTAGCTTTTCCCTCCTCGAACCACTTTTCGAAGGTACTAACCACAGCTGACAGTGAGAACCCGACATGCCTTGCCATCTGGGAAATGCTTTGACCCAGTGGTAAATGGCCAGGTCACATGGACCCCGAAAGCCAAGTACCCAGATGGTAGCCTCCCATCAAGGCCATCCAACGTGTTCTTTAACGTTGGGTTGTTTTACCTCTGAGCGGCACTTTTTTGCACACCATGGCCAGGTCACACAGAGAAGGTTTGGGTGAGGAGACCCACTGGAACAGCTGTTGGGAGACAGATGGCAGCCTCCCGTCAAGGCCATCCAGCGTGTTCTTTAACGTGCACAGGGTATGGCTCTCCCGCACACGGGGCCACGGCTTAACGTCCCATCCGACGGACGGCGGTCTTTCCAAGCCCATCGGTGTCCCCTAGTGACAGTGGGCAGGGGGGGTGGATTTTGCGGAGATAAATCTCAACGGTTACCCAGTTGGGACTCGAACCTGGGAACTACAGATTACGAGCCTGGCGCGCTACCGACTGAGCCACCCCCGTCCCAAATAGGTGGAGGAATCCATAGGACAGCTGTTAGGAGTCATATGTTAGCCTCCCGTCTAGACCATCCAACTTCTTTAACGTGCACAGGGTATACTATATATAGTCCTCTACCGGACACGTGGCCACGGTTTAATGTCCAATCCAACGGATGGCGGTCTTTCCAAGGCCATAAGTGTCCCCTACTGACCGTGGGCAGGGGGGGGGGGAAATATTTTTTTGGTGGAAATAAATCTCAACGCTGTCCCAGGTGGGACTCGAACCTGGGAACATCAGATTACGAGTCAGCGCGCTACCGACTCAGCCATCGTTCCCCCTCAAAGGTGCAAGAGTCTCAATTTCAAATTATATAGTCACCATTTCAATTGCTTAACAGTATTTAAAGGCTTCGTTTAGTTCTCAGTAGTAACTAACATTACATATAGGAATATAGAGCCTCATATATTACATAACTATCATAATTAGCGTCATCATCATATATACACCGAAGAGGCAAAACATTATGACCATTGCGTCTTCAGACCAAATCGTAGCAAATGCAGGTGAACTATGAAGCTTGAGAAGGCCGTGAAGCGGTGTAAATAACACCTGATACTGAGCTCTGTTAATCGGTGTTATTTTTGTTCTTCACATGGAAATGGCAACGGAATTAATTGAGGTTTACAAAGGCCAAATTGTAATGGCCAGAGACGATTGGGTCAGAGCATTTCCAAGACAGCAAGGCTTATGGGGTGCTCACGGTCAGTGGTGGTTAGTACCTTCAAAATTAGTACCCCCAGGAGGGAAAAATCATGAATCGCCGATCAGTGGCGGCTCGTAGCTAAAATTAGTCGGGGTGCTGCTCCAGAAAAATTTTACCCTTTGTTTTAAAATTCTGTAAAAAGAAACAAACGTGCGTAAAAAGAAAATTCATTCACAAACTTGATAAAATCCTAAAAGAACAAAATCAAACATTTTTTACTTACTTTAACCTAAATTGTTACAGTTCAAGCTTAATCTATTCATTTAAAAATGAAATCCATTCTTCTTGTTTTAATTTGCGCGAAAAAAAAAATGAATCAAATAGAATAGCTGGAAGCAGGATAATAATCTAATTCTACACTTTATCACATTCAAGAATATGGTACACGGTTTTTAAACACAACACACGCGGAGTAAAAAAATCTACCTTCAACCAGCACGCCAGGGTCGGCACTGCGGGAACGACAGTGATCTCTCTCCCTTGCAGCCTCGCGTGTAGCTTCCTATGTGCTCATGCGCACAACAGTCAAGCACCTCGCCGCTAGTACTGTGAAGCGCACAGTTCCATACAAAGATTTCTGTATCTTTTTAATAAATTGGGGGATGGCTACTGATATTAAGCTTAAGGATTATATATTGTACAAGTATAAAGAAAGAATTAAAGAAAAAAGGACTTATTATATTAAATGTTATCGATAATATCAAGTTGAAATTGGGGGTGCTGCAGTTACACAGGGCCTATACGCGAGCCGCCACTGGTTGGTAGCGATTAATATTAAAGTAATCCACGCCCCCACTTTCTCATGTATTATTATTTCTGCCCCCCCCCCCCCTACCCTCTGTACACTATTTTACCCTTTCCACCCTGGCTTATTACGATTACATTCGTTTCCTCCGACCATTAAAACATTCATGAAGGTCGAAACCATTCGCATCGGTTTTTCACACCGAAGCAGTTTTTAATTTTTTCGTAGGCACATAACTTATCACGGGAAGCAGGTAAACGTTTACGTTTACCTCGGTACTGTGACATGTCATAACGCGATCTGCGAAAGTGGAAAACTTTCGGAAACACGAAGATTTGTAATACTTTTTTTTAACTTTGTACAGGTAGTGGTATGAAAAATATGTATTTTAAAAATACCAGTTCATGGCACATCTGCCATAAGCCCATTATAGCATGTTCATCTGTCGTAACAATATTTTAAAGTATTGGTGGTAATTAAATTTTTAATATTAATATCAAATATATTTGGTATATAAGAGTTCAATAATAATAAAAGTTAGTATTGAATATATCGCTAATATTTGTATATTAATAGAAAACACTTCACGAAAAGGATTTGAATAAATATATCGTACTTAGAAAAACTTTGGGGAAAAAAGTCAACTTTTCATTCTATCATCTTGTCGAGTGTAACATACGAATGTGAGTTTATTGTTAATTCTACATCTTATTATGTGATATTTTCACTAGGGATAATTAAGTTCTATTCATTCAGTTCTGCTAACAGAATATTACTTAAATCGGAATTTACCATAACTATAAAGAGTGTTTAGATAAATAATATCTCTAGGTTATATCAATGGGAAGTTAACGTCGAAACACTATAACTTCTACAATAATCATTTTTGTTTTGAAAAATATGACAGATGATAAAGATCTCAATCAAATATATCAATATCTCGATTTTGGAAAATATTCGTTCAGCATTTAATGAGTTATTTGAATGTTGAACGACAGCAGTGCCAGTCTTAAGAAACTTATACAAGGCTGAAGAATACTGAAAGAATTCTTTACATAAACTTCTAAAATACACACTTATTTTATTAAACCTGTTGATAACATATTTATTAAAGATTTTTAATTAACTTCTGAAGTCATTTTTGTAACTGACCTAACATTACCTAATTTATACATGACTATACTAAAATATTCGAAAGTCATCATCTGTTGAATAGAGGCTCCTCGTTTCTTTGGAGCTAGACATTGCAGGATTTTACAGAGGGTCTTGTAGTTTCTTCCATGAATTCGACGAATTTTGACCATTTCAATTCTGAATCTAATACAACTCCCAGAAATTTATGCTGCCCACTGTCAGTAGGGGACACAGATGGGCTTGGAAAGGCGGCCGTCCGTCGGATGGGACGTTAAGCCGTGGTTCCGTGTGTGGGAGAGCCATACACTGTGCACGTTAAAGAATACACCGTATGGCCTTGACGGGAGGCTACCATCTGTCTCCCAACAACTGTTCCAGTGGGTCCCCTCCCCCAACTTTCTCTGAGCCTTCGGGGTCCATGTGACCTGGCCATTTAGCCCATGGTGTGCAAAAAAGTACCGATCAGAGTAAAACAACCCAACGTTAGAGAACACGCTGGATGGCCTTGACGGTAGGCTACCATCTGTCTCCCAACATCTGTTCCAGTGGGTTTCCTCCCCCAACCTTCTCTGAGCCTTCGGGGTCCTTGTGACCTGGCCATTTAGCACATGGTGTGCAAAAAAGTGCCGCTCAGAGGTAAAACAACACAACCCAACCCAGAAATTTATGCAATTTAACTACTTTTATGTACTGCATTGTTCATCCTTAATTTTAAGGAAGAAAATTTGCCGAGGGAACAAAAGGGGAGCAAAACACGAAAAAATAATTCGATCTGAATAATTCAATAAATAATAAGAATTAAAAATTGTATTTTACCGTTTCCTATTTAATGTTTTCTAAACAAAACTGAAAGTCTGTCACGAATATTTTAAGATCATTTTTCGTTGTTCCGATGTTACATGAATTGAAGAATGTCGAAACCACTTTAACTCATAATTCTTGTCATATTTATTATTTAGTAACTATGACGACAGTTTAAAGCCATTCAAGATTTTCACTTTTCACGAATTTTTTCTTCGATATTTATAATTCAGAACCAACAATAACAGAATTATTTATGCTATTTTCATATTTTTTAATTAGGAAATCATAATACATAATTTTAATTCTTAAAAAATCATTCTAGAAAATGGAATAAATTAAAGTTTCGATTATTGTTATTATTAATCCGTTGAATAACATTTAAATTGTGATCCCTTCCTTTCCATCCCAATTGGGTTGCAGGTATCTTCAATCTTTATCATAACCGCCCTAATGTAATTCCTCCTTTTAGTTTGCATCTCAGAGGATACCTCAGACATCAACATCAATCTCGATAGTCTTGTACAATCGATAAAAAAGACACTTCCACCGTGGCTTGTTCTTTGCCCTTCCTGAGATTTTTTCCTTTTTGCAGAATGGGTTGGGTTGTTTTACCTCTGAGCGGCACTTTTTTGCACACTATGGGCTAAATGGCCAGGTCACATGGAACCCGAAGGCTCAGAGAAGATTGGGGGGGGACACACTGGAATAGCTGTTAGGAGACAGATGGTAGCCTCCCGTCAAGGTAATCCAGCATGTTCTTTAACGTCACAGGGTATGGCTCTCCCGCACACGGGGCCACGGCTTAACGTCCCATCCGACGGACGGTGGCCTTTCCAAGCCCATCGGTGTCCCCTACTGACCGTGGGCAGGGCGGGGAATTTTGCGGAGATAAATCTCAACGCTGACCCAGCTGGGACTCTAACCTGGGTACTACAGATTACGAGCCTGTAAAGGCCTTCCCCATTCTGCAAGCCACCGTGCTTCTCATTCACAGCCACTGTGCAGAGCACACGGACTTCTTACCTGTCTTCACAGATGGCTCGAAATCCGACACATCCGTAGAATTGGCCATGGTTTGCTGCGATACCACCACCATTCTCTTCTGTTCAGCGTCTGATCATGTCGTCATGAGGGGCAATGACCGCAACCTTCTCCCGCAACCTTCTCACAGCACTCGGGATCCTTGTGACCTGGCCATTTACCCCATTTGGTGCCAAAATGTGCTGCTCAGACGTGAAAGAACCCAACTCATAACTTGTGCACCTGCAAGAACATGACCTTGACATGCTGCTATCACCTGTCTCCTAACAGCTATTAAGTGGGTCCCTTTTCCCAACTCTCTCTCTCAGCCCACGGAGTCCCGTTGCCATGACAGTTATCCCGTTTTGTAAATTGTTCGTTGTTACTGTTTCTTACATTTTTTTTATCCGTTTCTACGCGTGCAGAAACCTAACTAGAATGCATTTCATTTTTCTTAGAACATGCTGTTGTGATTAAACGGAAATACAAGAATTTGTAATATTTTTTTTTAACTTTATGCAGGTAGCGTTATGAAAAAATATGTATTTTAAAAATACCAGAAATAAGAATCATGAAATTTAATTTATTAATTTCCATTTGTTATGGTAATTTGAAAACTGAAGCCTGTTTAAGCTGAAGCCAAGTTTAGGCAAATGTTTTTTTGAATCGTAAAGAAAAATACATTTATCCTTACAGCCAAAAAGATGTATACCTTGAAAAGAAACGGCAGATAGACGACAAATTAAAATCAGTAACTGCTTTTTGTAATAAAGGTATTATAAAAATAGAAATTTAGTATAACATTCTCCCATTTAATAACAATAGTTTATAATAGAACTGGATCAAGGGGAAAAAAGAAAGGTATGGGGATGGGAGGGAGAAAAGAATCTATCAATCGAGCGGAAGAAAAGGTAAAAGAGGGAAATTGAGAAAGGATAAAATAAAGTTATCAAATTTATTTTTTTTTATTAGACGCTAAATTTTCATTGCAGTATAACTTCTCCCCTCTTTACTTTTACACGTCTTTAATAGGCGGGGGTGGCTCAGTCGGTAGCGCGCCAGGCTCCTAATCTGTACTTCCCAGGTTCGAGTCCCAGCTGGGTCAGCGTTGAGATTTATCTCCGCAAAATTCCCCGCCTTGCCCACGGTCAGTAGGGGACACCGTTGGGCTTGGAAAGGCCGCCGTCCGTCGAATGGGATGTTAAGCCGTGGCCCCGTGTGCAGGAGAGAGCCATACGCTGTGCACGTTAAAGAACACGTTGGATGGCCTTGACGGGAGGCTACCATCTGTCTCCCAACATCTGTTCCAGTGGGTCCTCTCTCCAACCTTCTCTAAGCCTTCGGGGTCCATGTGACCTGGCCATTTAGCCCATGGTGTGCAAAAAAGTGTCGCTCAGAGGTAAAACAAACCAACCCAACACGTCTTTAAACATAATTCTTGAAATGTGCATCCAATATACGAAGATTTATCAATTGTTTAGCCTCTATTACCTTTAATAGTATTCTCAAAGGGGGCAGGAAAATCTTGCACTCCCCCCCTTAAATCCGGTCCTAGTTTGGAATAATGCACATTAATGATAAAAGTAGTGATAAAAGTAACGCAATTTAACATTTTTTATATTTGTAACTAAATCTTTCTAAGGGTTCATTCGTAAATTACCCAATCCTATTATAACTGAATAAATCATTCCCCATCCAACTTCATCTGATGTAACAATACGTAACTTATGACGGGAATTTTGAGCGTGAGTTCAAAAGAATATTTAGCAACAAAAATTTAAAAATGAATCAATTTATTACAAAAGTATAAAACCACATTATATGACTAAATTCAGTTAACAGAAATCCTTATCTTCATCAGTATGAAGCGAAACCATCAAAAGAAAAATGCATATTATCTAACAATACTTCAAATAGTCCTATTACCATTCTTACAAACTCTATTCAAAGTATAGAGCAAAACGTTTCAAACATTATTATTTATTATTTATTACTCTTTTATATCCATCTTTTGTATGACAGCTGACCGAGCCACGTGATCCTGGTAAAGGTCACCTTCATGCACCTAGCCTGGACAATGGTTGAGGAAAAGGACGGAAGTCAAATATGCGTAAATATTTTCAATGTTGCTTTGTTTGAATGTTAATTAAATTAATTTAGTTTAAACTACTTAAACTCAATAAATTATTTTATATCGTCTAGACTAAAATATCTCTGAATATTTTGAAAATAATTAAAAAAATGTTTTAAAATAAGTAATTACCAGTTGAATTTTAAGTAATGGAATTAGTTAAATTTATTTAATACGGGGGGGGGGGGGAATTATTTTGCCACTGCACTGTTCGGACCTAATGTGATATAGGGAGCTTCAGTCTGTCAGGACAATGATGATGTACCAAAGAGATTTTAGGAATTATCCACTAGTTTATTAAAGTGCGCTTGTACAGTCGCTCAAAAAGGTATCCGAACACTGGTTGATTAGAGAATTCAGGAAAAATATATGGCAACGATTTTTTTAGAAAATAGTGATCTGGCAACCTTCGTGTCACGTGACACGAAGGTTGCCAGATCACTAATTTCTAAAAAAATCGTTGCCATATATTTTTCCTGAATTCTGTAATCAACCATAGTGTTCGGATACTTTTTTGAGCGACGGTACTAAAGAAGGTCTGAGAAGGCCAGCTTCGCACAAGCGTAAGTTGCGCTGCACTGCGGAATTTTGCCGAAACTGAAAGTGGCAAATTGGTGTGCAGGCACAAAAACTGCAAGGGGCGATCTGCGCATGCGCAATGCAATCAGTTTAGCCCACTTTACCTATGGTTTGCCTTACTCTTAAAATATTTAATGTGATATAATTAGTTTTCAAACTGTCTAATACCCATGATTATTTGCATACAGTGGAAGCTGACCCTAAAGTTATTCAAAGAGTTTTTATCTTTCTCAGGATTGCAGTTTACGATACGTGGAGGAGCCATTGTATTTTTTAGCGTTTTTTCAGAATTTTAGAAATTAATATGTAAATTAATACATTTAATCATCTTCCGGACATTTAAGTCAATGTATGTTGCAGTTTTGTTTCTTGGAGCATATGGATGTATATAGGTGTCTGCACTTAGTTGTAATAGTAAAGGTCTTTTTTTTTATGGTTGATACGAGAAGTCCCTGCTGCCATCTGTTGACAGTTTATATAAGTAAGAAACTCGATATGACATTTATTGAAATTATCTATATTTGTTTAAAATATAATTGTATAAGAGACGTTGTCGTGCATGTGATACATAAATCTCAATTTATTATACCAAATATTGTAGAATGCTTGAAATATTAAAATTTTCTTGTTGAGCAGGGCTACTACCTGTTTTACAAAAATGGATTTTATGAAGAAAAATAATTTTAATAATTTCTTGTTGTTTCTTCTTGGTTCTTCCACATCCCTCTCATCAAATCATTCCCGCTTGGTCCTCATATTGTGTTCGGTTTGATAACAGAATTATTACTTTGGACTTTTATTAGATAGAATTTTAATATTATTGTTTAATAGCAAAATTATTACTTAAACGTTGCTTAGATAAAAGTTTTTAATATTTTTGCAGCAAACAAATTTCTTTGGACTTCGATTAAAATTTTTAATATTTTTTCTATGATAAGAAATTTATTCACTTTTAGATAAAACTTTTAATATTCTTCTTTGATAACAGAATTAATACTTTGGACTTTGCTTAGAAAGTTTTGATTCTGCTGTATCCAGTGAAGTGTATGATAACTCAACAAAACACATCATTTTTTATCTCATATACACACACCTCATTTCAAACTAATTCATTTAAACTAATTCACAATTTAGTTTAAACCTCATCTTTAAAAAAATCTTAAATTAGTTTTTCACATGCTAAAAAACACCCCGGTTTTTTCTAATTTTCACACAAATTTTCACAAAAACCACAAGAAATATACTTTTTGCCTCATCCCCCATAAACTCTCATTATAAAAAAAATGTATAAAATCATTATAAAACTGTCATGTGTAAAGTCGATAAACATAATTGAAAAAATAAACGTTATATATTTCAGGTTGCAAACAAATTTATTGTTAAGATGTATATTTGTGATAAATTTTATTTCAGATATTTTTACCTTATCTGCTATAATAATAGGCTAACTGTTTAAAGCAGTCTGGAGGCCAGATCGTCAAATCAAAATATAAATTGAAATGTTTTTTTAACCAATTATGAGACGATTGGTTTTCGTTGAATGGCAACTTAACCCTCACAGTAAACAGTTCGTATGTTATCGTTCTGTGCAATATTCGAAATTTCGAAACATGGTGCTGATGACTTTTTGGACTTAGGTGCATCGAATGATAGAAAGAGAAAATAATAATTATGTATAGGAAAGTGTGCTGTGAAATACTCCCCAGATTAGTCGAAATTTGTAACTGAAAAATGTATTTTACTAGATTATCAGAAGATTATTTTCAATTGAAATGCAATTTGATTGAACAGTAATAGTACTCCTTTTACAATGTTTTTTTAAACCCCGCTTCCGCAGAGTCATTTCTTGAAATCTAACTCATCAAATGAAAACTTCTGATTAAACGAAAATAATAATACTTCTATCTGTTTATTTGAATTTTGAACTGGTAGTTTCAGTTAGCTGTGAAAAGCTAACAAACTTAATAACAAAATTAACAATCGAGAATGTCATTTTTTATCCTTTTTTATTTTACATGGTTTTACACAACCTTTTGAAGTCTCATCACGAATAGTTTAGCCGAGTTATTTTTCCATGCCATATAATAGTATATGTAATTGATAACACAAGTATTAGAAAACACAGAGTGTGAATTAAAGTATTGTTACAGATTCTGAATTCGGTTTGAATATTTATCAAAGGAACGTCAGTTCGAAAAAAATAAAGTATAAATGAACTGATTTATTAACTAAGGCAACAAAACTGCATAAATCATAAACAATTTTTTCACTAATCACACAAAACAGCAATATGTTATCAATCAGTATAAAATGATCCCAATGATCACAATTGCCAGATTTTCTTTTAAACAAAGCTCATTTTTCTGCGATACAAATAAATTTGTATTTTACTTGAAACTAAAACCTTTCTTATTAGTTAAACATCCAAAAGAAATAGGCGTATACACCTAAAGACTAAAATTAGACTGTATAATAATTTGGTTCTTTCTAGGGTTAGTTATGGCAGTGAAACTTGGACACTTTGTAAACAAGATAAGAGGAAACTAGATGCTTTTGATTCTAGATGCTTACGCAGTATCTTGGGCATTAGGTGGTTCAACTTTGTAACTAATGATGAGGTTAGGCAAAGGAGTTTGCAACCTCCTTTAAGCAACATATTGTGCAGAGAGAGACTCCGTTGGTTTGGCCATGTTGCCCGTATGAATAATTATAGATTGGCGAATAGGGTTATGAACAGTGTGCCTAAAGGCCTCAGAAAGAAGGGGAGACCTAGGATGCGGTGGGCAGACAATGTCAAACAGGACCTTGTTAGAATTGGTGTGAAGTGGCCAGATGCAGTAGATGTAGCTCAGGACAGATATGCTTGGAGAACTAAATTGCACGGTCTGGTTGGACTTCTGTAGCCCATGGCTGCTTGAGGATGATGATGATGATGAAACATCCAAAACTGATCACTGAACATAACACAAGCTAAAAGTATCTTCTAAACCACACTTCTTACTACCAACGCTCACAGATTACGATTAATCTCTTTCTTCTATACACAGATTCTCCGAACTTCTATTAGACATCCAACTGTCTGGTACATAATCACAGGCAAGCAGACAACAGAAAGAATTATGTTCTTTCATTTCAAGTTCGACGTTCGAACTCGTAAGTGACGTAATTCTCAGCCCGTGGTATACCTCGACTTGTCCGGTATGCCACATGATCTCGCAGTCAACCACAAAATAAGACGATCAATGGTGTGAAAATTCTTTTTCAAATCAACCAAGCTAGTTACCAAAGGTTTGTGAAACTTTAAAAATTTCTCAAGAATCTGCCTATGTGAAAAAATCTGATCTTCGCATCCCCCACTAATTTTAATTACTCATAACGCAATTGTCCGTCAACCAAATTCTTAATTCTGTTAAGTACAATCATGCAAAGAGGCTCGTAATCTGTAGTTCCCAGGTTCGAGTCCCAGGAGGGTTAGCGTAGAGATTTATCTCCGCAAAATTCCTCGCCCTGTTCACGGTCAGTAGGGGACACCGATGGGCTTGGAAAGGCCGCCGTCCGTCGGATGGGATGCTAAGGCGTGGCCCCGTGTGCGGGTGAGCCACACCCTGTGCACGTTAAAGAACACGCTGGATGGCCTTGACGGGAGGCTACCATCTGTCTCCCAACAGCTGTTCCAGTGGGTACCCTACCCCAACCTTCTCTGAGCCTTCGGGGTCCATGTGACCTGGCCATTTAGCCCATGGTGTGTAAAAAAACTGCCGCTCAGAGGTAAAACAACCCAACGTCAAAGAACACGCTGGATGGCCTTGACGGGAGGCTACCATCTGTCTCCCAACAGCTATTCCAATGGGACCCCTCCCCCAACCTTCTCTGAGCGTTCGTACTCCATGTGACCTGGCCATTTAGCCCATGGTGTGCAAAAAAGTGCCGCTCAGAGGTAAAACAACCCAACCCATGCAAAGAGCAACTGATGAAAGGTACCTAGGTTCGAATCCCGGGTAAGGTATATGGATGTCTGCATTGTCTTTCTGCTGAGGTCTCGAATTCCTCACAGATCACCTCTATTATACCGACAGGCTTCTGTCAGACCTCTGTGGCAAGCAGCTGCTTGAGGTGGTATTTTTTTATTTTAAAAATAGTATTGATTTCTCACCCTATTAGAAGCACCAGCCTCAAGAGTTGGGTTGGGTTGTTTTACTTCTGAGAGGCACTTTTTTGCACACCATGGGCTAAATGGCAAGGTCACATGGACCCCGAAGTCTCAGAGAAGGTTGGGGGAGGGGACCCACTGGAACAGCTGTTGGGAGACAGATGATAGCCTCCCGTCAAGGCCATTTAGTGTGTTCTTTAACGTTGGGTTGCTTTACCTCTGAGCGGTACTTTTTGCACACCATGGGTTAAATGTGTAACAATATTTTAAAATATTGGTGGTAATTAAATTTTTAATATTAATATCAAATATATTTGGTATATAAGAGTTCAATAATAATAAAAGTTAGTATTGAATATATCGCTAATATTTATATATTAATAGAAAATACTTTATGAAAAGGATTTGAATAAATATATCGTACTTAGAAAAACTTTGGGGAAAAAAGTCAAACTTTTCATTCTATCATCTTGTCGAGTGTAACACACGAATGTGAGTTTATTGTTAATTCTACATTTTATTATTTGATATTTTCACTAGGGATAATTAAGTTCTATTCATTCAGTTCTGCTAACAGAATGTTACTTAAATCGGAATTTACCATAACTATAAAGAGTGTTTAGATAAATAATATCTCTAGGTTATATCAATGGGAAGTTAACGTCGAAACACTATAACTTCTACAATAATAACTTTCGTTTTGAAAAATATGACAGATTATAAAGATCTCAATCGAATATATCAATATCTCGATTTTGGAAAATATTCGTTCAGCATTTAATGAGTTATTTGAATGTTGAACGACAGCAATGCCAGTCTTAAGAATCTTATACAAAGCTGAAGAATACTGAAAGAATTCTTTACCTAAACTTCTAAAATACACACTTATTTTATTAAACCTGTTGATACCATATTTATTAAAGAGTTTGAATTAACTTCTGAAGTCATTTTTGTAACTGACCTAACATTACCTAATTTGTAGACGAGTATACTAAAATATCCGAAAGTCATCATCTGTTGAATAGAGGTTCCTCGTTTCCTTGGAGCCAGATATTGCAGGATATTTACAGGGAGTCTTGTAGTTTCTTCCATGAATTCGACTAATTTTGACCATTTCAATTCTGAATCTAGTACAACTCCCAGAAATTTATGCTGTCCACGGTCAGTGGGGGACACCGATGGGCTTGGAAAGGCCGCCATCCGTCGGATGGGACGTTAAGCCGTGGTCCCGTGTGTGGGAGAGCCATACCCTGTGCACGTTAAAGAACACACTGTATGGCCTTGACGGGAGGCTACCATCTGTCTCCCAACAGCTGTTCCAGTGGGGCCCCTCCCCCAACTTTCTTTGAGCCTTCGGGGTCCATATGACCTGGCCATTTAGCCAATGGTGTGCAAAAAAGTACCACTCAGAAGTAAAACAACCCAAAGTTAAAGAACACGCTGGATGGCCTTCACGGGAGGCTACCATCTGTCTCCCAACAGCTGTTCCAGTGGGTCCTCTCCCCCAACCTTCTCTGAGCCTTCGGGGTCCTTGTGACATGGACATTTAGCACATGGTGTGCAAAAAAGTGCCGCTCAGAGGTAAAACAACCCAACCCAACCCAGAAATTTATGCAATTTAACTACTTTTAAGTACTGCATTATTCATCCTTAATTGTAAGGAAGGATATTTGCCGAGGGAGCAAAAGGGGAGCAAAACACGAAAAAATAATTCGATCTGAATAATTCAGTAATAATAAGAATTAAAAATTTTATTTTACCGTTTCCTATTTAATGTTTTCTAAACAAATATGAAAGTCTTATACGAATATTTTAAGATCATTATTCGATGTTCCGATGTTACATGAATTGAATAAGGGCGAAATAGGTTTAACTCATAATATTGTTGTCATATTTATTATTTAGTAACTATGACGACAGTTTAAAGCCATTCAAGATTTTCACTTTTTCACGAATTTTTTTCGATATTTATAATTCAGAACCAACAATAACAGAATTATTTATGCTATTTTCATATTTTTTCATTAGGAAATCATAATACATAATTGTAATTCTTAAAAAAGCATTCTAGAAAATGGAATAAATTAAAGTTTCGATTATTGTTATTATTAATCCGTTGAATAACATTTAAATTGTGCAGCAGATTTTCTTAAGGAAGCCTTTCCTTCCATCCAATTGGGTTTCAGGTATCTTCAATCTTCATCATAAACCCCCTAATGTAATTCGTTCTTTTGGTTTGCATCTCAGAGGATACCTCAGACATCAACATCAATCTCGATAGTCTTGTCCAATCGATAAAAAAGACACTTCCACCGTGGCTTGTTCTTTGCCCTTCCTGAGATTTTTTCCTTTTACAGAATAGGTTGTGTTGGGTTGTTTTACCTCTGAGCGGCATTTTTTTGCACACCATGGGCTAAATGGCCAGGTCACATGGATCCCGAAGGCTCAGAGAATGTTGGGGGAGGGGACCCACTGGAACAGCTGTTGGGAGACAGATGGTAGTCTCCCATTAAGGCTCCCAACGTGTTCTTTAACGTGCACAGGGTATGGCTCTCCCGCACACGGGACCACGGCTTAACGTCCCATCCGACGGACGGTGGCCTTTCCAAGCCCATAGGTGTCCCCTACTGACCGTGGGCAGGGCGGGGAATTTTGCGGAGATAAATCTCAACGCTGACCCAGCTGGGACTCTAACCTGGGTACTACAGATTACGAGCCTGTAAAGGCCTTCCCCATTCTGCAACCCACCGTGCTTCTAATTCACAGCCACTGTGCAGAGCACACGGACTTCTTAACTGTCTTCACAGATGACTCGAAATCCGACACATCCGTAGTATTGTCCATGGTCTGCTGCGATACCACCACCATTCTCTTCTGTTCAGCGTCTGATCATTTCGCCATGAGGGGCAATGACTGCAACCTTCTCCCGCAACCTTCTCACACCACTCGGGATCCTTGTGACCTGACCATTTACCCCATTTGGTGCCAAAATGTGCTGCTCAGACGTGAAAGAACCCAACTCATAACTTGTGCACGTGCAAGAACATGACCTTGACATGCTGCTATTACCTGTCTCCTAACAGCTATTAAGTGGGTCCCTTTTCCAAACTCTCTCTCAGCCCTCGGAGTCCCGTTACCATGACAGTTATCCCGTTTTGTAAATTGTTCGTTACCACTGTTTCTTACATTTTTTTTATCAGTTTCTACGCGTGCAGAAACCTAACTAGAATGTATTTCGTTTATGTGCAATATGCTGTTGTGATTAAACGGAAATGCAAAAAAACTTGTAATATTTTTTTTTAACTTCATGTAGGTAGCGTTATGAAAAATATGTATTTTAAAAATACCAGAAATAAGAATCATGAATTTTACTTTATTAATTTCCATTTGTTATGGAAATTTGAAAACTGAAGCCTGTTGAAGCTGAAGCCAACTTTAGTGTAATGTTTTTTTTGAATCGTAAAGAAAAATTCATTTATCCTCACAGAACAAAAAGATGTATATCTTGAAAAGAAAAGGCAGATAGACGACAAAATTAAATCAGTAACTGCTTTTTGTAATAAAGGTATTATAAAAAATTGAGATTTAGTATAACATTCTCCCATTTAATAACATTAGTTTATAATAGGATTGGATCAAGGAAAAAAAGAATGATTCTTTCCTCCCTTCCAACACCATACCTTTCTTTTTTCAATCATTTTTTTTTCAATCAAAGAATCAATCAATCGAGCGGAAAAAAAGGTAAAAGAGGGAGAGTGAGAAAAGATAAAAAAAAGTTATCAAAACTTCTTTCTTTTTCATTAGACGCTAAATTTTCATTGCAGTATAACTTCTCCCCTCTTTACTTTTACACTTCTTTAAAACATAATTCTTGAAATGTGCATCCAATATACGAAGATTTATCAATTGTTTAGCCTCTATTACCTTTAATAGTATTCTCAAAGGGGGCAGGACAATCTTGCACTCCCCCCCTTAAATCCGGTCCTAGTTTGGAATAATGCACATTAATGATAAAAGTAGTGATAAAAGTAACGCAATTTATCATTTTTTATATTTGGAACTAAATCTTTCTAAGGGTTCATTCGTAAATTACCCAATCCTATTATAACTGAATAAATCATTCCCCATCCAACTTCATCTGATGTAACAATACGTAACTTATGACGGGAATTTTGAGCGTGAGTTCAAAAGAATATTTAGCAACAAAAATATAAAAATGAATCAATTTATTACAAAAGTAAAAGGGGGCTGGGGTGGCTCAGTCGGTAGCGTGCCAGCTCGTAATCTGTAGTTCCCAGGTTCGAGTCCCAGCTGGGTCAGCATTGAGATTTATCTCCGCAAAATTCCCCCGGCCTACCTACGGTCAGTAGGGGACACCAATGGGCTTGGAAAGTTCGCCGTCCATCGGATGGGACGTTAAGTCGTGGCCCCGTGTATGGGAGAGATATAACCTGTGCATGTTAAAGAACACGCTGGATGGCCTTAACGGGAGGCTACCATCTGTCTCCCAACAGCTGTTCCAGTGGGTCCCCTCCCCCAACCTTCTCTGAGCCTTCGGGGTCCATGTGACCTGGCCATTTAGCCCATGGTGTGCAAAAAGTGCCGCTCAGAGATAAAACAACCCAACCCAACAAAAGTATAAAACCACATTATATGACTAAATTCAGTTAACAGAAATCCTTATCTTCATCAGTATGAAGCGAAACCATCAAAAGAAAAATGCATATTATCTAACAATACTTCAAATAGTCCTATTACCATTCTTACAAACTCTATTCACAGTATAGAGCAAAACGTTTCAAATATTATTATTTATTATTTAGTACTCTTTTATATCCATCTTTTGTATGACAGCTGACCGAGCCACGTGATCCTGGTAAAGGTCACCTTCATGCACCTAGCCTGGACAATGGTTGAGCAAAAGGACGGAAGTCAAATATGCGTAAATATTTTAAATTTTGATTTGTTTCAATGTTAATTAAATTAATTTAGTTTAAACTACGTAAAATCAATAAATTATTTTATATCGTCTAGACCAGTGATTCCCAACCTTTTCTGGACCATGACCCCTTTAGAAGAGAACAAAAATTTCAACGCCCCCCTAGTCCATAATAGTTAATTTTATATGAAATATTAAAATATTGTTGCATATTATCTGTACCTAATTTATCTGTTTATTTTTCTATTAAAAATCATAAAGCAGAAATTAATAAAACGACAACCAAATGTACAATAAAATTGTTCATTAAAATTTTAAAAATAAACACAGAATCAATAAGAAATAAAAAATAATGAGATAAACACAAAATTAATAATAAATAAAAAAAAATTAATGAGATGGTTGAGGCTGGTGGAGTGTTAACAATTTGTTAATGTCGGGTTCCAATTTCGTTAACATCAATCGCAGATCGCCACGTTCAGTGATGTGTAGTCTGTTCCTCTTCTTTGACAGTAAATTAGGTACTGCACTGAATCCACGCTCAGCCATATAGGACGAAGGAAATGCGATTAAAAACTTCTGTACTATTGCCCACAATCCAGGGTAGAGAACTGGTATTGATTTTTGAAGCCAGAATTCTTGGTATCCATGTTTGAATTTTACTTTGAGTGTTTCGTTAGTCGTGAGTTCTAAGAGTTCCTCTTCCAAATTTGATGATTCTTCAGTATCTGTGTTTGCGAAAGGATCTAAAACCCAACTCGGTATATTCATGCTTAAAATACCTTGGAAACGCTCCGTAAAATCAACATGAAGAACTTCCAAGTGTTGGTAGTAAGTAAGTAAATCTTCCGGTTTTGCAGAGAATGCTGATAATGTGGGAAAGTGGTTGTATTCACCTCTACCTAGATTTCGTTTGAAAAGAAGAAGTTTTCCCGCAAAAGCAGCTATGACGTTTTTTGTTTTAATTAAATTCAACTCATCACCTTGCAATTGTAAATTAACTTGATTAAATATTTTAAACAGGTCTGTCAAATAAGCGATGTCATTTTTTGACGTAATCAGGTTTTCGCGCAATTTTTCGTCTCTGTCTTCAAGAAAGTCCAGTACTGAGTCAAATAGATTGAAAAAACGATTCAGACAAACACCTTTAGAGAGCCAACGTACTTCTGTGTGCAGCAGCAAGTGATTGTAATCTTCATCATTTTCATTACAAAGCTTACCAAATAATCGGTCATTCAATGAATTGCTTCTAATCTTATTGATTGCTTTAATAACGTAATGGAGCGACGTATGCAGACGTTCATTCAAATCTTTTGCAACCAAATGCTGACGATGAATAATACAATGTACAGCGAGTACATTTGGTACTGCTTGTTTCAAATGCGCTATGAAACCCTTATGACGCCCTGTCATTGCTGGAGCACAATCACAGACAAAATATTGCAATCAGGAATTTCTTTCTCTTGAAAAAATTTTTGCTTGGTATTAAATATAGATTCTCCCTTTGTATCAGATTCCAAACTTTTAACAAATAATAACTCTTCATGAATTTTTTCTTCTTTTATAAATCGTACGTATGATAAGAGTAGAGCTTCGTTATTTGGTAGAGTTGATTCATCGAGTTGAATGGAAAATTTGCAAGTCTTTAAGTAATCACATAATGATATTTCAACGTCTTTTGCCATTTCATCTATTCTTCTTTGCACTGAATTATTACTCAGAGGAATTTTTTTGATGATATCTGACGGTGTCTTATGATGAAGAACAGTTTTTAATATCTCTTTGACTGCCGGCAAAATTAATTCCTCGTCAATTGTGTTTGGTTTTCCTGCTTTTGCGATTAACAATGAAACGTTACATGAGGCTCGTAGTCCATCATCATCTTGTTTAGAAGACGACGCAAAAAGGTTTGACATAGTTGGCTGTTTTAAATATTGCTTTTCCAGTTCTTGAAAATAGGATAAATCTTTGTTCTTCTTATCAGCATGCATTTTATTTAAATGCTCTTGTAGCCTAGAAGGTTTCATAGCTTCATCTGAAAAACTTTTCGGCAAATTAAACACATAGGTAATGATTGGTTTGTAGGAGAGTACGTAAATCCATATTTCAAATACTCAATACTGTACTGTCGGCATTTCTTTTTAGATGTAGATTCAGACATTTTCAAATACAAATTAACTTCTCAATAGATTTATAGATAGTTATAAAAATAATGTTTATGACGACTTCTAACACTTATCACTCACGACTATTTATCACGGCGAAGCACATAAAAATAATAAAACATTCCTAGAGCTATCGCTTTTATAGATTTGATTTTGTGCACGCATTAACTTGTATGTTTGCGATGCCGGCGCACTTGCTCCGTAAACAAGTCATTTCAAGCTCCCATATTCTTGTCGAAACATGTTAAATTGCATGAACCGCGTGTTTGCCTACCAACTTGCAAGGACTTGTCACCGTCAATCTATTCTAAACTAAAACAAATTAGGTATAGGTATACCTAATGCTAATTTAAAAATGCTTATTAACGCGATAACAGTAAGATAATTTACATAGCTAAATAAAATATTTATTCATGAAAACAGGTATTTTCAAAGTATTTTATTATATTAAAAAAATTATAAAAAAATATTAAATATAATAAATTTATTATTATTATATTATTATTGCATCAAGGTTGATTTGCCTATGAGGACGGACACACATGTCCAACATAATAAGCCTGATATAATAGTGCATGTTAAGGTATTGAATGATATTACAATTATTGAAGTAGGAATAACATCTCAGGATAACCTGCAGACAGTAGAGGTTGAAAAGAAGAGGAAGTATGATCTGCTGGCTAATGAGTTGAGCCTAATTCACAAGGTAATGTTAATATTATATCTTATGTTCTGACGTGGGATGGTATTGTAACTACGTACCATAAAGCATACTCAAAGCGACTTGGAGTGGGAAAACTTATTGAAGCTTATATCCAATCTGTGATCTTGAAGAGAACTTTTGAGAACATCTCAGTCGACTTCACACGTACCAGTACGTTAGTAGGCGGTAGCAGGGAACTTATTGTCCAAGCTGCAGTTGAAAAGCTGTACACGACGGATGAGGTAGTGGATGACCAGAATCATCAGGAAGACACCACAGAATAGAAGAGATAAAAAGGTTGTCACAGAAAATTCCATTAAAATTATTTATTTATTTGACCGCCCCTCTTGACTGTCTCAACGCCCCCCATTTGCCTCTGGATCCGCTACCGCCCCCATGGAAGGCTCCAGCGCCCACTGGGGGGCGGTATCGCCCCCGTTGGGAATCTATGACCTAAATGGATAGATCATAAGGACCCCTAGGTCTCAGAGAAGGTTGGGGGAGGAGACCCACTGAAAAGCTGTTAGGAGACAGATGGTAGCTCTCTCCAAAGCCCAGATGGGCCAGCGTTGAGATTTATCTTCGTAAAACTCCCCGCCCTGCCATTGGTCAGCAGGGACCTTGGTAGAAAACACCAATTGGAGTTGGCAAAGCCGCCGTACGTCGGATGTGATGCTAAGCTGTGGTGCCATATGTGCGAGAACCATATGCTGTGCACGATATAGAACAGGCTGGATGGCTTTGACGGGGGCTACCACCTGTCTCCTAAGAGCTGTCCTGTGCGCCCACTCCATCTATCTTCTCTGAGCCTTCGGGGTCCTTGTGAACTGGTCATTTAGCGTAGTATGTGCAAAAGTGTGACTTTCGGATTTGATTGTTTTATCTTCGAACGTCACTTTTCTGCACACAATGGGCTAAATTGCCAGTTCACAATGACCCCGACGGCTGAGAGGAAATAGGTGGAGGGTTGGGTTGTTTTACCTCTGAGCGGCACTTTTTTGCACACCATGGGCTAAATGGCCAGGTCACATGGACCCCGAAGGCTCAGAGAAGGTTGGGGGAGGGGACCCACTGGAACAGCTGTTGGGAGACAGATGGTAGCCTCCCGTTAAGGCCATCCAGCGTGTTCTTTAACGTTGGATTGTTTTACTTCTGAGCGGCACTTTTTTGCATACAATGGACTAAATGGCCAGGTTACATGGACCCTGAAGGCTCAGAGAACGTTTGGGAAGGGGACCCACTGGAACAGCTGTTGGGAGACAGATGGTAGCCTCCCGTCAAGGCCATCCAGCGTGTTCTTTAACGTGCAGAGAGTATGGCTCTCCCGCACACGGGGTCACGGCTTAACGTCCCTTCCGGACGGCGGCCTTTCCAAGCCCATCGGTGTCCCCTACTGACCGTGGGCAGGGCGGGGAATTTTGCGGAGATAAATCTCAACGCTGACCCAGCTGGGACTGGAACATGGGAACTACAGATTACGAGCCTGGCGCGCTACCGACTGAGCCACCCCCACCCCAAATAGGTGGAGGAATCCATAGGACAGCTGTTAGGAGACAGATGTTAGCCTCCCGTCGAGGCTATCCAACTTCTTTAACGTGCACAGTGTGTACTATATATAGTGCTCTACCTGACAGGTGGGAACGGTTTAACGTCCAATCCAACGGATGGCGGCTTTCCAAGGCCATAAGTGTCCCCTACTGACCGTGGGCAGGGGGGGAAATATTTTTTTTTGTGTGAAAATAAATCTCAACGCTGTCCCAGGTGGGACTCGAACCTGGAAACATCAGATTACGAGTCTGGCGCGCTACCGACTCAGTTATCGTTCCCTCTCAAGGTGCAAGAGTCTCAATTTCAAATTATATAGTCACCATTTCAATTGCTTAACAGTAATTTAAAGGATTCGTTTAGTTCTCAGTAGTAACTAACATTACATATAGGAATATAGAGCCTCATATATTACATAACTATCATAAATAGCGTCATCATCATATATACACTGAAGAGGCAAAACGTTATGACCATTGCGTCTTTAGGCAAATCGTAGCAAATGCAGGTAAACGACGGTGCATGTGAAGGTCATGAAATGGTATGAATAACACCTGATACTGAGCTCTGTTAATCGGTGTTATTTTTGTTCTTCACATGGAAATGGCAACGGAATTAATTGAGGTTTACAAAGGCCAAATTGCAATGGCCAGAGACGATGGAGTCAGAGCATTTCCAAGACAGCAAGGCTTGTGGGGTGCTCACGGTCAGTGGTGGTTAGTACAGGCGCTCAAAAAAGTATCCGAACATTACGGTTGATTACAGAATTCAGAAAAAATATCTGCCAACGATTTTTTTTAGAAATTAGTGATCTGGCAACCTTCGTGTCACGTGACACATAGATTGCCAGATCACTAATTTCTAGAACAATCGTTGCCAGATATTTTTTTCTGAATTCTGTAATCAACCGTAGTGTTCGGATACTTTTTTGACCGACTGTAGGTGGTCATATTATTTTGATACTAGATGGTGTGGGCTCACTCACGGAAATATTGAGAGTGTGCAGTTACCGTTCACAGCAAACTGGAGCGTGTACAGTTGATATACACGCTCCAGATATTTTTCCTGAATTCTGTAATCACGTGACACGAAGGTTGCCAGGTCACTAATTTCTAAAAAAATCGTTGCCAGATATTTTTTCCGGATTCTGTAATCAACCGTAGTGTTCGGATACTTTTTTGAGCGACTGTACCTTCGAGAAATGGTCCGAAGAGGGAAAAATCATGAACCGCCGACAAGGTGTGGGCCTACCATGAGGCTCGTCGATGCTAGGGATGAGTGAAGGCTATCCCGTATGTTACGAGCCAAAAAAAGGGATACTTTTGCGCAACTCGCCCGTAAATTGAATGCTGCTGACGGAAGAAATGTGTCACAATACACAATACATTGAACCCTGCGGGGCAGGGGTGGCTCAGTCGGTAGCGCGCCAGGCTCGTAATCTGTAGTTCCCAGGTTCGAGTCCCAGCTGGGTCAGCGTTGAGATTTATCTCCGCAAAATTCCCCGCCCTGCCCATGGACAGTAGGGGACACCGATGGACTTGGAAAGGCCGCCGTCCGTCGGATGGGACGTTAAGCCGTGGCCCCGTGTGCGGGAGAGCCATACCCTGTGCACGTTGAAGAACACGCTGGATGGCCTTGACGGGAGGCTACCATCTGTCTCCCAACAGCTGTTCCAGTGGGTCCCCTCCCCCAACCTTCTCTGCGCCTTCGGGGTCCATGTGACCTGGCCATTTAGCCCATGGTGTGCCAAAAAGTGCCTCTTAGAGGTAAAACAACCCAAAACCCTCAAACCTTCTATGAGCCTTCGGGGTCCTTGTGACCTGGCCATTTAGACCATAGTGTGCAAAAATGTGTCGCTCGGAGGTAAAAGAATCCGACCTTAAAGAATACGGTGGATGGCCTTGACGGGGAGGCTACCATCTGCCTCCCAATAGCTGTTCCAGTGGGTCCCCTCCCCCAACCTTCTCTGAGCCTTCGGGGTCCATGTGACCTGGCCATTTAGCCCATGGTGTGCAAAAAAGTGCCGCTCAGAGGTAAAACAACCCAACGTTAAAGAACACGCTTAATGGCCTTGACGGGAGGCTACTATCTGTATCCCAACAGCTGTTCCAGTGGGTCCCCTCCCCTAACCTTCTCTGAGCCTTCGGGGTCCATGTGACCTGGCCATTTAGCCCATGGTGTGCAAAAAAGTGCCGCTCAGAGGTAAAACAACCCACCGAACCCAACTGAACCTGCTGAAAAATGGGGCTGCGTACCCGCTCCGAGTGCCCATACTAACATCGGTTCACCATCGAAAGTGCTTACAATTTGCACGCGAGCATTAAGACTGGACTTTGAATGATTGGAAAAAGGTCCGATGAATCTCGTTTCCTGTTGCACCATGTGGAACGGTGGGGTATTTGTGCGTCGTTTACCTGGGAAAGTGTTGGCACCAAGATGCATCATGGGACGAAAACAAGTCAATGGAGGAAGAGTAGTGCTTTAGGCAATGTTCTTCTATGAAACTCTGGGTCCATTCATTGATGTGCATGAAACTGGGACGTCTGTCATCAACCTAAACATCGTTACAGACCAGTATATCCTTTCATGTCAAGGGCGGGGGTGCTTCATTCAGTCCCAGCTGGGTCAGCGTTGAGATTTATCTCCGCAAAATTCGCCGCCCTGCCCACGGTCAGTAGGGGACACCGATGGGCTTTGAAAGGCTGCCGTCCGTCGCATGGGACGTTAAGCGTGGCCCGTGTGCGGGAGAGCCATACCCTGTGCACGTTAAAGAACACGCTGGATGGACTTGACGGGAGGCTACCATCTGTCTCCCAACAGCTGTTCCGGTGGGTCCCCTTCCCAAACCTTCTCTGAGCCTTCGGGGTCCATGTGACCTGGCCATTTAGCCCATGGTGTGCAAAAAAGTGCCGTTCATATGTAAAACAACCCAACCCAAATCCTTTCTTGGTAACGGTATTCCCCTCTAGCAGTGTCTTCTTTCAACAGGATAATGTGCCATGCCACACTGCTAGGATTGTCTAAGAATGGTTTGCAGAACATAAGTTGGGTTGGGTTGGGTTGTTTTATCTCTGAGCGGCACTTTTTTGCACACTATGGGCTAAATGGCCAGGTCACAAGAATCCCGAAGGCTCAGAGAATGTTGGGGGAGGGGACCCACTGGAACAGCTGTTGGGAGACAGATGGTAGCCTCCCGTCAGGACCATCCAGCGTGTTCTTTAACGTGCACAGAGTGTGACTCTCCCGCACACGGGGTCACGGCTTAACGTCCCATTCGACGGACGGCGGCCTTTTCAAGCCCATCGGTGTCCCCTACTGACCGTGGGCAGGGCAGGGAATTCCAATTCGAGCATCTATGGTTTGTGTTGGAACAGCATATCCGATCTGCGGCGGTCCAACTATGTAACTCAGAAACGTTAAAGGATCTGCTGGTAACGTGTTGGTACCAGATACCAAAAGTCAGCTTTAGAAATCTTGTGGCATCCATGCCATGCCCGGTAAGAGCTGTTTCGGTGGTACATGGATGACCAACATCATATTAGGTAGGTGGTCATAATATTTTTGCTCTTTCATATATATAGAGACGATTTGTTAAAAAAAACTCATTTGTTATGGTGAGTTGTATAATTTGTCTGTGCGCTTTTATTTTTAAATTATTTTCTTCTTTAAGATTTATTTTTGCATATTTTATTTGCATAACCTGCTTCTAGTAGTATTGAACTTTTAAAGAACTTGTAAATTTTTGTTTAATTGTGCAACCCCAAACGAAATTACTCATATTTAATCATTTATGATGAGTTAACATGGCTCTCATATGTGTAGTTTGCAAATTGGATTTTGGTGATGTTAGTGAATTTCTTCATTGTAAAGGCGCATGTGGTGGCTATGTCCATTTTTATTGTGTTGCAATAAAGCAAAGTAATTTTAAGAAGATGTCTTTAGAAAAGAAAAGGAATTGGCTCTGTTCGAAATGTATCAATCTTCCCAGTAACTCTTCTAAGCCTAAATCAAATAAATAACAGAAACTACAGCAACATAAGAACGTGCCATCGCATGATGTAACAACAGTTGACATGGAAACTAAAAGTTGTACAACAAATAAATTAAACAAATCTGACAACATGGAATTTACTTGTAAGGTGTGTAGTAAGGACGGAGATTTAAAAAAGGAATATTTACAGTGTTATGGTTCATGTAAAGCTACTTTTCATATTGGATGTGTAGGGATAAGACTCGAGGTTTATAGAAATATGTCAGTAGACAGAAGAAGCAAATGGGTATGTAATAATTGTAAGAAGAAAACAGTTACCTCAACGATGGGCGGTTCCCTTTCTACAAGTGAAGTAGAACATGTGCAGCCATCTATGGGAGATGAATATAACCATTCTGTGAACAATGGTAAGCCAAGTTGCTTTATGGATTCTTCTGATCATAATTTAAAAGAGGAGCTTATTAATATTATTAAGTTGGAAATTAGGAAAGAATTCGCAGAGTTTGAAAAAAGAATTAATCAACAAAATGTTGATATATTTAGATCTGTTGAATTTTGTAGTAAAAAAATAGATGACTTCGTAAAGGAAAATGAAATAATTATGAATGAGCTTAAATGTCATAGGTCTGATCTTGACGAAACTAAGGAAAATGTATTTTTATTGAAAAAACAAATTAACATATTAGAGTCTAAGATTAATGATTTAAGACAAGATGCATTAAAAAAAATCTAGGGATTGTTGGTATACCTCAACAACCGCAGGAGAATTTACAATTAATTGTAAATAAGGTGTCTACTATATTACAAATTCCCCAGAAACAAGAGGATATAAAATTAATTAAAAGGGTTCAGTCTCGTAATGCTGACAAACCTGGTAATATTGTAATAGAGTTTAAGAACGAAGACATCAGAAATAAGTGGTTAGAGGGGAAAAGAAAAGGGAAGAAGTTATTTCTAAATTCGCTAAATGAAGAAATGGAAGAGAAACCATTTTACATAAATGAGCAATTAACAATAGAAAGGAAGAGATTACTCTATAAAGTCAAAGCTCTTCAAAAGGAATTTAAATATAAATATGTATGGATTAAATTGGGAAAAATATTCCTAAAGAAAAACGACGACTCAAATGCCATCAGAATTGACAATGAGTCAAACTTAATTAATATCTGATGCGCTATAAAGTTCCTTAAAATGCGTTTTTGATTTTTTGCTTTGGTTAATTTTTTTCTAGCCATAAAATGGAAGGAACATCGGGTATTTATATTGACCTCGAAGAACTTAAATTGATCCATTCTGATTTCAAAAACGGAATTAGTTTTATTCATTTGAATATCAGAAGTTTACGAACGAATTTTGATGTGTTTTTGGCATTAATAGAAAGTAGTAATTGTAAACCGGATGTAATAATCCTTTCTGAGATTTAGATACTTGACAATAAAACATCTTTATATCATATTGAGGGATATAAAGGATTTTTTAACTGTAGACATTTTAACAGATCTGGTGGAATTGTGATTTACATCAAGCAGCATTGGTGTGCTTCCTAGTTAGATTTCGAAATGAACTCGGCCGAAGTTATTGCATTAAAATTTCAATTGAATTCGACAATGTCGGTAGTCTTATTGGCGATTTATCGTTATATTGGAGGTGGAGAAATAAATTTCATTGAAGAATTGTTTCAACATGTCGATAAACTTCCAGATCGTAATATTATTCTTACCGGAGATATAAACTTGGATATTTCAAAATCTACAGAACAGATAAATAGTCATTTAGATCTTATTACTCTATACAACTTGTCAAATTATATTATGGGGATTACGAGATCGCAATCACAAACTTGTATAGATCATTTATTCATAAGGAAAATAAGTTCTTTTTCTTGTTGCGCCTATATTGTATCTACGGACATCACAGATCATTATATGATTTATTTCACCTTTTCTTCATCAACAATTGTCTCGGTCAAAGCTAAGGAGTCAATACAGTTAATTACTTACACAGACAAAGTGACATTATAACAAGGCTTCAAGGACTATAGTTGGAATCATATACAAAATTATTATGACGTAAATGAAGCTTTTGACCATTTCTTTGAGGACTTTAAAAAATTAGTTAAAAAAGCTACAGTAAAGAGAAATGTGAATAAAAAATTAAAAAATTTAAAACCGTTGATAATCACAGAACTTGTTAAGTCAATACGGTACCGAAATCATTTACATAGATTATGGAAAAAAAAAATAGAATTGATGCTAACTATTACAAAAGTTACAGAAACTCCTTAAATAGCATAATATCAAAAGCTAAAAATTCATATTTTCAAGAAAAACTGGCATATGCTGGAAATAACACAAAGAAGAAATGGGATATTATAAATGAAGTAATTAATACAAATAGTAGGGAAAAAAATCAAAATCGTCTATTTGAAATGAGCTTAAATAATATAATGGTATATTTTACAGATAGTTCCACTGAAATAGTTAATGCTTTTAATGATTATTTTGTAAATATAGCTACTGAATATGAAACTGGTAATTCGGAATCAGATTTGGTAGTGCCTGAAGATCTTAAGTTAAAAGACAGAATAATCATTTCCCAGGGCAATTCAATGGGTCTGATAGCAGTTTCGTTGGAAGAATTAGACAGCATAGTAAAAAATTTGAAAAGGACTTATTCAATTGGCTGGGATGACATAAACGTGGATAATTTTAAAGCAATATATCCATCGATACGAACAATATTGTGCTACTTGTTTAATATGTCTTTATCTTCTGGTATTTTCCCAAATGCCTTAAAATGTTCAATAATAGTTCCTATTTACAAAAAAGGAAGCAAAAATTCTTATAGAAAATTATCGACCTATTGCTTTACTTCCGATAATGTCAAAAATATTGGAAAAGTTATTTTCTGTCAGGTTGAACAATTTTTTATTAAAGTTTAACATAATAGCAAAAAACCAATATGGATTTCAGCAGAAGAAAAGCACAGAAGATGCTATTTTACATTTAATAAATTCACTAACGTGGTCTCTGGATAAAGATTTTAAAACGTTCGCAATTTTTTTGGACTTATCAAAGGCTTTTGATTTGGTAAATCATGAAATATTGCTGGCTAAACTTTATAAATATGGAATGAGAGGTACCAGTTTTACATGGCTAAAATCCTACTTGGAAAATCGTTCACAAATCGTTAGGATAAATGATATATATAGTTCTATGAAAAATATTAATACAGGTGTACCACAAGGTTCTGTACTGGGAACTCTGCTATTTATATTATATGTAAACGATATATTTGACAAAAAGTTTGAGGCAGAAATTATTTCTTATGCTGATGATATTGTTTTGTTATACAAAAGTAACACCAACGAGCAATTATACCAAATGGCAAACAGAGATATTCATCGTTTCTGTCAATGGCTAATGTTGAATAAATTAAGTTTAAATAAAGCTAAAACATGCTATATAAAATTCCAGTTGAAGGCATCAACTGATGGTAGCAGTGACTCTGGAGTGGTTTCTCATCACAAGGACTGTTACAACATCCTAAATTGCAGTTGCGAACGTCTTACGAAGGTTGACCAAATTAAATACCTAGGAGTGATTATTGATAAAAGACTTTCATGGAAGTATCACACTGATTATACTGTGGACAAAATAAAACCATTCATAGCAAAATTTGATACACTAAGATTCTTACTCGATAAAACAAGTTTAAAAATGTTGTATTCTGCTTGTGTATATAGTCAGCTACAATATGCAATAAAAGCCTGGGGAGGAGCTGCAAAAACAAACTTAAACAGGCTGTTGATTCTGCAAAAATTTATAGTTAGAATTATTGACCATAAAGGTCGCTTCTCTGAATCTCGTCCTATATTTAAGAAGTTGGGGTTACTGACTCTGTCTCAAATTTACATTTTAAAAATTATTGAATATGTCCATTTCAATTTACATCTATTTCAGGTTCGACAGACATATATACCACTTAGAGACTCATCATTTAAATTGCAAATACCACGCATATCAAAGCAAGCTACTACCCGTAATATAAACTATATTGGGCCTAAATTATACAACAGTGTTCCAGATACAATGAAGAAAATTACTTCTAAATATTTATTTAATAAATCTCTTTCTGAATGGATACTAAACAATGAATGATAGTTGTATGTAAAACCAATTTTTTGACTTCTACATCGTTGATTGTTTCAATTATCAATTGTTGCCTTGTTAATTTTTTGTATTTATATTTTTGTCATAATTATACTCCAGCGCTCAAGTATTCAGTTGCTTTAGCTGGGTATATTTCATAAACTTTTGTATTGATACATATCTATGTTGAATAAAAATTGAATTGAATTGAAAAAAAAAGAAATTTGAATGATTGACTAACTGAGTGAATATAATAGCTCTGAAAATTGGCACCGAGGGATAATCCGGGTCATAGATCTCGAGGAAATTACGAAATTCGACCTCCGATGAGTTCCTTAAGGTCAAATGTAGGTTACATAGAGGTCAAACCGTGATGCTCTACGAATAAATAATCAAGATCTGCAAGTGCTAGAAATGTGAAAAATGTTGTCACGATGTGTTTTGGATAGTAGTTTTCGGAAAGGTTACGAAATTTCGGATCCGGATGGTCCTTAAATGTCAAAGGTCAAATATAAATCTTCCCGTGTTAAAGGGCTAAAAACTGATGTCTAGGGGTATTTTGAGTTATTTAGATTTCAGAAATGACTCCAAATGCTGGATGCGATGGATCCTTCGAGGTTTCAGGCTAAATTCGATATTTCGGTGCTAGAAAATTTGTTCGATGCGTGTTCATCATAACTTGCACAGGGTATGGCTTTCCCGCCCACGGAGACACGGCTTAACGTCCCATCCGACGGACGGCGTCCTTTTCAAGCCCATCGGTGTCCCTTAATGAATGAGGGCAGGACGTGGAATTTTGCGAATATAAATCTCAATGCTAGCCCTGGCAGGACTCGAGCCTGGGAACTGCAGATTACGAGCCTGGCACGCTACTAACTGAGCTAATTGCGTCCCAAAAACGTTCTGATAATTATCACTTTATTCAGCATAATCTTTGTGACTAATCCAAACTTGAAAATTTTTCGCTATTTATAGTTACGTGTACAGTCGCTCAAAAAAGTATCCGAACACTACGGTTGATTACAGAATTCAAAAAAATATCTGGCAACTTTTTTTTTAGAAATTAGTGATCTGGCAACCTTCAAGAAAAAGACAAAAATAACAATCCAGAATATTTTTATTATCCTTTTTATTTCATATCTTTTTACACGAATATTGAAGTCTCATCACGAATACTTTAGGCGAATTTTTTTCCATGCCATCTAATATAATATTTGTACTCCTTTACAATGTTCTTTTAACCTCCGCTTCCGCAGAGTCATTTCTTGAATTCGAATATGCCAAATACATTTTAACCGATTAAACGAAAATAATAATACTTCTATCTATTTATCTGAATTCTGTACTGGTAGTTTCAGTTAGCTATGAAAAGCTAACAAACTTAATAACAAAATTAACAATGGAGAACGTCACTTTTTATCCTTTTTCGTTTCACATGTTTTTACACAAACTTTTGAAGTCTCATCACGAATAGTTTAGCCGAGTTATTTTTCCCTGCCATATAATAGTATATGTAATTGATAACACAAGTATTAGAAAACACAAAGTGTGAATTAAATATTTTTACATATTTTCAATTCAGTTTGAATATTTAACAACGGAACGTCAATTCGAAAAAAAAAATAAACTATAAATGAACTGATTTATTAACTAAGGCAACAAAATTGCATAAATCATAAACAATTTTTTCACTAATCACACAAAACAGCAACATGCTATCAATTAGTATAAAATGATCCCAATGATCACAATTGCCAGATTTTCTTTTAAACAAAGTTCATTTTTCTGCGATAGAAATAAATTTGTATTTTACTTGAAACTAAAACCTTTCTTATTAGTTAAACATCCAAAACTGATCACTGAACATAACACAAACTAAAAGCATCTCGAAAACCACACTTCTTACTATCAACGCTCACAGATTACGATTAATCTCTTTCTTCTATACACAGATTCTCCGAACTACTATTAGACATTCAACTATCTGGTACATAATCACAGGCAAGCAGGGAATATATAGAATTCTGTTCTTTCATTTCAACTTCGTAAGTGGAATGCTAATCTTCTAAAACCTGACTTATTAGAATTTAATCACTTTTTATCTGAATCGCACTTATTCAGGAAACGCACCTCAAAGGAAGGGAAACCACGAAGGGACCAGACTTCAGCTGTTATAGATCCGATCGACTCCACAAGAAAAGTGGGGCACTGGCATATTCATTAAAAACTCGATTGCACACGCACTTTTATCAATTTCTGGTCTTGCCTCCATTGAGGCTATGGGAGTTGTACAGTCGCTAAAAAAAGTATCCGAACACTAGGGTTGATTACAGAATTCAGAAAAACTATCTGGCAACGATTTTTTTCTTAGAAATTAGTGATCTGGCAACCTTCGTGCACGTGACACGAAGGTTGACAGATATTTTTTTGAATGAATTATGAATTTTCAAAACTCCAAATAATATCTGACTATGTTAAATTCAGTTAAACAGTAATTATTCTTTCACCTATTAAGTTTACAATATATAATTCTGCTGCTAGGTCAACTGTGTTTATAGAGAAATTATCTAAAGTGGGTAACTAAGAAATCACAATTAATTGCAGATAATTAAGATTAATATTCCATATTTTGATAGTGCATTATTATCTTGTAATTATCGATTTTAAAGATTCTGAATAATGTTGTTTTTAGCACAAATAAAATCTTTTTCCGATATTTTCCTTCCTATACATTTACTACTTAAATATAAAAAAAAATACCCCCTCAAGCAGCTGCTTGCCACAGAGGTCTGACAGGAGCCTGTCAGTTTATATGCCATAGTAGAAGGTCTGAGAAGATCGGAGGACCTCAGCAGAAAAACGACACAAACAGCCATGCCTTACCCAGGGCTCGAACCCAGGTCCTTTAGATCAGTAGCCAAGCGCGCTAACCACTCGGCCAGAATTCTTAATTTCGAAGTTTTAAAAATGTCCAACAGATGGCAGCATAAACTAACGAAATATTTTCCCTTTCGATTATTCATGAAATTTAAACATAGCAAGAGAATCAACTAATGTGTTCTCTGCAGTATTTCTTTTTCGCTGTTCGAGAGAGCAAGAAATTATTCCTTTAAGCTATAAAGCGATCACCCCAATATCGGAGGTTGCTGGACATTAACTGTAAAATTTTGGAACAGTTACGAAGATGCATCGAGAGCCACCAGTAGAGGCAAGAGTTAAGAGAGGGATTAATATTAATGGACAGCGCATGGAAGGGAGGGAGGGAGAGCTGCCGCCAAGAGGTACGGGACTCATCGTTCTGTCATTATGAGTAAGAGGAGCAATACTGGCAAAATGAAAAACTACATTGAAATAAAAAAAAAGGACTGAAGCTTAAAGAAGCGTGGTTTTGTAGATACTTTTAGCTTGTGTTATGTTCAGTGATCAGTGTTGGATGTGTAACTGATAAGAAAGGTTTTAGTTTCAAGTAAACTATCAATTTATAAATGTATTGCAGAAAAATGCGCTTTGTTTAAAAAAAATCTGGCACTTGTGATCGTGTTATACTGATTGATAGCATATTGTTGTTTTGTTTCATTAGCGAAGAAATTGTTTATGATTTAGGAATTTTATTGCCTTAGTTAATATATCAGTTCATATATAGTTTATTTATATATTTGGAATTCACGTTCGGTTGCAAAATATTCAAAGAGAATTGAAAATCGGTAAAAATACTTTTATTCACATTTTGTGTTTTTGAATACGTGTGATATCAGTTATGTATTCTATTACATGGCATGGACAAATAATTCGGCTAAACTATTCGTGGTGAAACTTCAATATTCGTGTAAAAACATTGGTGTTATTAAGTTTGTTCGCGTTTCCTAGCTAAATGTAACTACCAGTATAAAATTTAGATACAGTTTTAGAAGTATTATTATTTTTGATTAATCATCATTACTTTTCACAAGGCTCCTTACTCGAGAATGGTTTCTGCGAATGCGGAGATTGTAATAAAATTGCAAAGGCGAGAGTGTTCAGTCAAATTATCATTCAATGAAAACTAATCTTCTGATAATCTAGAAAAATGCATTTTTCATTACAAATTTCCACTCTTAGTCAACTGATGCAGTATTCTGGGAAATATATCAAAGCATCTGCAATTCCTAATGACGCTATAGAATCTAACGTAACAATAACTATAATACAGAAGCATGAGGGCACTCAATTTCAAGTGAGAACAATAATAATACGCATTAGATATCTCCATGATGTTAACAATTCTGAGCACAAATAAAATAATACTGAAGCTTACTTTTAACGAGCGAATACAATTTCGAGTGACAATAATAATAATACGTAATGGACATCTCCAGGAAGTTGACAATCCTCAAAACAGCCTACATAACTGAACAATACCGAAAGTGTAGAGATGATGTCATTTCCTGCTTCACTAGTGTATACGATGTGTGGGGCATGTCATTCACGAATTAGATTAGTGTGTCAAAGAATCAGAACACAGGCTTCACAATTTTTCTGATGGCCATTCTAAATAGCTGGACTCCTTCGCTGATTCGACTTCTTTTGTGTGCGCACAGGCGGATCAATGACAACTGGGCAGACTCTCCCAGAAGGAAATCTGCAAACGTGTTTCTCGTCCATTCCGTGGATCTCCCGTTTGGTGCATTGGAACAGCCCAGAATTTGCCGAAACTTTCATTTCTGGGCAGCGAAGCTAGAGCGCTAAGAACGATAGCTGAGGCGGCTTGGTCGCTTAGGCTTCTTTGGCTTAGGTGTCCCCTTATGATGGGAGGCATGCCCGGAAAGCTCCGCAGTTCGCTCTTCTAGGAATCTCTGTTAATCTCGACACCAGCATTAAGCTCGTCGTGGTGGTGGCCGCTGCAGCAGTGGAGGTGGTGCAGGCAGTCAGTGTGTTTGGTGAATTCGTAATGAGCGGGGTTCGAGGCGGTAGTGATTCTGTCTGCAGTGGGGAGAATAGGACTCTACAATTTGGGCCACGGTGACGTAATGAATGCGAGTGTGAACTGTCATTGAAGGGGTGTTCTCGTAGTTGGCAGTGTGACAGTGGCTCTTTTTAAATTAGGTCTTCTGTTAGTGCAGACAGGACTCTGGGCGCTGTGCCGACCGGATGGCCTGTGACGTGGTTCTAGGTTGCTCGAGGTTCCAAATCCCAGTTGTGCTTTCTGGCTCCGATTCTGAGGTCGCCCTGGGATAGGGCGTTCGGTCAAAGCTGCCTTGATTCGTCAGGACTGGACAGCCTTGAGTAAAAGCAGGGAAGAATGGAGGGATATTAATTATGCATAAAAATTTAAGTGACATAATGTGTTTAAAATTAAAGGCAACGCGATCTCTTTTAAAAGCAATTAAAATAAAATTATTTATTCACAAGAATTTTATTAGAATAATTGAGAATATTTGAAAATTAGTTACGAGATTTTCAAAAATAAATAACTACCAATTCATTTTTTAGAAATTTCGTTATAATAAAATATGCTATATTTTTTTAAAAAACACATCTTCTATTATTGTTGTGTGCAGGTCTTTTTTTTATCCAGGTGTCTTTGACGTTCTTTGATTTCAGTACGGTGCACTGGGAAGAGGTGGGTCAGAATGTTTTCCCCTTTGGCTTTTCCTTATAGTCGCGCCTCTGCAGACAGCAAATGCATGTCTGTACATAGTTACAAATGTTGGAGTACATTCTTGAGCAATATTACTTGGATTTAACTCTCTGTTGTGTTTTGTCCCCACCCAGGGGATCTGAACAAGGGTTATCGTGACACAACTCTAAAATTTTTCCCTTTTAGACTGAGCAGTACCACCAGTTGCTCTATGACGTCAGTGCCAGGGTCCAAATGAAATAGGCTAATTTTATCCAAATGAAATAGGCTTTCATGTAGAAAGGGTCAGGAGCGTTCGTGGCAAGGCTAGTGTTTTGACCTTCCAAGGCATCTATAATCCCACGGAGTGCATGGTCCTCCATCTGCATCTCCCTCAGCAGGGTTCAGTCCCCTATTGGCTGCGAGGATGTGCGTCCTTCTCAAATGCCTCTATGTTTCGTGACACGGTATCGGCGAGGATATTTTGTTCCCATGGGAGATACACGACATCGATATCGTAATCCTGAAATGTGAGGTTCCACTTCGCCAATCTTCTCGAAGGGGTCTTTAAGCTCCATTGGCTATAACAAGGGGAAGTGATCAGATACGACTGTGAATCGACGGCCATAGAGATACTCTTTGAAATGGTTGATTGCAAATATTATGACGAGAGATTTCTACTCGGTGGTGGAGCAGTGATGGCTGATTCACATTCTTTTGAACTCACGCTCAAGATTTGCTACTAAAAATTCTTAACAATAATAAAACGTGTCTGTGGAAAAACCGGAAGTGGGGATTCCCAATCATAAGTTACGTATTGTTACATGAGATGAAGCTAGAGGGGGAATGGTGGATTCATCCATAACAGAACTGGATAATTTACATACCAACCCTTACAAAGATTTTGTTCCAAATATCAAAAATAATAAATTGGGTACTTTTATAACTTAATATATATTATTCCAAAATAAGGTTGGATTTAAGGGGGCTGTGCCAATTTTGAGAATGCAATTAAAAGGTAACAGATGCAAAAAAAAAATTAATAAAGCTTTGTCTATTGGATGCACATTTGAAAAGTTATTTTTAAAGACATGTAAAATTAATGATGGGAGCAGTTACACGACAATGGGAATTCCATGTTTAATAATAACGGAAATATGATTTGAAAATTTTAGTTTATCCTTTCTTAAACTCCTTGTTTTACTTTTTTTGATTTTTATTTGCGATGCTAAAGAAATTAGCCTAAACAATTCACCACCAGACTTCAATAAAATAAAAACCATGATTTTTATTTCTTTTTTTATTATTATTAAGATTACTTTTTCTTTACAATTTTACTAACAGAAAATTTAAATAAATTATTACAAGTATTCTTATTACCGTTTGATCAAGGACTTCTTTAGAAAATTCTTACGGAATTGGATTTACGAATTTCTGCATCTAATTGTCCAAAAAATATCCTCATTCCGTGTTTGTGGTTGAGATTCAGGTTCAGTTTCAGGTTAAATTATAGGTATCGCAAGAGTAATGATGTATTAGTTATATTATTCCTTAATATGTTTGTGCATTGGATTGGAATGTTTTTCCTCTGAGAGGCACTTTTTTGCACACCGTGGGCTAAATGGCCATGTCACATGGACCCCGAAAGCTCAGAGATGGTTGGAGAGGGGACCCACTGGAATAAGTGTTGGGAGACAGATGGTAGCCTCCCTTTAAGACGATCCAGCGTGTTTTTTAACGTGCACAGGGTATGGTTCTCCCGCACACGTGGTTGGGTTGGGTTGTTTTACCTCTGAGCGGCACTTTTTTGCACACCGTGTGCTAAATGGCCAGGTCACATGGACTCCGAAGGCTCAGAGATGGTTGGAGAGGGGACCCACTGGAACAAGTGTTGGGAGACAGATGGTAGCCTCCCTTCAAGGCCATCCAACGTGTTTTTTAACGTGCACAGGGTATTGCTCTCCCGCACACGGAGCCACGGTTTAACGTCCCATACGACGGACGGCGGTCTTTCCAAACCCATCGGTGTCCCCTACTGACCGTGAGTATGTCGGGGATAATATCTCAACGCTGACCCAGCTGGGACTCGAACCTGGGAATTACAGATCACGATCCTGGTGCGCTACCGACTGAGGTCAATATGTTTGAGCAGTTTTCCTTTTAAGTGTTGCCAGGCTCTGTTCTGGAAAAACATAAAACGATGGAGGGGAGGAGTGAGAGGGGGGGATGGGCTCAATAGCACAATTAAGCTCAATATTTTGATGGTGAAGATGTTTTATTTTTTCACAGTAGAGATTTGATTTGTTCTTTCACATGTATAGGGGAGGAAATATTCAGTTTTTTTTTGCTTTAAGAGTTAAATGTAGGTTTTGTTTCCCGTCGGATAAGTATTAATTTAATCCACGTGCTCTGACGTGTCATCAGGAGGCCGTGGGTTCGGATGCCACCTGGTTCAAGACAATTTTTCCTCTACACCAAGCGTACATAAAAGATTTTATTTGTCTCGTGTGAAAATGAAAAAAATATAACATAAACGTTTCAGTCTGGCTGTATTAAAGAGAGTGGTGTTTAAAAGAGACGACATTTGAATATCATCATTCAACTGTTCTCCGTTTCGGTTAAATAATGGAGAATGAAATCTGATGATCAGAGAAGAGAATCAACCAATGAAAAGACGCCACACCCACGTGAGTTCTAGGCTCGCAGTTGTAATACTCCGCCACATGAAATAGTACCACACCTAATGGGAGAATTAAGCCTCTTTTCGATACGTTCATTATTAATATATATACTGTATTGCATTAAGAGTTTAAAAATACTGTTCTTAATTTCAGAACATAGCAAAAGTAAACAATGAAGCATTTTTTTTATTTTACTCTGTTATATTAGCGAATGGAAGAATGGAGCATTCGTGTTCGGGTTGTTGTTGACATCAGCGCGAGATCTCATTGCCTGTTGCTTCGTTTCTATGCAAATTATTTCCGTTTAGACAAACTTTGGTCACGTTCAACCCTGGACAGTCATGAACAAAAGGAGGGAAATTAGTACAAAATAATCACAGGATAAGTCCTGTAGACATAGAACTCATAAAATGATGAGCTGGAAAAAAAAATGTGTTTTTCTTCAGCTCATCATTTCATGAATTCCATATCTGCAAGACTTATCCTGTGATTATTTACTACTGATTTATTGATTTAACGCCCTGAGCGTGAGTGACAATTATTAATTCCATCTGTAATGAGGAAACAGAGTTGTTCACTTCGTGGATAGATGGCGCCACTAGTGCGAATCAAATAAATAAAATCCGGAAGGTTTAAGGTCACATAAGCTGAGAAAAGGTTAGCCATTGATGGTGTAGTGGTTAGCATAACAGGCTTGTTTCCTGGAAGGGAAATTGATTATGCATACATATATAATTGATTTGATTGGTTCGAAATTTAAATTTGTGTTGTTTTACCCAGTGGCGGACTGGGTCTTAAAATATATGGTTGCCAGGAGACAAAGGGGACCCACCCACAACTATAAGGCTATCATTTTTAGCATAGTGTCTAATGTTAAAGAGGACCCACTTCATCAGGGGTCCACATGGCCCAGTTACCATCGGGCAAGCTGACACCCTAACCAGTCTGCCACTGGTTTTTACATATGAATGGCATTTTTTTTATACAATAGTCTTAATGGCCAAGTCACAACGACCCGAGTGTTCAGAGATGATTGGGGGTAGGTAACTCACTGAATAATTGTTAGCAGACAAATGACAGCCTCCCATCATGACCATCCAGCGTGTCCTTTAACGTTGAGATGTGTTACCAATCAACGGCATTTTTTGCATTCAATAGGCTAAATGGCCAAGCCACAAGAACCCCGCGGGTTCAGAGAAGATTGGAAGTAGGGAACTCATTGGACAGCTCTAAGGAGACAGATGATAGGCGCCCATAATGGACATCCAACATGTTTTTTAACGTTGAATTGTTTTGCCTATGAAAGGTATTTCTAACCGATTATGAGAAGAATTGTTTTCGTTGAATGACAACTTCACCCTCACAGTACAAAGTTCGTAGGTTATCGTTTCGCGCAACATTCCAAATTTCGAATCATGGTACTAATGATTTTTTGAACTTAGGTGAATCGAATGATAGAAAGAGGGAATAATGATTATATATAGGAAAGTGTGCTGTGAAATACATGCCGGAATAGATGCATCAGTTGATTAAGAGTCGAAATTTGTAACTGAAAAATGTATTTTTCTAGATTATCAGAAGATTAGTTTTCACTAAATGACAATTTCATTGAACAGTCATAGTTACGCCATTACATATTTATTTCAATCTCCGCCTACGCAGAAACCATTCTCGAGCTTATGCTTATGAACATGTCGAATATTAACTAAACGAAAAAAATAATATTTCAATGAATATATGTCAAAATTTTGTACTGGTAGTTCCAGTTAGCTATGAAATGGTAACAAACTTAATAGAAATATAACAATCGACAATATATTATTTTCATCCTTTTTTATTTGATATGTTTTTACACGAATATTGAAGTCTCGTCACGAATAATTTTGCAGAATTACTTTTCCATGCCATGTAATGAGAGGCACCTTCAGATCCTCCACCATGTCTTATAAATAACCAAATCTCGGTAGCCTAAAGAGTTACTGGGGACTCTTAGTTTGGTTTTTCCATCGATAAGCCCGCTGGCCGGGTTGGCTACTCCTAGTCGCGAGCCTCCAACTTCGTCTTCTCCATTGTGAGCGGGCCGAAGCCCCCCAATGAACAGTACTCCGACCACGATATCATTGAGACCGCATCGACAAGCCCACAAAACGAGTGCACGAAGGTGTGCAGCTCAATCCGCAGTACTCCCCGAGTACGGCCCCTCAATCGGGGCTGCAACCACTTGCTTCTGAGGGGAGAAGTCAATAAGCCAACTTGACCGGCCCCCCTCTAAAACCAGTCCACCGTATTCTATAAAGGTTTGTTATTTTTTTTTTAGCAGCAAATATTCCTAATAATGAAAGAATTGGAGTCATGGATTAGGTCGAAAAACATAATGGAAAAAATAAACGATATAAATTTCATGTTGGAAACAACTTTATTGTTAACACGTATATTTATGATAAATTTTATTTCAGATATTTATACTTTATCTACTATAATAATAGGATAACTTTTTAAAGCAGTCGGTTTCCAGATCGCCAAATCAAACTATAAATCGAAATGTATTTTTAACTGATTATGAGAACATTGGTTTACGTTGAATGGCAACTTCACCGTCAGAGTAAACGGTTCGTATGTTATCGCTTTTCGCAACATTTTAAAAAATTTCGAAGCATGGTACCGATGACTTTTTGAACTTAGGTGCATCGAATAATAAGTGCATGCAAAGAACTGTGAAATACTTGCCGGAATAGTTGCATTTTTACTAGATTATGAATAACTTAATTGAAGTCACATCTTTTACAATTTTATTTCAAACTCCGCTTCCGCAGAGACCTTCTCGAACTGCACTCGCCTTCTATCTACATTACCGATAAAACGAAAATAATAAAACTTGTATCCATATGTCTAAATTTTATACTGGTAGTTTCAGTTAGCTCTGAAAAGCTAACAAACTTATTAACACAAAAATAACAATTGAGAATATTATTTTTATCAATTTTTTTCCCTTATGTTTTTGCACAAATATTGGAGTCTCATCACGAATAGTTTAGCCGAATTATTTTTCCATGCCATGCAATAGAATATATAACTGATATCACACTTATTCAAAAACACAAAGTGTGAATAAATGTTTTTTTCATATATTTTCAATTCTATTTGGATATTTGGCAATCGAGTGTGAATTCGAAATAAATTACAAAACTATAAATGAACTGAATTAATTTGTTTGATATCAGGGCATTCACAAGAAATTTTGTTGGCACAATGCATACTATGAAATTGTAATTTATTCAGAAATGTTGTCGGGGTGAGTGAAAAATACTTAAAGCATGTTTTATCAGAGTTAATTTTTAATCCATTTTTGTTAAACCAAGTAGCAATAATATTTAAATCATTATAAATATCAATAAATAAATTATGTTGATTTCCTTTTCTGCAAACAAGCACTGTATCATCAGCACATGAAACTGATATCCTTTTTAACTTTTGATAAAAAAATCATTTATATAAATTAAAAATAAAATAAGTCCTAAAATAAATCCTTGTGGTACTCCTTTATTAATCACTATTTCAGCAATTTCAACGTTTAGTAATAGAAACCATTTGATAGCGTTCAGATAAATAAAATTTTAAAAATCTCTTAAATTTCCCCTAATTCCTAAAAAATATAATTTCTTTAATAAAATATCATGTCTAACTGTACCAAAAGCTTTAGATATGTCAAGAAATAGAGCTAGTGTTTTTTTGGAAATATTTATCCCTTGATAAATACTGGTAGTAAACTCTAAGAGAGCATGTTCAGTACATAAACCTTTCCTATAACATAGCTGAAATTTCTGTAAAACGAAAACTATTCTAAATAATTTTTAAGTCTTATTTTCATGATGGTTTCAATAACTTTTGAAAAGGTGGGAAGAATGGAAATTGGTCTATAATTATTAAAACAATTTTTGTCTCCAGTTTAATATAAATTTTAGTCTCCAGTAAATAGGTTTTACAATAACAATTTTTAAGTCTGAGAAGAAAATACCTGTTTCAAAACTGTTATTTATTAACTCAACTAAAAATTTAGAATGATATTTTACTATTCTTTTAATTATTTTTAAATTTATACCATCATATCCTGCTGCTATATTATTTTTAAGACTACCAATAATACGACAAATTTCTTCTTCTGTTGTCTCTATCATAAACATTGAGTTTTGTTGAATTAATTCAGTAGGATATTTATAATCTCAGTTACTAGAACATAAATTTGAACTATTTACATTTATGAAATGTTCGTTAAATTTTCCCACCAATTTTTTCAAAATTACTCTCATTGGGCAATATAACTTTATTATTCATTTTATTATTTTAAATGCTATCAACAAATTGCCACTCTTTTCTACTACTGTGATCTACTACTGTGATTTTTCTATTACTGTGATCTGGCAACCTTCGTGTACAGTCGCTGAAAAAATTATCCGAACACTATGGTTGATTACAAAATTCAGAAAAAATATCTGGCAAAGATTTTTTTAGAAATTAGTGATCTGACAACCTTCGTGTACAGTCGATCAAAAAAGTATCCGAACACTATGGTTGATTACTGAATTGAGAAAAAATATCAACATTTTTTTTTTTGGAAATTAGTAATCTGGCAACCTTCGTGTACAGTCGCTCAACAAAATATCCGAACATTATGGTTGATTACAGAATTCAGAAAAAATATCTGGCAACGATTTTTTTTTCAGAAATTAGTAATTTGACAACCTTTGTGTACGGTCAATCAAAAAAGTATCCGAACACTATAGTTGATTACAGAATTAAAAAAATATCTGGCAAACGATTATTTTAGAAATTAGTGACCTGTCAACCTTCGTGTCACGTGACACGAAGGTTGCCAGGTAAGTAATTTCTAAAAAAATCGTTGCCAGATATTTTCTTTGAATTATGTAATCAACCATAATGTTCGGATACTTTTTTGAGCGACTGTACAAAGGAACGGAAAATTGAATATCTTCAAAATGTAAAGGAAAGAAAGGTGGAATATGCAATATTCACCTCGAATGACTACAAAATTGCGTTAAAAGCAGAAAATACACTGATATGGCTGATGGAATACATGCAAAATTTTATTAAATAAAATGATCCACGTGATATTATATGTTATGCCAATAACGCAAAATATAGTACTTTCAATCACACATATCTAACTCTTAGGGGCGGGGGTAGCTCAGTCGGTAGCGCGTCAGGCTCGTAATCTGTAGTTCCCGGATTCGAGTCCCAGCTGGGTCAGCGTTGAGATTTATCTTCGCAAAATTCCCCGCCCTGCCCACGGTCAGTAGGTGACACCGATAGGATTGGAAAGGCCGCCGTCCGTCGGATGGGACGTTAAGCTGTGGATCTGCATGGTTAAAAGCAACACCGTATGCTTTCAGCTTTAATATGAATCCTGAATTAGTTGCATTGGTGGGTTCTGTGGAGGGTAAATCTTCCGCAATGTTTTCTCCTTGTTTGTACGTTGACAACCCCAAGTGAATGGATTCAAAGGATATGTTTTATCAGTTGCTGGATAATCCTGATCAGAGGTTATCCCATGTACCTGAACCCTCACTTGGGCATCGCCAATCGTAAACTGGAGTATTGTGTCTCAGCCATGTCGTAAGGGTCTTCAAATGGTCCACTCGAAAAGGTGGTATTGGATGGATTGTTTTACCTCTGAGTTTGCACAACATGGGCTAAATCTCATCATGGGCACAACATGGGCTCCTCTTTTTTGCACAACATGGGCTAAATGGCCAGGTCACAAGGACCCCGATGGCTCAGAGATAGTGGGGGAGGGGACCCACTGGAACAGCTGTTGGGAGACAGATGGTTGTCTCCCGTCAAGGCCATCCAGCGTGTTCTTTAACGTGCACAGAGTATTCACACACACGGAACCACGGCTTAACGTCCCATCCGACGGACGGCGGCCTTTCCAAGCCCATCGGTGTCTCCTACTGACCGTGGGCAGGGCGAGGAATTTTGCGGAGAGAAATCTCAACACTGACCCAGCTGGGACTCGAATCCGTGAACTACAGATTACGAGCCTGACGCGCTACCGACTGAGCCACCCCCGCCCCTAAGAGTTAGATATGTGTGATTGAAAGTATTATATTTTGCGTTATTGGCATAACATATAATATCACGTAGATCATTTTATTTCATAAAATTTTGCATGTATTCCATCAGCCATATCAGTGTATTTTCTGCTTTTAACGCAATTTTGTAGTCATTCGAGGTGAATATTGCATATTCCACCTTTCATTCCTTTACATTTTGAAGATATTCAATTTTCCGTTCCTTTGTACAGTCGCTCAAAAAAGTATCCGAACATTATGGTTGATTACATAATTCAAAAGAAAAATCTGGCAACGATTTTTTTAGAAATTAGTGACCTGGCGCTAGGAATTTTGCGGACATAAATCTCAACTGTGACCCAGCTGGGACTCGAACCTGGGAACTACAGATTACGAGCCTGGAGCGCTACCGATTGAGCCAACCCGCCCCCTTCTACGGGTAAATATTTGCAGGTAGCAAATATCATAATCGGGGTTGTCTTACTGCTGAATTTCAAAAAGAATGGGATCAGTTTAACCAGGCTTTAATTGAAACCAACAGTTCTGTTTTGGAAAAGGGAACAGAGGAAACCCAATTTTTTGAGTGATAAGGTTATGGAACTTATTTCTGAAAGGAAGAATACGAAACAAAACCCTACTAGTTCAAACAGACGGCATTACAACGAGCTCAATAAACGGGTAAAGGATCAGTTAACAGCAAAATCTTTGCTTTCATAGATTGACTGACAAAGCCGAGGAAGCAGTTAGACAGCACAACAGCAGGGGATGTTGTGCTGTCTAACTGCTTCCTCGGTTTTGATTGATTAATTGGTACCAGATTATTAATGTTTTATGTGGGAAGGGTTGGGTTGTGGGTTGTTTTACATCTGAGCGGCACTTTTTTGCACACCATGGTTTAAATGACCAGGTCACAATGACCCCGAAGGCTCAGAGAAGGTTGGGGGAGGGGACCCACTGGAACAGCTGTTGGGAGACAGATGGTAGCCTCCCGTCAAGGCCATCCAGCGTGTTCTTTAACATTGGGTTGTTTTACCTCTGAGCGGCACTTTTTTGTGTACCATAGGCTATATGGCCAGGTCACAATGACCCCAAAGGCTCAGAGAAGGTTGGGGGAGGGGACCCACTGGAACAGCTGTTGGGAGACAGATGGTAGCCTCCCGTCAAGGCCATCCAGCGTGTTCTTTAACGTTGGGTTGTTTTACCTCTGAGCGGCACTTTTTTGCACACCATAGGCTAAATGGCCAGGTCACAATGACCCCGAAGGCTCAGAGAAGGTTGGGGGAGGGGATCCACTGGAACAGCTGTTGGGAGACAAATGGTAGCCTCCCGTCAAGGCCATCCAGCGTGTTCTTTAACATTGGGTTGTTTTACCTCTGAGCGGCACTTTTTTGTACACCATAGGCTAAATGGCCAGGTCACAATGACCCCAAAGGCTCAGAGAAGGTTGGGGGAGGGGACCCACTGGAACAGCTGTTGGGAGACAGATGGTAGCCTCCCGTCAAGGCCATCCAGCGTGTTCTTTAACGTTGGGTTGTTTTACCTCTGAGCGGCACTTTTTTGCTCACCATAGGCTAAATGGCCAGGTCACAATGACCCCGAAGGCTCAGAGAAGGTTGGGGGAGGGGATCCACTGGAACAGCTGTTGGGAGACAGATGGTAGCCTCCCGTCAAGGCCATCCAGCGTGTTCTTTAACGTGCACAGGGTATGGCTCTACAGCACACGGCGCCAAGGCTTAACGTCCCGTCCGACGGACGACGGCCTTTCCAAGCCCATCGGTGGCCCCTACTGTCCGTGGGCAAGGCGGGGAATTTTTTGCGTAGATAAATATCAACGTTGACCCAGCTGGGACTCGAACCTGGGAACTACAGATTACGAGCCCGGCGCGCTACCGACTGAGCCACCCCCGCCCCTTATGTGGGAAGAAACAGTCAGGTACACAGGGATTGAGGGATAAACATGGCAAGGTGGTTGATGGTGAGGATTCTGTGATGGCTAGGTGATCTGAGCATTTCAAAGATGTTCTCAACCATGTGATATCAAATTCCGAAGTCACTTTGGCTATGTCTAAATTGAAACTGCATAAATCACCTGAGGTGGATGAAATCATCACTTAAATGCTTAGTGCTGCGAACATTTGAGTTGTCGCGTGACTGACTGAAACGTTGAATGTTTTTGTATGATAAAGATGTTGTTCCTAAGGATTTTTACAGAGCTATTACTATCCATATTTAAAAAAAAAAAGGTGATCGTAGTTCTTGTGATAATTATATAGGAATTAGTTTACTTTCTGTTTCAGGTAAAGTTTTTTCAATGATTACACTTAATGGAATTAAACATTTGGTTAATCGACAGCTGCGTGATGAACAGTGTGGATTCAGAAGTGGTAGGGGACGTATTGATCAAATATTTTCATTGAGGAAGATTCTTGAGAAATATTTAGAGTTTCAGAAAACTTGGGTTACTAACTTTATAGTTTTTGAAAAGACTTTTGACTCTTTCGGTCGACATAATTTGTGGTTGATTATTAGATCATATGGAATACCTGACAAGTTAGTGTAATGAAAGCTCTCTATAATAACACTGAGTCGTGTGTGAGAGTTGGTATGGCTTCTATCAATTGTTAGTGGTGTTACACAAAGGTGCATTTTGTCCCCTTTTCTCTTTAATTTGGATATTGATTTTGTTATTCGATATTCTTTGCAAGAGAAAAAGTTTGGTCTTAAATTGTCTACAGATTTCAAAATTTCTGATTTAGTTTATGCAGATGATTTGGCCCTGTTGGTAAATGATGTTGATGAGATGAATTTGTTTATTAGGGCTGTTGATTAGATTGATAATAGAGTTGGTTTGTGATAAACCAAGAAAAAACCAAAGTGATGAAACCCGTCAAGGCCATTCAGCGTGTTCTTTAACGTGCACAGGCTATGTCTCTCCCGCACAAGGGGCCACGGCTTAACGTCCCATCCGACGGACGGCGGCCTTTCCAAGCCCATCCGTGTCCCCTACTGACTGTCGGCAGGGCGGGGAATTTTGCGGAGATAAATCCCAACGCTGACCCAGCTGGGACTCGAACCTGGGAACTACAGATTACGAGCCTGGCGCGCTACCGACTGAGCCACCCCCGCCCCATTTTGCAGAGATAAATCTCAACACTGGCCTAGATGGGACTCGAATCTGGGAAATGAAGATTACGAACCTGACGTACTACCGACTAAGTCACTTTCGTTCTCATTCATCCAAAAATAGGACTGTTATTACGATAAGAGTATGTTGACGATAAGAGTATGTTGTATAATTTAAATATTAAATATAAATAGAAAATATTGGTAAATCGGGTGTCAAGGATCATCAGGAATCTGTTTAAAATTTATCTGTGCGAAAGATTTCATTCCCACAAAAGCAAGAATTGTCCTAGAATGCATCGAATATTAACAAAATTTGGAAAATTATGAAAAGAATTAGTCTTTCTGTTATTTGAATAGTATACCTACTGGTTTTATAGTATTGAAATACTATAAAAAATGAATCTGAAACATTTTATTAAACAATGAGTTTTCAAAATGAAAGAAAAAAGTTATATTCCTCTATACATCTAAATATAGAATTATAAGTAGAGAGTTATAAATTACAGATAAACAGATATAATTCCAGCAAACGAAGAAAAATTCCCATGAGACGGCAGCCTTTTCAATCTCATCGGTGTTTTCTAAATGACTAAGGGCAGAAAGAAGATGTTAATAACATATAGCAGGTATTCTGAGTAGTTTGACACTGTGATGGTATTTCGATGGTCTGTGATTAACGTCTCTTATTATGGCCGAGTGGCTAGCGCGCTTGGCTACTGATCTAAGGGACCTGGGTTCGAACCCCGGGTAAGGCATGGATGTATGTGTCGTTTTTCTGCTGAGGTCCTGCCATCCTCTCAGACCTTCTACTATGGCATAAAAACTGACAGGCTGCTGTCAGAACTCTGTGGCAAGCAGCTGCTTGAGGGGGTATTTATTTTAGCCATCCCGTGGCCGAGTGGTTAGCGCACTTGGATACTGATCTACGGGACCTGGGTTCGAGCCCCGGGTAAGGCATGGATGTTTGTGTTGTTTTCTGCTGAGGTCCTGCCATCCTCTCAGATCTTCTACTCTGGCATATAAACTGACAGGCTCCTGTCAGACTTCTGTGGCAAGCAGCTGCTTGAGGGGGTATTTATTATTTATATTATATTTCTTGAAAAATTTTCAAATTTCTTAGTAGACATTTTATGGCACATTTGGGGATACGCTAGCACCTTGATCTGGGAATGACCAAAGCCTCCTATATCTTAAGTAGCCTTGATAATGCAAAAAGAAAGGGATATTTATAACATATATCAATTTCTTTATGGTTCATTCTTCTTCTTCTTCAACATAAACTATTCTTCTAGAAAACACTCAGAGCTTTTTGTCCCTCTCTCGATAGAAATTTTTTTTAAGAAAGGTCCGTTCACTATGTCAGAGAGTTCTCCCAATTGGGTCTGGAAAACAGAAATTTCAAAAGCAAAACCATAAAATTGCCAGTAATCTTAGATTGGCGATCAAATAAACGTTCCATAAATATTTCAGAGTTTTCTGAAGGAAGGAGGTAGTTCAGCAGAAACTGAAATTTCTTGATTGACATCATTAAAATTTTAAGAGCGATTGATCTCCTAATGCAGAAACATCATGGAACTATTTGGGCACTAAATCAAATTCTGACAATCAATATTATATCCTTCAAAAATTATAAAATTAATTTAAAAGCATATTTTCTTCTTATCAAATTCTGGCGTCCCAGTAGATCTTTGAGTGTAAATTCCTTAATTCTAATTTCTTCCAGTGAGTGAAACATTTGATCTCTATGAGTATCAAATTTACTGCAATAAGTAACACATGAGAGATTAGGCGGGGGGTGGCTCAGTCGGTAGTGCGCCAGGCTCGTAATCTGTAGTTCCCAGGTTCGAGTCCCAGCTGGGTCAGCGTTGATTTATCTCCGCAAAATTCCCTGCCCTGCCCACGGTCAGTAGAGGATACCGATGGGCTTGGAAAGACCGCCGTCCGTCGGATGGGACGTTAAGCCGTGGCCCCGTGTGCGGGAGAGCCATACGCTGTGCACGTTAAAGAACACGCTGGATGGCCTTGACGGGAGGCTACCATCTGTCTCCCAACAGCTGTTCCAGTGGGTCCCCTCCCCCAACCTTCTCTGAGCCTTCGGGGTCCATGTGACCTGGCCATTTAGTCCGTGGTGTGCAAAAAAGTGTCGCTCAGAGGTAAAACAACCCAACCCATGAGAGACTGTTTCTTTCGTTCTACATGTATCACAGAAAGATGACTCAGCTCTGTTCTTCTTATGCATTTGATCATTCAGTCTTGTGGTCCCTGTTCTGAGCCTGGTAATGGTCACTATATCCTTTTTAGTCAGTCCGAATTCTTGAAATGGATCAATGGTTGAGTAATCAAACTCCTATGATTCAGATGTGAGGAAGAATGAAGCTTAAAATAATGCCAAAAATTTTGTTTTAAAATTTGCTTATATTTGTTTATATAATAATTGAATCCTCTTGAAATATTGAGCCAGTTTTCATGTAATAACCAAAGAATGTGGAGGTATAAGAAATTTAGCTTCCATAGAGATTAATGTAAAATCGAGTATCGTGTATTTTGCGTAGGGGTGAAACGAACTTTACAGGGGACGAACACTTCTGTAATACCGTCAACTTCCATTCTCTTCGCTTTTCTTACGTAGGAATTACAAATTGATAAATTACAGAGTATATTAATATCAGTTCTGTTCCCTGTTTTGTATAGTACCTAGAGAGCTTCTATTTGTAATAATTTTTTCTATAAATAGACTTCAGGCTTAATTGAAATATTCTCTATCCGTTCAATTTATAACTGTTGGTTCAACAAAAAATAATTCCAATGGAGAAAATAAACCTTTATTAAAATCACGATATTATTATTTTTTTTTTCAAATACAAAGTGCAGTTGCTTTTTTTTTCTCTTTTTAAATATAAATTTTTTGATGCATAGTTCATTTGCCCCTCTAATGTTTGTTTCTCAACTTAATCAAATGCAGACACGAATCGAAACACCGCTTGAGGTCGTCACTTACGCTTTGTTAAAGATGAACCTCTTTATCTTATACATTCTTTGTAATAACGCATCCTTAGTTATTTTTATTAACAAATAATTATGTTTTAAAAACACGCTGGTAGTTTAATATTTTTATAATCTAGTTAAAAATTTCAAGTAACTATAAATATTTCTTTCTAAAGTATTTTCTAAAGTATAGAGACAACTAAATTTTTCAAAATTTTTTGCATATTTTATTTAACTACATTTTTTTCTTATTTTCGTCAATGACTATTCAGTCTACTGCCAACTTGATACTGAAAGCCTGGACAGCTGTTGAACAAAATGACACAAGAAAGAAGAAATATTAAATCCGTCTAAATATTAAGCAACTTACTTTCTCAAAAATTCAACTAAAAGCTACATATTTTTTATCTCTTACACTAAAATAATTTGTTCTTCTTCATTTTATTGACAAAATTATGAATAATTTTATATCAATTAAATTTTTTTTGCATTAATTTCGTTGGGTTGTTTTACCTCTGAGCGGCACTTTTTTTGCACACCATGGGCTAAATGGCCATGTCGCATGGACCCCGAAGGCTCAGAGAAGGTTGGGGGAGGGGACCCACTGGAATAGCTGTTGGGAGACAGATGGTAACCTCCCGTCAAGGCCATCCAGTGTGTTCTTTAACGTGCACAGGGTATGGACTCTTCCGTACACAGGGCCACAGCTTAACGTCCCATCCGACGGACCGTGGCCTTTTCAAGCCCATCGGTGTCCCCTACTGACCGTGGGCAGGGCGGGGAATTTTGCAGAGATAAATCTCAACGCTGACCCAGCTGGGACTCGAACCTGGGAAGTACAGATTACGAGCCTGGCGCGCTACCGACTGAGCCACCCCCGACCCCGCCCCCAATTTCATTTAGTAGCCCAGGCAAACTATGTGGCTTTAGATTCACTCATATTTTTGTATATTGTAAATTACATATGATGATGAAAGAAAATTGATTCATTGATTGAGCTTTTAAAACAATCTCAAATCTTTAATTCATTTTTTGAGCTCTAAGCCTAGGGGTTATATATCGAAGTCTACTATAGTTCCTGAATGACAATAACAAAAGATAAAACAGAGAAACTCAGAAGCCACAAAGGCAAAACAAATTTGCTAAAAAAGCACAACTAAAATGCAAACATGTGGGTGTGAAACACCATTATCTTTAGACGCTTGAATTGGTTTAAAACCAAGGGATCAGAATTTATCAAAGATCTATTTATATCATAAGGATGATCTCCCACTGTCTCAAAAAAGTATAATAATATGAGTGTAAATGTGGTCAGTGTTCAAGTCAGTGTGAATGGTTGGGTTGTTTTACCTTTGAACGGCACTTTTTTGCACACCATGGGCTAAATGGCTAGGTCACATGAACCCCGAAGGCTCAGAGAAGGTTGGGGGAGTTGTTGGGTTGGGTTGTTTTACCTCTGAGAGGCACTTTTTTGCACACCATGGGCTAAATGGCCAGGTCACATGGACCCCGAAGGCTCAGAGAAGGTTGGGGGAGTTGTTGGGTTGGGTTGTTTTACCTCTGAGTGGCACTTTTTTGCACACCATGGGCTAAATGGCCAGGTCACAAGGACCCCGAAGGCTCAGAGAAGGTTGGGGGAGGGGACCCACTGGAACAGCTGTTGGGAGACAGATGGTAGCCTCCCATCAAGCGTGTTCTTTAACGTGCACAGGGTATGGCTCTCCCGCACACGGGGCCACGGCTTAACGTCCCATCTGACGGACGGCGGCCTTTTCAAGCCCATCGGTGTCCCCTACTGACCGTGGGCAGGGCGGGGAATTTTGCGGAGATAAATCTCAACGCTGACCCAGCTGGGATTCGAACCTGGGAACTACAGATTACGAGACTGGCGCGCTACCGACTGAGCCACCCCCGCCCCCAGTGTGAATGGTCTTGTTTTTCACAAACCATGGAGCACTGACCACAGATCTGAGGATTTTATTTTGGAAGCTCTGAAGTCTCCTGAGATTGGTGTTGATAATGTTGCCTCTCACTGGTGATGCATATGTCAGGGCTGGCTGCAGAGGAGTCTTGTATAGAACTCATTACTTTTCTGGAGGTACTTTTGATCTCCACCCTATCACGGGAGGGGGGGGGGGGGGCAAATTTATATCTGATGATCTGAACCTTTGAGAGCACATGATTAATACGTGCAATCCAACTACGTTTTTTACGCAGTATGACACTGGGATATTTCACCGTTGGCGTCCAGGATGTTATAACTTCAAAAATGTTAGGAGAAAGAGGATTAACAATCTTCTTCCTGGAGAAGAGCACTGATTGACTTTTATCCAGGCTAATTTTGATTTCCGTCCCATGGCCGAGTGGTTAGCACGCTTGTCTACTGATCTAAGGGACCTGGGTTCGAGCCCCGGGTAAGGCATGGATGTCCGTGTTATTTTTCTGCTGAGGTCCTGCCATCCTCTCAGACTTTCTACTATGGTATATAAATTGACAGGCTCCTGTCAGACCTCTGTGGCAAGCAGCTGCTTGAGGGGGTATTTATTTTTATTTTATTTTATTGAAGTACCAGCGCTCTACTTTGTCGTTCCCAAGATAAAACCTTTTGCTGGCCAGGCTGGGGCTTAGGGATGAAGAGAGTAGAGCAATATCATCAGCGTAAATTGCTGTCATAACAAAATGGAGATCTGGGAGATCGTGCATAGAAGTTGAATAGCGGAAGACCCAACAAATAACCTTTCGGGACACCTGCATCTATGTTTCTTTCAGTGGAAAGGTAGTTGCCAATCCTTACACGAAACTTTCAATCATTCAGATATGACTGTAAAATGTGGGTCATACCTGAAGGGAAGTTACCTTGAATCATTTTAAAGATGAGGCCGTCAATCCAGATCTTATCAAAAGCATTCGACACATAAAGAAAGAGGGATGTGACGGTCTCCTTCCTATTTATGGATTCGGTAAACCTTTCCACAACTCGTAGCAGTGGTGAACTGTAGATCGTTCGGCCTAAATCCAAATTGTTCTTCTGGATTTGGGTTGTTTTACCTCTGAGCGGCACTTTTTTGCACACCATGGGCTAAATGGCCAGGTCACATGGACCCCGAAGGCTCAGAGAAGGTTGGGGGAGGGGACTCACTGGAACAGCTGTTGGGAGACAGGTGGTAGCCTCCCGTCAAGGCCATCCAGAGTGTACTTTAACGTTGGGTTGTTTTTCCTCTGAGCGGCACTTTTTTGCACACCATGGGATAAATGGCCCGGTCACAAGGACCCCGAAGTCTCAGAGAAGGTTGGGGTAGGGGACCCACTGGAACAGCTGTTGGGAGACAGATGGTAGTCTCCCGTCAAGGCAATCCAGCTTGTCTCTAACGTGCACAGAGTATGGCTCTCACACACACGGGACCACGGCTTAACGTCCCATCCGACGGACGGCGGCCTTTCCAAGCCCATCGGTGTCCCCTACTGACCGTGGGCAGGACGGGGAATTTTGCGGAGATAAATCTCAACGCTGACCCAGCTGGGACTCGAACCTGGGAACTACAGATTACGAGCCTGGCGCGCTACCGACTGAGCCACCCCCGTCCCTACTCAATGCGGACTGAGTCGTTTATACATCACTATCTCTGTCTCTCCTAAACAAGAGCCAATCGACAAATTTTATTGTCATTTTCGTGTTCAGCACCTCGAAATTAGTAAAGATTGGCCATTTTCATTTGAAAATAATTTTTCAAATGATATAACAGCCTTTTTGTTTGGAAAGCTTTTTGTGTGTTGCCCAATGTAATTTAACAATACTACTCTTGAATGAAATTTCGATTTTGCTTTTAATCAAAATATGATCTAAAGAAGTAGAAGATATCGTACTTTTTCTGGTCGATGAATTTATGAAATTTTAAAAGTCATTTGATGACAGTAAATTTAGATATTCATTTGTGTAATGATCACTTCCTAGTGATCTATATTTAAATCACCAATTACAACAACTTCGCCTTTATTTACAAGTGATAAGAGTAATTCCTGAAATTCTACTAGGAAGGTGGTAAGTGGGATACAAAGAGATCTATATATACATACGAAATATTGCCGATAAATTCTCACATAAATAGCAATAGGTTGGGTTGTTTTACCTCTGAGCGGCACTGTTTTGCACACCATGGGCTAAATGGCCAGATCACATGGACCCCGAAGTCTCAGAGAAGGTTGGGGGAGGGGACCCACTGGAACAGCTGTTGGGAGACAGATGGTAGCCTCCCGTCAAGGCCATCCAGCGTGTTCTTTAACGTGCACAGGGTATGACTCTCCCGCACACGGAACCACGGCTTAACGTCCCATCCGACGGACGGCGGCCTTTCCAAGCCCATCGGTGTCCCCTACTGACCGGGGGCAGGGCGGGGAATTTCTTTCATGTAGACAGCGTAGGTTTCTTTCATGTAGACAGTGTGTCCCAACAGAATGGATTGGATAAGTTTTACCTCTGAGCGGCACTTTTTTGCACACCATGGGCTAAATGGCCAGGTCACATGGACCCCGAAGGCTCAGAGAAGGTTGGGAGAGGGGACCCACTGGAACAGCTGTTGGGAAACAGATGGTAGCCTCCCGTCAAGGTATGTCTCTCTCGCACACGGGGCCACGGCTTAACGTCCCATCCGACGGACGGCGGCCTTTTCAAGCCCATCGGTGTCCCCTACTGACCGTGGGCAGGGCGGGGAATTTTTGCGGAGATAAATCTCGACGCTGACCCAGCTGGGACTCGCACCTGAGAACTACAGATTACGAACCTGGCGCGCTACCGACTGAGCCACCCCTAAATAGCAATATATTCAGCTGAACTTATATTATTTAAATGCAATTTGCTTGACTATTAAAAAACTTTTAACGTAGCAAAGTATCCCACCATATTTATTGTAATCCCTACAACAATGGAACACATGATAACCATCAATTTTCTACAAATTTAACTCATGTGGTTTGATCCATATTTCAGAAAGTATTAAAATATCCATCTTACTATTTAAATACTCAAGAATAGCTTCCAGCTATATCTTAAACAACGAATCTAAAAATATAAAATTTTTAAACTTGAATAATTTGCAGAATTAAAGAATAGATCACAGAACATCGCATAGGTTCAACTGAACTAATAGATTTGGATTGGGTTGTTTTACCTCTGAGCGGCACTTTTTTGCACACCATGGGCTAAATGGCCAGGTCACATGGACCCCGAAGGCTCAGAGAATGTTGGGGGAGGGGACCCACTGGAACAGCTGTTGAGAGACAGATGGTAGCCTCCCGTCAAGGCCATACAGCGTGTTCTTTAACGTTGGGTTGTTTTACCTCTGAGTGGCACTTTTTTGCACACCATGGGCTAAATGGCCAGGTCACATGGACCCCGAAGGCTCAGAGAATGTTGGGGGATGGAACCCACTGGAACAGCTGTTGAGAGACAGATGGTAGCCGCCCGTCAAGGCCATACAGCGTATTCTTTAACGTTGGGTTGTTTTACCTCTGAGCGGCACTTTTTTTGCACACCATGGGCTAAATGGGCAGGTCACATGGACCCCGAAGGCTCAGAGAATGTTATGGGAGGGGACCCACTGGAACAGCTGTTGAGAGACAGATGACAGCCTCCCGTCAAGGTCATACAGCTTATTCTTTAACGTTGAGTTGTTTTACCTCTGACCGGCACTTTTTTGCACATCATGGGCTAAATGGCCAGGTCATATGGACCCCGAAGGCTCAGAGAATGTTGGGGGAGGGGACCCACTGGAACAGCTGTTGAGAGACAGATGGTAGCCTCCCGTCAAGGCCATACAGCATATTCTTTAACGTTGGGTTGTTTTACCTCTGAGCGGCACTTTTTTGCACACCATGGGCTAAATGGCCAGGTCACATGGACCCCGAAGGCTCAGAGAAGGTTGGGGGAGGGGACCCACTGGAACAGCTGTTGGGAGACAGATGGTAGTCTCCCGTCAAGGCCATAAGGCGTGTTATTTAACGTGCAAAGGGTATGGCTCTCCCGCATACGGGGCCATGGTTTAACGTCCCATCCGACGGACGGCGGCCTTTCTAAGCCCATCGGTGTCCCCTACTGACCGTGGGCAGGGAATTTTGCAGAGATAAATCTCAACGCTGACCCAGCTGGGACTCGAACCCGGGAAATACAGATTACGTGCCTGGCGCGCTGCCAACTGAGCCACCCCCATTACTTCTACAGAGTAGCGGGAACTTGCCTGTATAATTATTACGAATATAATATTCAAATGCTTAGAGATAAGGTGCTTAGGTTTGTTGGTCATATGCATTTGTATTGTATTATTAGCTCTTATCAATAAAAAGAATTCATTAAATATACGTATATACGTATATTCATTATATTCACTCTGTTTCATATTTGAATAGATATATTTTCATCTTTTCCTAATTTCAAGTAGCTATCGTTCATTATGGTTAAGATGATTTTTTACCATTAAACAAATTTCACGAAAAACTGAATTTTATTGCGACAATGTTTGCAATTTGACATCATGCTACAACGATTTCAAGTATGGTAAAGCCTAAATGCCGTTTGCAAATATAATAAACGATTTTGATTTGAATCTAACATTACAGAATCAATCGGATATTTTCACCAAAAACAGGTTCGAGACGCGGCATGAAATTCAAGAGTTCGTAGGGTTGGGTTGTTTTATCTCTGAGCGGCACTTTTTTGCACACCATGGACTAAATGGCCAGGTCACATGGACCCCGAAGGCTCAGAGAAGGATGGGGGAGGGGACCCACTGGAACAGCTGTTGGGAGACAGATGGTAGCCTCCCGTCAAGGCCATCCAGCGTGTCCTTTAACGTGCACAGGGTATGTCTCTCCCGTACACGGGGCCACTGCTTAACGTCCCATCCGACGGACGGCGGCCTTTCCAAGCCCATCGCTGTCCCCTACTGACCGGGGGCAGGGCGGGGAATTTCTTTCATGTAGACAGTGTGTCCCAACAGAATGGATTGGATTAGTTTTACCTCTGAGCGGCACATTTTGCACACCATGGTCTAAATAGCCAGGTCACATGGACCCCGAAGGCTCAGAGAAGGTTGGGAGAGGGAACCCACTGGAACAAGCTGTTGGGAGACAGATGGTAGCCTTCCGTCAAGGCCATCCAGCGTGTTCTTTAACGTTGGGTTGTTTTACCTCTCAGCGGCACTTTTTTGCACATCATGGGCTAAATGGTCAGGTCACATGGACCCCGAAGACTCAGAGAAGGTTGGGGGAGGGGACCCACAGGAACAGCTGTTGGGAGACAGATGGTAGCCTCCCGTCAAGGCCATCCAGTGTGTCCTTTAACGTGCACAGGGTATGTCTCTCCCGTACACGGGGCCACTGCTTAACGTCCCATCCGACGGACGGCGGCCTTTCCAAGCCCATCGCTGTCCCCTACTGACCGGGGGCAGGGCGGGGAATTTCTTTCATGTAGACAGTGTGTCCCAACAGAATGGATTGGATTAGTTTTACCTCTGAGCGGCACATTTTGCACACCATGGTCTAAATAGCCAGGTCACATGGACCCCGAAGGCTCAGAGAAGGTTGGGAGAGGGAACCCACTGGAACAGCTGTTGGGAGACAGATGGTAACCTCCCGTCAAGGCCATCCAGCGTGTTCTTTAACGTGCACAGGGTATGTCTCTCCCGTACACGGGGCCACTGCTTAACGTCCCATCCGACGGACTGCGGCCTTTCCAAGCCCATCGATGTCCCCTACTGACCGTGGACAGGGTGGGGAATTTTGCGGAGATAAATCTCAACACTGACCCAGCTGGGACTCGAACCTGGGAACTACAGATTACGAGCCTGGCGCGCTACCGACTGAGCCACCCCCGCCCCATATCTAGGGATATATATACATATATATATATATTGATAAATATTTAGATGGAATATGCATATCTCAATTCTACAAATCTTTAAGTGAATTAGTTATATCTTATGGTATACTCATTCGTGGTATAACAAACCTAACAGATATAAATAATTATATCCATTATGGATTGAAAATCGCCAATCCATAATAGCGGAAATAATAATACCTACAAAACGTGGACAGAAATGTGCGACTTTAAGAGACATTGCATTTCTTGAAATCGTTAGCACACAGAAATTTTTGCGCATGTATGGCATATAAACTGACAGGCTCCTGTCAGACCTCTGTGGCAAGCAGCTGCTTGAGGGGGTATTTATTTTATTATTTTTTATACTTTTTTTGCTGTGGTTCCGCCATCCTCACAGATCTTTTATTATGGCGTTTAAGCTTACAGACTCTTTTCAGACCTCTGTGGCAAGCAGCTGCTTGAGGGAATATTAATTAATTAATTAATTTTTTGGGAATAAAACTCTGTTACATACGAAACTTCTAGATTTCAAACACGAATTTAATTTTCCATATACGAGGATCTTCTGATTTGCATATTTTCAAAATATGCAAATTTTTCCCTTAAACCGATTTGACATGAAAGGAGCCTATATAGAATATTGGATGAAAATCCGGACACAAGAGGGGGTGGCTCAGTCGGTAGGGCGCCAGGCTCGTAATCTGTAGTTCCCAGGTTCGAGTCCCAGCTGGGTCAGCGTTGAGATTTATCTCCGCATATTTCCCCGCCCTGCCCGCGGTCAGTAGGGGACACAGATTGGCTTGGAAAGGCCGCCGTCCTCGTATGGGACGTTAAGCCGTGGCCCCATGTGTAGGAGAGACATAACATGTGCATGTTAAAGAACACGCTGGATGACCTTGACGGGAGGCTACCATCTGTCTCCCAACAGCTGTTCCAGTGGGTCCCCTCCCCCAACCTTCTCTGTGCCTTCGGGGTCTGTGTGACCTGGCCATTTAGCCCATGGTGTGCAAAAAAGTGCCGCTCAGAGGTAAAACAAACAAACCGACACAAGAGTGCTAGCGATATTTAATAATAGATGGCTCCCAAAAAATGAGTGTCAAGTGTTAATTTAAATATGACATATATACCGTAATCTTTCACGGTAATTTGATTTCCGCAATAGTATTATTTAAAAAACTATTTTCTAAAATAATATTATTTAAGCATCGGTGGCCGAGTGGTTAGCACGCTTGGCTACTGATCTAAGGGATCTGGGTTCGAGCCTCAGGTAAGGAATGGATGTGTGCGTCGTTTTTCTGCTGAGGTCCTGCCATCCTCACAGACCTTCTACTTTGGCATATAAACTGTTAGACCTCTGTGGCAAGCAGCTGCTTGAGGGGGAATTTAATTTTATTATAGGTAAAAATTAATATTGTAATCTTTTAAAATAAAGTAGAAAATAATTAAAAGCTGCTTGCGCTTATATTTAATTATTAAAGAATGATTAAAAGGTTGAAATTATAAGAAAAAAAATACTACTTAAACCAACGAGTAGTATCATCACAACCTACCGATTCCCCTTTGCACAGTGCTTTCCCCCCCTATGTCGCAATCATCCACGTTGTCTTCTTGACTTGGACCCCCTATGTCGCAATCGACCGGAAATTGACCTGTGCTGGGCCACGTTGCCTTCTGAACTTTGACCCTTATATTGCAATCAACAGGAAATTGACCCTGGCGTTGCAACTGTCACGGTATTAATAATTCATAATTCATAATTAATAATACATAATTAAAAATTCCTCCCCTTTTAACCCCTGGCGCTATCTAGTGCCTATGAGGAACACTATTTTCCCAAAAAAAATCCTTATTTTAACTCTAATTTTAAGCCCTCCTTCTCGAGCAGTCTCGATTTTTCTTTATTTCAGACCCCCCCCCCCCCCAATGGTTGACTTATATTTTAAACCCTCCACTTGCAGACCACCTGGTTGACCTATATTTTAAGCCCTACCTATATTTTAAGGCCCCCTCGGATTACAAGTCTCAGAATAATTCCACAGAAAAGGATGACACAAGTCTCAATTGTAAAAATCAACTCGCAAAGTTGTATTCTTATTAATTAAAACCCTTTCTATTAAAAGTTACCTCTATTAAAAATCTTTTGGTGTTCATTTTGCCAGGACTGCTAAACGATTCCCTTTTATTAAAACTCTGGTATTTATTTTTTCCAACCCCGTTAATCGATCCCTTAGTAAATAAAAACTCTCACTTACCTTTATTAAAATCATCCAGCGCTCGTAATAAATCGGTTTAATCGGGGGAAAAAAAAATCATTCTATCGCTAGCGTACCTCCACGTTAATTTCAGGGGAAAAGCCTCATCGGATCCAAGGTTCACGTATTTTACTAGAAGAATGACACAGTAACTGTTCCACAGAAAAATTAATAAAATTTGGTTTAAATTATTCGTAGGACTTGTATATAAGATCTAGCTTTAGACGTTCACCAGCCTAAAAGTTTACAAAGTCCGTTATCGGTGTATCGGAAATCGTACGTTTCCTGTAGACATCCTTCAGATCGCTTATTAGTGGGGTAGCAACAGCACTTTCGCCACATCACACGATATGGTGCAATCCTTTATCAGCTGGAAGGTCAAATGTCCAGCGCTTCACTGTGTCTGCATTTGACACTGATAAGGTTTAAAAATAGATGATTCCTAGAATCCACATTGCACAACGGTCAAAGTCCAGTGGGGGAGGGTGTATATAAACACCGACTTCTCAGCGACTGTCACTGTGTTCTTCATCTGTCAGTTTGCGACCTGTCAACCCTGCTCGCTCTCCTTCTCTACCTGCTAGCTCGTCGATCCTCTTCTCTACCTGAGATGTCCACTATGCGAGAATTTTCCTGTGCTGGATCCTCAACTGATACCAGGTAAATGAAATTTTATTTAATATTGTCCTTAAGTTGCTCAACTGAATCACCTACTAACGTACAATATAGATTTTTATATTTGTTTCTAACTAGTAAAGTCATTCTAAATGATAATTTTCAAACTTTAGTTATATTTTTGTTGATCAAGCTAGCAAAGTGTGCTTTTACTACAACTGTTCAATATAGATTTTTTTTTATTTGTTTCTACCCTGTCATTTTATTCTAAACGATAATTTTCAAACTTTAGTTAGATTTTTTGATCAAGCTAGTCAAGCGTGTTTTTACTACAACTGTTCAATATAGATTTTTTTTTTATTTGTTTCTACCCTGTCATTTTATTCTAAATGATAATTTTCAAACTTTAGTTAGATTTTTTGATCAAGCTAGTCAAGTGTGCTTTTACTACAACTGTTCAATATAGATTTTTTTTTTTATTTGTTTCTACCCTGTCATTTTATTCTAAATGATAATTTTCAAACTTTAGTTAGATTTTTTTTTTTGATCAAGCTAGTCAAGTGTGCTTTTACTACAACTGTTCAATATAGATTTTTTTTATTTGTTTCTACCCTGTCATTTTATTCTAAACGATAATTTTCAAACTTTAGTTAGATTTTTTGATCAAGCTAGTCAAGTGTGCTTTTTTACAACTGTTCAATATAGATTTTTTTATTTGTTTCTACCCTGTCATTTTATTCTAAACGATAATTTTCAAACTTTAGTTAGATTTTTTTTTTTGATCAAGCTAGTCAAGCGTGTTTTTATTACAACTGTTCAATATAGATTTTTATATTTGTTTCTACCCTGTCATTTTATTCTAAAACGATAATTTTTCAAACTTTAGTTAAATATTAGATTTTTTGATCAAGCTAGTAAAGTGTGCCTTTATTACAACATAACTGTTCTAAGTTAAAAAAAACATGTAAAGTACTGCATATTCTGAGACTAAATTATCTATCCAGATCTGATGCTGGTCCTTCCACTGATGCCGACTGCTTTGAAGAGCTACTCACGGCAGTGCGCACTCTAGAGGCGGCAGCCAAAAGACCTCCTACACCTGAGCTTCCTGAACAGTCGAAGCGCCTTTGCATACTCCAACAAGGTGGCAGGGAATTAAGGCAAAGGACATCGAAACTTTCCCTCAAGAAGCGTCGTCAATCCACTGTCGCAGCGGGTATGGGAAATCCCTACGTCCCCGTCGTACCTTCAACTGCAACCAGGTAAATGAAATTTTATTTAATATTGCCCTTAAGGCGCTCAATTGAATCACTTACTAACGTACAATATAGAGTTTTATATTTGTTTTTACCCTGTCATTTTATTCTATAAATGTTAATTTTCAAACTTTAGTTAGATTTTTTGCTCAAGCTAGTAAACTATGCTTTTATTACAACTGTTCAATGTATTTGTTTTCTACCCTTGTAAAACCATTTTACTTTTTTTTTTATTCTAAATGATAATTTTCAAACTTTAGTTAGTTTTCTGCTCATGCTAGTCAAGTGTGGTTTTATTACAACTGTTCGGTTCAGTATAGATTTTTCTAACTAGTAAAATCATTTTAGTCTAAATGATAATTTTCAAACTTTAGTTACTTAGTTTTTGATCAAGTTAGCAAACTGAAGCATATTGGTTTTTCATTTTCTGTTCTAAGATAAAAACGTGTAAAGTACTGCATATTCTGAGACTAAATTATCTATCCAGGTCTATCCCTTCCACTGGTGCCGGAACCTCCAGCGTTCGTGTTCCCGTCTCCTCCAACATAAGGACACCATTCACTATCGCCGCTGGTACCGGACCCTCCAGCGTTCGTGTTCCCGTCTCCACCGGCATAAGGACACCATTCACTATCGCCGCTGGTACCGGACCCTCCAGCGTTCGTGTTCCCGTCTCCTTCGACATAAGGACACCATTCACTATCGCCGCTGGTGCCGGACCCTCGAGCGTTCGTGTTCCCGACATAAGGACACCATTCACTATCGCCGCTGGTACCTCCACCGCTACCAGGTAAATGTAATTTTATTTAATGTTGCCCTTAAGGCGCTCAACTGTACCACATACTAACGTTCAATATAGAGTTTTATATTTGTATCTGTTTTTCTAACTAGTAAAGTCATTTTATTCTAAATGATAATTTTCAAACTTTAGTTAGATTTTTTTTTTTGATCAAGCTAGTCAAGTGTGTTTTTTTACAACTGTTCAGTTCAATATAGATTTTTTTTTTATTTGTTTCTACCCTCTCATTTTATTCTAAACGATAATTTTCAAACTTTAGTTAGATTTTTTTTTTTTGATCAAGCTAGTCAAGTGTGCTTTTTTACAACTGTTCAGTTCAATATAGATTTCTCTACCATGTAAAGTCATTTTACTTTTTTTATTCTAAATGATAATTTTCAAACTTTAGTTAGATTTTTTTTTTGATCAAGCTAGCAAAGTGTGCTTTTATTACAACTGTTCAGTTCAATATAAATTTCTCTACCATGTAAAGTCATTTTACTTTTTTTTATTCTAAACGATAATTTTCAAACTTTAGTTAAATATTAGATTTTTTGATCAAGCTAGTCAAGTGTGCTTTTTTTTTTTACAACTGTTCAGTTCAATATAGATTTTTTATTTGTTTCGACCCTGTCATTTTACTTTTTTTTTTTATTCTAAACGATAATTTTCAAACTTTAGTTAGATTTTTTGATCAAGCTAGTCAAGTGTGCTTTTACTACAACTGTTCAATATAGATTTTTTTTTTATTTGTTTCTACCCTGTCATTTTATTCTAAACGATAATTTTCAAACTTTAGTTAGATTTTTTGATCAAGCTAGTCAAGTGTGCTTTTACTACAACTGTTCAATATAGATTTGTTTCTAACTAGTAAAGTCATTCTAAATGATAATTTTCAAACTTTAGTTAGATTTTTTTTTTTGATCAAGCTAGCAAAGTGTGCTTTTATTACAACTGTTCAGTTCAATATAGATTTCTCTACCATGTAAAGTCATTTTACTTTTTTTATTCTAAACGATAATTTTCAAACTTTAGTTAAATATTAGATTTTTTGATCAAGCTAGTCAAGTGTGCTTTTTTTTTTACAACTGTTTAGTTCAATATAGATTTTTTTATTTGTTTCGACCCTGTCATTTTACTTTTTTTTTTATTCTAAACGATAATTTTCAAACTTTAGTTAGATTTTTTGATCAAGCTAGTTAAGTGTGCTTTTACTACAACTGTTCAATATAGATTTTTTTTTTATTTGTTTCTACCCTGTCATTTTACTTTTTTTTTTATTCTAAACGATAATTTTCAAACTTTAGTTAGATTTTTTGATCAAGCTAGTCAAGTGTGCTTTTACTACAACTGTTCAATATAGATTTTTTTTTTATTTGTTTCTACCCTGTCATTTTATTCTAAACGATAATTTTCAAACTTTAGTTAGATTTTTTGATCAAGCTAGTCAAGCGTGTTTTTACTACAACTGTTCAATATAGATTTTTTTTTATTTGTTTCTACCCTGTCATTTTATTCTAAACGATAATTTTCAAACTTTAGTTAGATTTTTTGATCAAGCTAGTCAAGCGTGTTTTTACTACAACTGTTCAATATAGATTTTTTTTTTATTTGTTTCTACCCTGTCATTTTATTCTAAACGATAATTTTCAAACTTTAGTTAGATTTTTTGATCAAGCTAGTCAAGTGTGCTTTTATTACAACTGTTCAGTTCAATGTATTTGTTTCTACCCTGTCATTTTTATTCTAAATGATAATTTTCAAACTTTAGTTAGATTTTTTGATCAAGTTAGCAAACTGAAGCATATTGGTTTTTCATTTTCTGTTCTAAGATAAAAACTTGTAAAGTACTACATATTCTGAAAAATAAATTATCTTTCTAGGTCCGCATTCTCCAACGTTCCTGTCAGTGGATTCTCCAATGTTCCTGTCAGTGGATTCTCCAACGTTCCTGTCAGCTCTACAGAGTCTCCCCACTTCACAGTGTCGCACACTCGGCGGTACAACTCGAAAAAATTCAAGACAGAATTCATCTCCACGAGTGTGCGACTTGGAGGTATGGAGAATGTGGAACCTTATAATTTCCTTCCGGTCCTACACGACCTGCACGAGAAAATGTTAGCTGAAGTCGTCCCCACAGGGGAGTATAGCCATGTTCGGCTGTGTTTACGCTCCCGGGATTTGAAAAACCCCGTCAACTTGGCTCTTATTCGGCGTAATGCCCTGACGGGGGAGAGATTCATGGCTGCACTAGACAAAGTAGTGCAGTCAAATGAGTCTCTCGGTCCCGGGAGCGAGCTGGAGTTTGACTTCGTTTGTGCCAACCTGGACCGGGTCGGTAGCGGTGGAGATGGAAGGCGCACAGGTCCCGAGACTCGTCGTATCGCTGACGTCCAGTCTTTCATCAACAATAAGAAGGCTGTCACAAAAATTGTAAATCGTGACAACATCTGTTTAGCAAGAGCTCTCGTCGTCGCACGAGAGCTTTGCTTAAAAAATAAAGGGTTGGCAAACAACTACATCAAAATTGCTGATTATCGCTACCCTTTACAACGCCAAGAAGCCCGTCAACTTCACTTGGATGCGGGTATTCCCGAGGGTCCTTGTGGACTCCCGGAAGTACGTCTCTTCCAAGCTCACCTGACACAGTTCAGGATTGTTGTGTATTCTGCTGACGACGCCTTTCTTCCCATCTTCATTGGTCCCGAAGGCGGGGACAACCTTTATTTGTTGTTTAGTGCAGGGCATTACGACGTGATTACTAAACCATCAGGGTTTTTCGGAGTTAAGGAGTTCTGTCACATTTGTTTAAAGGGGTCTAACAACGGGCACGTTTGCAGAGGGACCTGTAACAGGTGCCTGTCAACCGATGTGGTTCATGCAGGGGAGCTGTTGCTCTGCACGGTGTGTTGTGTGTATTTGCGCGGGGCTGAATGCTTTCAGGCGCATCTGCTGAAGGCATGTCAGACGCAACATCGCTGCGTTAAGTGCATCAGCTTGTACGATCCCCTGAAAAAGCACGTTTGTAAGGTTGACACCTTAAAATTCGTCGAGCCCTGCAAAATTGACCCTGTCGGTCAGACTTACCTCTACTTTGACGTAGAGACTGTGCAGTGTGCCGACGGGTTGCTGAAACCGATACTATGTGTGGTCACATACCAAGTGGACGACGAGTGGGTCTATGCTTCATTCCCGGAAACGGACGCCTTTATGGATTGGATTCTCGCCGAAGAACGTCCCGGAGTTCAAAGATTCAAGGACGCCACAGTCCTCGCACATAATCTGAAAGGCTTTGATGGCATGTTCATCATTAGTTACCTGTACAGAAAATTTTTAAAACCGGATCTCGTGTTCGATGGATCTAAGATTTTAGGTATCTTTTTACCTGGCCTTAAAATAAGGTTCATTGACACGTTGTCCTTTATTCAGGCTCCTCTTCGATCATTCACGAAGACCTTCAACTTGGAGACGGTGAAAGGCTTTTTCCCCTTTAAATTCGTGAAGGAGGAAAATCTACAGTATGCAGGACCCATCCCTGATCGGCTTTTTTTCCAGCCGGAAGACATGGAGCCTGAAACTCTGTCAGCATTCAACGAGTGGTATGCCACAGCAAGCCTTGAACCCTGGGATTTTCAACAGCAGCTTCTGTATTACTGCAAGGCAGATACAGAGTTGTTGCGGCGAGGCGCCCAAGCTTTCCGTGAGGAATTTTTAAATCTCACAGGCGTAGACCCATTTGCACGTGACCTGACTATTGCTGGTGCTTGTCTTCGAATTTTCCGTGGGAAGTTTCTGCAAAAGAATACCCTCGGTGTGTGTCCCGCCCAAGGGTATTCGGCGAGTAACGACCGGCAGTCCTTGAAAGCTCTCGCATGGTTAGAGTATGAGGCTTCCAAGGACAATATCGTAATTCAAACTGCGCGATCACCCGGAGGTGAATATAAGATAGGGCAGTACAAATTAGACGGCGTGTGCCACAGTACCCGTTGTTATTACGAGTTTTTAGGTTGTTACTATCATCACTGTTTGAAATGTTTCAAACCTGAAAAAATAGATCAGCGCACGAGAAAGCCATTTGGTCTGCTAAACACCCGGACCATGGATCGTCTTGAGACCTTGAAAGTGCTGATGAACGGGTACACATGCAAAATTATGTGGGAGCACGAATTCGACGAGTTAATGCGCAACAACTCACCCGTCGCATTAATTTATAAATCCGTCGAGCCTATCAGGCGTATAGGAGCCCGTGACTACCTCTACGGAGGGCGCGTGGAGGTGTTTTCCATCTTTGCATCGGCGGGCCTAGGATGTAGCCTTAACTACGTTGATTACAACAGCCTGTACCCTTATGTTTGCAAGAAGGCTCCATTCGGTAAAGGTCACCCGGTTCGGATCACCTCTGATTTCGCCACGGACCTCGACCACTATTTTGGTATTGCACACGCCACACTGTTAGCCCCCGACGATTTGTTCATCCCTGTACTGCCCTACAGGTGTAATGGGAAGCTGCTTTTCCCCCTTTGCAGGAGCTGTGCAGATGGTCAGCTGGCACCCCCTTGTCAGCACACCGTGAACCAGCGCGCATTGACAGGATCTTGGCCAACGTTCGAAATTTACGCTGCGATGCGTGCTGGATACAAACTTCTTCAATTCCACGACGTGTGGCATTTTAACACCATCCTGCAATATGATCCCGCAACAAAAAAGGGAGGTGTCTATGCTGGGTACATAGATACTTTTCTGGGGCTGAAGCAGCGCTACTCCGGGTTTCCCCCTGACGTGCAGACCGAGGAGCAAAAGGAAGCCTTCTGTGAGGCCTTCTTCCAGGCGGAGGGGGTTCGGATCCTCCCCTCGGAAGTTGAAAAAAACAACCTTAAGCGTACACTTTCCAAGGTCTCGCTTAATTCGTCATGGGGGAAGCATGCGCAGAACATGAGTCGAACCCAGACGACCATTGTGAGTTGTCCTGTCAAGTACATGGAACTCTTGACGGACGCATCGCTAGTCATCACTGACGTCGCTGTTATCAGTGATCAGGCCGTGCTTGTCACGCACAAGCCGGCGGAGTCTGCCACTCCAGCGAACACCCGTGGAAGCCTGATTCTCGCCGCAATGGTGACGAGTCACGCCCGACTAAAGCTGTACGAGCTTCTATCAAAATTAGATAGTCGTGCAATGTACTCGGACACGGATTCAGTAATTTATACAACGTCTCCTCGCGACACCTACACACCACCACAACATCCCTTTCTCGGAGGTCTCGTAGATGAAATTTCTTCAAAGTACGGCTCCGGTGTACACATCACTGACTATGTCAGCGCCGGAGCCAAAAGTTATGCCCTTCGGCTGAGCAACGGGGATGAAATTCTTCGCGCCAAGGGCATATCACTCACGAAGAAAAACCGGTGCACATACAATTTTGAACTACTGAAATCCATGGTGCTAGGGAACTCCCCAACCAGTGAGACCTTCGAAGTCCCTTTCAATGTAATTCGTAATAAAGTGGATGGGTCACTTACGAATAAGCCCATGGTGAAAAGGTTTAAGGCTAACCTAGATAAGCGGTATCTCAGCTCGGGTTCAACTCTCACTGTACCTTATGGTTACAATGACCTGGGCCTGGATACCCTTATCCAACTCATGGATGAGTAAATGTACAGTTTTCAACTTATTTATTTCATATTACACCTTTATTTATTTCATTGTACAGTTTTCAACTTATTTATTTCATATTACACCTTTATTTATTTCATTGTACAGTTTTCAACTTATTTATTTCATATTACACCTTTATTTATTTTATATTACACCTTTATTTATTTCATTGTACAGTTTTCAACTTATTTATTTCATATTACACCTTTATTACATTGTACAGTTTTCAACTTATTTATTACATCTTTATTTATTACACCTTTATTTATTATTTCACTGTACGCCTTTTATTTCAATATCCTTAATGGATCTTAATTTATCACGCGTAATGACCTTGCACTCGGCGTCGTCAGCAGTTTTTGAAGCTTGTATTTTTGAAACCTACAATATGTTACTGTCCAGCATTGGATATGTGAAACCAACAGTGGTTATGTCATGTGAAAGCAACAGTGGATCTGTCATGTAAATTTTTTAATAAAAAAGGTTTCAAAAAATCCGTCTCTTTATTTCTCAGAACTGGAAGACACTATGGTGGGAGAAAGCACGAGGTAACTTTGTTTTTCAGGTGCTCCGTAAGTCTTATCAGTGATCTGCACAATGCGCTGCTCCCCTCCAAGTCTCGCTGCTGCAGCAGCATTCTCATTTCCCCGCCCATCGACACTAACGCCCTCTGCTGTACTCCCGAGTGTAGCAGCACTCGTACAACTGCGCCCAGTCATGCAGATCACTTCCGGATGTCAAACATTGAATGAACTATCAGTGTGAAAACATTGAATGGGAAGAGACATAAAAATGACAAAAGGCATATTATCAGTTTTACTTTCTTTTATTGGATACAGATTTTTAATACATGGTTTTTTAACACAAGTCTTCAAGCACACAAGTCTTGGAAAGTTTTTTACAGATATTTTCAATACGCCGTCCACTCGGATAATTTTCTTTTCTTACGTCGGACGGGAACAGCAATGTCTTTTGGGGGCCGCTCTTCAGCTATATGATTTCTGGGAATGTTGACTTTTACTTCCTGTGGAGTGTCAAGCTGTTTTGAGAATAATAAATAATTTTTCAAAGCAGTCAGATATTTTTCAGACTTATCGTCAGCATCACCAGACTCTAATATTTTCTTCATCTCTGAGTCTAAATCACACACTTTTTTTCTTATGTTTCTCCTCTGCACTGCTTTCACTGAAATCATTTTTTTCTAAATAACGATACCAGCAGGGGGAGGGCAGCAGTCAATAGTGGTATAATGAACCCTGAACCACGCTGCAGGAGATGCTTCTTGTGGCGTAAAGATGCACGTTTGGATGCTAGACTCCTTATGACCGTCTTGTGCTGGCGTAAATTCTTTAATACTCGATGGGAGACAGGTATATTGCCTTTTAAGAAATTGGAACACACTTCACATAGAGCATACATCTGGGGGTCGGAGATGTGCTTCATCAGAGCTGCACGCTGCTTTCCCCCTAGCTTTGGCAAGCACTGAAGGAACGGGCCTTGAGATTTAACTTTCATTTGGAACGTAAAGTATTTCGGGTTCTTCTGATGGAAGAATCTTTGCACGGAGCCTTTCAGTATCTAACGTTCTGGGATGAAGGTCAACACACAAATAGCCACAGGTTGCTTGTGTAGCTAACCTATAAGCATCCGTCAGGAGTTTAGATTGATGGGGGTATACTTGTCTCGCCAGGTGAGTTATTTGTGAAGCATCCCGACAGTTGCGAAATAAAAACATGTAGTGAGCATTGAGCGATATAGTCCTCGAATGTCTTCCCTTTAAAAACAGATTTTGTAATATCAGGACAATCGTGATATTTTTATGATGACCACCACGAATAAACAATTGTGATATGCGTTTGCTGGCTACAGACTGTTCCATCAAGTCATCCAGTACCAGAAGTGTAGGTCTGAGGGGATCAAATTCCAGATCCGTAGGTAGTCCTTCATAAAATTCCACCGTTTTCTTGAAGGGTTCAAAGGCAGGCTGCCACTCCCCGTAGCAGTAAACGACACGTTGGGGTGGGGGTTCGAATACTTGAGCTGCTTCTCTGATGAGTTTCAGAGTGAAAGTCGTCTTTCCACACTGTGAAGGAGCAGCAATTATAATATTCGAAGGAGTTCGGAGAGCCATCGCAACACCATGCAGTCGTTAAAGTCTACTCGACACGTGTAATCACGATGCAGTACTGTGGGAAGAGTCGAACCACACGCTCTTTTAAACAGGAAATACAGACAGTGAGCACCGCAAGTGTCTCCCAGGGGGTCCTGCAGAGGTATTGAAGGATGTAAGACGTGACGTATGCCTAGTCGACTGTAGTATTCTTGCATGGCGACATCGGGACTCGTACCTAGGGGGTCAAAGTGATCCACGTGCATTCCTTTCTTGTAAACTGCTATCCAGTGGGCTCCAGGCATGGAGGACGGATCGGTATTGTAGATAAACAAGGCTTCTGATTGGGTGATTCTGCTAGGTAGTCTGTCACGGGGGAACACTCCGAGACTTGTGGGTAACATCGAAAGGATGGATTCTAGTTGATAGGTATTCATGAGCTGTAGTCAAACAGGACTTTACGATCCAATGGGATTTCCAGCAAATTCTGATATTCGGCATACAGGATCACAGTGACCGATGCGGATAGCGGCTTGGCAAACTTTAATTCGACTCTCACACTCCCACTCTTTATTAAAGAAAACACTTGATTGCATTCACGTTGCTCGGGGGTCAATTGGAATCCAAACAATGTAAAACCTTCTCCATAGGCTTTTCGCGATAAGTTAATACCACTATCGGATTTCCAGGCATCCACAGCTTCCAATAATCCTTGGTAACAGCGGAGATAGCGCCCATTCGCAAAGTCTGGTGCGTAGGACTGGTGATCGCTGTCAATGTGAAGGCTGATGTAGTTTAAGTCGAAATGTTGGAAGTTGAAGGGATTTTTTTCGTACGATCCATTCAGGCTGGTGCTTTCCACCATACCCAGTACCAGACGTACGGGGAGCTGACCTAGAAATAAATTGTCACGGTTCACACTCGTCAGTCCCGAAGCAATGGAAAACATACGTAAATCCGTTCTTCGCAGAGGGTACTTGGCACTCTCCGAACCCAGCAGGCGAGCGTGTGCGAGGATGACACCCGAAGTGGGTTTGACTTTACGCACGAAAAATTCGGCTTCGTGTATCTGTACTTTGTAAGAGGGGTCCACTTCACCTGTCACGAGACAGAATTCGGGTTTGGATCTCAATAAACGCAGTCTCAGATCGACTTGATTGAGCAGGTAACGATCTTGATTAAACAGGTCAGCGTGGATCCACGAGATGAGTTCGATACCTGTTGGTTTGACGTAGCCCTTGCGCTGATGCCATCCCTCGTTCTCCCGACTGGTCAGTTCCATTTTACCGGGGGTGTCGAGGTACCAGAGCGAGGTGCCGAGCTGGCTTCGTGTGGCATCGGTACCGTAATTCAATAGAGTCTCCAGGTATGCCCTGTAGGGGTACAGGGTGTGAGAAGCACTCACTAGGTGATCATTGAGGAAGACGTCTACCTGGCTGAAGAGGGCGTGGAAGAAATGATTGCAGGGAGCGATCACTTCCGACGGTGCTGTACCATCGGATTTTACAATTTTCAAGACGAGACGTAGGTGACATCGGGACAGATCAATGTAATCGTCTGTTCCTTTCACGATGAATTCAAGTGGAGCATTACCTTCCAAGGAAGCCACAGGTAAATAATTGACATAGCAGCCTCTTTCTAATTGTGAGACTGTGGGAGGGATCAGAAACAGGTCCAGTTCTGAATTGGCACAGTCGCCAGAATCAGCGTGAATTTTCTGAATGCTCATGATGAAAACACGTCCTGCACAGTACAGTGTCTCTTCACTTTATGAACCTTGGGATGCTGACGGCGGCGTTTTATGCCTTTCCCTCCCTGCAGCTTTGAACTGGCACGTTGTAAGAGGGCAGCGCCCGCTTCACGGAGTCCCGCTTTGGCTGCAGATTTGAAATTTTGCCCCTGGGACATCTCTGAAACGAACCGTAGCCCACCCTTACGTAGGGTGGACAGCGCAGGTCGTACGAGAGGGCTGATGAAACGTCCAATAGTGGCAAAGGTGCTTCCTAGCCCATCGCCTCTCTGATAACGAGGACCACGAAACACACCCTTCCCCATTTGGCTCTTGTAGTAGCTCACGTAGGCATCTGCAGAAGGGGGAACGAATTTAACCCTCATGACGGAAATGTAACTTGACTAAAACTTTACCGAATTTAAAATGCAGAGGTTCTCCGGTGTCAGTACGAAGGAAGATTCTCACACTCTCGAAACTGTTCCTTGCAAGGGGGTAGTAATCAGGTTGCTGATACACTGCAACAATGGCTTCGTTATTACTGGTTCTGACGGCGGGGTTCACGACACGCAACAGTTCGCCGTGAGTATCACCTAACAACTGAGGCGCAATCAGGTCTGAATACAAATAAATACCATACATTCCTCTGTTCATATCGATGGGATAGTCACCCTGGACTTTATTCAGTGGTATATCTAATTTAGTGATTCCTAGCATGTCTCCTAATCCGGGGTTCGATCGAGGAAATTTAATGTAATGCGACTTGTCTGTATCCATCAATATGGTGTGATCTGCCTGTTGCTTGAAACGGTAAGCTTTTCTCAGCCTGTAGGGTAACATCTGGTTCATTGCATCGAATAATGATTCGGCTGTTTCGTATCGTCCGTGGGGTACCTTTCGTTCTTGGAAACTACCTGGGGGTATCACGTAGAAATAACATTCGTCATCTATGTCGAACGTTGGTGTATTGCAAAGTTTGCTGGCAAATCGTTGGTGGAAGGGTTTGTCAACTTCACCCTCCCCGATACACAGAAGTTTACCGAAATTCGTTTTAGGAAACATCAAACCGTATCCCTCACTCGGTTTGAATACCCAGTAACCGCTGTTATAGGAAACTATTATTTCTTTTGGGAGTTGGGTGGTGAGGAGAGACAACAGTTCCATTCGAGTTATTTTACCCTGTTTAAGTTTGATTTTCCTGTATTCTTCGGTGGGAGCGTAATATTCATACGTGTCATTAGAACCGTCCACATTGTACCAGCTCACGGGTAAGTGAACTTCTGCTAGTCCCACTTTCCATTTTCCGCTCAGTCTTAGGGGTTGTGCTAGACGAACCGTGAAATCAGTCTGCGAATTGTTTGGGTAAATATTCTGACTAGCCGTGGAGGGTAGGGTCAGGTAGAAACTATCCATTTTTTAGGGATCCAGGAAGGTTTGGGATAACCACGAAATTTGACCAGTGCCTTGTGACCTTTACGCTCGATTATTTTCTCGACCGTGTAAAGTTCGGGTTCTGTCACTTTTTGAAGTTCCGATTTATAGAATGTACCTTTCAACACTTCTCCCTCGGAATCCCGTATGACATACACAGGGGGTTGTCGCTGTAACACCTTGTCGACTATAAATATTTCTTCGGTCCACAAATGCGTTCCTGCCTTCTTGAAGGGTACTTTTACACTGGCTAGTCGAACCGTGTCCCCCACTTTAAATGCTGGTTTTTCTTTTACTACGGTCGGATTGCGATAGAGTCGAACCCACACAACGTCTTCATTGCGTAAGGTCACGTCCTTGGGAGCCATATCGTGGGCACTGTGAACGGTGGCATTGTATCCCCGTACAACGCGCGGTAGCACGTCCAGGTAGCGGTAGGTGTTATTGCGTGTATAATATCTACCCAGTCTCTCGCGTAGGGTACGATTCCATCTCTCCACCAAAGCTGCTTTTTTGTCAGAGTAGGTGGCAAAGAACCGAATACCTTTCTTTTTCAGGAATTTCTGGAACACTCTGTTGGTAAATTCCGTACCCTGATCCGTATTTAAATTCATTGGAGACCGACCCTTGGAAAGGATTTTTTTGAAAGCCAATACCATTTCTTTCCCTGTTTTAGCCTTCATGGCAACCGCCCACCCGTACCTCGAGAACAGATCGATGACTGTTAATATGTAGCGATACCCGTCATTGAAGCGAGTTAGATTTTTCACCACCATGAGATCGGCTTGCCATTGTTCGTCTAACCCTGTGACGTAAACTTTGTTACGGGGGAACTTTCTGCGAACAGGTTTATGTAGCGTGTAGGCAGGTTGCTTTTCTAACCATTCACGGACGAGTTTGAGTGGTAGTCCCGTATTCTGTGCTAACTTTTTTACACTACCGAATCCTCTTTCGGGGTCGAAATAATTGGACTCCAAAGTTTTATTTTCTGCTGCACCCAGGCGTCGTACCCCACCAGGTTTTGCCATTGATGTAGCGAAAGTGTAACACCTGTCACTGTAGGAACGTCACCTATAAACTGTCTGATGTCAACTGTTAAGTTACACACACGAATTTTGTATTCCCCATCTAAGGCTTTTGACTCTCCACACTGAATATTTTTACTAGGAGCTACAATTTCTAATACAAGCACTGCTATCGTTAACACTGTCACGATTACACTACCCACACTAGCTAACACCTTCTTTCTCCTATCCATACCAAGACTTAAATGACATTGGATGAAAAGACAGACACATTATATAAGGTTACAATTATTTATTTAATTTATACATTTCATTTTTTGCCTCGTCGACAATAGCGTTATATTTTAGATTGCAAACAAAACCAGAATCTACAAAATTCAACAGACCTCGTTTCCAGGCAGTATCCACAAATACCTGTGCTAAGGCATTAATGTCCAAGTCACCAGACCACCCTACGATAGTTGGTATTTTTTCTTCAGGTTGCAGTCCATCTAACGGTATCACACGTATAAGTTCTTGCTGAAAAATATTCACCAGCAGCGGGTAAACACAATCGGGATCGTCGAAAACAGGACCCAGTAGGAAAGGTCGAACGGATTCTGAATGTTCCATAATAGCTGTACGGAGTTGGTGATCTTTGGGAGTCCCGCACACACTATGCACAATGCGCATCACCTCGTCTAAGTGAATAGCCAGCGTGAACCACTGCGAAGCATTCAGTGTTATACAACGTCTCACAACACGGAACTGTAGAGTTCTTTGGTCTGCTGATTCTTTGATGAATTCGACACAACGTTCGCCATCCACAGTTCGATACATGTAGACACGTAAACCATGCGTCACGTACCATGTCTGTTGATCGGGGCCAATTTTCACTTTATCCTCTATGTGGGGGACCGTGGCACACAAAGCCTCCCATTCAGGTATGGAGAGGCTAACCCCTGCAAGTGTAGGGTAGATGAGTTCACAATTTTCATATTTCTTGTAGCGGCGTACGTGCACAGAAAACTTATTTTTGAACAGTGTAGGTACAACGTAAACATCTTCACCGAGACACCACGCATCTGGATTGCTAGGCTGCATCGTGAACAATGACGCACACAGCACTCGCTCCCTATTTAACTAGAGAGCCGCACCACCTGGGACGACCAATCAGGAACGATCTGATAAGCAAGTGTTTGTTGGGACATGTTCTCGACGACGATCGATCCATCCGAAGAAAGCAGCTGTTTCGGCTAAAGAGCAGTGGACGTCCTCTCCGGTGTGATATCCGCACTCGAACTCGGAAACTTTTGGGAGATCACAATATTTGGGGCAGCCGTAAAGTTCGAGATTAACACTGGGCAGATTTAATTGTTCCAAGAGATTTCTTTCCACAGTACCTCCTTTGTAACCCACCACAGTAGCTTCTTCAGTACGTGCAAGTTTGTAAGCATATTTCACGATGTTAGGAACGTGATGTAACGACCACACCTTTTCACGAAGCAGAGGACGAAAGGGTAGACCTATCACATATTTAGATACGTAGCTGACTGTCCTTCTGTCTTTTACTGACAAAGGTTGGTGTTGCCGAAGATTGAAACGGTAGACACCACATTTCCCATTCAGAGTTGCATATCCAAGTTCGCGCACTAAGAAACGACCATTTACATGGAAACCGTCGAGATCTAGAACCATACAGATGTTTTGCATGGTTGCACTAGTTCGAGTATCTGGAGACAAAAACACTTGACGTCTTCACACAGGCTACAGACGTCTCTGTCGTTTACGTCTCAGAGCCTGAACGATGTTCTGCGGTAATCCCGGGGGCCAGGTTTCGGGCGGCTTCATCACCAGCGGTCCACGTAGTCTTGTAGGTGGTGGTGGGGTAGTGTCCTCCACGACAACAGCCCGTAGCATCGGACCACCAATCCCAGGTCGCGGCAACATCTTAATAGTGACGGCTGGAGGTGGGGGTGGCGGTGGAGGAGGTGGCACAATCACAGGTCGACGTAGCAATCGACGAATACGCGTTCGAAAGTGTTGTGGATCGCTCTCGTAGCCGGAGTCTACATCACTCGTCCAATTATGACCAAAATCCAAGTTGTCGTCGTCGTCCATAACGTGTGGCTCAGAATAAATGTCAAACCTTTTTCAGCGGTTATATACAGCCAGAACCGTGACCTTGGGGGGGTTTACAAGGTACTTGGAAAATTACGAGACAATTTCCGGTCGATTGTGACGTAGGGGTCAATTTCCGGTCGATTGCGACATAGGGGTCAAAGTTCAGAAGGCAGCGTGGCCCAGCACAGGTCAATTTCCGGTCGATTGCGACATAGGGGGTCCAAGTCAAGAAGGCAACGTGGATGATTGCGACATAGGGGGGGAAAGCACTGTGCAAAGGGGAATCGGTAGGTTGTGATGATACTACTCCAACGCCAAATATTTGGCGCCAAACGTATGTCCATTGACAACTTCATTCACAACTATCCACACTTACTACTCACAACTCCATTCGAAACACTGGGAAGGGGGGTGGCTCAGTCGGTAGACTCGCCTGGCTCGTAATCTGTAATTCCCAAGTTCGAGTCACAGCTGGGTCAGCGTTGAGATTTATCTCCGCAAAATTCCCCGCCCTGCCCACGGTCAGTAGGGGACACCGATGGGCTTGGAAAGGCCGCCGTCCGTCGGATGGGACGTTAAGCCGTGGCCCCGTGTGCGAGAGAGCCATACCCTGTGCACGTTAAAGAACACACTGAATGGCCTTGATGGGAGGCTACCATCTGTCTCCCAACAGCTGTTCTAGTGGGTCCCCTCCCCCAACCTTCTCTGAGCCTTCGGGGTCCATGTGACCTGGCCATTTAGCCCATGGTGTGCAAAAAAGTGCCGCTCAGAGGTGAAACAACCCAACCCAGAATTCAGAAAAAATATCTGGCAACGATTTTTTTTTGAAATTAGTGATCTGGCAACCTTCGTGTCACGTGATAATAATAATAATAACACATAATGCATTAATTAATTCAAGTTGTTAATTACATTTACAATTTCCCTCTAAATTTTTTTTTACACTAGCTAACACAGAATACCTTTGCATTATGGACCTGATGATAGCAGATATACTCTATCAGCTTACAAAGAGGTCCAGTTTTTAGGAGAATTTATATATGTTTATATATGAATTTTGAGGAGATCGCTTTAGCTTTCAACCTGTGAGGTTGTGTCTTTTTATTCTCTGAGTTTTGGAGTCTTTTTTTTTCCAGACTGTTTTAACTTTTTTTGAGTTGTATCATGCAAGCTTCTTCCAGCAGATCAACTAGGACTTTGTCCAGGACTTCCTCCATTTCGTCCAACCACGGAAACGACGCCGACATGAGCTGCCAGCAGATGCGTTCCCAAGCCACCAAACAGTCTGTATGGCGTCTGTGAGCGGACCTAGTGCTAGTATCAGTGTACCGGCGACTTCATCAGGCAACAACTTAATACGCAAATCGACGGAATCTGATATGCTCTGAGTTCCTACCAAGTTGTACGGACTTTTGATACAAGTTTGAGTGAGTGCCAGTGCTTTTTTTTTTCGTTTTTTTGTCCTTTTTCGTCCCTTTAGAGAAGTTTACAACTTTCCCCGCGGCCATTGCTACGGGGCCAACATGGCTGCCCGTGAACAACTTGCAGGCGAGCGTCGGCTGCAAAGAAAACTTACTTGTTGCTTCAAACATGAGGGACTTGACTATAAAATTGTGGCTAAGGACATTATGAGAGAGGATGGCAAAGGAGCAATAGAAACTGTCCAATTTATTGCCCCTGGAGTAACATACATCACGTTCGTTAAAACTGTAACCATGTTACGTTACGTTACCCGGGCCCCTTACGTATTGGAGGGGGTTACGGTCAACGTTATCAGACTGGATCATCCATGAACTGGTTAATGACGAGACGATCGTCTAGGTCAAGCGTCTCCCCACCGAAATGGACTCGGAGATTGTTTCTAGCCATTTCAGCCAGTATGGCAAAGTCATTTCGAATGTACGTGAGAGGTATAGGGATGAGGAAATGTCCCACCTCTACACAGGTACTAGAGTACTTAAGATGACGATGACCAAACTAATACCGAACTTTTTTAAGATCGGACGCTTCAATGGCATGGTGGCCTACTCAGGCTTACAAAAGGTGTGCAAGCGATGCAACCAGAGTGGCCATGTTGCAAATGACTGACTATAATTTGCACCAACTGTAGAGGGTCATGAATATGATAACTGTGAGGAACCTTGTGGCAACTGCCGCGACGTTACGACACGTTACGCACACAAGCGTTACGAGTGTACGCGCCGTACATTCGCGAATGCAGCAGCGCTTGCAGTGGACAAACCCGCAAAAGTTGTGTTTGCTACAAAAATGACGGAAGAGGCAGTGGAAGCTCCAATGGAGCTTGGAAATATTGAAGAGAAGGTAGACACCTCGAAGGTCAGTAGACAGGGAAATAATCCTGTAAATAGCACCACAGAGGTTGTTCAGAAGGATAAAAATGATGTGGTAAAAATAAACCTCCCCTCCCAGAGTCCTCAAACAGAGGAGGACACAGATGTCGCAGTTATTCTTGAGACACCCCCCCCCCCCCCCGCCGCGGAAGGAGGCCAGGAGACTGGAAGAACAGAAGGAAGAGGCCAACACAGGCAAGGAAATTTCTTTTGAAATGGCCGAAACTGCCTCAAAAGCTGAAGAAGAAATGTCAACAGATATTGAGGAAACAAATAGTTCGAAACAAAATTTAAAAAGAAAATTAGCAAAGAAAAATATCAAAGACAATGAAAGAAAAAAACAAATTATTACCAGTAGAAAACAAAGGAAATTTAAGGAAAAAGAGGAAAAATTAGCTCCCCCCCCAAAAAAAAATTATCTTTTTCGGATTTTCTTACCGACAAAGCCAACAGCAAGGTATGGCCGAACTGAAGTGACCTCTACCTCACTGACCTCGATGATGCTTCATTGAGTGCCATGGAGGACTAATTCCTCTTCTGGGCCCCTCGTGGTCCTGTTTCGTTTTCTTTTCCTGCGCTCTGCCACTCATATGAGTGGCCCCATGGGGTCTGAGTACCCCAGGTTGTTTTCTAAATTCTATGACCATATGTTGTATAATAAGGATTTTTTAGGACAATTTAAGCAGATAACCAGCAATCACTATCTGTAGTCTGCAATTATTGTTCTCTTGCCCTACTTCAATTACATTATCATTATTAACCCAATAAATTGGACACACGAGCATAATATTGTAAAACAAATTTTCTACATTATTTTTATTTTTACTTCTATGGTAAATTACATGATATAGTGCCTGCAGAGTTATGACATACATGATCCTAAACTAATTAAATATGGATTCATACTCTGCAGACTATGTAATATTTGTAACTGGTATTTTAATCAGGTTAATTACTTATGCAAAAAACATACATGTCAATAAATAAGTTACTTGTTAATTCTTGCAATTATTGGGGCAGGGGTGGCTCAGTCAGTAGCGCGCCAGGATCATAATCTGTAGTTCCCAGGTTCGAGTCCCAGCTGGGTCAGCATTGAGATTTATCTCCGCAAAAATTCTCTGTCCTGCCAACGGTCAGTAGAGGACACCGATGGGTTTGGAAAGGCCGCCGCCCTTCGGATGGGACGTTAAGCCATGGCCCCGTATGCGGGAGAGCCATACCCTGTGCACGTTAAAGAACATGCTGGATGGCCTTGATGGGAGGCTACCATCTGTCTTCCAACAGCTGTTCCAGTGGGTCCCCTCCTCCAACCTTCTCTGAGCCTTCGGGATCCATATGACCTGGCCATTTAGCCCATGGTGTGCAAAAAAGTGCCACTCAGAGGTAAAACAACCAACCCTTGCAATTATTTATTTTTTCAGTTACTTACCAGGGTGTGAGTATAACTCTTTCTTTTGGAATTTTGTTAAAGTCTACTCTAAATATTCACAGAGATCCCTTGTGGGCTATATTTTTGTTTCTCAGCAAAAACTAAAGAATTATATTAACTTTATTATTTTGAGAGTAACCTATGATTTTATATTATGTGATCTCTTTGTGCAGTATCTTTAAAGTGGCTGCCAACACAGTGGCCCCACACAGGGCTACTGTGTTGGCCCTCACTTGCCAACTCGCCTTTGGGTACCTTTCCCATTACTGCACTTTGATTTCACTTACATTATGGTATATTTTTTTGCTATTCTTCCCCACTTGTTTTTCACTTACAATCACCTTTTTTCACAGTACACCTGGCATTGCCATAACAACACTACATTGCATCAGCCTCTCACATTGATATCCCCCCCCCCCATACTAATCTTAGTAGACTCTCTCCTCTCCTTTTTTTACCACATCTGGATATTTACAAGTACATTGGACAACTTAATAAATATAATGTAAATAACTTAATACCATTTACTTTTACTTTTGTCAAGATATTCATTATTTAATACTATGTATCAAAAAGAATATAAAAATGTGTTAAAACTCTTTTAATGGGTTAAAATTAACAAAACTAGTGTCAACCATAATCCAGCTTGTATTGCCAAAATTATATCCTGCAATAAAAAAAAACTGTACAGTAAATCTATAGATCCTACTCAACACACAGTCATCCTCTCATCATTTCTTCATCTCTTTGTGCTGCAAACTTCTAAATCTTACAGAAATAACAATCTACAGAGACTGAAATACTTCTATTGCTTACATTCATTTCATACTGCACCAAATTCTGCCATTACCCTTTCCGAGACAATAATCGCTACAGATGAACTTGGTCACATTTCAACTGTCAACTTATCTCTTTTTTTTTCATCAATTCTGGAAAATATTCTGTGCCAAACCTCTTTATTACTTTGATATTCTATACTTTATTGTTTTGCTATTTTTATCATTAATTTTGATTAACACGCTGGGCTACTGATCTAAGGGACCTGGGTTCGAGCCCCGGGTAAGGCATGGTTGTGAGTGTTGTTTTACTGCTGAGGTCCTGCCATCCTCACAGACCTTCTACTATGGCATATAAACTGAAAGGCTCCTGTCCGACCTCTGTGGCAAGTAGCTGCTTGAGGGGGGATTTATTTATTTTTTATTTATTCAGTCATTTTGTATGTATTGTGTGGCAAGTCAGTTCAGGCCACCATGTGACCAAATTTCCTTTTCCTTTTTTTCTCTTTTTTTCTTTCCTTTTTCCCAATTTTGGTAGACCCTTACTGGCATGTTACTTCCTACTGCCACTGGAGGCTCAGTAAATTCTTTCTGGACTTCCCAGTGTTTTTTTTTTCTTTCTTTTCCCCCTCTGCCATGGCCAATTACTGTAAATAATCAGATCTGACACTGCGGTGTCAGTCCCTCAATGTGAGAGGCCTTAAACTGGAGAAACAGAAGGTCATCATTGGTCATTTCATGCAGACCAATTGTGACATCCTGTTTCTCCAAGAGACACATTTCCCCAACACAAGAAGAATATTGCATTTTAGAGCAGTGTCTCGCAAACTTTTTTACTCGGCGGCACACTGAATCTAATTTTTTTTCCGCGGCACACCTAAAAGAGAATAAAAGCAAACTCTATATAATCGTCATTATATTTGCGCTTTGTTGAAGTCATCAGCCTGGTTTTACTTGAAGTTTGCTCTCGTTCTTTAATTCATAACTCGGTGTTTGTTTTAAATATTTGTCCATACTATGGCTTGAAATAATCAAAAATTAATACCAAAATTTCGAAAATGCTTCATAAATAAAAAATCCCAGCTGATAAAATCTGAAAGATTTTTATTAAAGCACATCGATAACACAAGTCAAGTCAAAATGAAATCTTTGGAATATCTAGTGTCAATTTGAAAATCTCTCGCGACACACAGTTTGCAAGACTGTTTTAGACATTTGTTTCCACAATTGTCCTACTTCTCCAATGGTACCTCTATGAGCAGAGGAGTAGGTATAATTATCAACCACAACAACAGAAACATACAGATACTCAGATACAACAGACATTGAGGGCAGAATATTATCAGTAGACATTAAATTCCACACTTATGTCATTAAACTCATCACAGTATACTTACCTAAACAGAACAGATCACATTACAACTTTTATCAGGATTTAAGGCAACACTTACATAATAACTATGATGGACTTATCATTGGAGGGGACTTTAACAGTATTGTTACCCCACACGTGGACAGAGTTCCTGCTGGAAATTATACGCCCACCTCCCAGGCACCCCACTTTTCTAAATTTTTACAAGATATGGATCTCATTGACATTTGGAGGCATATGAACCCGGACAGTGCAGGCCACACAAGATTTGACAAAATACATAAAACAGGTTCCAGGCTGGATCAAATATTAGTCAGCAAAAACATTGTCAAAACATACTACAGAAGCTACCATACTGACATTAACTCGCATACCTGTGAGATCAGTGATCACCTCCTTGTGCATGCACATTTTGATCTACACCCAAGGACACAGGCTAGAGGTAGAAGCACTTGAAAGATGAATACAACACTCCTAGAAGACAAGGAAATACAGACAAAAATTGCTGACTGCATTAAATGAGGATGTCTCCAAGACCACCAAGTTTGATCAGAACTGGTGGCAAAATTTATAAACTAAAATTAGAAGACTCCTCAGAACAGAAGAAATTTATAAAGCACAACACCTACGTACAGAAATTAATGAATGTAGAGCACTTCTTAAAGCAGCAACAAATGGCTGCTTTAAGAAGCAGCCATTTGCAGTCTCTTCTGGTGGAGAAATCTGAGGTAAAGGAGCCTGAGGTTCTTCACTTTGGGAGTGGAAGGTTCAGTCTCTTCTGGTGGAGAAGTCTGAGGTAAAGGAGCCTGAGGTTCTTCACTTTGGGAGTGGAAGGTTCAGTCTCTTCTGGTGGAGAAGTCTGAGGTAAAGGAACGTGAGGTTCTTCACTTTGGGAGTGGAAGGTTCAGTCTCTTCTGGTGGAGAAGTCTGAGGTAAAGGAACCTGAGGTTCTTCACTTTGGGAGTGGAAGGTTCAGTCTCTTCTGGTGGAGAAGTCTGAGTAATGGAGCCTGAGGTTCTTCACTTTGGGAGTGGAAGGTTCAGTCTCTTCTGGTGGAGAAGTCTGAGGTAAAGGAACCTGAGGTTCTTCACTTTGGGAGTGGAAGGTTCAGTCTCTTCTGGTGGAGAAGTCTGAGGTAAAGGAGCCTGAGGTTCACTTTGGGAGTGGAAGGTTCAGTCTCTTCTGGTGGAGAAGTCTGAGGTAAAGGAGCCTGAGGTTCTTCACTTTGGGAGTGGAAGGTTCAGTCTCTTCTGGTGGAGAAGTCTGAGGTAAAGGAACCTGAGGTTCTTCACTTTGGGAGTGGAAGGTTGTCTCTTCTGGTGGAGAAGTCTGAGGTAAAGGAACCCGAGGTTCTTCACTTTGGGAGTGGAAGGTTCAGTCTCTTCTGGTGGAGAAGTCTGAGGTAAAGGAACCTGAGGTTCTTCACTTTGGGAGTGGAAGGTTCAGTCTCTTTTGGTGGAGAAGTCTGAGGTAAAGGAGCCTGAGGTTCTTCACTTTGGGAGTGGAAGGTTCAGTCTATTCTGGTGGAGAAGTCTGAGGTAAAGGAAACTGTGGTTCTTCACTTTGGGAGTGGAAGGTTCAGTCTCTTCTGGTGGAGAAGTCTGAGGTAAAGGAACCCGAGGTTCTTCACTTTGGGAGTGGAAGGTTCAGTCTCTTCTGGTGGAGAAGTCTGAGGTAAAGGAACCTGAGGTTCTTCACTTTGGGAGTGGAAGGTTCAGTCTCTTCTGGTGGAGAAGTCTGAGGTAAAAGAGCCTGAGGTTCTTCACTTTGGGAGTGGAAGGTTCAGTCTCTTTTGGTGGAGAAGTCTGAGGTAAAGGAACCTGAGGTTCTTCACTTTGGGAGTGGAAGGTTCAGTCTCTTCTGGTGGAGAAGTCTAAGGTAAAGGAGTCTGAGGTTGTTCACTTTGGAAGTTACAGGTGCCGGCTGTTGCAGAGGAGTGGAGGCCGAAATAGAGTCCAAAACAGGTGCTGGAGATATCTGGAGTGGTTGTTTCTTGGTGGCAAATGCTTCGCAGTCCTTAATTAAATGGCCTGGTAGCCTACACCACTTGCAGAGTTTGATCATGCCTTGATAGGAAATGGTGGCCGAAAAGGTTGAAATGTTTAGGAAATTTGGGACCATTTTTTCGTCTCCATGTGGACAACCATTTTGCCTGTCCGGATCGATTCCAATCCCGGGAGGTTCAGAAATTCATCATTTACCCAGGATACTGTTCCATAAGGCTTCAGGGCATCTACAATGTCACTGAGATCAAAAATGGTAATTTGGAGATCATAATTTTCTTGTGAGGGAATCCAAGTCGCTTGAATGACACTGACAGTTCAGAAGAATAATCCAAGTGTGGGTCAGCGGCAAAAGCATCAGCAACTTCGTCTGAGGAGAAGGAAACTATCGTTAATTCCTTAGTCACGGTGATTCACTCCCATTGGTTGATTGAGTCACGTGGTTTATGGGCGCCATGTTTTGTCGTACCGTGCGACGAAAGCCTATGAGTTAGTGTATGTGCCAATTTAAAACTTCTCAGTTGTTATAGTTTCATATAATTCTACCACTTTTTTTGTCCAAAAAAGCTGCCATATTTTATGAATGTCTCACTGCGCTGCATTTGAATATAAAAATTTCACTCAGAGAAATAAATTAATGAAAATTTTTTCCGAAAAATTCCATCAGAAGACCGCAATTGGCTACAACAGTGAAATGAGCTAACTGAAAACCAAGAAAATATTTCTTTTAAGGTTCGTTGGAAAAACGAGCTAATATTTTCACTTTGTCGTCTGCCTATGCCAATATTTGTTCGTCTGTCTGTCCGTCTCTCTTTTAACCTGTCTGTCTTCCATCTGGCTTTCGATCTATAGACAATCATTTTTTTTTACTGTTAGAGCTAAATGAATAAATTCGTTTTGGTTTGGATAGATGTCAAACAAATATTTCGATTCGCAATTTTGGAAAATTTTAATAACTTTAATAGCGCCCTCTAGCGATGGGACAAAATGGAAAATGCTAAAATTTCAAACGAATATTACAAACAATTTATACTGGAAATCTGAAAATTTGTTAGCAGAGTGTTATGGTCAGAAAGTTTACAATGGCAACAAGGCTTTGCCGTCTTAACCAAAAGGAGGTACGAAAATGCAACTTTTTTTAAAGAGATAAACGAAACAATATATATATATTTGTTTTACAGGAATAACAAAATATTAATGATTTAAACAATATTTGATAATCTCAGCGTTACCTGTAGCAAATTTTCAAACGTCTGTTAATAAATGTTTTTGTGGAAAAAATTTCCCGACATACCAGGTTCGAACCCGTATCTCTCCAGAAACGTGCCAGAGTATTCTAACCTGTTGAACTAATGCCACCTCAGTCTTTTTTGCATTAATAATGACTATCACTCTTCCCGTGATTTTTGGGCGCCTCCTTATTGCGCCATCTATGAACTTGGGTGGCAACTGTTTCTTTTTAGTGCTCTAAGATGGAAATAAAGAAGTCATATTACGCTATTTACCGTTTTGAATGATTTCAACAATATTTGATAATCTCAGCATTACCTGTAGACGTTTAAACGTCTATAAATCAATAAATGATTTTTTGTGAAAAAAGTCGGCTTTAGTTCAACAGGTCAGAATACTTTGGCATATTTTTGGAGAGATGCGGGTTCGAATCCCTTATGCCGGCGAAATTTTTTTCCACAAAAATATTAATATTTACATTTTGGGAATTCCCATCGGTTGGAATTTCCAGTGTTAGAGAGTGCTAAAAGCGATAAATAAAAACTCGAAAGGCGACCTCTAGCGGTGGATAAAACCAGGAAAATACCAATTCTTTAAATAAATATTGCAAACAATCTATTTTTGCTAGAAACTTGAATTTTTGATCATAAAGTTTAATGATCAAGTGGTTTACACTACTAGTAATGATTTGCCCCGTTGCAAAATGCAACTTTTCTGCTTTAAAAGATAAAAAAAAATTTTTGCACATTACAGGTACTAATAAAATATTAATAGTTTATTTTCTCATTTATGCAGTGATTCGAATTTTCACTGTCACAGGGTACTGAAAGTGTAAAATAATTAGAAGAACGCATATTGCATCTGGCGCATCTGAGAATCTCGTTTTCAAAGAGAATGAAATTCTTCCTTTGCCTACTTTTTCACTCCTTAAAAGTTTTAATCATGGGTTTTCGTGTTGTTTTGGGGCGGGGGTGGCTCAGTCGGTCGTGCGCCAGACTCGTAATCTGTAGTTCCAAGGTTCGAGCCCCAGCTGGGTCAGCGTTGAGATTTATCTCCGCAAAATTCCCTGCCTGCCCACGGTCAGTAGGGGACACCGATGAGGTTGGGAAGGCCGCCATCCATCGGATGGGACGTTAAGCCGTGGCCCCGTGTGCGGGAGAGCCATACCCTGTGCACGTTAAAGAACACGCTGGATGGCCTTGACGGGAGGCTACCATCTGTCTCCCAACAGCTGTTCCAGTGAGTCCCCTCCCCAAACCTTCTCTGAGCCTTCGGGGTCCATGTGACCTGGCCATTTAGCCCATGGTGTGCAAAAAAGTGCCGCTCAGAGGTAAAACAACCCAACCCAACTCGTGTTGTTTTTCTGCTGAGGTCCTGCCATCCTCATGGACCATCATCATCCTCATGGAACTGACAGTCTCCTGTCAAACCTCTGTACAAACAGCTGCTTGAGGGTTTATTTATTTATATTTTAATGTATGATGAGGGAAATGCACATAGTAGTATTTCATTAGTAATTATAAAATGTATTTTTCCTTTAGTGCTTAAATTTAAAAAGTTACTTTTCTTTGGTTCCTCTGAAAATAGTGGGCAGATCACTGCAGTCAATCGAATATCTACCACAACAGAACTCTAAACGCCGAAATTTCTACCATAAACAGATCACTTGAAACATTCGTTAAAATTTCACAATTTCGATATTTAGTGATCTATAATGATATAAATTAAAACTACCTTTGAAAATGCGAATTACATTTCATTAGTAACCAACTAAAAAAGAGATTTCCAATTATCTCTTAAAACCGTTCTGTCTCTTACTACCTTGGGCTTAGGGTCAAATCATTGTTCTCCATGGAATTTTCAAGACAGTCACATTCGATGACCAAAATTTCAAATTTCTAGCATAAAAACATCGTTTGCAATATTCGTTTTAAATTTTGGTATTTTTCGATTTTTTTTTCTATCGTTAGAGGGTGCAATTATAACTCATGGGAAATTTACAAAATGTAAATTGCAATATTTCATCAATACCTGCCCAACCAAAAAGAATTTTTAATTTATTTCTAAAAACACACTTGTCTGTTAAAACAATAGGAAGGGAGGGGAGGGAACGTTTACACAAAAGACTCATCGTTTCGTCATTATGAGTTAGAGAAGTAAAATTTAAAATCTGAAGAATTAGAGGAAATAATATTAAAATAACAAAATGGTGGAATCTTAAAATAGAAGGCGTACGAAACTTCAGATAAAAGTTATTTATGATTATTTTATGAATGTTTATTATTTTTTATTTTTAGCAGCAAATGTTACTAATAGTGAAAGAATTAGAGTCACGTATTAAGTCGATAAACAAAGTGGAAAAAATAAACGTTATAAATTTCAGGTTGCAAACAACTTTATACTTAACATGGATATTTATGATAAATTTGATTTCAGATATTTTTACATAATCTACTATAATAATAGGCTAACTTTTTAAAGCAGTCTAGTGATCAGATCGTCAAATCAAATTATTAATTGATTTGTATTTTTAACCGATTATGAGAAGATTTGTTTTCGTTGAATGGCAACTTCACCCTCACAGTAAACAGTTCGTACGTTATCGTTTTGCGCAACATTGGAAATTTCGAAGCATGGTACTAATGACTTTTTGAACTTAGGTGAATCGAATTATAGAAAGAGGGAATAATAATTATATATAGGAAAGTGTGCTGTGAAATACTTGCCGGAATAGATGCATCACTTCACTAAGAGTCGAAATCTGTAACTGAGAAACGTATTTTACTATATTATCAGAAGATTAGTTTTCATTGAATGGCAACTTCATTGAACGGTCACAGTTACTACTTTATAATTTTATTTGAATCTCCGCTTCCGTAGAGACTTTTCTTGATCACCAATTCTAGAAGACCGTGGCTTCTGATTAAACGAAAACAATAAAATTTCAATCCATAAGTCTAAATTTTATACCGGTAGGTTCAATTAGTTATGTAAAGTTACAACTTGATAACACAAAAATAAAAATCGAGAATATTATTTTTAGTCCATATATTTTTACATGGATATTGAAGTCTCATTACGAATAATTTAGCTGAATTATTTTTTTCATGTCATGTAATAGAATATATAACTGATATCACACGTATTCAAAAACACAATGTGTGAATAAAGGTATTTTTACAGATTTTCAATTCTATTTGGATGTTTGGCAACGGAACGTGAATTCCAAATAAATAAACAAACTGTAAATGAATTGATTTATTAACTAAGGTAATGAAATTGAATAAATCACAAACATTTTCTTCACTAGTCACACAAAACAAGAATAGGCTATCAGCAGTATAAAATGATTCCAATGATCACAATTTCCAGATTTTCTTTTAAACGAAGCGCATTTTTCTGCAATTCTGAAAAATTGCTATTTTACTTGAAACTAAAACATTTCGTATCAGTTAACACATTATTTAATCTTATCAGTTAACACATTATTCTTATCAGCTAACACATCTTATCAGTTAACACATTATTTAATTTTTTCTTATTAGTTAAACACATTATTTAATTCTGTTGCTATGTGGAAATTTCATGAATAATCGAAGGGGAAAATATTTCTTTGGTTTATGCTGCCATCTGTCGGACACTTTTAAAACTTCGAAATTAAGAATTCTATTTAAGTTTGGGTTGTTTTACCTCTGAGCGGCACTCTTTTGCACACCATGGGCTAAATGGCCAGGTCACATGGACCCCGAAGGCTCAGAGAAGGTTGGGGGAGGGGACCCACTGGAACAGCTGTTGGGAGACAGATGGTAGCCTCCCGTCAAGATCATCCAGCGTGTTCTTTAACGTGCACAGGGTATGTCTCTCCCGCACATGGGGCCACGGCTTAACGTCCCATCCGACGGACATCGGCCTTTCCAAGCCCATCGGTGTCCCCTACTGACCATGGGCAGGGCAGGGAATTTTGCGGAGATAAATCTCAATGCTGACCCAGCTGGGACTCGAACCTGGGAACTACAGATTACGAGCCTGACGCGCTACCCACTGAGCCGCCCCCGCCCCCTTCTATTTAAGTAGTAATTGTATAAAAATCAAAATATCGGAATAAGATTTTATACTTGCTAAAAACAACATTATTCACAATCTTTAAAATTGATAATTACAAGATAATAATGCACTAGCAAAATATGGATTATTAATCTTAATTTTCTGCAATTAATTGATTTCTTAGTTACCCTCTTTAGATAATTTCTCTATAAACACAGTAGACCTAGCAGCAAAATTATATATTGTAAACTTAATAGCTGAAAGAATAATTACTCTTTAACTGAATTTAAGGTAGTCAGATATTATTTGGAGTTTTGAAAATTCGTAATTCATTTTAAAATAAAATCTCTATAGTCCTCAGGTCAATTTTGAATGGTAAAGGTTTTTCATTCCTGTTTTTGAGTTTTTCTATATATTATCAAAAAGCGAAATAGCCAGAGCCAAAATCAAAGTTGAAACAACTCCATATAATAAATAAAAAATAAAATAAATACCTCCTCAAGCAGCTGCTTCCCACAGAGGTCTTCCCACAGGTGCCTGTCAGTTTATATGCTATTGTAGAAGGTCAGGACCTCAGCTGAAAAACCACACACACATCCATGCCTTACCTGAGGATCGAACCCAGGTCCCTTAGATCAGTAGCCAAGCGTGCTAATATATATTATGAAAAAAAATTGCACTTTAATATTTTTAATCGGAGCTGTATTTTTTTGGAATACCAAAAAACGGAAATGAAAAACTCTTAATATAAATTCTTCAACAACTTTCAGCACATATATAGAAATGCATTAAGTGTTTATTTTTGAAAATATATTATTTTGATGAGAGAAGTTTTTTTTCCCAAATCAATTCATGAAGAAACAGATAAGCAAACAACACTTTTTTTAAATATGTTATAAATACAACACTTCGCAAACACCATCAAAACTATAAAAGTTCAGAACTAACAAAAACCATCAACAAATTGTTTATCATCACCTAAGGAGCTTTCCAGCTCTTTCAGGTTATCAAAGAAATTATTTATTTTTGTCAAAGGAAATAAGTAATTGAACAAAAAAATTAAAAAGTCTCATGTGGTAGGATATGCATTTTCACCAAATATCACTTCCTATACAAATAATGCATAAAATTATTTAATCATTGTAAACGTATATTTAATGTTGCCGAAATTTGAAAAACATGCACGAAAACCTTTCTTAAAAGCTATTAAACATTCTTCATTTCTTATTATATATTCCAGTGAATGAAAAAACTTAGTTACAATGAAATTAAAAAATTGTATTGCGGAACAAAATAAAATTATAATTTTGTTGGTCATCAAATAATGTTGCGATGCATTCACTTGATTCGCATTGCACGAAGTTCCTTTTGGACAAGGCTGCAGGAATTGATCTCATAGAGGTCCTACATAGAGGATTTGATCCCATTAAAGACCCAGATAGAGAATTCCTTCATAAGACATTATGGATATATGGTCTATGTTACCTCGCCATGAAGACATTTCTTTGTGGGAATTTAAGCCACTTTTCTACAGTTATACCCTTGGATGTAGTATTCAGAATAAATCAAAAAAGGAAATAAAGATAATCTCAAGCAGCTGCTTGCCACTGAGATCTGACAGGAGCCTTCTGTTTAATACAATAGTAGATGTTGTGTCACAATAATTTTCAAAAATAAAAAGTATTTAATTTTTAAAATTCGAATTAATAAATTGAAAATAAATTAGATATGATTATTTAGAAGCGTGGATTTATATTACCCTTATTAATAGTATTGCAATTTCAAGTTTACTAGTTGTCTAGAATTAGGCAGGAGTCTGCCTAATTTTCGAATTGAAAATGCCCCACCCAAAAGGACATGTACAAACATGCAAATAGAAGAGTGGGTGTGTGCAGTTGAGATATGCAAATGATGATAATCCCAAGCCAATGACGTGTGGGGTGCAAGAAGGAACAGGCATTGTATTTTGTTTATGCAGGTGGAATTCGTGTGAGCGGTTGAGATTTGATGGTTCCATTGGAAATTGTTCAGCGAAGGCCGAAAATGTCTGGTACAAGCCGTCGACAGGTTTATCGCCATTTGGATGCTTTTGAGAGAGGAAGAATTATAGGCCTACGTGAAATGGATGGACTACAAGTCATGTTGCTGCCCATGTTCATCGGAATGCACGAACTGTTGGATGCTGTTGGCAACACTTGCGAAAAGAAGGTTCTATCATGCATCGCAGAAGGACTGGTGCCGTCCGGCAGACGTCAGTACGGCTTGATAGGCGAATTGTTCAACATGCTCGTTCGTCACCACAGAGCACTGCAGGCGATGTTCGATGGGCTGTGTCAGCAGCCATGGACGACCATATTGACAAACCGAATTTTGCACGAGGCACACCTGCGCTCTACGCAACTGTTACATTCACTGCCATTGGCTGCAAACGATCGCAGCACTCGTTTGGCTTGGAGCCGAAGTTGTGCAAACTGAGGTCACTAAACACACTGTTGTGTTTAGGGATGAATCAAGTTTCTGTCTGGGTGCTGACAATCGACGGGTCCATGTATGGGGACAACCTGGCGAGAGGAGGGATCTAGCTTTTGTTCCTGACCGGCACACCGCCCTTCAACCAGGCATAGTGGTATGGGGTGCTACTGGATAGGACAGCAGGTCCCATCTTGTCTGCCTCACGGGAACACTGACAGCTGCGTGATACGTTAGCGCAGTTCTGCAGCCCATTTGGTTACAGTTCCTGGGAGGCATGCAGCAGCCCATTTTCCAGCATGACAACGCCCGTGGACACATTGCTAGGGTCTCCAGAAAATGTTTGCAACATGTTCAAGTATTTCCATGGCTGGCAGGATCTCCAGATTTATCCCCCAAATAAAATCTGTGGGACCACATTGTACGACGTGTGCAATTTTCGCAGCTGCTGGCGCTATATATCTCGATGAATTATGGGAGAAAGCCAATGCTGCTTGGTGTGCAATTCCTCAGAACCATGTCCGTCGACTGTATGACTCCATGCCACGCTGTATTTCTCACTGTATTGTCGTTCACGGTGGTTCAACCACCTATTGAAGCAATCACATTGTACTGCTTTATCTCTTCTTCTAACTACTGCAAGTGGCTGCAAATTAAATCATGGTAAGCCAGCATGTATTGCTCTGTGTATGCTACATTTCACCTGTATCACCACAATACTTCTGGGTGGAGCAATTTCAACGCCGTGCAGTGTATAACGTTGATTCTCTGCACATGCATAATGCGACTTTTTGCCTGATCGTCAAATCCAATTATAAATTAAAATGCATTTTTAACCGATTATGAGAAGATTGGTTTTCGTTGAATGGCAACTTCACCCTGACAGTAAACAGTTCTTACGTTATCATTTTGCGAAACATTCGAAATTTCGAAGCATGGTACTGATCACTTTTTCAACTTAGTTGCATCGAATGATAGATATAGATAATAATTATATATAGGAAAGTTTGCTGTGAAATACTTGCCGGAATAGATGCATTTTACTAGATTATCAGAAGATTAGTTTTGAATGAATGGCTACTTGATTAAACGGTCACATTCATGCCTTTAGAATTTTTATTTCAATAAAACTTTCGCAGAAACGTTTAAAGTTTCAGTAATCTTTGGTTATTAGTTTGTTGATTTGAAAAAGACTTTTCACTCTGTTGATCACCTTAATTTGTGGTTGATTGTGATATCGTCTGGCATACCGGACAACTTAGTTAACATAATGAAAGTTCTCTATAATAAACACTGAATCGTGTGTGAGAGTTGGTAAGGCTTATAGCAGTTGGTTTAGCATTGCTTCTAATGTTCAAGAAGGGTGTATTTTGACTCCTTTTCTCTTTTCTTTGGTTATTTATTATGTTATACGAATTTCACTGCAAGGTACAAATGCTGGCCTCAAGTGGTCCGGAGTTCTCAAAATTTATGATTTAGACTATACTGATGATTTAGCACTTATGAATTAGATGGTTTGATTTGGTAAGTAATGATGAGGTTAGGCAAAGGAGTCAGCAATCTCGTTGAAGCAATATATTGTGCAGAGAGACTCCGTTGGTTTGGATATGTTGCCCATATGGATAATTATAGATTAGCGAATAGGTTTATGAACAATGTGCCTAAAGGTCTCAGAAAGAGGGGGGAGACCTAGGATGAGATGTGCGAATATGTAGCACAGGAACTTGTGAAATTGGTCTACAATGATCAGGTGCAGCAGATGTAGCTCAGGACAGATGAGTTTGGTGAACTAAATTTCGTAATATGGTTTAAACCCGTAACCCATGGCTCAGAATGATTTTGTTTGTATATATGTATTATAAACAAGACTTCAATTTCAATATACTGAAACGGGACATGCACCTAGAAGTATGGAAAACGAGACTGTGTTACAACTAGAGGTCCTCTATAGTTAGAGGCTGGCCTTCTTCTTCTTATACATCCTTCTTTCTAAGCTGGACCTATTTGTAAAGGGGGCCTCGGCCCCCTTATCATCAGGTCCATACGCATAAAGGGCAGTGGGTGCGGATGAAAACAGCAAAGACTGGCCAGCACAGTGAAGGCTGGCAACCGTACATATTGGCAATTGGGCTTTAGGCCGCAGGCCGCCCACTGGTGGAGAGGCAGATGTTGAAGGGTGAAGGAGAATAAATACCAGTTGCATGTCATGTGAAGGGGGGGAAGGGGGGGGAGAGATAGAGGAAGAAGTAGTGTATATATTTTTTTTTATAATTTTCCGAGTGGCGAATGTTATGTTATTTTATGAAGTTGTGGCCATGGTTGGTTGCCAGTATGGTAGATTTGAGTCAATCAAAGGGGGATGAAATATTTGGTGGGGGAGCAGAGACGGTGGGATAGGTAAAACTTCTGTATCAGGAAGATGGAGAAGGAAATATTTATGGATGCTTATCTAACACCAGAGGTTAGCATTGGGTTGCCCTGCCATGCAGTGAAATGTTGGGCAGGGGTGGATCTGGGAAAAGTCATAGATCAGTGACAGCCATATATATGGGAAGGAGTATGATAAAGATAATCTTTTAGTTTGGGAGGAGAAGGGAAGAAAATGATATAGCAACGTTATATGAGTTGGAAATCAAATTTATGTGGTCAGTGTGTGGTGGTCAGTGTTTAAATTTTATAGAGCCAGTAGAAGGTGAGAGGCTGGCCATCTTGGTGATTCACTGCCATTGGTTGATTAAATCACGTGGTTTATGGACGCCATGTTTTGTCGTACTGTGCGACGAAAGCCTATGAGTTAGTGTATGTGCCAAGTTAAAACTTCTCAGTTGTTATAGTTTCATATAATTCTACCACTTTTTTTGTCTATAAAAGCTGTCATATTTTATGAATGCCTCACTGCACTGCATTTGGGTGTAAAAATTTCACTCAAAGAAATAAATTAATGAATATTTTTTTCTGAGAAACTCCATCAGAAGACCGCAATCGGCTAGAAAAGTGAAATGAGCTAACTGAAAACCAATAAATAATTTCTTTTAAGGTTCGTTTGAAAAACGAGCTAATGTTTTCACTTCGTCATCTGCCTATGCCAATATTTGTCCGTCTCTCTGTTGTCTATCCATCTGTCTTTCCACCTGTCTGTCTATAGACAAAGTTCACTTTTATCAATTTTTTTTGCTTTTAGAGCTAAATAAAAAATTCTTTTTGGGTTGGATAGGTGTGGAACAAATACTGCGATTGATTCGCAATTTTGAAAAATTTCAATATCTTTAAAAGCACCCTCTAGCGGTGCGAAAAGACGGAAAATGCTAAAATTTTAAACAAATATTGCAAACAAACTATTTAAACTGCAAATCTGAAATTTTGGTAGTAGAGTGTTATGGTCAGAAGGTTTTCAATGGCAACAAGGCTTTGACGTCTTAGCCAAAGGGGGTGCGAAAATGAAAAATTTTCTTAAAGAAATAAACGAAACTATTTTTTTTTTGTTTTACAGGCACTAACAAAATATTAATAATTTAAACAATATTTGATAAACGTGTATAAATCAATAAATGTTTTTATGGAAAAAATTTCGCCGACATACGGGATTCGAAACATAGGAGAAACTGCCAGAATATTCTAACCCTTGGAAATAATGCTGTCTGTCCTTTTTCCACTAATAATGACTATCGCTCTTCCCGTGAATTTTGAGCGCCTCCATTTGACATCTATGACCTCGAATGGCAACTATTTCTTTTTTAGTGCTCTGAGTAAGATTTATATAAATAATGAAGTCACATCATGCTATTTAGCGTTATTAATAATTCAAACAATATTTGATAATCTCGGTGTTACCTGTAGACGTGTAAACATCTATAAATCAATAAACGTCTTTTGTGAAAAAAGCCGGCGTTAGTTCAACAAGCTAAAATACTCTAGCATGTTTCTGGAGATATGCGGGTTCGAATCCTGTATGTTCGCAAAAAATTTTTCCACAGAAATATTAATATTTACATTTTTCGAATACCCATCAGTTGGAATTTCCAGTGTTCGAGAGTGCTAAAGTCGGTAAATAAAAACTAGAAAAGCCAACTCTAGTGGCAGAAAAAGCTGGAAAATACCAAATCTTTAAATAAATATTGAAAACGATCTGTTTTTGGGAGAAATTTAAATTTTTGGTCACAGAGTGTAATGATTAAGTGGTTTACCCTAATAGTAATCATTTGTCCCGTTGGTAAAATGCAACTTTTCTGCTTTAAGAGATAAATAAAAATCTTTTTTTTTTTGCACAATACAGGTACTAATAAAATATTAATAGTTTATTTTCTCAATTAAACAGTAGTTCGAATTTCCACTGTCAGATGGTACTGAAAGTGTAAAATAACTAGAAGAACGCATATCGCCTCTGGCGCATATGGGAATCTCATTTTCAAAGAGAATGAAGTTCTTCCTTTGCCTACTTTTTCACTCCTTAAAAGTTTTAATTATGAATGTTCGTGTTGTTTTTCTGCTGAGGTCCCGTCATCCTCATGGACCGGCGGAGGTGGCTTAGTCGGTAGCGCGCCAGGCTCGTAATCTGTAGTTCCCAGGTTCGAGTCAAAGCTCGGTCAGCGTTGAGATTTATCTTTGCAAAATTCCCCGCCCTGCCCACGGTCAGTAGGGGACACCGATGGGCTTGAAAAGGCCGCCGTCCGTCGGATGGGACATTAAGCCGTGGCACGCATGCGTTAAAGAACACGTTGGATGACCTTGACGGGAAGCTACCATCTGTCTCCCAACAGCTGTTCCAGTGGGTCCCCTCCCCCAACCTTCTCTGAGCCTTCGGGGTCCATGTGCCCTGGCCATTTAGCCCATGGTGTGCAAAAAATTGCCGCTCGGAGGAAAAACAACCCAAACAACAACAATCCAAATCCTCATGGACCTTCTACTATGGCGTATAAACTGACAGTCTCCTATCAGACCTCTGTACAAGCAGCTGCTTGAGGGGTTATTTATTTTTTAATGTATGATTGGGGAAATGCACATAGTAGTATTTTATTAGTAATTATGTACTAAAAAAAACTTAAATAAGATAATTGATGTCAGTGGAATTTCTACTATAACAGATCTATACACGCCGAAATGTCTACCATAAACATGATCTCTGATGATATAAATTAAAACTACCATTGAAAATGCGAATTACATTTCATTAGTAGCCAACTAAAAAAGAGGTTTCCAATTATCTCTTAAAAGAAAGCCGTTCCGTTTCTTACCTACCTTGGGCTTAGGGTGAATTCATTGTTGTCAATGGAATTTTCGAGACCGCCATATTCCACGACCAGAATTTCAAATTTCTAGCATAAATACATTGGCTACTGATCTAAGGGACCTGGGTTCGAGCCCCAGGTAAGACATGGATGTATGTGTCGTTTTTCTGCGGAGTCCTGTCATCCATCTCTCAGACCCTTTTACTCTGTCATATAAACTGACAGACTCCTGTCAGACCTCTGTGGCAAGCAGCTGCTTGAGGGGGTATTTATTTATTTAATATTTATTACCCAAGTAATAGGTTCACATATTGCTAATTCTTCACCTTTTTTTCAATAATTTATTGGATTTGTTAGAGTTCATCACTCTGATAGGAAACTGTTCTTCATCTACACTGACTAAAATCCTTGCAACCAGGATACCATGAGCCAAAGCTCGTTTACCAGTGACTGACAATCAATTGAATCCGTTGGTTTAGCATTGCTTTTAATGTTCAAGAAGGGTGTATTTTGACTCCTTTTCTCTCTACTTTGGATATTGATTATGTTATACGAATTTCACTGCACGGTACAAATGCTGGCCTTAAGTGGTCCGGAGTTCTCAAAATTTATGATTTAGATTATACTGATGATTTAGCACTTATGGCATTAGGTGGTTTGATTTTGTAAGTTGGGTTGTTTTACCTCTTAGCAACACTTTTTTGCACACCATGGGCTAAACGGCCAGGTCACATGGACCCCGAAGGCTCAGAGAAGGTTTGGGGAGGGAACCCACTGAAACAGCTGTTGGGAGACAGATGGTAGCCTCCTGTCAAGGCCATTTAGCGTGTTCTTTAACGTGTACAGGGTATGTCACTCCCGTACACGGGACAACGGCTTAACGTCCATCCGACGGACGGCGGCCTTTCCAATCCCATCGGTGTCACCTACTGACCGTGGGCAGGGCGGGGAATTCTGCGGAGATAAATCTCAACGCTGACCCAGCTGGGACTCGAACCTTGGAACTACAGATTACGAGCCTGGCGCGCTACCGACTGAGCCACCCCCGCTCTTCTGGCCATAGAGATAATGATGAAAATGCTGTATTGCTTTTACTATTGCAAACAGTACTTTACGTATGACAATAATTTCGTTCTGTTTCGGATAGAGTTTTACTAAAGTATGCAATAACCTTTTCTTGTCCGTCTTGTTGTTGTGAAATTGTCAGTATCTATTATGAACTGTTTTCCAGTTTGTGAATATGCTAACACTGGTGCTGTGGAAAGAGTGCACTGGTGCACTTCAACTGTTGGAAGACCACTTCACATTCGGTGGTCCACATGAACACCTGGTCCTCCTCCATCAGACGATGTAATGGCCTTGCGATGTTGGAGAAAACCTTGGCAAATCTTCTATATTAGGTGCAAAGTTAAATAAAATTATGAAGTAAATGGAGGAAGCCAGTCTCTTACAGCTTCTACCTTACTATTATCAGTCTTATCTATTATGTATGTGTTATCTATGATGTAGTGATAACAGTCCAAGGAAATGAACTTCTTGCTGGAACAGTTTACACTTTGTCGGTCCCAATTTTAGCTTGGTCGCCCTAAGATTTTCAAACACCTGATGCAGATTTCTCAAATGTTTCTCAAAAGTCTTTCCAAGAACGATGATGTCGTCGAAGTAAATCAGGCAGACCTCCCAAGACAAACCTTTGAGCACCGACTCTATTAGTCGTTCAAACTTTGCAGGTGCGTTGCAAAGTCTAAATGGCATCACTTTAAACTGCCAAAGTCCGTTTCCTGTAGTGAAAGCTGTTTTCTCACGGTCTTCAGGATGCATACCAACTTGCCAATAGACGCTCTTCAAGTCTAATGTCGAGAACCATTCTGACCCAGATAGAATGTCAAGTGTGTCATCAATCCTGAATAAAAGAAAGCAGTCATTCTTCGTCATATCATTCAATCTGTGGTAATCCACACAAAATCAGGTAGATCCCTCCTTTTTCTTGAAAAGAACCACTGGTGATGTCCAGGGACTCGATGATGGTTCAGTGATGTCTTTAGCTTCCATGTCCCTTATGATTTGTTCTGTTCCCTCTCGTTTCGCTAATGGAAGCCTTCTTGCTGGTAGGTGGACTGGCGGAGAATCACCAGTGCTGATCTTATGTTTTGTCAGGTTTGAACGGACATAATCATTTGAAGTAGCAGGAAAAATATCGGAAAACTATTTAAGCAAGTTCTCGGTCTTAGCAGCTTGGTCTTCAGTTAATATTCTTCCTTCTTCATTTCCAAAAGCAAGTAAAATGAGAGGGGATGTCTGTATGGTGTTGGTTTGAATCAGTAACTTCTATTCTGTTTATACTTGTTGTTACGATATACGGGACCTGGGTTCGAGCCCCGGGTAAGGCATGGATGTTCGTGTTGTTTTCTGCTGAGGTCCTGCCATCCTCTCAGATCTTTTACTGTGGCATATAAACTGACAGGCTCCTGTCAGACCTCTGTGGCAAGCAGCTGCTTGAGGGGGTATTTATTTATTTAATATTTATTACCCAAGTAATAGGTTCACATATTGCTAATTCTTCATATTTTTCTTCAATATTTTATTGGATTTGTTACAGTTCATCACTCTGATAGGAAACTGTTCTTCATCTACACTGACTAAAATCCTTGCAACCAGGATACCATGAGCCAAAGCTCGTTTACCAGTGACTGACAATCAATTGAAACCGTTGGTTTAGCATTGCTTTTAATGTTCAAGAAGGGTGTATTTTGACTCCTTTTCTCTTTACTTTGGTTATTGATTATGTTATACGAATTTCACTGCACGGTACAAATGCTGGCCTTAAGTGGTCCGGAGTTCTCAAAATTTATGATTTAGATTATACTGATGATTTAGCACTTATGGCATTAGGTGGTTTGATTTTGTAAGTAATGGTGAGGTTAGGCAAAGGAGTCGGCAATCTCGTTGAAGCAATATATTGTGCAGAAAGAGACTCCGTTGGTTTGGCCATGTTGCCCATATGGATAATTACATTTTAGCGAATAGGGTTACGAACAGTGTGCATAAAGGCCTCAGAAAGAGGGGGGAGACCTAGGATGACATGTGCGGGTTGGGTTGTTTTACCTCTGAGCGGCACTTTTTTGCACACCATGGGCTAAATGGCCAGGTCACATGGACCCCGAAGGCTCAGAGAAGGTTGGGGGAGGGGACCCATTGAAACAGCTGTTGGGAGACAGATGGTAGCCTCCCATCAAGGCCATCCAGCGTGTTCTTTAACGTGCACAGGGTATGGCTTTCCCGCACACGGGGCCACGGCTTAACGTCCCATCCGACGGACGGCGGCCTTTCCAAGACCATCGGTGTCCCCTACTGACCGTGGACACGGCGGGTAATTTTGCGGAGATAAATCTCAACGCTGACCCAGCTGGGACTCGAACCTGGGAACTACAGATTACGAGCCTGGAGCGCTACCGACTGAGCCACCCCCGCCCCGAGATGTGCGGACATGTCAAACAGAACCATCTTAGAATTGGTCTCAATGACCAGGTGCAGCAGATGTAGCTCAGGATAGATGCGTTTAGCGAACAAAATTGCATTATCTAGTTTAAACTCCGTAACCCATGGCTCAATGATTTTGTTTGTATATATGTATTATAAACAAGACTTCAATTTCAATATACTGAAATGGAACATGAACGTGAAACAATGGAAAACGAGACTATTACAACGTGCCACTCGAGGTATAGCACGGAGTGAGAATTACGTCATTTGCGAGATCGAACGATGAAGTTGAAACGAAAAAACAGAATTCTATTTCTTCCCTGCTTGCCTTTGATTATATTCCAGATAAGTTGAATGTCTAATAATAGTTCGAAGAATCTGTGTGTAGAAGAATGTGATCAATCGTAATATGTGAGGTATTAAGAAGGTTGGTATTAAGAAGTGCAGTTTTCGAGATACTTTTAGTTTGTGGTACCTTCAGTGATCAGTTTTGGATGTTTAACTGATAAGAAAGGTTTTAGTTTCCAGTAAAATAGCAATTTATCTGAATTGCAGAAAAATGCGCTTCGTTTAAAAGAAAATATGGAAATTGTGATCATTGGAATCATTTTATACTATTGATAGCCTATTCTTGTTTTGTGTGACTAGTAAAGAAAATGTTTATGATTTATTCGATTTCACTACCTTAGTTAATAAATCAATTCATTTATAGTTTGTTTATTTATTTGGAATTCACGTTCCGTTGCCAAACATCCAAATAGAATTGAAAATCTGTAAAAATACCTTTATTCACACATTGTGTTTTTGAATACGTGTGATATCAGTTATATATTCTATTACATGGCATGGAAAAAATAATTCAGCTAAATTATTCGTAATGAGACTTCAATATCCATGTAAAAATATATGAACTAAAAATAATATTCTCGATTGTTATTTTTGTGTTATCAAGTGTTACTTTACATAGCTAACTGAACCTACCGGTATAAAATTTAGACTTATGGATTGAAATTTTATTATTTTCGTTTAATCAGTTGTATTAATCTTAAGGAATACGTGTTCAAGAAAAGTCTCTACGGAAGCGGAGATTCAAATAAAATTATAAAGTAGTAACTGTGACCGTTCAATGAAGTTGCCATTCAATGAAAACTAATCTTCTGATAATACAGTAAAATACGTTTCTCAGTTACAGATTTCGACTCTTAGTGAAGTGATGCATCTATTCCGGCAAGTATTTCACAGCACACTTTCCTATATATAATTATTATTCCCTCTTTCTATAATTCGATTCACCTAAGTTCAAAAAGTCATTAGTACCATGCTTCGAAATTTCCAATGTTGCGCAAAACGATAACGTACGAACTGTTTACTGTGAGGGTGAAGTTGCCATTCAACGAAAACAAATCTTCTCATAATCGGTTACAAATACAAATCAATTAATAGTTTGATTTGACGATCTGATCACTAGATTGTTTTAAAAAGTTAGCCTATTAATATTGTAGATTATGTAAAAATATCTGAAATCAAATTTATCATAAATATCCATGTTAAGTATAAAATTGCTTGCAACCTGAAATTTATAATATTTATTTTTCCCATTTTGTTTATCGACTTAATACATGACTCTAATTCTTTCACTGTTAGAAACATTTGCTGATAAAAATAAAAAAATAATAAACATTTATAAAATAATCATAAATAACTTTTTTCTGAAGTTTCGTACGCCTTCTAAGATTCCACCATTTTTTTATTTTAATATTATTTCCTCTAATTTTTAAGATTTTAAATTTTATTTCTCTAACTCATAATGACGAAACGATGAGTCTTTTGTGTAAACGTTCCTTCCCCTCCCTTCCTATTGTTTTAACAGAAAAGTATGTTTTTAGAAATAAATTAAAAATTCTTTTTGGTTGGGCAGGTATTGATGAAATATTGCAATTTACATTTCGCGAATTTCCCATGAGTTATAATTGCACCCTCTAACGATAGAAAAAAAATCAAAAAATCCTAAAATTTAAAACGAATATTGCAAACGATGTTTTTATGCTAGAAATTTGAAATTTTGGTCATCGAATGTGACCGTCTTGAGAATTCCATGGAGATCAATGAGTTGACCCTAAGCCCAAGGTAGTAAGAAACGGAACGGTTTTAAGAGATAATTGGAAATCTCTTTTTTAGTTGGTTACTAATGAAATGTAATTCGCATTTTCAAAGGTAGTTTTAATTTATATCATTATAGATCACTAAATATCGAAATTGCGAAACTTTTAACGAATGTTTCAAGTGATCTGTTTGTGGTAGAAATTTCGGCTTTTAGAGTTCTGTTGTGGTAGATATTCCATTGACTGCAGTGATCTACCCTCTATTTTCAGAGGAACGAAAGAAAAGTAACTTTTTAAATTTAAGAACTAAAAGAAAAATACATTTTATATTTTATAATTACTAATGAAATACTACTATGTGCATTTCCCTCATCATACATTAAAAAATAAATAAATAACCCCTCAAGCAGCTGTTTGTACAGAGGTTTGATAGGAGACTGTCAGTTCCATGAGGATGATGATGGTCCATGAGGATGGCAGGACCTCAGCAGAAAAACAACACGAGTTGGGTTGGGTGGTTTCACCTCTGAGCGGCACTATTTTGCACACCATGGGCTAAATGGCCAGGTCACATGGACCCCGAAGGCTCAGAGAAGGTTGGGGGAGGGGACCCACTGGAATAGCTGTTGGGAGACGTATGGTAGCCTATCGTCGACGCCATCCAGTGTGTTCTTTAACGTTGGGTTGTTTTACCTCTGAGGGGCACTTTTTTGCACACCATGGGCTAAATGGCCAGGCCACAAGGACCCCGAAGCCTCAGAGACAGTTGGGGGAGGGGATCCACTGGAACAGCTGTTGGGAGACAGATGGTAGTGTCCCGTCAAGTCCATCCAGCGTGTTCTTTAACGTTAGGTTGTTTTACCTTTGAGGGGCACTTTTTTGCACACCATGGGCTAAATGGCCAGGTCACATGGACCGCAAAGGCTCAGAGAAAGTTGGGAGAGAGGACCCACTGGAAAACCTGCTGGGAGATAGATGGTAGTCTGCGGTCAAGGACATCCAGCGTGTTCTTTAACGTTGGGTTGTTTTACCTCTGAGCGGCAATTTTTTGCACACCATGGGCTAAATGGCCAGGTCACATGGACCTCGAAGGCTCAGAGACTGTTGGGGGAGGGGACCCACTGGAACAGCTGTTGGGATACAGATCGTAGTCTCCCGTCAAGACCATCCAGCGTGTTCTTTAACGTTGGGCTGTTTTACCTCTGAGCGGCACTTTTTTGCACACCATGGGCTAAATGGCCAGGTCACATGGACACCGAAGGCTCAGAGACAGTTCGAAGACGGGACCCACTGGAACAGCTGTTGGGAGACAGATGGTAATCTCCCCTCAAGGCCGTCCAGCGTGTTCTTTAACGTTGGGTTGTTCTACCTCTGAGCGACACATTTTTGCACACCATGGGCCAAATGGCCAGGTCAAATGGACCCCGAAGGCTCATAGAAGGTTGGGAGAGGGGACCCACTTTAAAAGCTGCTGGCAGACAAATGGTAGCCTCCCGTCAAGGCCATCCAACGTGTTCTTTAACGTTGGGTTGTTTTACCTCTTAGCGGCACTTTTTTGCACACCATGGGCTAAATGGCCAGGTCACATGGACCCCGAAGGCTCAGAGAAGGTTGGGGGAGGGGACCCACTGGAACAGCTGTTGGGAGACAGATGGTAGTCTCCGGTAAAGTCCATCCATCGTGTTCTTTAACGTTGGGTTGTTTTACCGATGAGCGGCACTTTTTTGCACATCATGGGCTAAATGGCAGGTCACATGGACACCGAAGGCTCAGAGAAGGTTGGGGGAGGGGACCCACTGGAACAGCTGTTGGGAGACAGATGGTAGTCTCCCGTCAAGGCCATCCAGCGTGTTCTTTAACGTTGGGTTGTTTTACCTCTGAGCGGCAATTTTTTGCACACCATGGGCTAAATGGCAAGGCCACACGGACCCCGAAGACTCAGAGAAGGTTGGGGGAGGGGATCCACTGGAAGAGCTGTTGGGAGACAGAGGGTAGCCTCCCGTCAAGGCCATACAGCCTGTTCTTTAATGTTGGGTTATTTTACCTCTGAGCGGCACTTTTTTTGCACACCATGGGCTAAATGGCCAGGACACAAGGACCCCGAAGGCTCAGAGAAGGTGGGGGAGGGGACCCACTGGAACAGCTTTTGGGAGACAGATGGTAGCCTCCCGTGAAGGCCATCCAGCGTGTTCTTTAACGTGCACAGGGTATGGCTCTCCCGCACACGGTGCCACGGCTTAACGCCCCATCCGACGGACCGCGGCCTTTCCAAGCCCATCGGTGTCCCCTACTGACCGTGGGCAGGGCGGGGAATTTTGCGGAGATAAATCTCAACGCTGACCTAGCTGGGACTCGAACCTGGGAACTGCAGATTACGAGCCTGGCGCGCTACCGACTGAGCCAACCCCGCCCCAAAATGATACAGCACATCATGGTTTCATTGTTGCTCGTTCATCTGTCGTAACAACACTTAATACCGAAACTAATTATAAGAATTCATCATACGTAGATTAGCAATTTAACTGGAATGATCACGTATAAGTAATATTAGAAATCGATTGCTGCCTACCGTACCTCTTGATTTCTTGCGTCCTCACTCCGACCCCTATTTGACCTTGAATGCAACACCAGATCTGTAAATTCCTCTCATTTCTGAGTTCTACTGACCGAAAGACTGACTGAAAGTTGAAGAACTGAAAGAAGAAGATTGAAAAGATTATATTTCTTCATTTTCACACGAGACAGATAAAATTGGTTATGTAAGATTGGTGTAGAGGAAGAACTGTCTTGAGACAGATAGCATCCGAACCCACGGCCTCCCGATGGCACGTCAGAGCACGTGGATTAAATTAATACTTATCCAACGGGAAACAAAACCTACATTTAACTCTTAAAGCAAAAAACTGAATATTTCTTCCCCTATGCAAGTGAAAGAACAAATCAAATCTCTACTATGAAAAAATAAAACATCTTCACCATCAAAATATTGAGCTTAATTGTGCTATTGAGCCCATCGGGGGGATCTCACTCTTACCCTCCATCGTTTTATGCTATTCCAGAACAGAGCCTGGAAACACTTAAAAGAACACTGCTCAAACATATGGACCTCAGTCGGTAGCGCGCCAGGATCGTGATCTGTAATTCCCAGGTTCGAGTCATCAGCGTTGAGATATTATCCCCGCCCTGCCCACGGCCAGTAGGGCACACCGATGGGATTGGAAAGACCGCCGTCCGTCGTATGTGACGTTAAGCCGTGGCCCGTGGGCGGGAGAGCCATACCCTGTGCACGTTAAAAAACACGCTGGATCGTCTTGAAGGGAGGCTACCATCTGTCTCCCAACACTTCTTCCAGTGGGTCCCCTCTCCAACCATCTCTGAGCCTTCGGGGTCCTTGTGACCTGGGCATTTAGCCCACGGTGTGCAAAAAAGTGCCGCTCAGAGGTAAAACCATCCAATCCAATGCTCAAACATATTAAGAAATAATATAACTAATACATCATTACTCTTGCGATACCTATAATTTAACCTGAAACTGAACCTGAATCTCAAACCACAAACGCGAAATGAGGATATTTTATGGACAATTAGATGCAGAAATTCGTAAATCTAATTCCGTAAGAATTTTTTAAAGAAGTCCTTGATCACACGATAATAAGAATACTTGTAATAATTTATTTAAATTTTCTGTAAGTAGCACTGTAAAGAAAAAGTAATCTTAATAAAAAAAAGAAATAAAAATCATGGATTTTTATTTTATTGAAGTCTGGTGGTGAATTGTTTAGGCTAATTTCTTTAGCATCGCAAATAAAAATCAAAAAAAGTAAAACAAGGAGTTTAAGAAAGGATAAACTAAAACTTTCAAATCATATTTCCATTATTATTAAACATGGAATTCCCATTGTCGTCTAACTGCTCCCATTTATAATTTTACATGTCTTTAAAAATAACTCTTCAAATGTGCATCCAATAGACAAAGATTTATTAATTTTTGTTTTGCATCTATTACCTTTTAATTGCATTCTCAAAATAGGCATGGTCCCCCTTGCACCCCCCCCCCCCCCTTAAATCCGACCCTATTTTGGAACAATATATATTAAGTCATAAAAGCAAGGAGTGTCTAAGGGAAAAGAGAGCTAACTTCCATTGGTCTACGGGTAGGTCTCCTCAGAGAACGCTTCCGTTTTAGGCCTCTTGTACTTGTTCAAAACGGTATGATCGCAAAGAATCAGAAGAAATAATCTCATTGGGATTATTGCTTACAGCCTCAAAAAATCTTTTTAAAATGCGTTTTATGTGTGTGTGTATATGTAAGGTCGATGCCGAGGTCTTTATGGAGTTGTCTGTTAGTGACAGACCAGGGGGCATCGACCGCAGTTCTCAAAATCTTGTTCTCTAAGACCTGAATCTTACGAATATTGGTTGGTGTAGTATTCGCCCATATGGGTGAAGCATAGAGAATCACCGGTCTGATGATCATAAAGTTCAAGTTATTTAATTTCCTTAAAATTTATATTAATAATTAGAGCTCCTCCATTATAATTAGAGCTCCTCTATTTTTTTTTTCAAAATTCGAGTTGGGTTGTTTTACCTCTGAGCGGCACTTTTTTGCACACCATGGGCTAAATGGCCAGGTCACATGGACCCCGAAGGCTCAGAGAAGGTTGGGGGAGGGGACCCACTGGAACAGCTGTTGGGAGACAGAATTTGTTGCCTCCTGTCTAGGCCATCAAGCGTGTTCTTTAATGTTGGGTTGTTTTACCTATGAGCCGCACTTTTTTGCATACCATGGGCTAAATGACCAGGTCACAAAGACCCTGAAGACTCAGAGAAGGTTGGGGGAGGGGACCCGCTGGAACAACTGTTGGGACACAGATGGTAGCCTCCCGTCAAGGCCATCCAGCGTGTTCTTTAACGTGCACAGGGTATAGCTTTCCCGCACACGAGCCACGGCTTAACGTCCCATACGACGGACGGCGGCCTTTCCAAGCCCAGCGGTGTCCCCTACTGACCGTGGGCAGGGCGAGGAATTTTGCGGATATAGATCTCAACGCTGACCGGAACCTGGGAACTACAGATTACGAGCCTGGCGCGCTATCGACTGAGCCATCCCCGCCCCATCAAAATTAGGTGTTTTGTTCTTGCAGTGTACAGGCCTACTGTATATAAGTGGCCTTGCCCATGTGCAGGAGAGCCATACCATGTGCACGTTAAAGAACACGCTGGATGGCCTCGACGTGATGCTACATTGTGTCTTGGTGTGGGGTGCCAGTAGTCGGGCATCTCTGTCAGAACTGGTCATTGTAAGGGGATCTCTAATAGCCCAGCGATATGTTACCAACATTTTGAAGCCACTAGTTGTCCCATTTGTTCTGCAGCACGGAACCTTTTAATAGCAAGATGACGAATATCCCCACACAACCCCCATTAGTCTGCAGTATCTACACGAGCAAAACTTTCACGTACTACCATGGCCAGCAGGCTCGTCGAACTTTTCACTTATAGAACATGTCTTGGACATGATGGCCGACAGTTCCAACAACACCCAAAAAGGATAGGGTTCGGTTGTTTTACCTATGAGCCGCACTTTTTTGCACACCATGGACTAAATGATCAGGTCACAAAGACCCCGAAGACTCGGAGAAGGTTGGGGGAGGTAACCCACTGGAACAGCTGTTGGGAGACAGATGGTAGCCTCCTGTCAAGGCCATCAAGGGTGTGCCTTAATGTTGGGTTGTTTTACCTATGAGCCGCACTTTTTTGCACATCATGGGCTAAATGACCAGGTCACAAGGACCCCGAAGCCTCAGAGAAGGTTGGGTGAGGTAACCCACTGGAACAGCTGTTGGGAGACAGAAGGTGTTGCCTCCTGTCAAGGCCATCAAGCGTGTTCTTTAATGTTGAGTTGTTTTACCTATGAGCCGCACTTTTTTGCACACCATGGGCTAAATGACCAGGTCACAAGGACCCCGAAGACTCAGAGAAGGTTGGGGGAGGTAACCCACTGGAACAGCTGTTGGGAGACAGAAGGTGTTGCCTCCTGTCTAGGCCATCAAGCGTGTTCTTTAATGTTGGGTTGTTTTACCTATGAGCCGCACTTTTTTGCACACCATGGGCTAAATGACCAGGTCACAAAGACTCTGAAGACTCAGAGAAGGTTGGGGGATTGGACCCGCTGGAACAACTGTTGGGAGACAGATGGTAGCCTCCCGTCAAGGCCATCCAACGTGTTCTTTAAAGTGCACAGGGTACGGCTCTCCCGCACACGGGGCTATGGCTTAACGTCCCATCCGACAGACGGAGGCCATTCCAAGCATATCGGTGTCCCCTACTAACCGTGGGCAGGGCAGGGAATTTTGTGGAGACAAACACCCAATAGGTGCGCCAACCATTGTCGATGAAATGGAACAGTGACTACGCGCTATTTGGCGTTCTATCTCTCAGGAGGACATTATAGAGCTGTAGGACAGTTTTCCCCGCCATATTCATGAATGCATTGCTCTACAGGGCGGTTCAACATCATACTAATTATATCAGTTTACCGGTAAAGTGGCAATTTTCCATATTTATTTTTTGATAATGTAATCAATCGCACATCTCAGTGTATTCTCTGTCTGCATTTCAATAAAATCTCTCTGTCTGCATCTCTCTGTCTGCATTTCAATAAAATGGCATCAGTCCTTCAAGGTGTTGCATTTTATTTTCCTGTAGTGTATATATAGGGTGATCCAAAAGTATCATCTGATCTATATCTTTCAAGGCATAGTCCAATATATTAACGATGGCCTCTTTGAATACAGATGAAAAAATCACACCTCATTTGGGTTGCTTTTGATACTTATTTCCATCTCCGCATGCGCAGAAAATGTTCTTAATTTATCTGCATATTGGTATATGTCTTAGATTGAACGAAAAATAATTTTACTTTTATTTCGTTTCCTAAACTATTTACTGGTAGCCTTAGTTAAATATAAAAAACTAACAAACTTGTTAATAATAATCGATAAAATTGTAATAAAAAATTGGAAGAAAACAATAATAAGAAACAAAATAAATAATAATGTAAAAAAATAAGAGTTTCGAAATAAAAATATCAATTATTTTAAAGACAAAGGACATACCAAGTTGAAAACACTGGTTGTCGTCCCATTCCCAGATGTTAAGCAGCTCTGGGCGAGATCAGTACTTGGGAGGTGATCACAGGGAACACCTCATGCAATTGGCAATTTTTTGGCCTGTAAATGGTAGCTAGACATAAACTGGAAGGAGAGCTGTGTATCAGTAACCAGTGATGATACACAGAACAGGCACCTAATGTCAGATCCGCCTTCACGTGATGCAGACCCTTAGTACCTTTCAAAAGGGTTGGGTTGTTTTACCTCTGAGCGGCACTTTTTTTGTACACCATGGGCTAAATGACCAGGTCACATGGACCCCGAAGGCTCAAAGAACTTTGGGGTAGGGGACCCACTGGAATAGCTGTTGGGAGACAGATAGTAGTCTCCCATCAAAGCCATCCAGCGTGTTCTTTAACGTGCACAGGGTATGGCTCTCCCGGACACGGGGCCACGGCTTAACGTCCCATCCGACGGATGGCGGCCTTTCCAAGCCCATCGGTGTCCCCTACTGACCGTGGGCAGGGCGGGGAATTTTGCGGAGATAAATCTCAACGCTGACCCAGCTGGGACTCGAACCTGGGAACTACAGATTACGAGCCTGGCGCGCTACCGACTGAGCCACCCCCGCCCCTCCTTTCAAAAGAGATAGTCTCTGGTGGAGGGAAACAGAATGGGAGGGCTACCAGATCAGTGCGATCTACAAACTGGTCATCTACAGCCACATTTTTCTTTTTCTTCCAACCCTGATGAGGAGTGTTCACCACAGAGGGTCTGGTGCTGACCATATAAATTAACCGGACAAGAAAAAGGATTTCAGCTTGATTAAGGATCCTGAATTAGCTGCATTGGTGGGCTTCTGTGGAGGGAAAATCTTCCGCTGTGTTTTCTGTTCATTTGTGGGTTGACAGCCCCAAGTGAATAGATTCACAGGATATGTTTTATCAGTTGGTGGATAATCCTGATCAGAGGATATCGCATGTACCTAAACCCTCACTTAGCTAGTTGGGCATCTCCAATGGTGAACTGGAGTAATGGGATGGGTTGTTTTACCTCTGAGCGGCACTTTTTGCACACCATGGACTAAATGGCCAGAAAGCTCAGAGAAGGTTGGGAGAGAGGACCCACTGGAACAGCTGTTGGGAGACAGATGGCAATCTACCGTCAAGGCCATCCAGCGTGTTCTTTAACGTGCACAGGGTATGGCTCTCCCGCACACAGGGCCACGGCTTAACGTCCCATCCGACGGACGGCGGCCTTTCCAAGCCTATAGGTGTCCCCTACTGACCGTGGGCAGGGCGGGGAATTTTGCGGAGATAAATCTCAACGCTGACAAAGCTGGGACTCGAACCTGGGAACTACAGATTACAAGCCTGGCGCGCTACCGACTGAGCCACCCCCGCCCCACTTGAATAATGTGTCTCTGCTCTTGAGAAGGTCCACATGAAAAGGTGGTGCCTGAAATTCCTACCAACATGGGTGACTTCAGACTTTAGCGGTGGCAGGAACAGGTGTTTGTCCCATGCCTTACCAGGGGGCTGTTTGATATTGTTGGCCCTACTTCTCTCAATAAACCTAGTTTCTTTAGAAATCCTATTAATAATTTTCACTTTGCAGGAACGTGGAACGTGTGGACGTTATATAGAGTTTATTCTCTTGATGTCCTCACGCAGAAATTCCAGCGTTATAACCTAGATATACTAGGCTTGCAAGATATGGACAGATCCTTAAAAATAACTTCAAGTTTCTCTTTTCAGGCAGGCTTGATGATACGGATTTCTGTTTCAGGTGCTATTCTCCCTTCCCTAGGGGGCTCAGTCGGTAGCGCGCCAGGCTCGTAATCTGTAGTTCCCAGTTTCGAGTCCCAGCTGGGTCAGCGTTGAGATTTATCTCCGCAAAATTCCCCGCCCTGCCTACGGCCAGTAGGGGACACGGATGGGCTTGGAAAGGCCGCCGTCCGTCGGATGGGACGTTAACCATGGCCCGTGTGTGGGAGAGCAATACCCTGTGCACGTTAAATAACACGCTGGATGGCCTTGACGGGAGGCTACCATCTGTCTCCCAACAGCTGTTCCAGTGGGTCCCCTCCCCCAACCTTCTCTGAGCCTTCGGGGTCCTTGTGACCTGGTCATTTAGCTCATGGTGTGCAAAAAAGTGCTGCTCAGAGGTAAAACAACCCAACGTTAAAGAACACGCTGGATAGCCTTGACGGGAGGCTACCATCTGTCTCCCAACAGCTGTTCCATTGGGTCCCCTCCCCCAACCTTCTCTTAGCCTTCGGGGTCCATGTGATCTGGCCATTTAGCACATGGTGTGCAAAAAAGTGCCACTCAGAGGTAAAACAACCCAACGTTAAAGAACACGCTGAATGGCCTTGACGGGAGGCTACCATCTGTCTCCCAACAGCTGTTCCAGTGGGTCCATTCCCCCAACCTTCTCTGAGCCTTCGGGGTCCATGTGACCTGGCCATTTAGCCCATGGTGTGCAAAAAAGTGCCGTTCAGAGGTAAAACAACCCAACGTTAAAGAACACGCTGGATGGCCTTGACGGGAGGCTACCATCTGTCTCCCAACAGCTGTCCCATTGGGTCCCTTCCCCCAACTTTCTCTGAGCCTTCGGGGTCCTTGTGACCTGGCCATTTAGCCCATGGTGTGCAAAAAAGTGTCGCTCACAGGTAAAACAACCCAACCCAACCCTTACCTAGATCCCCCACTTCTGGCACGTTCGCTCCCTCCTTCCAGAGAAGTGACTCGTGAGGGCTCTTACTAGCAGAGCAGATAAAACAATACTTGAAAATTTCGAATGTTGCACAAAACATTATAGAATGTCAATCTTTTGTCCATTACATGAAACAAAGTTTTGATAATAATAATAATTTTAATTTTTTGGCATCACATTTATATCTTATTTAAAGCAATGAAACTGTGCATAAAAAAATGAATATGATCATACGAAGCCAGGGGCTTATCTGCAGGAAATTATACATTATATGGATTAGTTCTATTGTATATATTGAAATAATTTATAAAAATAAATATAAAACAATACTTTCATGAGCAGCTGCTTGTCACAGAGGTCTGAAGGTCGTAGTAGAAGGTCCTCACAGACCTTCTACTACGCCATGCTCACAGACCTTCTACTACGCCATCCTCACAGACCTTCTACTACGGCTTCTTCACAGACCTACTACGGCATCCTCACAGACCTTCTACTATGGCATCCTCACAGACCTTCTACTACGGCATCCTCACAGACCTTCTACTACGACATCCTCACAGACCTTCTACTACGACATCCTCACAGACCTTCTACTACGGCATCCTCACAGACCTTCTACTACGACATCGTCACAGACCTTCTACTACGGCATCCTCACAGACCTTCTACTACGGCATCCTCACAGACCTTCTACTACGGCATCCTCACAGACCTTCTACTACGGCATCTTCACAGACCTACTACGGCATCCTCACAGAACTTCTACTACGGCATCCTCACAGACCTTCTACTACGCCATCCTCACAGACCTTCTACTTCGGCATCCTCACAGACCTTGTACTACGGCATCCTCATAGACCTTCTACTACGGCATCCTCACAGACCTTCTACTACTTCATCCTCACAGACCTTCTACTACTTCATCCTTACAGACCTTCTACTACGGCATCCTCACAGACCTTCTACTATTGCATCCTCACAGACCTTCTACTACGGCATCCTCACAGACCTTCTACTACGAAATCCTCACAGACCTTCTACTACGCCATCCTCACAGACCTTCTACTACGGCATCCTCACAGACCTTCTACTACGGCATCCTCACAGACCTTCTACTACGGCATCTTCACAGACCTTCTACTATGATATCTTCATAGACCTTCTACTACGGCATCCTCACAGACCTTCTACTACGGCATCTTCACAGACCTACTACGGCATCCTCACAGACCTTCTACTATGGCATCCTCACAGACATTCTACTACGGCATCCTCACAGACCTTCTACTACGAAATCCTCACAGACCTTCTACTACGCCATCCTCACAGACCTTCTACTACGGCATCCTCACAGACCTTCTACTACGGCATCCTCACAGACCTTCTACTACGGCATCTTCACAGACCTTCTACTATGATATCCTCACAGACCTTCTACTACGGCATCCTCACACACCTTCTACTACGCCATCCACACAGACCTTCTACTATGGCATCTTCGCAGACCTACTACGGCATCCTCACAGACCTTCTACTATGGCATCCTCACAGACCTTCTACTACGGCATCCTCACAGACCTTCTAGTACGGCATCCTCACAGACCTTCTACTACGGCATCCTCACAGACCTTCTACTATGCCATCCTCACAGACCTTCTACTACGGCATCCTCACAGACCTTCTACTATGATATCTTCATAGACCTTCTACTACGGCACCTCACAGACCTTCTACTACGGCATCTTCACAGACCTACTACGGCATCCTCACAGACCTTCTACTATGGCATCCTCACAGACATTCTACTACGGCATCCTCACAGACCTTCTACTACGAAATCCTCACAGACCTTCTACTACGCCATCCTCACAGACCTTCTACTACGGCATCCTCACAGACCTTCTACTACGGCATCCTCACAGACCTTCTACTACGGCATCTTCACAGACCTTCTACTATGATATCCTCACAGACCTTCTACTACGGCATCCTCACACACCTTCTACTACGCCATCCTCACAGACCTTCTACTACGGCATCTTCGCAGACCTACTACGGCATCCTCACAGACCTTCTACTACGGCATCTTCGCAGACCTACTACGGCATCCTCACAGACCTTCTACTATGGCATCCTCACAGACCTTCTACTACGGCATCCTCACAGACCTTCTAGTACGGCATCCTCACAGACCTTCTACTACGGCATCCTCACAGACCTTCTACTATGCCATCCTCACAGACCTTCTACTACGGCATCCTCACAGACCTTCTACTACGGCATCTTCACAGACCTTCTACTATGATATCCTCACAGACCATCTACTACGGCATCCTCACAGACCTTCTACTACGGCATCTTCACAGACCTACTACGGCATCTTCACAGACCTTCTACTATGATATCCTCACAGACCATCTACTACGGCATCCTCACAGACCTTCTAGTACGGCATCCTCACAGACCTTCTACTACGGCATCCTCACAGACCTTCTACTATGCCATCCTCACAGACTTTCTACTACGGCATCTTCACAGACCTTCTACTACGGCATCTTCACAGACCTTCTACTATGATATCCTCACAGACCTTCTACTTCGGCATCCTCACAGACCTTGTACTACGGCATCCTCATAGACCTTCTACTACGGCATCCTCACAGACCTTCTACTACTTCATCCTCACAGACCTTCTACTACTTCATCCTTACAGACCTTCTACTACGGCATCCTCACAGACCTTCTACTATTGCATCCTCACAGACCTTCTACTACGGCATCCTCACAGACCTTCTACTACGAAATCCTCACAGACCTTCTACTACGCCATCCTCACAGACCTTCTACTACGGCATCTTCACAGACCTTCTACTATGATATCTTCATAGACCTTCTACTACGGCATCCTCACAGACCTTCTACTACGGCATCTTCACAGACCTACTACGGCATCCTCACAGACCTTCTACTATGGCATCCTCACAGACATTCTACTACGGCATCCTCACAGACCTTCTACTACGAAATCCTCACAGACCTTCTACTACGCCATCCTCACAGACCTTCTACTACGGCATCCTCACAGACCTTCTACTACGGCATCCTCACAGACCTTCTACTACGGCATCTTCACAGACCTTCTACTATGATATCCTCACAGACCTTCTACTACGGCATCCTCACACACCTTCTACTACGCCATCCACACAGACCTTCTACTATGGCATCTTCGCAGACCTACTACGGCATCCTCACAGACCTTCTACTATGGCATCCTCACAGACCTTCTACTACGGCATCCTCACAGACCTTCTAGTACGGCATCCTCACAGACCTTCTACTACGGCATCCTCACAGACCTTCTACTATGCCATCCTCACAGACCTTCTACTACGGCATCCTCACAGACCTTCTACTATGATATCTTCATAGACCTTCTACTACGGCATCCTCACAGACCTTCTACTACGGCATCTTCACAGACCTACTACGGCATCCTCACAGACCTTCTACTATGGCATCCTCACAGACATTCTACTACGGCATCCTCACAGACCTTCTACTACGAAATCCTCACAGACCTTCTACTACGCCATCCTCACAGACCTTCTACTACGGCATCCTCACAGACCTTCTACTACGGCATCCTCACAGACCTTCTACTACGGCATCTTCACAGACCTTCTACTATGATATCCTCACAGACCTTCTACTACGGCATCCTCACACACCTTCTACTACGCCATCCTCACAGACCTTCTACTACGGCATCTTCGCAGACCTACTACGGCATCCTCACAGACCTTCTACTACGGCATCTTCGCAGACCTACTACGGCATCCTCACAGACCTTCTACTATGGCATCCTCACAGACCTTCTACTACGGCATCCTCACAGACCTTCTAGTACGGCATCCTCACAGACCTTCTACTACGGCATCCTCACAGACCTTCTACTATGCCATCCTCACAGACCTTCTACTACGGCATCCTCACAGACCTTCTACTACGGCATCTTCACAGACCTTCTACTATGATATCCTCACAGACCATCTACTACGGCATCCTCACAGACCTTCTACTACGGCATCTTCACAGACCTACTACGGCATCTTCACAGACCTTCTACTATGATATCCTCACAGACCATCTACTACGGCATCCTCACAGACCTTCTAGTACGGCATCCTCACAGACCTTCTACTACGGCATCCTCACAGACCTTCTACTATGCCATCCTCACAGACTTTCTACTACGGCATCTTCACAGACCTTCTACTACGGCATCTTCACAGACCTTCTACTATGATATCCTCATAGACCATCTACTACGGCATCCTCACAGACCTTCTACTATGGCATCCTCACAGACCTTCTACTACGGCATATAAACTGACAGGATATAACTGCATATAACTGTCAGTTTATATGCCGTAGTAAAAGGTCTGTGAGGATGGCAGGACCTCAGGAGAAAAACGATACGTACAGTCATACCTTACCCGGGACTCGAACTCAGATCCATTAGATCAGTGGCCAAACGCGCTAACCATTCACAAATAATATGTGATTTCACGAAATATAGATGATTATCAAACAAATAAGTACAGAAATATGAAAAAAAATATTGATTTGAAAAGTGTGAAAATGGAAATATTCTTTTTCAATGTTTCCAAATGATGGATTTTTTTTCTCTTATATACGATTGTGGCATAACTTTTAAGCTGTAATAGATATCGTGGGATTGAATTAAAGATGAATGATACTTGGTACGCTCGAGTATTTTTTGCATAGTTGTTAATTAATTTAAGCAATAAGTAGTATCGTTTAGTGCTCAGTATTCTTGCTGGATATAAAGAGTTTTTTTTTCAATTTTGAAGTCTTTACTAAAGTAATATTTTAGAATTATGATATACTTGTATAAATCGTCGACTGGTAGATGGCTAACTTTTTTGCACACCATGGGCTAAATGGCCAGGTCACATGGACCCCGAAGGCTCAGAGAAGGTTGGGGGAGGGGACCCACTGGAACAGCTGTTGGGAGACAGATGGTAGCCTCCCGTCAAGCCCATGCAGCGTGTTCTTTAACGTGCACAGGGTATGGCTCTTTCGCACACGGGGCAACGGATTAACGTCCCATCCGACGGACGGCGGCCTTTCCAAGCCCATCGGTGTCCCCTACTGACCGTGGGCAGGGCTACAGTTTAAAAAAAAAATCCTTCTTCAGCCTGGGGGGGCGGGGAGGGGCTTAGTCGGTAGCTCGCCAGGCTCGTAATCTGTAGTTCCCAGGTTCGAGTCCCAGCTGGGTCAACGTCGAGATTTTTCTCCGCAAAATTTCCCGTCTTGTCCACGGTCAGTAGGGGACACCGATGGGCTTGGAAAGGCCGCCGTCCGTCGGATGCGACGTTAAGCCGTGGCCCGTGTGCGGAAGAGCCATACCCTGTGCACGTTAAAGAACACGCTGGATGGCCTCGACGGGAGGCTACCATCTGTCTCCCAACAGCTGTTCCAGTGGGTCCCCTCCCCCAACGTTCTCTGAGCCTTCGGGGTACATGTGCCTGGCCATTTAGCCCATGGTATGGAAAAAAAGTGCCGCTCAGAGGTAAAACAACCCAACCCAACTCTTGAGGCTGGTGCTTCTAATAGGGTGAGAAATCAATACTATTTTTAAATTGTCGCTTTGTATTCTAAAAATGCGGTCAATATGAGATGAGTAAGTTGAACCAAAGACTGATACGTCATATCGAATAACAGATTCAAAGAAAGATTTGTACACTAAGACACATAAGTTAGTAGGAACTGTTTACTGTAATTTTTAGATTTTATAAGCACATCTTCCAAGCCTGTAACAAAGATTATTAATATGGATCTTTCATCTGAAATAATTTAATAAAATAAATAAATACCACCCTCAAGCAGCTGCTTGCCACAGAGGTCTTACAGCAGCCTGTCAGTATAATAGAAGAGATCTGTGAGAAATTCGAGACCTCAGCAGAAAGAAAATGCAGACATCCATATACCTTACCAGGGATTCGAACCTAGGTTTCATTTCATGAGTTGCTCTTTGCATGATTGTGCTTAACAAAATTAAGAATTTGGTTGACGGACAATTGCGTGATGAGTAATTAAAATTAGTGGGGATGTGAAGATCAGATTTTTTCACATAGGCAGATTCTTGAGAAATTTTTAAAGTTTCACAAACCTTTGGTAACTAGCTTGGTTGATTTGTAAAAGAATTTTCATACCATTGATCGTCTTATTTTGTGGTTGATTGCGAGATCGTGTGGCATACCGGACAAGTCGAGGTATACCACGGGGTGAGAATTACGTCACTTACGAGTTCAAACGTCGAACTTGAAATGAAAGAACATAATTCTATTTGTTGTCTGCTTGCCTGTGATTATGTACCAGACAGTTGAATGTCTAATTGTAGTTCGGAGAATCTGTTTATAGGAGAAAGAGATTAATCGTAATCTGTGAGCGTTGGTAGAAAGAAGTGTGGTTTTGGAGATACTTTTAGTTTGTGTTATGTTCAGTGATCAGCTTTGTATGTTTAACTAATAAGAAAGGTTTTAGTTTCAAGTAAAATACAAATTTATTTGTATCGCAGAAAAATGAGCTTTGTTTAAAAGAAAATCTGGCAATTGTGATCATTGGGATCATTTTATACTGATTGATAACATATTGCTGTTTTGTGTGATTAGTGAAAAAATTGTTTATGACTTAAGCAATTTTGTTGCCTTAGTTAATAAATCAGTTCATTTATAGTTTATGTTTTTCGAATTCACGTTCCTTTGATAAATATTCAAACCGAAATCAAAATCTGTAACAATACTTTAATTCACACTTTGTGTTTTCTAATACTTGTGTTATCAATTACATATACTATTATGTGGCATGGAAAAATAACTCGGCTAAACTATTCGTGATGAGACTTCAAAAGTTTGTGTAAAAACATGTGAAATAAAAAAGGATAAAAAGTGACATTCTCCATTGTTAATTTTTTCATTAAGTTTGTTAGCTTTTCATAACTAACTGAAACTACCAGTACAAAATTCAGATAAATAGATAGAAATATTATTATTTTCGTTAAAATAGTTGTTGTCCAAAAGGTCTTCGGATATCAAGAAATAACTCTGCGGAAGCGGTGTTTAAAAGAACATTGTAAAGGAGTACTATTACTGTTGAATCAATTTGCATTTCAATGAAAAATAAACTTCTGATAATCTAGTAAAATACATTTTTCAGTTACAAATTTCGACTAATCTGGGGAGTATTTCACGGCACAGTTTAATATATATAATTATTATTTTCTCTTTCTATCATTCGCTGCACCTAAGTCCAAAAAGTCATCAGCACCATGTTTCGAAATTTCGAATATTGCACAGAACGATAACATACGAACTGTTTACTGTGAGGGTTAAGTTGCCATTCAACGAAAACCAATCGTCTCATAATTGGTTAAAAAAACATTTCAATTTATATTTTGATTTGACGATCTGGCCTCCAGACTGCTTTAAACAGTTAGCCTGTTATTATAGCAGATAAGGTAAAATATCTGAAATAAAATTTATCATAAATATACATGTTAACAATAAATTTGTTTGCAACCTGAAATATATAACGTTTATTTTTTCAATTATGTTTATCGACTTTATACATGACAGTAATAGCATAAATGAGAGTTCTGGCACCGTAAAACGGGCTCGAGAATTCGATGATAATCCGTGGGAAAAGTTATGGGGGATGAGGTAAAAAGTATATTTCTTGTTGTTTTTTGTGAAAATATGTGTGAAAAGGAGAAAAACCCGGGGTGTTTTTTAGCATGTGAAAAACTAATTTAAGATTTTTTTAAAGATGAGGTTTAGACTAATTTGTGAATTAGTACTAATTAAAAATTCACAAATTAGTAGAGACTAATTTGTGAATTAGTTTAAATGAATTAGTTTGAAATGAGGTGTGTGTATATGAGATAAAAAATGATGTGTTTTGTTGAGTTGTCATACACTTCACTGAATCAAAACAGCTAAGAATCAAAACTTTCTAAGCAAAGTCCAAAGTATTAATTCTGTTATCAAAGAAGAATATTAAAAGTTTTATCCAAAAGTGAATAAATTCCTTATCATAGAAAAAAAGTTAAAACCTTTAATCAAAGTCCAAAGAAATTTTTTTGCTACAAAAATATTAAAAACTTTTATCTAAGCAACGTTTAAATAATAATTTTGCTATTAAACAATAATATTAAAATTTTATCTAAGAAAAGTCCAAAGTAATAATTCTGTTATCAAACCGAACGCAATATGAGGACCAAGTCGGAATGATTTGACGAGAGGGATGTGGAAGAACCAAGAAGAAACAACAAGAAATTATTAAAATTATTTTTCTTAATAAAATCCATTTTTGTAAAACAGGTAGTAGCTGTGCTCAACAAGGAAATTTTAATATTTCAAGCATTCTACAATATTTGGTATAATAAATTGAGATTTATGTATCACATGCACGACAACGTCTCTTATACAATTATATTTTCAACAAATATAGATAATTTCAATAAATGTCATATCGAGTTTCTTACTTATATAAACTGTCAACAGATGGCAGCAAGTACTTCTCGTATCAACCATAAAAAAAAGAACTTTACTATTACAACTAAGTGCAGACACCTATATACATCCATATCCTCCAGGGAACAAAACTGCAACATACATTGACTTAAATGTTCGGAAGATGATTAAATGTATTAATTTACATATTAATTTCTAAAATTCTGCAAAAGCACTAAAAAAATACAATGGCTCCTCCAGGTATCGTAAACTGCAATCCTGAAAGGGATAAAATACTCATTGAATAACTTTAGGGTCAGCTACGACTGTATGCAAATAGTCATGGGTGTTAGACAGTTTGAAAACTAATTAAATCATATTAAATATTTTAAGAGTAAGGCAAACCATAGGTAAAGTGGGCTAAACTGATTGCATTGCGCATGCGCAGATCGCCCCTTGCAGTTTTTGTGCCTGCACACCAATTTGCCACTTTCAGCTTCGGCAAAATTCCGCAGTGCAGCGCACCATACGCTTGTGGGAAGCTAGCCTTGTCAGACCTTCTTTAGTACAAGCGCACTTTAATAAACTAATGGATGATTCCGAAAATCTCTTCGATACATCATCATTGTCCTGACAGACTGAAGCTCCCTATATCACATTAGTTCCGAACAATGCAGTGGCAAAATAATTTCCTCCCCCCCTGTATTAAATAAATTTAACTAATTACATTACTTAAAATTCAACTGGTAATTACTTATTTTAAAACATTTTTTAATTATTTTCAAAATATTCAGAGATATTTTAGTCTAGACGATATAAAAAATTTATTGATTTTACGTAATTTAAACTAAATTAATTTAAATAACATTCAAACAAAGCAAAATTGAAAATATTTACGCATATTTGACTTCCGTCCTTTTCCTCAACCATTGTCCAGGCTAGGTGCATGAAGGTGACCTTTACCAGGATCACGTGGCTCGGTCAGCTGTCATACAAAAGATGGATATAAAAGAGTAATAAATAATAAATAATAATATTTGAAACGTTTTGCTCTATACTTTGAATAGAGTTTGTAAGAATTGTAATAGGACTATTTGAAGTATTGTTAGATAATATGCATTTTCTTTTGATGGTTTCGCTTCATACTGATGAAGATAAGGATTTCTGTTAACTGAATTTAGTCATATAATGTGGTTTTATACTTTTGTAATAAATTGATTCATTTTTAAATTTTTGTTGCTAAATATTCTTTTGAACTCACGCTCCAAATTCCCGTCATAAGTTACGTATTGTTACATAAGATGAAGTTGGATGGGGGAATCATTTATTCAGTTATAATAGGATTGGGTAATTTACGAATGAACCCTTATAAAGATTTAGTTCCAAATATAAAAAATGATAAATTGCGTTACTTTTATCACTACTTTTATCATTAATGTGCATTATTCCAAACTAGGACCGGATTTAAGGGGGTGAGTGCAATATTGTCCTGCCCCCTTTGAGAATACTATTAAAGGTAATAGAGGCTAAACAATTGAAAAATCTTCGTATATTGGATGCACATTTCAAGAATTATGTTTTAAAGAAGTGTAAAAGTAAAGAGGGGAGAAGTTAAACTGCAATGAAGGGACGGGGGAGGCTCAGTCGGTAGTGCGACAGGCTCGTAATCTGTACTTCCCAGGTTCGAATCCCAGCTGGGACAGCATTGAGATTTATCTCCGCAAAATTACTCGCCCTGCCCACGGTGCCACCGATGGGCTTGGAAAGGCTGCCGTCCGTCGGATGGGACGTTAAGCCGTGGCCCCATGTGCGGGAGAGCCATACCCTGTGCACGTTAAAGAACACGCTGGATGGCTTTGACGGGAGGCTACCATCTGTCTCCCAACAGCTGTTCCAGTGGGTCCCTTTTCCCAACCTTCTCTGAGCCTTCGGGGTCCATGTGACCTGGCCATTTAGCCCATGGTGTCCAAAAAAGTGCCATTCAGAGGTAAAACAACCCAAAACAACAACATTGCAATGAAAATTTAGCGTCTAATAAAAAAGAAATAAGTTTTGATAACTTTTTTTTATCCTTTCTCACTCTCCCTCTTTTACCTTTTTTTCCGCTCGATTGATTGATTCTTTGGTTGAAAAAAGAAAGGTATGGGGTTGGAAGGGAGGAAAGAATCATTCTTTTTTTCTTTGATCAAATCCTATTATAAACTAATGTTATTAAATGGGAGAATGTTATACTAAATCTCAATTTTTTATAATGCCGTTATTACAAAAAGCAGTTACTGATTTTAGTTTGTCGGCTATCTACCTTTTCTTTTCAAGATATACATCTTTTTGGCTGTAAGGACAAATGAATTTTTCTTTACGATTCAAAAAAAATTAAACTAAACTTGGCTTTAGCTTAAACAGGCTACAGTTTTCAAATTACCATAACAAATGGAAATTAATAAAGTGAAATTCATGATTCTTATTTCTGGTATTTTTAAAATACATATTTTTCATAACGCTACCTGCATAAAGTTAAAAAAAAATATTACAAGTATTTGCATTTCCGTTTAATTACAACACGGACGTAAAGAAGAACTGAAATGCATTCTAGTAAGGTTTCTGCGCGCGTGTAGAAACCGATAAAAAAATATAAGAAACAGTGGTAACGAACAATTGACAAAACGGTATAAATGTCATGGCAACGGGACTCCGAGGGCTGAGAGAGAGTTTGGAAAAGGGACCCACTTAATAGCTGTTAGGAGACAGGTGATAGCAGCATGTCAAGGTCATGTTCTTGCACGTGCACAAGTTATGAGTTGGGTTCTTTCACGTCTAAGCAGCACATTTTGACACCGTAATGGGGTAAAATGGCCAAGTCAGAAGGATCCCGAGTGCTGTGAGAAGGTTGCGGGAGAAGGTTGCGGTCATTGCCCCTCGTGACGACATGATCAGACGTGAAAAGGAGAGAAAGGTGGTGGTATCGCAGCAGACCATGGCCAATAATACGGATGTGTCGGAGATTTCGAGCCATCAGTGAAGACAGGTAAGAAGTCCGTGTGCTCTGCACGGTGGCTGTGAATGAGTGGCCATTACACATAGTGAGGTGTAAAGGCTTTCCCCATTCTGCAAGGGGTGGGGGTGGCTCAGGCTCGTAATCTGTAGTTCCCAGGTTCGAGTCCCAGCTGGGTCAGCGTTGAGATTTATCTCCGCAAAATTCACCCGCCCTGCCCACGGTGAGTAGGGGACACCGATGGGCTTGGAAAGGCCACTGTCCGTCGGATGAGACGTTAAGCCGTGACCCGTGTGCGGGAGAGACATACCCTGTGCACGTTAAAGAACACGCTGGATGGCCTTGACGGGAGACTACCATTTGTCTCCCAACAGCTGTTCCAGTGGGTCCCCTCCCATAACCTTCTCTGAGACTTCGGGATCCATTTGATCTGGCGATTTAGCCCATGGTGTGCAAAAACGTGCCGCTCAGAGGTAAAACAACCCAACTTTAAAGAATGAGCTGGATGGCCTTGACGGGAGGCTACCATCTGTCTCCCAACAGCTGTTGCAGTGGGTCCCCTCCCACCAACCTTCTCTGAGACTTCGGGGTCCATGTGACCTGGCCATTTAGCCCATGGTGTGCAAAAAATTGCCACTCAGAGGTAAAACAACCCAACGTTAAAGAATGAGCTGGATGGTCTTGACGGGAGACTACCATCTGTCTCCCAAGAGCTGTTCCAGTGGGTCCCCTCCACCAACCTTCTCTGAGCCTTCGGGGTCCATGTGACCTGGTCATTTAGCCCATGGTGTGCAAAAAAGTGCCGACCAGAGGTAAAACAACCTAACGTTAAAGAATGAGATGGATGGCCTTGACGGGAGGCTACCATCTGTCTTCCAACAGCTGTTGCAGTGGATCCCCTCCACCAACCTTCTCTGAGCCTTCGGGGTCCATGTGACCTGGCCATTTAGCCCATGGTGTGCAAAAAAGTGCCGCTCAGAGGTAAAACTACCCAACCCAACCTATTCTGTAAAAGGAAAAAATCTCAGGAAGGGCAAAGAACAATCCACGGTGGAAGTGTCTTTTGTATCGATTGGACAAGACTATCGGGATTGATGTTGATATCTGAGGTATACTCTGAGATGCAAACCAAAAGAACGAATTACATTAGGGGGGTTATGATAAAGATTGAAGATACCTGAAACCCAATTGGGATGGAAAGGAAGGGATCACAATTTAAATGTTATTCAACGGATTAATAATAACAATAACCGAAACTTTAATTTATTCCATTTTCTAGAATGCTTTTTTAAGAATTAAAATTACGTATTATGATTTCCTAACGAAAACATATAAAAATAGCATAAATAATTGTGTTATTGTTGGTTCTGAATTATAAATATCGAAGAAAAAATTCGTGAAAAGCGAAAACCTTGAATGGCTTTAAACTGTCGTCATAGTTACTAAATAATAAATATGACAACAATATTATGAGTTAAACTTGTTTCGCCCTTATTCAATTCATATAACATCGGAACAACGAATAATGATCTTAAAATATTCGTGATAGACTTTCAGTTTTGTTTAGAAAACATTAAATAGGAAACGGTAAAATACAATGTTCAATTCTTATTAATTATTAAATTATTCAGATCGAATTATTTTTTCGTGTTCTGCTCCCCTTTTGCTCCGTCGGCAAATTTCCTTCTTTACAATTAGGGATGAATAATGCAGTACATAAAAGTTGTTAAATTGCATAAATTTCTGGGTTAGGTTGGGTTGTTTTACCTCTGAGCAGCACTTTTTTGCACACCATGGGCACATGGACCCCGAAGGCTCAGAGAAGGTTGGGGGAGGGGACCCACTGGAACAGCTTTTGGGAGACAGATGGTAGCCTCCCGTCAAGGCCATCGGGCGTGTTCTTTAACGTGTACAGGGTATGGCTCTCCCGCACACAGGGCCACGGCTTAACGTCCCATCCGACGGACGGCGGCCTTTCCAAGCCCATCGGTGTCCCCTACTGACCGTGGCAGCATAAATTTCTGGGAGTTGTACTAGATTCAGAATTGAAATGGTCAAAATTCGTCGAATTCATGGAAGAAACTACAAGACCCACTGTAAATATCCTGCAATATCTGGCTCCAAGGAAACGAGGAACCTCTATTCAACAAATGATGACTTTCGGATATTTTAGTATAGTCGTGTATAAATTAGGTAATGTTAGGTCAGTTACAAATATGACTTCAGAAGTTAATTAAAACTCTGTAATAAGTATGATATCTACAGGTTTAATAAAATAAGTGTGTATTTTAGAAGTTTATGTAAAGAATTCTTTCAGTATTCTTCAGCTTTGCATAAGATTCTTAAGACTGGCATTGCTGTCGTTAAACATTCAAATAACTCATTAAATGCTGAACGAATATTTTCCAAAATCGAGATATTGATATATTTGATTGAGATCTTTATCATCTGTCATATTTTTCAAAACAAAAATGATTATTGTAGAAGTTATAGTGTTTCGACGTTAACTTCCCATTGATATAACCTAGAGATATTATTTATCTAAACACTCTTTATAGTTATGGTAAATTCCGATTTAAGTAATATTCTGTTAGAAGAACTGAATGAATAGAACTTAATTATCCCTAGTGAAAATATCAAATAATAAAATGTAGAATTAACAATAAACTCACATTCGTATGTTACACTCGAGAAGATGATAAAATGGAAAGTTTGACTTTTTTCCCCAAAGTTTTTCTAAGTACGATATATTTATTCAAATCCTTTTCGGGAAATGTTTTCTATTAATATATAACTATTAGCGATATATTCAATATTAACTTTTATTATTATTAAACTCTTATATACCAAATATATTTGATATTAATATTAAAAATTTAATTACCACCAATACTTTAAAATATTGTTACGACAGATGAACTGGTATTTTTAAAATACATATTTTTCATCACGCTACCTGTACAGAGTTGAAAAAATATATTACAAGTTTTCGTATTTCCAAAATATTCCACTTTCGCAGATTGCGTTATGACATGTCCCAGTACCGAGGTAAACGTTTACCTGCTTCCCATGATAAGTTATGTGCCTATGAAAAAATTAAAAACTGCTTCGGTTTTAAAAACCGATGCGAATGGTTTCGACCTTCATGAATGTTTTAATGGTCGGAGGAAACGGATGTAATCGTAATAAGCCAGGGTGGAAAGGGTAAAATAGTATATAGAGGGTAGGGGGGCAGAAATAATAATACATGAGAAAGTGGGGGCGTGGATTAATTTAATATTAATCGCTACCAACCTGTATTATAGGGTTGGGTTGGATTGTTTTACCTCTGAGCGGCACTTTTTTGCACACCATGGGCTAAATAGCCAAGTCACAAGGACCCCGAAGGCTCAGAGAAGGTTGGGGGAGGGGACCCACTGGAACAGCTGTTGGGAGACAGATGGTAGCCTCCCGTCAAGGTCATAGAGCGTGCTCTTTAACGTGCACAGGGTATGGCTCTCCCCCACACGGGTTGGGTTGGGTTGTTTTACCTCTGAGCGGCAGTTTTTTGCACACCATGGGCTAAATGGCCAGGTCACATGGACCCCGAAGGCTCAGAGAATGTTGGGGGAGGGGACCCACTGGAACAGCTGTTGGGAGACAGATGGTAGCCTCCCGTCAAGGTCATCCAGTGTGCTCTTTAACGTGCACAGGGTATGGCTCTCCCCCACACGGGTTGGGTTGGGTTGTTTTACCTCTGAGCGGCACTTTTTTGCACAACATGGGCTAAATGGCCAGGTCACATGGACCCCGAAGGCTCAGAGAATGTTGGGGGAGGGGACCCACTGGAACAGCTGTTGGGAGACAGATGGTAGCCTCCCGTCAAGGTTATCCAGCGTGCTCTTTAACGTGCACAGGGTATGGCTCTCCCCCACACGGGTTGGGTTGGGTTGTTTTACCTCTGAGCGGCACTTTTTTGCACACCATGGGCTAAATGGCCAGGTCACATGGACCCCAAGGCTCAGAGAAGGTTGGGGGAGGGGACCCACTGGAACAGCTGTTGGGAGACAGATGGTAGCCTCCCGTCAAGGTTATCCAGCGTGCTCTTTAACGTGCACAGGGTATGGCTCTCCCCCACACGGGTTGGGTTGTTTTACCTCTGAGCGGCACTTTTTTGCACACCATGGGCTAAATGGCCAGGTCACATGGACCCCAAGGCTCAGAGAAGGTTGGGGGAGGGGACCCACTGGAACAGCTGTTGGGAGACAGATGGTAGCCTCCCGTCAATGTCATCCAGTGTGCTCTTTAACGTGCACAGGGTATGGCTCTCCCCCACACGGGTTGGGTTGGGTTGTTTTACCTCTGAGCGGCACTTTTTTGCACAACATGGGCTAAATGGCCAGGTCACATGGACCCCGAAGGCTCAGAGAATGTTGGGGGAGGGGACCCACTGGAACAGCTGTTGGGAGACAGATGGTAGCCTCCCGTCAAGGTCATCCAGGGTGCTCTTTAACGTGCACAGGGTATGGCTCTCCCCCACACGGGTTGGGTTGTTTTACCTCTGAGCGGCACTTTTTTGCACACCATGGGCTAAATGGCCAGGTCACATGGACCCCGAAGGCTCAGAGAAGGTTGGGGGAGGGGACCCACTGGAACAGCTGTTGGGAGACAGATGGTAGCCTCCCGTCAAGGTCATCCAGCGTGCTCTTTAACGTGCACAGGGTATGGCTCTCCCCCACACGCGTTGGGTTGGGTTGTTTTACCTCTGAGCGGCACTTTTTTGCACACCATGGGCTAAATGGCCAGGTCACATGGACCCCGAAGGCTCAGAGAAGGTTGGGGGAGGGGACCCACTGGAACAGCTGTTGGGAGACAGATGGTAGCCTCCCGTCAAGGCCATCCAGCGTGTTTTTTAACTTGCACAGGGTATGGCTCTCCCCCACACGGGGCCACTGCTTAACGTCCCATCCGACGGACGGTGGCCTTTCCAAGCCCATCGGTGTCCCCTACTGACCGTGGGCAGGGTGAGGAATTTTGCGGAGATAAACCTCAACGCTGACCCAGCTGGGACTCGAACCTGGGAACTACAGATTACGAGCCTGGCGCGCTACCGACTGAGCCACCCCCGCCCCTGGGGATTATGTAACAGATACTGGTGATGTGACACATGACACAAATAGAAGAATAGAAATTGCCGCTGGGACTTTTAAGACTCTGTGGAGAGTGTGGAAAAATAGGCGTATACATATAAAGACAAAAATTAGGCTGTATAATAGTCTGGTTCTTTCTAAGGTTAGAAATGGTAGCAAAACATAAACCCTTTGTAAGCAAGACCAAAAGAAACTTGATGAATTTGATTCCAGATGCTTACGCAGCATCTTGGGCATTTTGTGGTTTGATTTTGTAAGTAATTATGAGGTTAGAAGAAGGAGTCATCAACCTCCTCTGAGCAACGTTTTGTGGAGAGAGAGAATGCTTGGGTTTGGCCGTGTTGCTCGTATGCACAACTGTAGATTGGCATACAAGATATGAATAGTGTTCCTAAAGGCTGCAATAAAATAGGGAGACTTGGATGCGATGGGCAGATAATGTCAAACAGGACCTTGTTAGAATTGGACTAAAGTGGCCAAATGCAGCAGCTGAACCTCAGAACAGACACGTCTAGAAAGAAAAATTATTACACAGTATGGTAGAACCTCCATAGCCCGTAGGTTGGGTTGGGTTGTTTTACCTCTGAGCGGCACTTTTTTCACACCATGGGCTAAATGGCCAGGTCACATGGATCCCGAAGGCTCAGAGAAGGTTGGAGGAGGGGACCCACTGGAACAGCTGTTGGGAGACAGATGGTAGCCTTCCGTCAAGACCATCCAGCGTGTTCTTTAACGTTCACAGGGTATGGCTCTCCCGCACACGGGGCCACGGCTTAATGTCCCATCCGACGAGCGGCGGCCTTTCCAAGCCCATCGGTGACCCCTACTGACCGTGGGCAGGGTGGGGAATTTTGCGGAGATAAATCTCAACGCTGACCCAGCTGGGACTCGAACCTGGGAACTACAGATTACGAGCCAGGCGCGCTACCGACTAAGCCACCACCGCCCATCTTTTTATCAAGGGTGCAAAATATTTCCGAAAAGAGTTTTCACCAAAAAATTACAATTTTTTTTATTAAGAAGTGAACGTTAATATGTAATAAATTGTTTCGTTAAAATGATTTTATTAATACCTCCGCTTCCCTTTTTTATCGAATTTCACTCTAACGAATATATTTTGGCAATCCGCATGACTTGGTCATATTAAGTATGGGAACTCAGCAAACTTTAATCTTTAGATATGAACACTTTGATAATACGTTCTTTTCACAAAATTATTTTTCACAGTTCATGATAGGCTTAATAATGGAACCTTTTGTTACATACTTATTTTATGACTAAATGTTACGCCCCTGTGGCCTAGGCGTCCATCGAACACCACCTAGAAGGCCGTACCACTAAATTATGACGTCAGCATTAGTAGAACCCATATAGGATAACAGGATAACGGAAGTAAAGGAAAATTAACAGCCTGGATTGGCTACTTGCAATCCCAAGTCCGCAGTCGGGAAGTAAAAAATCCTACTAAGCATAATAGTTCAATGTAACAGAATAACTAGAAAGAAAAAAAAAAAGCCCTAGACTATTTTTATAATCCTGTTTCCACTTTTATTACTGGTAGATTTATTAGTAACTTTTAATGTTAATTTCTATTTTTAAATATACATTATTTAGAAAATAAATTAATGATATATATATATAATAAAAATGATAAATAAATACACCCTCAAGCAGCTGCTTGCCACAGAGGTCTGACAGGAGCCTGTCAGTTTATATGCCACAGTAGGAGATCTGAGAGGATGGCAGGACCTCAGCAGAAAAACGACACACACATCCATGCCTCGAACCCAGGTCCCTTAGATCAGTATCCAAGCGTGCTAACCACTCGGCCACATATAAGCCTTTCAATAATACTAAAGTATTCGTTTAGTATTCCTTATAAAGGAGAATTTTGTAAATAAAAATTAGTGTAGGGTTTACTATTAAAATCAACCCGTAATAATAATAGAAAAAAAATTATTTCTAGAATTTTAACTCAACTATGCTGACGTCATTACATATTGATACGGCTTTCTGTTATAGGTGGTGTTGGCCAACTATTACCTCCTTCCCTAGATCCCCCGCTTTTGGCACGTTCGCTCCCTCCTTCCAGAGAAGTGAGTCATCAGAGCCCTTACTAGCGGGGCTGGTAAGAAATACCTTAAAATTTCGAATGTTACACAAAACATTATGAAAAGTTAATCTTTTGTCCATTATACGAAACAAAGTTTTAATAAAAATAATAATCTTTATTTTTCTGGCATCACATTTACATTTAAAGCAATGAAACAATACATACATAATGAATAAGATCCTACAAAGCCAGGGGCTTATCTGCAGGAAATTATACATTATATGGATCAGTTCTATTGTATATAACGAAATAATTTAAATAAATAATTACCCCCTCAAGCAGCTGCTTGCCACAGAGGTCTGACAGGAGGCTGTCAGTTTATATGCCACAGTAGAAGGTCTGAGAGTATGGCAGGACCTCAGCAGAAAAACGACACAAACAGCTATGCCTTACCCGGGGCTCGAACCCAGGTCCCGTAGATTAGTAGCCAAGCGCGCTAACCACTCGGCCACGGAACGGCTGAAATAATTTATAACAATAAAAATAAAACAATACCTTCACGAGCAACTGCTTGTCATAGAGGTCTGACAGGAGCCTATCAGTTTATATGCCATAGTAGAAGGTCTGTGAGGATGGTAGGCCCTCAGCAGAAAAACGACACGAACATCCATGCCTTACCCGGGGCTCGAACTTAGGTCCCTTAGATCAGTGGCCAAATGCAATAACCAATGTCAAAAAATATGTGATTTCATAAAATATAGATGATTATCAAATAAATAAGTATAAAAATATTTAAAAAATATTAATTTGAAAAATATAAAAATCGAAAGATTATTTTCCATGTTTTCAAATGACGGATTTTTTTCTTTTCAATCAAATCATGGAATACCTTTGAAGCTGTAATAGATATCGTGGGATTGAATTAAAGATGAATGATACTTGGTACGCTCAAGTATTTTTACCATATATGTTAATGATTTTAAGCAATAAATAGTATCGCTTAGTGCTCAGTATTCTTGGTGGATGTAGAGAGCATTTTTCACTTTTGAACACTTTATTAAAGTAATATTTTAGAGTTATGAGTTGGGTTGTTTTACCTCTGAGCGTCACTTTTTTGCAGACCATGGGCTAAATGGCCAGGTCACAAGGACCCCGAAGGCTGAGAGAAGGTTGGGGGAGGGGACGCACTTGAACAACTGTTGGGAGACAGATGGTAGCCTCCCGACAAGGCCATCCAACGTGCTCTTTAACGTGCACAGGGTATGGCACTCACCCACACGGGGCCACGGCTTAACGTTCCATCCGACGGACGGCGGCATTTCCAAGCCCATCAGTGTCCCCTACTGACCGTGGGCAGGGTGAGGAATTTTGCGGAGATAAATCTCAACGCTGACCCAGCTGGGACTCGAACTTGGGAACTACAGATTACAAGCCTGGCGCGCTACCGACTGAGCCACCCCCGCCCCCTTTAGAAATATGATAAACTTGTATAAATCGTTGACTGGTAGGATGGCTAACTTAAAAAAATCTTTCCTTCTTGAGGCTGGTGCTTCTAATAGGGTGAGAAATCAATATTGTTTTTAAAATACTGGTTTGTATTCTAAAAATGCGGTCAATGTGGAAGGAGTAAGTTCAACCACAGACTGATACGTCATATCGAATAATAGATTCGCAGAAAGATTTGTACACTAAGACACATAAATTAGTAGGAACTGAAGTCTGTAATTTTTAGATTATATAAGCACATCTTCCAAGCCTGTCACAAACGTTATTAATATGGATCTTATATCTGAAATAATAGGGGGCGGGGGTGGCTCGGTCGGTAACGCGCCAGGCTCGTATATCTGTAGTTCCCAGGTTCGAGTCTCAGCTGGGTCAGCGTTGAGATTTATCTCCGCAAAATTTCCCCGCCTTGCCCACGGTCAGTAGGGGACACCGATGGGCTTGGAAAGGCCGCCGTCCGTCGGATGGGACGTTACGCCGTGGCCCCGTGTGCGGTAGAGTCATACCCTGTGCACGTTAAAGAACACGCTGGATGGCCTTGACGGGAGGCTACTATCTGTCTCCCAACAGCTGTTCCAGTGGGTCCCCTCCCCCAACCTTCTCTGAGCCTTCGGGGTCCATGTGACCTGGCCATTTAGCCCATGGTGTGCAAAAAAGTGCCGCTCAGAGGTAAAACAACCCAACCTTCATACAGTCTCGGGCTATGGAGGTACTGTGCAATGTTTCCTCTCCACACATGTCTGTTCTGACTTACAGATGATGCATTTGGCCACTCTAAGCCAATTCTAAGAAGATCCTGTTTGACATTATCTGCCCATCGCATCGTAGGTCTCCCCATTTTTCTTGAAACCTTCAGGCACACTATTCATATCTTGTCTGCTAATCTGCAGCTGTGCATAAGGGCAACACGGCCAAACCAAAGCATTCTCTCTCTCTACAAAACGTTGCTCAAAGGAGGTTGATGACTCCTTCTTCTAATCTCATCATTACTTACAAAATCAAACCACCAAATGCCCAAGATACTGCGTAAGCATCTGGAATCAAAGGCATCAAGTTTCTCTGTTTCTGTTTACAAAAGTCCATGTTTCACTACCATAACTAATCTTAGAAAGAACCAGACTATTATACAGCCTAATGTTTGTATTTATATGTATACGCCTATTTCTCCACACTCTCCATAGATTCTTAAAAGTCCCATCTCCAGTATCTGTTGCATAGTTGTTTGGGTTGGATTGTTTTACCTCTGAGCGGCACTTTTTTGCACACCATGGGCTAAATGGACAGGTCACATGGACCCCGAAGGCTCAGAGAAGGTTGGGGGAGGGGACTCACTGGAACAGCTGTTGGGAGACAGATGGTAGCCTCCCGTCAAGGCCACCCAGCGTGTTCTTTAACGTGCACAGGCTATGTCTCTCCCGCACACGGGGCCACGGCTTAACGTCCCATCCGATGGACAGCGGCCTTTCCAAGCCCATCGGTGTCCCCTACTGACCGTGGGCAGGGCGGGGAATTTTGCGGAGTCTGTTGCACAGTCCCCATGCTAATTAAACTGACATACTTGCTCAAGAATGCAGCCGTTCAAAGCAACTGAAGTACCATCTGCTGGCCCAGTTTTCATCACTTTGGTTTTTTCTTGGTTTATCACAAACCTACTCTATTATCAATCTAATCAACAGCTCTAATGAAGAAATTCATCTCGTCAACATCATTTACCAACATGGCCAAACCATCTGCATACTCTAAATCAGAAATTTTGAAATCTGTAGACAATTTAAGACCAAACTTTTTCTCTTGCAAAGAATATCGAATAACAAAATCAATATCCAAATTAAAGAGAAAAGGGGACAAAATGCACCTTTGTGTAACACCACTAACAATTGATAGAAGCCTTACCAACTCTCACACACGACTCAGTGATATTATAGAGAGCTTTCATTACACTAACTTGTCAGGTATTCCATATGATCTAATAATCAACCACAAATTATGTCAATCAAAAGAGTCAAAAGCCTTTTCAAAAACTATAAAGTTAGTAACCCAAGTTGTCTGAAACTCTAAATATTTCTGAAGAATCTTCCTAAATGAAAATATTTGATCAATACGTCCCCTACCACTTCTGAATCCACACTGTTCATCACGCAGCTGTCGTTTAACCAAATGCTTAATTCCATTAAGTGTAATCATTGAAAAAACTTTACCTGAAACAGAAAGTAAACTAATTCCTATATAATTATCACAAGAACTACGATCACCTTTTTTTAAAAAATATGGATAGTAATAGCTCTGTAAAAATCCTTAGGAACATCTTTATCATACAAAAACATTCAACGTTTCAGTCAGTCACGCGACAACTCAAATGTTCGCAGCACTAAGCATTTAAGTGATGATTTCATCCACCTCAGATGATTTATGTAGTTTCAATTTAGAGATAGCCAAAGTGACTTCGGAATGTGATATAGGCCATCATTAAAACCAGTAATGCATGTAACCTCATTACAAACAATGGGAGAAGAAATAATCACATGGTTTTGGAAATTGCTCAGATCACCTAGCCATCACAGAATCCTCACCATCAACCAACTTGCCATGTTTATCCCTCAATCCCTGTGTACCTGACTGTTTCTTCCCACACAAAACATTAATAATCTGGTACAACCCCCTGCTGTTGTGCTGTCTAACTGCTTCCTCGGCTTTGTCAGTCAATCTATGAAAGCAAAGATTTTGCTCTTAACTGATCCTTTACCCGTTTACTGAGCTCGTTGTAATGCCGTCTGTGGGGCGCGGGTGGCTCAGTCGGTAGCGCGCCAGGCTCGTAATCTGTAGTTCCCATGTTCGAGTCCCAGCTGGGTCAGCGTTGAGATTTATCTCCGCAAAATTCCCCGCCCTGCCCACGGTCAGTAGGAGACACCGATGGGCTTGGAAAGGCCGCCGTCCGTCGGATGTATCAGTGTCGTCAGTCATATCAGTGTGTTTTCTGCTTTTAACGCAAATTTGTAGTCATTCGAGGTGATTATCCGATGTTGCACCTTTCATTCCTTTACATTTTGAAGATATTCATTAAGCCGTGGCCCTTTTTTGAAGATATTCGTTAAGCCGTGGCCCCGTGTGCGGGAAAGCCATACACTGTGCACGTTAAAGAACACGCTGGATGGCCTTGACGGGAGGTTACCATCTGTATCCCAACAGCTGTTCCACTGTGTACCCTCCCCCAACCTTCTCTGATCCTTCGGGGTTCATGTGACCTGGCCATTTAGCCCATGGTGTGCAAAAAAGTGCCGCTCAGAGGTAAAACAACCCAACCCAAGCCATTGGAATTACCAAAGCCAAAGAGATTTAAAATATCTTCCCAAAAGTCAGAGTCAGTACCAACTTTTGCATTCAAGTCACTTAAAAAAAAATAAATAAAAAAAATTCCCCCTCAAGCAGCTGCTTGCCACAGAGGTCTGACAGGAGCCTGTCAGTTTATATGCCATAGTAGTAGGTCTGTGAGGATGGCAGGACCTCAGCAAAAAAACAACACACACATTCATGCCTTATCCGGGGCTCGAACCCAGGTCCCGTATATCAGTAGCCAAGCGTGCTAACCACTCGGCCATAGCACAAGAAAAATATCTCCTTTCTTCACAGAATTCAAAATATCCTGTAAAACCTATCCTTCTCGTTCTCATTAGAGTCCTCTATGTGGGCATAACAACAAATGACATTCAAGTCTTTATATTTTGTGTTAATTTTTGCTGTAAGAAATCTTTCATTAATGTAGTCATATCCTAGAAGAGCATCACTGGCACGTATGCTGAGATGCAGACCCACGCCTTGGTGATGCTTTCGATCCTCCCTACCTGAAAAGAGAAATTTAAAGTTATTTTTAAGGATCTGACCTTTACCTCTCCATCTGGTCTCTTGCAAGCGTTGAATATCTAGATTATAACGCTGGAATTCCTGAGTGGGGAAATCAAGAGAATAATCTCTATGTAATGTCCTCACGTTCCACGTTCCTGCAGATCAAAAATGATTAGTCAGATTTTTAAAGGAAATAGGTTTATTTGAGAGATGTAGGGTCAACAATATCAAACACCTCCCTGATCAGGCATGGGGCAAACACTTGTTCCCCCACCCTAAAGGCTGAAGCCATCCATGTTTGGGGCGGGGTGGTTCAGTCGGTAGCGCGCCAGGCTCGTAATCTGTAGTTCCCAGGTTCGAGTCCCAGCTGGGTCAGCGTTGAGATTTATCTCCGCAAAATTCCCCGCCCTGCCCACGGTCAGTAGGGGACACCGATGGGCTTGGAAAGGCCGCCGTCCGTCGGATGGGACGTTAAGCCGTGGTCCCGTGTGCGGGAGAGCCATACCCTGTGCACGTTAAAGAACACTCCGGATGGACTTGACGGAAGGCTACCATCTGTCTCCCAACAGCTGTTCCAGTGGGTCCCCTCCCCCAACCTTCTCTGAGCCTTCGGGGTCCATGTGACCTGGCCATTTAGCCCATGGTGTGCAAAAAAGTATCGTTCAGAGGTAGAACAACCCAACGTTAAAAAACACGCTGGATGGTCTTGACGGGAGGCTACCATCTGTCTCCCAACAGCTGTTCCACTGTGTACCCTCCCCCAACCTTCTCTGATCTTTCGGGGTTCATGTGACCTGGCCATTTAGCCCATGGTGTGCAAAAAAGTGCCGCTCAGAGGTAAAACAATCCAATCCAATACCACCTTTTCGAGTGTAACGTTTCAAGACCCATACGACATGGCTGAGACACAATACTCCAGTTTACGATTGGCGATGCCCAACTAGCTAAGTGAGGGTTCAGGTACATGCGATAACCTCTGATCAGGATTATCCAGCAACTGATAAAACATATCCTTTGAATCTATTCACCTGGGGCTGTCAACGTACAAACAAGGAGAAAACATTGCGGAAGATTTACCCTCCACAGAACCCACCAATGCAACTAATTCAGGATTCATATTAAAGCTGAAAGCATACGGTGTTGCTTTCCACCATGCAGAGCCACAACTTAACGTCCCATCCGACGGACGGAGGCCTTTCCAATCCCATCGGTGTCACCTACTGACCGTGGGCAGGGCGGGGAATTTTGCGGAGATAAATCTCAACGCTGACCCAGCTGGGACTCGAACCTGTGAACTGCAGAATACGAGCCTGACGCGCTACCGACTGAGCCACCCCCGCCGCTAAGAGTTTGATATGTGTGATTGAAAGTATTATATTTTGTGTTATTGGCATAACATATAATATCACGTGGATCATTTTATTTCATAAAATTTTGCATGTATTCCATCAGCCATATCAGTGTATTTTCTGCTTTTAACGTAATTTTGTAGTCATTCGAGGTGATTATCGGATGTTGCACCTATCATTCCTTTACATTTCGAATATATTCAATTTTCCGTTCCTTTGTACAGTCGCTCAAAAAAGTATCCGAACACTATGGTTGATTACAGAATTCAAAAAAATATCTGGCAACGATTTTTTTAGAAAAAAGTGACCTGGCAACCTTCGTGTCACGTGACACGAAGGTTGCCAGGTCACTAATTTCTAAAAAAATCGTTGCCAGATATTTTTTTAAATTTTGTAATCAACCATAGTGTTCGGATACTTTTTTGAGCGACTGTAGGTGGTCATATTATTTTGATACTAGATCGTGTGGGCTCACTCACGGAAATATTGAGTGTGTGCAGTTACCGTTCACAGCAAACTGGAGCGTGTGCAGTAACTGCACACGCTCCACTTTGATGTGAACGGTAACTGGAGCGTGTACAGTTGCTGTACACGCTGCAGATATTTTTCCTGAATTCTGTAATCATGTGATACGAAGGTTGCAAGGTCACTAATTTCTAAAAAAATCGTTGCCAGATATTTTTTTGGAATTCTGTAATCAACCATAGTGTTCGGATACTTTATTGAGCGACTGTACTTTGTGTGATTTTACATTTATTCTGTCATCCATTTCTTTGTATTTCACGAAATTGCGTTCACTCTGCAAATTTATTTTAGTGTTCTTTAAGCAATTCGGACAGACACTCCGATTTACCAAGTGAGATTTTGCAGTGATTAAGAGATACATTCTAGAATATTTGGAAGATATTCTAACTTTGATTTTAGAGTACAGTCGCTCAAAAAGATATCCGAACACTGTGGTTGATTACAGAATTCAGAAAAGATATCTGGCAAAGATTATTTTAGAAAATAGTGATCTGGCAAAATTCGTGTCACGTGACATGAAGGTTGCCAGATCACTAATTTCTAAAAAAAACGTTGATATTTTTCCTGAATTCTGTAATCAACCATAGTGTTCGGATATTTTGTTGAGCGACTGTACACGAAGGTTGCCCGATCACTAATTTCCAAAAAAAAAAGTTGATATTTTTTCTCAGTTCTGTAACAACCATAGTGTTCGGAAACTTTTTTGATCGACTGTACACGAAGGTTGTCAGATCACTAATTTCTAAAAAAAATCGTTGCAAGATATTTTTTCTGAATTCTGTAATCAACCATAGTGTTCGGATATTTTGTTGATCGACTGTACACGAAGGTTGTCAGATCACTAATTTCTATTATTCTAATATTCTAATATATATTTTCTAATATTCTAATATTCTCAATTGTTATTTTTGTGTTAATAAGTTTGTTAGCTTTTCATAGCTAACTGAAACTACCAGTATAAAATTTAGATATATGGATACAAGATTTATTATTTTCGCTTTATCGGTATCTCCCAAATCATATTAATCGTGTTCGAGAAAGGTCTTTGCGGAAGCGGAGATTGAAATAAAATTGTAAAAGATGTGACTGTTCAATTAATTTCCTATTCATAATCTAGTAAAAATGCAACTATTCGGGCAAGTATTTCACAGTTCTCTGTATGCACTTATTATTCCCTCTTTCTATCATTCCATGCACCTAAGTTCAAAAAGTCATCGGTACCATGCTTCGAAATTTTTTAAAATGTTGCGAAAAACGATAACATACGAACTGTTTACTCTGACGGTGAAGTTGCCATTCAACGTAAACCAATGTTCTCATAATCAGTTAAAAATACATTTCGATTTACAGATATTTTTTCTGAATTTCGATAAACATAATATATATATATGATGTTCCGATAAACATAAATAAATATGTGTGCAATATGATTTGGCGATCTGGCCACCAGAATGCTTTAAAAAGTTAGCCTATTATTATAGTAGATAAGATAAAAATATCTGAAATAAAATTTATCATAAATATACGTGTTAACAATAAAGTTGTTTGCAACATGAAATTTATAACGTTTATTTTTTCCATTATGTTTATCGACTGAATACAAAACTCTAATTCTTTCTCTATTAGGAATGTTTGCTGCTAAAAATTAAAAATAATAAACCTTTATAAAGCAATCATAAATAACTGTTATGTTAATTTTCGTACGCTTTCTATTTTAAGCTACCGCAGATTTTTTTATATTAATATTGTTACCTTGTGGTATATTAATTTTTTATTTTCTGCTTCTCTAATTCATAAAAGGCACAACGATGAGTGCCATGTGTAAAAGTACCCTCTGTACCACGTGACCGCAGCTCTCCCTCCTCTCTTCCATGAGCTCTTTAATAATATTAATCCATCTCTTCACTCTTGCCTCTACAGGTGAGGCGGGGAAGGCTTAGTCGGTAGCGCGCCAGGCTCGTAATCTGTAGTTCCCAGGTTTGAGTCCCAGCTGGGTCAGTGTTGAGATTTATCTCCGCAAAATTCCCCGCCCTGCCTACGGTCAGTAGGGGACACCGATGGTCTTGGAAAGGCCGCCGTCCGTCGGATGGGACGTTAAGCCGTAGTTCCGTGTGAGGGAGAGTCATACCCTGTGCACGTTAAAAAACACGCTGGATGGCCTTGACGGGAAGCTACCATCTGTCTCCCAACAGCTATTCCAGAGGGTCCCCTCCCCCAACCTTCTCTGAGCCTTCGGGGTCCATGTGACCTGCCCATTTAGCCTATGGTGTGCAAAAAGGTACCGCTCAGAGGTAAAACAACCCAACCCTCTACAGGTGGCTCACGACGCTTCTTCATAACGGTCTCAAAAATTTGACAGTTATATATTGGGGTGATCCTTTATAGCTTAAACCAGGGTTTCTCAATATGGGGTATGCCGTAAAATTTTATGGGTTACTTCATCAGTGCTCAAAAGTCGCTAGATCTAGTAACCAAGTGGCTAAGTTGCCATTATTATATTATAACTATAGTTTTATCTATCTATATAAGGGGTACGCCAGTTACATACACATTTCCAGGGGGTAAGTGAAGCATAAAAGATTGAGAACTACTGGCTTAAGGAATAATTTCTTGCTCTCTCGAAGAGCGGAAAAGTAAATCTTGTAGAGAACACATTGGGTATTCTGTCGCTGTATGGGGTAGGGGTGGCTCAGTCGGTAGCGCGCAAGGCTCGTAACCTGTAGTTCCCAGGTTCAAGTCCCAGCTGGGTCAGCGTTGAGATTTATCTCCGCAAAAATTCCCCGCCCTGCCCACGGTCAGTAGGGGACACCGATGGGTTTGGAAAGGCCGCCGTCCGTCGAATGGGACGTTAAGCCGTGGCCCCGTGTGCGAGAGAGCCATACCCTGTGCACGTTAAAGAACACGCTGGATGGCCTTGATGGGAGGCTACCATCTGTCTCCCAACAGCTGTTCCAGTGGGTCCCCTCCCCCAACCTTCTCTGAGCCTTCGGGGTTCATGTGACCTGGATATTTAGCCCATGGTGTACAAAAAAGTGCCGCTCAGAGGTAAAACAACCCAACCCAACTGTCGCTGTATAGAAATTTCTTGCAAAATCGGATTTGATTAGGATTTATTTGATTGGTTAATGTTGCCATCTGTCGCACGTTTTGGAAACTTTGCATTAAAGAATTCTAATTAAATTTTAATTTTATAGAAATTAAAATATTCAAATAAGATTTTATATGTGCTAACTACAACATTGTTCAGAGCCTTTAAAATTGATAAGTACAAGCAAATAATATAGTTGCAAAATATGAAATATTAATCTTAATTTTCTACCTAGCAGAAAATTTTTAAATTCTAAACTTAAGGGGTGTAAGGATAATTACTGTTTAACTGAATTTTAGGTAGTCAGAAAAATTTGGAGTTTTTAAAATTCATAATTCCTTTTAAAATAACACCTCTATAGTTCTTGGGCAAATTTTGACTGAGATATATTTTTGATTCCTGTATTTCAGTTTTTCCATATATAACATATGTTATATATGGAATAAGTAGGTATATATTATCTAGGAATTGTGCAGATTAACTAGGGTGATCCGTTAACGTGCGGAAAATTGTTTCATTTCTCAAATTACCTAGGGTATCTGCAAATTACCTGGATAATCTGCACATTACCTACTAGGCACTCGTTAAAGTGAAAATAAGATCTTTGCTGGAACAACAGGAACGTTTCTGTACGCTGAAATTAACATAATGTTATTTATCTAGTGTCCGAGAGTAGAGTTGAAACCAGGGTCATCCCTCTGTCAACATGAATCAGTCGTCCGAATTATAAAAAACGCCCCCAAAATGAGCAGGCCAAGTGAGAACGAATCATTTTAGTGATTCGTTATCAAGAATGAATCACTTTACTGATTCGTTCTCACTTGGCCTCCTCTCATCCGGGGCGTTTTTATAATGCGGACGAGTGAATCACGTGACACGAAGATTCATATTCATGAGATTCACCACTATGAGAGAAACAAACTTTTGAACTTTAACGATACGGAAGCCGTTAATGTGCACATTACCTAGGTAAAATGCGGAAAACTCTTGTTTCCGCACGTTAACGGAGCAAATCAGTTAATCTGCAGATTAGCTAGGTAATGTGCACATTAATGGCTTCGAGCTTTAGCGGTAACATATATATTTTTTTAATTGTAGTGCGATTGACTTCCACCCAGGAAAAGCATTTTATCCTCACCCATACCAAGAACAAACATAAAAGCAAAGAATGCTGTGCATTATCCAGAACTGAACTGAATTTGAACTTCAATTTAAAAATTATAAATTTTATTCTAATATTACTATGATACATTCAATTAAATGTTAGATATTATTAAAATTTAAGAGATGGACTAGTTTATTCACCCATGCTGTAAGCTAACGTTTTATTTACTTGTAAACAGTATCTTTGATGACGTGTGGTTATATTTGAACTGCATGAAGGAAATCGTACCAAATGGCGTAGCCTGTTCAATCCCGATCTATATTAGTGAACTAGAAATAAGTCGGTGGCTTCGGGAACCACTTGATTTCTAAATCTTCATTACGACCCCTATATGATCACGAATGCTACACCCGAGCTTGAAACATTCCTCTCATTTATGCGTTCTATTGCCAGAAATATTTGCTAATTTTTAACTCTTCAGCGCAGGTATGTTGAAATTTGACCTTTCACCTCGAAGGGTTGGGTTGTTTTACCTCTGAGCGGCATTATTTGCACACCATGAGCTAAATGGCCAGGTCACATGGACCCCGAAGGCTCAGAGAAGGTTGGGGGAGGGGACCCACTGGAACAGCTGTTGGGAGACAGATGGTAGTCTCCCGTCAAGGCCATCCACGTGTTCTTTAACGTGCACAGGGTATGGCTCTCTCGCATACGGACCCACGGCTTAACGTCCCATCCGATGGACGGCGGCCTTTCCAAGCCCATCGGTGTCCCCTACTTACCGTGGGCAGGGCGGGGAATTTTGCGGAGATATATCTCAACGCTGACCCAGCTGGGACTCGAACCTGGGAACTACAGATTACGAGCCTGGCGCGCTACCGACTGAGCCACCCCCGCCCCTCACTTCGAAGGACCCATCGCATCTAAAATTCAACTAACATTCTGAGATCTACGATACAAACACCCCCCAAAAACCAATTTTCAGCTCCCTGGCACTGGTATATCTAAACTTGAGCTTTGACCTTAAAACCTCTCCACGAATCCAAACTTTAGTAACATTTCTGAGATCTACAACCCGAAACAAACCCAGACACAAATTTCCACGTTTCTAGCACTTGAAGATCAAGGATTGATCTTACGTGACCTCCATCTGACCTTTAAGGACACGTCAGAGATCAAATTCCGGATTTATCCTGAGGTCTACAACCCAGAATACTCATAGGTGTGGGGCGGGGGTGGCTCAGTCGGTAGCGCGCCAGGCTCGTAATCTGTAGTTCCCAGGTTCGAGTCCCAGCTGGGTCAGCGTTGAGATTTATCTCCGCAAAATTCCCCGCCCTGCCCACGGTCAGTAGGGGACACCGATGGGCTTGGAAAGGCCGCCGTCCGTCGGATGGGACGTTAAGCCGTGGCCCCATGTGCGGGAGAGCCATACCCTGTGCACGTTAAAGAACACGCTGGATGGCCTTGATGGGAGACTACCATCTGTCTTCCAACAGCTGTTCCAGTGGGTCCTCTCCCCCAACCTTCTCTGAGCCTTCGGGGTCCATGTGACCTGGCCATTTAGCCCATGGTGTGCAAAAAAGTGCAGCTCAGAGGTAAAACAACCCAACGTTAAAGAACACGCTGGATGGCCTTGATGGGAGGCTACCATCTGTCTCCCAACAGCTGTTCCAGTGGGTCCCCTCCCCCAACCTTCTCTGAGTCTTCGGGGTCCATGTGACCTGGCCATTTAGCCCATGGTGTGCAAAAAAGTGCCGCTCAGAGATAAAACAACCCAACCCAGAATTTTGAGTTATGTTTATAAGGCAAGCTGGGTCCACTGCTTCTTGGGGCTCCCGCCAAACTTTCATTATACGTCGCTACAGAACAAGGTGTACCATGACTCGTCGGACCTCCTGACTTTTTTCCCAGTCTTCCAGTGTCCAGTCACGGTGTTCTTGACACCACTATGGATGAAATTTCTTGTTCTTCACAGAAATCAGTGGTTTCCATATTGCAAGTGACTGCTAATACTGATCCTCTTCAATTCCTTCAGTTCCCTGGGGCGGGGGTTGCTCAGTCGGTAGCGCGCCAGGCTCGTAATCTGTAGTTCCCAGCTTCGAGTCCCAGCTGGCTCAGCGTTGAGATTTATCTCCGCAAAATTCCCCGCCCTGCCCACGGACAGTCACCGATGGGCTTGGAAAGGCCGCCGTCCGTCGGATGGGACGTTAAGCCGTGGCTCCGTTTGCGGGAGAGCCATACCCTGTGCGCGTTAAAGAACACGCTGGATGGCCTTGACGGGAGGCTACCATCTGTCTCCCTACAGCTGTTCCAGTGGGTCCCCTCCCCCAACCTTCTCTGAGCCTTTGGGGTCCATGTGACCTGGCCATTTAGCCCATGGTGTGCAAAAAATGCCGCTCAGAGGTAAAACAACCCAACTTCCAATTAGAAATTCGTAACAATAATAAAACGTGTCTGTGGAAAAACCAGAAGGGTGCAAATTCTCATCATAAGTTACGTATTGTTACATAAGGTGAAGTTAGAGGAGCAATGGTGAATTTATTTATAACAGAATTGGTCACTGTTACAAAGATTTGTTTCCAAATATTAAAAATGATAAATTTGGTACTTCTATCACTTAATATATATTATTTCAAAATAGGGCCGGATATAAGGGGAGGGGGTGCTGCAAGGGGCAATGCCCCTTTTGACAATGCTATTATAGGTAATACAGGCAGAAAAAAAAATTATAAATCTTTGTGTATTACAGTGGTACAGTCGCTCAAAAAAGTATCCGAACACTACGGTTGATTACAGAATTCAGAAAAAATATCTGGCAACGTTTTTTTTAGAAATTAGTGATCTGGCAACCTTCGTGTCACGTGATTACAGAATTCAGGAAAAATATCTGGAGCGTGTACAGCAATTGTACACGCTTCAATTACCGTTCACAGCAAACTGGAGCGTGTGCAGTTACTGCACACGCTCCAGTTTGCTGTGAACGGTAACTCTACACGCTCAATATTTCCGTCAGTAAGCCCACACGATCTAGGTATTTGTGAGCTCACACGATCCAATGTCCTGTGAACATTAACCGCAACCGCTCCAGTTTGCTGTGAACGGTAACTGCACACGCTCAATATTTCCGTGAGTGAAGATACACGATCCAGATCTTTGTGAGCTCACACGATCCAATGTGCTGTGAACATTAACCGCAACCGCTTCAGTTTGCTGTGAACGGTAACTGCACACGCTCAATATTTCCGTCAGTAAGCCCACACGATCTAGGTCTTTGTGAGCTCACACGATCCAATGTGCTGTGAACATTAACCGCAACCGCTCCAGTTTGCTGTGAACGGTAACTGCACACGCTCAATATTTCCGTGAGTGAGCCCACACGATCTAGGTCTTGTGAGCTCACACGATCCAATGTGCTGTGAACATTAACCGTAACCGCTCGAGTTTGCTGTGAACGGTAACTGCACGCTCAATATTTCCGTCAGTAAGCCCACACCATCTAGGTATTTGTGAGTTTACACGATCCAATGTGCTGTGAACATTAACCGCAACCGCTCCAGTTTGCTGTGAACGGTAACTGCACACGCTCCATATTCATTGCATTATATATTCATACGCATTATATATATTAAAAAATATCCGAACGCTATGGTTGATTACAGAATTCAGAAAAATTATCTGGCAGCGACTTTTATCAGAAATTAGTGATCTGGCAACCTTCGTGTCACGTGACACGAAGGTTGCCAGATCACTAATTTCTGAAAAAGTCGTTGCCAGATAATTTCTCTGAATTCTGTAATCAGCCATAGTGTTCGGATATTTTTTTGAGCGACTGTACTCAACCTCTTATGCTTCACGTACCCCGCTGGAAATATGTATGTAACTGGCGTACCCCTTATGTAGATAGATAAAACTATAGTTATATTTTAACAATGGTTAATTTTACTTTTGAGCTTTCGCCCCCCCAAAAAAAAACAATAATCTCGTACCTCTAAGGGGGTACGAGTACCCCACCTTGAAGACCTCTAGGCTATTGGAAGCATATTTGAAGAGTTATTTTTAAGACTTGTAAAAGGAAAGTTTGGGTTGGGTTGTTTTACCTCTGAGCGGCACTTTTTTGCACACCATGGGCTAAATGGCCAAGTCACATGGATCCTGAAGGCTCAGAGAAGGTTGGGGGAAGGGACCCACTGGAACAGCTGTTGGGAGACAGATGGTAGCCTCCCGTCAAGGCCATCCAGCGTGTTCTTTAATGTGCACAGGGTATGGCTCTCCCGCACACGGGGCCACGGCTTAACGTCCCATCCGACGGACGGCGGCCTTTCCAAGTACATCGGTGTCCCCTACTGTCCGTGGGCAGGGCGGGGAATTTTGCGGAGATAAGTCTCTACACTGATACAGCTGGGACTCGAACCTGGGAACTACAGATTACGAGCCTGGCGCGCTACCGACTGAGCCACCTCCGCCAGTAAAAGGAAAGTGGTGAGCAGTAAATTGCAGTGGGAATTCCATGTTTAATAAAAATGGAAACAAGATTTGATAGTTTTATTTTATCCTTTCTTAAACACCTAGTTTTACTTTTTTTGATTTTTATTTGCGTTTCTAAAATAATTAACTTAAACTCTTCATCACCAAGGCTTCAGTTTTTAATTTCGCATAACAAATGAAAAACGATAAAATAAAATCAAAGACTTTTATTTGTGTTGTTAATAAGATTATTATTCGTTCATAAAGCTACCTATAGGAAATTTAAATAATTTATTACAAGTATTCGTAATTCCGTTTGATCAATGAACTAATTGCTATTCGTCGAAGTGATCGAGAATAGGTTTCTGCGCATGTAGAAACTTAATTTAAAAATGTAAATTACGTAATTCTCTTATAGCTGAAAAATCCTTCATCCCTCTTATCAAACAAAACTCAATATATCCAAAGCTTAGTTCAGGAGAGGTTTTTGGGCATGCACAGACTGAAATCAATAGGAAAAGCAATGCAAATGAAAAGTTACCTCGCGTACCAATGATCATTTCTTTTTGGAGGTCACTGAAATCTGACATTGTCGACAATTACACCACAACACCTGTTTCACCTGCGCCTGTGGCACTGCTACGTGATAGCCGACATCGTACTTCTTTCCTTTATAATCTCACATTGCGGGCGATGTCGTCCCTGTGATATGCATACGGCGTATTGCGTGTATTCCAGTCGCAATCACTGTTTCCATTATTTTCATAAACCCCTGTATATGATAATAACGCTGTTTATGTTACTTGTGTAATATAGAGCGCTCTATATTCCTAAATGTAATGCAAGTTATTTGATGTTTTGTTTCGTTTATTACTGCTAAAAATTAATTTTGGCCTTTCAATTATTAAGAAGGCATTGAAATGGTTACTATGTAATTTGAAATTGAAACTACTGTACTTTTAGAGGCGGCAGTGGCTCAGACGGTAGCGCGCAGTCTCGTAATCTGCAGTTCCCAGGTTCGAGTCCCAGATGGCCAAGCATTGAGGTTTATCTGCGAGAAACTCTCCGTAGCAGAGGAGACCGATGGGCTTGGAAATGGTGCCGTCCGTCGGATGGGACGTTAAGCCATGGCTTCGTATCCGGGTGAGTCATACCCTGTGCACATTAAGAAATACGCTGGATGCCCTTGATGGGAAGATACCATCTCACTCCTAACAGATGTCCAGTGGGTTCCGTCACCTCAACATTCTCTGAGTCCTCAGGATTCTTGTGACCTGGCCATTTAGCTCATTGTATGCAAAAAAAGTGCCACTCAGAGGGAAAACAACCGAACCCTTTCATAATGATTATTTTGTAGTATGTAGTTCTCATAGCCCTTTTCTTTAAATTACATTTCGCTTTAAAGAAATTGCTATATAAAGGATATTTTGCCCCCTCCCCCCTCTTCATTTCCTTATACAATCATACGTAGGGAAGAAAGGAGAGAAATTAATTAGGCACAAAATTTCAAGTGATTTAATTTGCTTAAAATATATATTAAATTTATCTATTTTTAAAACTACTTCAAATAGAATAGTTTATTCCTAGGGTTTTATTAAAATAATTGAGAATATTTTAAAATAACTCTGTAATTTTTAAAACAGGAAACTGCTGGCTCAATTTTTAGTAAAAGTTATTATAAATGAAACTGCTCCATTTGCTTTTAATTAGGCGTTTTGTTACTGCAGTGTCCAGTCCTACTGTATAGAAGTGGCCTTGCTCGTGTGCAGGAGTGTTCTTGAGTTTTAACACGTGGTAAGCATGGAATATTTGATTGAGCGAAAATAATTATTCTTTTATTTCTTTATCTAAACTTATTACTGGTAGCCATAGTTAAATATGAAAACAAACTTGTAAATGAAAATCGATAAAATTGTAATATACACTTGGAAGAAAATAATAAAATCTTCGTAATAAAAATATACCACGTGCACGTTAAAGAACACGCTGGATGGCCTCGACGAGAAGCTACAACCTGTCTTGGTGTGGGGTGCCATTAGTCGGACATCTCTGTCAGAACTGGTCATTGTAAGGGGATCTCTAATAGTCCAGCAATGGGTTACCAACATTTTGCTCTCCCATTTGTTCTGCAGCACGGAACCTTTTGCCAGCAAGATAACTCTCGTTTCCACACAGCCCGCATTAGTCTGCGGTATCTGCACGAGCAGATACCGCAGACTAATGTGTTCAGATACTACCAAGATGAGATTTATGCTATTCCAAAAGGTTCAAGTAATTAACCTGCGCCTGTTTCACCTGCGCTTATATTCCATATAACACAGTGTGCCTGTGTATTATTTATATGCGAAAGTTTCACCTGCGCCTGTATTCCAAAAGGTTCCAAAGTATTCCAAAGTTTCAGATACTACCATGATGAGATTTAATGCTATTCCAAAAGAATTACTAAATATAGATTGAGATTATATAAATAAACACAGGCGCAGGTGAAACAGGTGTTGTGGTGTAATGAATGAGTTCAGGTACTATAATAGGTAATCGGTAATGAAATCGATAAAATTGGAATAAAATCTTGGAAGAAAATAATAATAAATAAATAAAATAAATAATAATATAACAGTAAAATCTTGGTAATAAAAATATCAGGTAAGACAAAGGCCATACCAAGTTAAAAACACCGGTTGTCGCCCATTTCCAGATGCTAAACAGCTTTGGGTGAGATCAGTATTTGGGAGGGTGACCACGGGGATCATCGCGTGTAGTTGGAAATTGTTTGGCCTGTAAATGGTAGCTAAACATAAATTGGAAGGAGAGCTGTGTACCAGTCCCCAGTGATGATACACAGAACCGGCCACTCTAGCACCTAATGTCCGATCCGCCTTCATATGGTGCAGACCCTTAGTACCTTTCAAAAGAGATATTCTCTTGTGGAAGGATACGGAAAGGGAGTGCTGCCACATCAGTGTGGCCTACTAATCTGGTCATCTATGGGTTGGGTTGTTTTACCTCTGAGCGGCACTTTTTTCCACACCATGGGCTGAATGGCCAGGTCACAAGGACCCCGAAGGCTCATAGAAGGTTGGGGGAGGGGACCCATTGGAACAGCTGTTGGGAGACAGATGGTAGCCTCCCGTCAAGGCTATCCAGCGTGTTCTTTAACGTGCACAGAGTATGGATCACACACACACGGGACCACGGCTTAACGTCCCATCCAACGGACAGCGGTCTTTCCAAGCCCATCGGTGTCCCCTACTGACCGTGGGCAGAGCGGGGAAATTTGCGGAGATAAATCTCAACGCTGACCCAGCTGGGACTCGAACCTGAAAACTACAGATTACGAGCCTGGCGCGCTACCGACTGAGCCACCAACGCCCCAAACATGGGTGGCTTCAGCCTTTAGGGTGGGGGAACAAGTGTTTGCCCCATGCCTGATCAGGGGAGCTGTTTGATATTGTTGAACCTACATCTCTCAAATAAACCTATTTCCTTTAAAAATCCGACTAATCATTTTTGCACTGCACGAACGTGGAACGTGAGGACATTACATAGAGATTATTCTCTTGATTTCCCCACGGAGGAATTCCAGCGTTAAAATCTAGATATTCTACGCTTGCAAAAGACCAGATAGACAGGTAAAGGTCAGATCCTTAAAAATAACTTTAAATTTCTCTTTTCTGGTAGGGAGGATCGAAAGCATCACCAAGGCGTGGGACTGCTTCTCAGCATTCGTGCCAGTGATGCTCTTCTAGGATATGACTGCATTAATGAAAGATTTCTTACAGCAAATATTAAAACAAAATATAAAAACTTGAATGTCATCTGTTGTTATGCCCACATAGAGGACTCTAATGAGAACGAGAAGGATATGTTTTACAGGATATTTTGAATTCTGTGAAGAAAGGAGATGTTTTTCTTGTGCTATGGCCGAGTGGTTAGCACGCTTGGCTACTGATCTAAGGGACCTGAGTTCGAGCCTCAGGTAAGGCATGGATGTGTGTGTTGTTTTTCTGCTGAGGTCCTGCCATCCTCACAGACCTTCTACTATGGCATATAAACTGGCAGGCTCCTGTCAGACCTCTGTGGCAAGCAGCTGATTGAGGGGGTATTTTTTTATTTATTTTTTTTTAAGTGACTTCAATGCTAAAGTTGGTACTGACTCTGACTTTTGGGAAGATATTTTAGATCTCTTTGGCTTTGGTAATTCCAATGGCTTGGGTTCGGTTGTTTTCCCTCTGAGCGGCACTTTTTTGCACACCATGGGCTAAATGGCCAGGTCACATGAACCCCGAAGGATCAGAGAAGGTTGGGGGAGGGTACACAGTGGAACAGCTGTTGGGAGACAGATGGTAGCCTCCCGTCAAGGCCATCCAACGTGTTTTTTAACGTTGGGTTGTTCTACCTCTGAACGATACTTTTTTGCACACCATGGGCTAAATGGCCAGGTCACATGGACCCCGAAGGCTCAGAGAAGGTTGGGGGAGGGGACCCACTGGAACAGCTGTTGGGAGACAGATGGTAGCCTTCCGTCAAGTCCATCCGGAGTGTTCTTTAACGTGCACAGGGTATGGCTCTCCCGCACACGGGACCACGGCTTAACGTCCCATCCGACGGGCGGCGGCCTTTCGAAGTCCATCGGTGTCCTCTACTGACCGTGGGCAGGGCGGGGAATTTTGCGGAGATAAATCTCAACGCTGACCCAGCTGGGACTCGAACCTGGGAACTACAGATTACGAGCCTGGCGCGCTACCGACTGAGCCCCCCCCCCCCCGCCCCCCCTCATTGAGTCCTCACCAAGATGTCTGACTGCTGTTATGAGCGCAAAGGTTGGAGCAATAATTTATTAGGTACATATGTATATATATATAGTAACTTTGTCCATTCAGTGTATAGAGGCTAAATTCATCTGATTCGATAGCATATTGTTTCATAGAATGTCATACAATATTATTTTTACAAAATAAATCATTAATTTTTGGTACAAATACAAAATTTCTAATCTATACTCAATTTATAAATATTCTTCTCTCCAATTTCGTCTTGAAATTGAATAGTGCGCGTCACATTAATGACGACTATTTTTCATGACCAAAAAATAAATATGTGATGAATTAATCTAAAGTTATCTTAATTGGTACAGTCGCTCAAAAAAGTATCCGAACACTATGGTTGATTACAGATTTCAGAAAAAATATCTGGTAACGATTTTTTTAGAAATTAGTGATCTGGCAACCTTCGTGTCACGTGATTTCAAAATTCAGAAAAAATACCTGAAAAAATACCATAAATATGTACAGCAACTGTACACGCTCCAGTTACCGTTCACAACAAACTGGAGCGTGTGCAGTTACTGCACACGCTCCAGTTTGCTGCGAACGGTAACTGCACACGCTCAATATTTCCGTGAGTGAGCCCACACGATCTTGTATCAAAATAATATGACCACCTACAGTCGCTCAAAAAAGTATCCGAACGCTATGGTTGATTACAGATTTCAGAAAAAATATCTGGAAAGATTTTTTTAGAAATTAGTGATCTGGCAACCTTCGTGTCACGTGACACAAATGTTGCCAGATCACTAATTCTAAAAAAATCTTTGCCAGATATTTTTTCTGAAATCTGTAACCAACCATAGCGTTCGGATACTTTTTGAGCGACTGTACAAATAAAGTACAAAATAATATAATAATATAATATGTTTATTGACCATATATATAACATATAATATATTTAATGAAAATAATAAATATAAAATATATAATGCTTACACATAAATAATGAGTTAAAATATATATCGAAATTCAGTATGAACAAATATTCAGAATTGATCATAAATAAAACCATGCATGTAAAATATTTGCTTTGAAATGAAATGCTTTAAAATGGAAGCGATATTAGAAGAACCAATGAGCTTTATATTATTACAGGTTGTCAAATTACTTTATTATTTTTATCGATATGCATTTTCACAGTACAGATTCAAAGGTTTAAGAGTGGAAAACAATTAATAATTTCAGATTTGTTCGTTAATAATATGAAATGAGGCAAGTCACTTAACAGTGAAATAAAGATTCAATATTGTTTTTATTTAATAATCTTGACCAAATTATAATTTTAAAAATATTTTCATATTTTTCTTCCCTTATACTGTTTGGTAATTTATTGAAATTTTCTGGAGCAAGAAAATGTTTATGAAAAAATTCTATTCTTGAAAAGGTATATAATAAAGTTCCCCGCCCTGCCCACGGTCAGTAGGGGACACCGATGGGCTTGGAAAGGCCGCCGTCCGTCGGATGGGACGTTAAGCCGTGGCCCCGTGTGCGGGAGAGCCATACCCAGGACACGTTAAAGAACACGCTGGATGGTCTTGACGGGAGGCTACCATCTGTCTCCCAACAGCTGTTCCAGTGGGTCCCCTCCCCCAACCTTCTCTGAGCCTTCGGGATCCATGTGACTTGGTCATTTAGCCCATGGTGTGCAAAAAAGTACCGCTCAGAGGTAAAACAACCCAACGTTAAAGAACACGCTGGATGGCCTTGACGGGAGGCTACCATTTGTCTCCAACCACCTGTTCCAGTGGGTCCATTCCCCCAACCTTCTCTGAGACTTCGGGGTCCTTGTGACCTGGCCATTTAACCCATGGTGTGCAAAAAAGTGCCGCTCAGAGGTAAAACAACCCAACCCAACCCAGAAATTTATTCAATTTAACTGCTTTTAAGTACTGCATTATTCATCCCTAATTGTAAGGAAGGAAATTTGCCGAGGGAGCAAAAGGGGAGCAAAACATGAAAAAAATAATTCGATCTGAAAAATTCAGTAATAATAAGATTTAAAAATTGTATTTTACCGTTTCCTATTTAATTTTTTCTAAACAAAACTGAAAGTCTATCACGAATATTTTAAGATCATTATTCGTTGTTCCGATGTTACATGAATTGAATAAGGGCGAAACAAGTTTAACTCTTAATATTGTTGTCATATTTATTATTTAGTAACTACGACGACAGTTTAAAGCCATTCAAGATTTTCACTTTTCACGAATTTTTTCTTCGATATTTATAATTCAGAACCAACAATAACACAATTATTTATGCTACTTTTATATGTTTTCGTTAGGAAATCATAATACATAATTTTAATTCTTGAAAAAGGCATTCTAGAAAAAGGAATAAATTAAAGTTTCGATTATTGTTATTATTAATCCGTTGAATAACATTTAAATTGTGATCCCTTCCTTTCCATCCCAATTGGGTTTCAGGTATCTTCAATCTTTATCATAACCCCCCTAATGTAATTCGTTCTTTTGGTTTGCATCTCAGAGGATACCTCAGACATCAACATCAATCTCGATAGTCTTGTCCAATCGATAAAAAAGACACTTCCACCGCTTTTTTGTACTTTGCCCTTCCTGAGATTTTTTCCTTTTGCAGAATGGGTTGGGTTGGGTTGTTTTACCTCTGAGCGGCATTTTTTTGCACACCTTGGGCAAAATGACCAGGTCACATTGACCCCGAAGGCTCAGAGAAGGTTGGGGGAGGGGACCCACTGGAACAGCTGTTGGGAGACAGACGGTAGTCTCCCGTCAAAGCTTCCAGCGTGTTCTTTAACGTGCACAGGGTATGGCTCTTCCGCACATGGGGCCACGGCTCAACGTCCCATCCGACGGACGGTGACCTTTCCAAGTCCATCGGTGTCTCCTACTGACCGTGGGCAAGGCGGGGAGTTTTGCGGAGATAAATCTCAACGCTGACCCAGCTGGGACTCGAACCTGGGAACTACAGATTACGAGCCTGAGCCACCCCCGCCCCTTGCAGAATGGGGAAGGCCTTTACACCTCATCGTGTGTAATGGCCACTCATTCACAGCCACCATGCAGAGCACATGGACTTCTTACCTGTCTTCACAGATGGCTCGAAATCCGACATATCCGTAGTATTGGCCATGGTCTGCTGCGATACCATCACCATTCTCTTCTGTTCAGCTTCTGATCATTTCGCCATGAGGCGCAATGACCGCAATCTTCTCCCGCAACCTTCTCACACCACTCGGGATCCTTGTGACCTGACCATTTACCCCATTTGGTGCCAAAATGTGCTACTCAGACGTGAAAGAACCCAACTCATAACTTGTGCACCTGCAAGAACATTACCTTGACATGCTGCTATCACCTGTCTCCTAACAGCTACTAAGTGGGTCCCTTTTCCCAGCTCTCTCTCTCAGCCCATGGAGTCCCGTTGCCATGACAGTTATCCCGTTTTGTAAATTGTTTGTTGCTACTGTTTCTTATGTTTTTTATCAGTTTCTACGCGTGCAGAAACCTAACTAGAATGCATTTCATTTTTGTGGATATTGTGTTGTGATTAAACGGAAATACAATAATGTGTAATATTTTTTCTTAACTTTACGCAAGTAGCGTTATGAAAAATATGTATTTTAAAAATACCAGAAATAAGAATCATGAATTTTAATTTATTAATTTCCATTTGTTATAGTAATTTGAAAACTGAAGCCTGTTTATGGTGAAGCCAAGTTTAGGCTAATTTTTTTTTGAATCGTAAAGAAAAATACATTTATCCTTACAGCCAAAAAGATGTATACCTTGAAAAGAAACGGCAGATAGACGACAAATTAAAATCAGTAACTACTTTTTGTAATAACGGTATTATAAAAATTGAGATTTAGTATAACATTCTCCCATTTAATAACATTAGTTTATAATAGAACTGATCAAGGGAAAAAAGAAAGGTATGGGGTTGGGAGGGAGAAAAGAATCAATCAATCGAGCGGAAAAAAAGGTAAAGGAGGGAAATTGAGAGAGGATAAAATAAAGTTATCAAATTTATTTCTTTTTTATTAGACGCTAAATTTTCATTGCATTATAATTTCTCCCCTCTTTACAGTACACGTCTTTAAGGGGCGGGGGTGGCTCAGTCGGTAGCGCTCCAGGCTCGTAATCTGTAGTTCCCAGGTTCGAGTCCCAGCTGGGTCAGCGTTGAACTTTATCTCCGCAAAATTCCCCGCCCTGCCCACGGTCAGTAGAAGACACCGATGGGCTTGGAAAGGCCACCGTCCGTCGGATGGGACATTAAGCCGTTGCTCCGTGTGTTGAAGAGCCATACCCTGAGCAAGTTAAATAGTGCTGCTCAGAGGTAAAACAACCCATCGTTAAAGAACTCGCTGGAAAGCTTTGCCTGGAGGCTACCATCTATCTCCCAACAGCTGTTCCAGTGAGTCCCCTCCCCCAAACTTCTCTGAGCCTTCGGGGTCCATGTGACCTGGCCATTTAGCCCATGGTGTGCAAAAAAGTGCCGCTCCGAGGTAAAATAACCCATCGTTAAAGAACTCGCTGGATGGCCTTGACGGGAGGCTACCATCTGTCTCCCAACAGCTGTTCCAGTGAGTCGCCTCCCCCAACATTCTCTGAGCGTTCGGGGTCCATGTGACCTGGCCATTTAGCCCATGGAGTGCAAAAAAGTACCGCTCAGAGGTAAAACAACCCATCGTTAAAGAACTCGCTGGATGGCTTTGACGGGAGGCTACCATCTGTCTCCCAACAGCTGTTCCAGTGGGTCTCCTCCCCCAACCTTCTCTGAGCCTCCGGGGTCCTTGTGGGCTGGCCATTTAGCCCATTGTGTGCAAAAAAGTGCCGCTCAGATGTAAAACAACCCTACGTTAAAGAACACGCTGGATGGCCTTAACGGGAGGCTACCATCTGTCTACCAACTGCTGTTCCAGTGGGTCCCCTACCCCAACCTTCTCTGAGCCTTCGGGGTTCTTGTGGCCTGGCCATTTAGCCCATGGTGTGCAAAAAAGTGCCACTCAGAGGTAAAACAACCCATCGTTAAAGAACTCGCTGGATGGTCTTGACGGAAGGCTACCATCTGTCTCCCAACAGCTGTTCCAGTGAGTACCCTCCCTAAACCTTCTCTGAGCCTTCGGGGTCCATGTGACCTGGTCATTTAGACCATGGTGTGCAAAAAAGTGCCGCTCAGACGTAAAACAGCCCATCGTTAAAGAACTCGCTGGATGGCTTTGACGGGAGTCTACCATCTATCTCCCAACAGCTGTTCCAGTGAGTCCCCTCCCTGAACCTTCTCTGAGCCTTCGGGGTTCTTGTGGCCTGGCCATTTAGCCCATGGTGTGCAAAAGAGTGCCACTCAGAGGTAAAACAACCCATCGTTAAAGAACTCGCTGGATGGTCTTGACGGGAGGCTACCATCTGTCTCCCAACAGCTGTTCCAGTGAGTCCCCTCCCCCAACCTTCTCTGAGCCTTCGGGGTCCAGGTGACCTGGCCATTTAGCCCATGGTGTGCAAAATAGTGCCGCTCAGAGGTAAAACAACCCATCGTTAAAGAACTCGCTGGATGGTCTTGACGGGAGGCTACCATCTGTCTCCCAACAGCTGTTCCAGTGGGTCCCCTCCCCCAACGTTCTCTGAGCCTTCGGGGTCCATGTGACCTGGCCATTTAGCCCATGGTTTGCAAAAAAGTGCCGCTCGGTGGTAAAACAATCCATCGTTATAAAACTCGCTGGATGGCCTTGACTGAAGGCTAGCATCTGTCTCCCAACAGCTGTTCCAGTGGGTCCCCTCCCCCAACTTTCTCTGATCCTTCGGGGTCCATGTGACCTGGCCATTTAGCCCATGGTGTGCAAAAAAGTGCCGCTCAGAGGTAAAACCACCCTACGTTAAAGAACACGGTGGATGGCCTTAACTGGAGGCTACCATCTGTCTCCCAACAGCTGTTCCACTGGGTCCCCTCCCCCAACCTTCTCTGAGCCATCGGGGTCCATGTGACCTGGCCATTTAGCCCATGGTGTGCAAAAAAGTGCTGCTCAGAGATAAAACAACCCAACGTTAAAGAACACACTGGATGGCCTTGACGGGAGGCTACCAGCTGTCTCCCAAAAGCTGTTCCAGTGGGTCCCCTCCCCCAACCTTCTCTGAGCCTTCGGGGTCCATGTGACCTGGCCATTTAGTCCATGGTGTGCAAAAAAGTGCCGCTCAGAGGTAAAACAACCCACCCTTGTGATCTGGCCATTTAGCCCATGGTGTGCAAAAAACTGCCGCTCAGAGGTAAAACAATCCAATCCAATTCACTATTTACGTTGCAGATACTCCAACAGTGAATAAAGTTCATTGGCTATTTTATGCAGATGACACTGCATTCATATTCTCTGCTCTCGATATATATCATTCACGCCAAAAAATGCAAAGAATGTTGGACGCCTTTGAGCCATGGTACACCTTTTGGCGTGTCCTAATTAACACAGTTAAAAGTATGTCAGTACTCACTCCTTATAAACGTAAGCCCTAACTGACCAATTTTTTCTTATTTGATAAGCAAATTGTGTGGAGAGATTCTTCTAAATATTTAGGTGTCACGATTAGCAGACTTCTTTCGTGGAATTCTCATATTATATTCACCTAGTACTAAATGAGGCTAGGGCAATTAAATTCAAACTTTTTCCCCTTCTTGGCAAAATATCCCTTTTGGCGCCCAAACTCAAAATTCTAGTATATAAACTAATCCTTCGCACCATTATTTTATACGCTGCCCCAGTTTGGGCTGTATGTTCCCTGTCCTATCGAAAAAAAAAAAAAAAACTGCAGTCCTTTTAAAATGCCACTCTCCAATCGGCTATAGCGGCTCCCTGGGTTGTACAGTAGCTCAAAAAAGTATCCGAACACCATGGTTGATTGCAGAATTCAGAAAAAATATCTGGCCACGATTTTTTTTTAGAAATTAGTGATCTGGCAACCTTCGTGTCACGTGACATGAAGGTTGCCAGATCACTAATTTCTAAAAAAATAGTGGACAGATATTTTTCTTAATTCTGTAATCAACCATAAAAAAAAATACCCCCTCAAGCAGGAGCTACAGGCCCCCTGACAGGAGCCTGTAGCTGTACACGCTCCAGATATTTTTCCTGAATTCTGTAATCACGTGACACCAAGGTTGCCAGATCACTAATTTCTAAAAAATCGCTGCCAGATATTTTTTCTGAATTCTGTAATCAACCATAGCGTTCGGATACTTTTTTGAGCGGCTGTACGTAACTCTATAATAGCTCACGATACAAACGTCGAATCCCTCACTTCTGCCATCAACAAAATGGCTTCAAAATTTTCCCGAGAGGCCTCTCTTCATCCAAATGAACGAATCAGCACTCGGTTGATGATGACGTCATTCCTAATCAACTTTCAAAAGGTGTAAAGCTCTCCTTTCCTCCTTTCTCCACTCACCCATCTTCTAATTTAAATATTTCTGCTCCCACCCCATTTTATTTTCTTATTTTTCTGCCCCCCTCCCATTTCTTTTCATATAATTCTGCCCCCCTACCATGGTGTTTTGAGTATAATTAATTATTCCTCTCTCTTCCTGGGGCGGGGGTTGCTCAGTCGGTAGCGCGCCAGGCTCGTAATCTGTAGTTCCCAGGTTCGAGTCCCAGCTGGGTCAGTGTTGAGATTTATCTCCGCAAAATTCCCCGCCCTGCCCACGGTCAGTAGGGGATACCAATGGGCTTGGAAAGGCCGCAGTCCGTCGGATGGGACGTTAAGCCATGGCCCCGTGTGTGGGAGAGCCATAACCTGTGCACGTTAAAGAACCATCTGTCTCCCAACAGCTGATTCAGTGGGTCCCCTCTCCCAACCTTCTCTGAGCCTTAGGGGTCCTTGTGACCTGGCCATTTAGCCCATGGTATGCAAAAAAGTGCCGCTCAGAGGTAAAACAACCCAACCCTATAATACAGGTTGGTAGCGATTAATATTAAATTAATCCACGCCCCTACTTTCTCATGTATTATTATTTCTGCCCCCCCCCCACCCTCTATACACTATTTTACCCTTCCCACCCTGGCTTATTACGATTACATCCGTTTCCTCCGACCATTAAAACATTCATGAAGGTCGAAACCATGCGCATCGGTTTTTCACACCGAATCAGGAACACCCAACAGCTGATTCAGTGGGTCCCCTCTCCCAACCTTCTCTGAGCCTTAGGGGTCCTTGTGACCTGGCCATTTAGCCCATGGTATGCAAAAAAGTGCCGCTCAGAGGTAAAACAACCCAACCCTATAATACAGGTTGGTAGCGATTAATATTAAATTAATCCACGCCCCTACTTTCTCATGTATTATTATTTCTGCCCCCCCCCTCTATACACTATTTTACCCTTCCCACCCTGGCTTATTACGATTACATCCGTTTCCTCCGACCATTAAAACATTCATGAAGGTCGAAACCATGCGCATCGGTTTTTCACACCGAATCAGGTTTTAAATTTTTCATAGGCACATAACTTATCAGGTGAAGCAGGTAAAGGTTTACCTCGGTACTGTGACATGTCATAACGCGATCTGCGATCTGCGAAAATGGAAAACTTTCGGAAATACGGAAACTTGTATATGGAAATACGAAAACTTGTAATATTTTTTTTAACTTTGTACAGGTAGCGTTATGAAAAATATGTATCTTAAAAATACCAGTTCATGGTACATCTGCCATAAGCCCATTGTAGCATGTTCATCTGTCGTAACAATATTTTAAAATATTGGTGGTAATTAATTTTTTAATATTAATATCAAATATATTTGGTATATAAGAGTTTAATAATAATAAAAGTTAATATTGAATATATCGCTAATAGTTATATATTAATAGAAAACACTTCCCGAAAAGGATTTCTATGAATATATCGTACTTAGAAAAACTTTGGGGAAAAAAGTCAAACTTTTAATTATATCATCTTGTCGAGTGTAACATACGAATGTGAGTTTATTATTAATTCTACATTTCATTATTTGATATTTTCACTAGGGGTAATTAAGTTCTATTCATTCAGTTCTGCTAACAGAATATTACTTAAATCGGAATTTACCATAACTATAAAGAGTGTTTAGATAAATAATATCTCTAGGTTATATCAATGGGAAGTTAACGTCGAAACACTATAACTTTTAGAATAATCATTTTTGTTTTGAAAAATATGACAGATGATAAAGATCTCAATCAAATATATCAATATCTCGATTTTGGAAAATATTCGTTCAGCATTTAATGAGTTATTTGAATGTTTAACGACAGCAATGCCAGTCTTAAGAAACTTATACAAAGTTGAACAATACTGAAAGAATTCTTTACATAAACTTCTAAAATACACACTTATTTATTAAACCTGTTGATATCGTACTTATTACAGAGTTTTAATTAACTTCTGAAGTCATTTTTGTAACTGACCTAACATTATCTAATTTATAGACGACTATACTAAAATATCCGAAAGTCATCATCTGTTGAATAGAGGGTCCTCGTTTCCTTGGAGCCAGACATTGCAGGATATTTATAGAGGGTCTTGTAGTTTCTTCCATGAATTCGACGAATTTTCTCCAATTCAATTCTGAATCTATTACAACTCCCAGAAATTTATGCTGCCCACGGTCAGTAGGGGACACCGATGGGTTTGGAAAGGCCGCCGTCTGTCGGATGGGACGTTAAGCCGTGGCATCGTGTGTGGGAGACCCATACCCTGTGCACGTTAAAGAACAGACTGTATGGCCTTGACGGGAGGCTACCATCTGTCTCCCAACAGCTGTTCCAGTGGGTCCCCTCCCCAAACCTTCTCTGAACCTTCGGGGTCCATGTGACCTGGCCATTTAGCCCATGATGTGCAAAAAAGTGCCACTCAGAGGTAAAACAACCCAACGTTAAAGGACACGCTGGATGGCCTTCACGGGAGGCTACCATCTGTCTCCCAACAGCTGTTCCAGTGAGTCCCCTCCCCCAACTTTCTCTGAGCCTTCGGGGTCTTTGTGACCTGGCCATTTAGCACATGATGTGCAAAAAGTGCCACTCAGAGGTAAAACAATACAATGTTAAAGAACACGCTGGATAGCCTTGACGGGAGGCTACCATCTGTCTCCCAAAAGCTGTTCCACTGGGTCCCCTCCCCCAACCTTCTCTGAGCCTTTGGGGTCCATGTGCCCATGGTGTGCAAAAAAGTGCTGCTCAGAGGTAAAACAACCCAACCTAACCCAGAAATTTATGCAATTTAACTACTTTTAAGTACTGCATTATTCATCCCTAATTGTAAGAAAGGAAATTTGCCGAGGGAGCAAAGCATGAAAAAATAATTCGATCTGAATAATTTAATAATTTAAAAGAATTAAACATTGTATTTTACCGTTTCCTATTTAATGTTTTCTAAACAAAACTGAAAGTCTATCACGAATATTTTGAGATCATTATTCGTTGTTCCGATGTTACATGAATTGAATAAGGGCGAAACAAATTTAACTCATAATATTGTTGTCATATTTATTATTTAGTAACTATGACAACAGTTTAAAGCCATTCAAGATTTTCACTTTTTACGATTTTTTTCTGCGATATTTATAATTCAGAACCAACAATAACAGAATTATTTATGCTATTTTTATATGTTTTCGTTAGGAAATCACAATACATAATTTTAATTTTTAAAAAAGCATTCTAGAAAATGGAATTAATTAAAGTTTCGATTATTGTTATTATTGATCCGTTGAATAATATTTAAATTGTGATCCCTTCCTTTCCATCCCAATTGGGTTTCAGGTATCTTCAATCTTTATCATAACCGCCCTAATGTAATTCGTCCTTTTGGTTTGCATCTCAGAGGATACCTCAGACATCAACATCAATCTCGATAGTCTTGTCCAATCGATAAAAAAGACACTTCCACCGCTTTTTTGTTCTTTGCCCTTCCTGTGATTTTTTCCTTTTGCAGAATGGGTTGGGTTGGGTTGTTTTACTTCTGAGCGGCACTTTTTTGCACACCATAGGCTAAATGGCCAGGTCACATGGACCCCGAAGGCTCAGAGAAGGTTGGGGGAGGGGACCCACTGGAACAGCTGTTGGGAGACAGATGGTAGCCTGTCGTCAAGGCCATCGTGCGTGTTCTTTAACGTTCGGTTGTTTTACCTCTGAGCAGCACATTTTTGCACACCACGGGCTAAATGGCCAGATCACATGGACCCCGTACCTTCAGAGAAGATTGGGGGAGGGGACCCACTGGAACAGCTATTGGGAGACAGATGGTAGCCTCCCGTCAAGGCCATCCAGCGTGTTCTTTAACGTGCATAGGGTATGGCTCTCCAGCAAACGGGGCCACGGCCTAACGTCCCATCCGACGGACGGCGGCCTTTCCAAGCCCATCGGTGTCCCCTACTGACCGTGGGCAGGGCAGGGAATTTTGCGAAGATAAATCTTAACGGTGACCCAGCTGGGACTCGAACCTGGGAACTACAGATTACGAGCCTGAGCCACCCCCGCCCCTTGCAGAATGGGGAAGGCCTTTACACCTCACTGTGTGTAATGGCCACTCATTCACAGCCACCATGCAGAGCACACGGACTTCTTACCTGTCTTCACAGATGTCTCGAAATCCGACACATCCGTAGTATTGGCCATGGTCTGCTACGATACCACAACCATTCACTTCTGTTCAGCGTCTGATCATGTCGTCTTGAGGGGCAATGACCGCAACCTTCTCCCGCAACCTTCTCACAGCACTCGGGATCCTTGTGACCTGGCCATTTACCCCATTTGGTGCCAAAATATGCTGCTCAGACGTGAAAGAACCCAACTCATAACTTGTGCACTTGCAAGAACATGACCTTGACATGCTGCTATCACCTATCTCCTAACAGTTATTAAGTGGGTCCCTTTTCCCAACTCTCTCAGCCCACGGAGTCCCGTTGCCGTGACAGTTATCCCGTTTTGTAAATTGTTCGTTACCACTGTTTCTTATATTTTTTATAAGTTTCTACGCGTGCAGAAACCTAACTAGAAAGCATTTAGTTTTTATGCAATAACCTGTTATGAATAAACGGAAATACAAATACTTGTATTATTTTTCTTTAACTTTGCGCAGGTAGCGTTATGAAAAACATGTATTTTAAAAATACCAGAAATAAAAATCATGAATTTTACTTTATTAATTTCCATTTGTTATGGTAATTTGAAAACTGAAGCCTGTTTAAGCTGAAGCCAAGTTTAGGCTAATGATTTTTTGAATCGTAAAGAAAAATTCATTTATCCTTACAGCCAAAAAGATGTATATCTTGAAAAGAAAAGGCAGACAGACGACGAATTAAAATCAGTAACTGCTTTTTGTAATAACGGTATTATAAAAATTGAGATTTAGTATAACATTTTCCCATTTAATAACAATAGTTTATAATAGAACTGGATCAAAGAAAAAAAGAAAGGTATGGGGTTGGGAGGGAGAAAAGAATCAATCAATCGAGCGGAAAAAAGGTAAAAGAGGGAAATTGAGAAAGGATAAAATGAAGTCTTCAAAACTTATTTCTTTTTTATTAGACGTTAAATTTTAATTTCAGTATAACTTCTCCCCTCTTTACTTTTACACGTCTTTAAGGGGCGGGGGTGGCTCAGTCGGTAGCGCGCCAGGTTCGTAATCTGTAGTTCCCAGGTTCGAGTCCGATCTTTGTCAGCGTTGAGATTTTTCTCCGCAAAATTCCCCGTGCTGCCCACGGTCAGTAATGGACGCCGATGGGCTTGGAAAGGCCACTGTCTGTCGGATGGGGCGTTAAGCCGTGGCCCTGTCTGTGGGAGAGCCATACCCTGTGCACGTTAAAGAACACGCTGGATGGCCTTGACGGGAGGCTACCATCTGTCTCCCAACAGGTGTTCCAGTGGGTCCCCTCCCCCAACCTTCTCTGAGCCTTCGGAGTCCATGTGACCTGGCCATTTAGCCCATGGTGTGCAAAAAGCTGCCGCTCAGAGGTAAAACAACCCAACACGTCTTTAAACATAATTCTTGAAATGTGCATCCAATATACGAAGATTTATCAATTGTTTAGCCTCTATTACCTTTAATAATATTCTCAAAGGGGGCAGGACAATCTTGAACTCCCCCCCCCCCCCTTAAATCCGGTCGTAGTTTGGAATAATGCACATTAATGATAAAAGTAGTGATAAAAGTAACGCAATTTATCATTTTTTATATTTGGAACTAAATCTTTATAAGGGTTCATTCGTAAATTACCCAATCCTATTATAACTGAATAAATCATTCCCCCCATCCAACTTCATCTTATGTAACAATACGTAACTTATGACGGGAATTTTGAGCGTGAGTTCAAAAGAATATTTAGCAACAAAAATTTAAAAATGAATCAATTTATTACAAAAGTATAAACGGGCGGGGGTGGCTCAGTCGGTAACGTGCCAGCTCGTAATCTGTAGTTCCCAGGTTCGAGTCCCAGCTGGTTAGCGTTGAGATTTATCTCTGCAAAATTCCCCCGCCCTAACCACGGTCAGTAGGGGACACCGATGGGCTTGGAAAGGCCGCCATCCGTCGGATAGGACGTTAAGCCGTGGCCCCGTGTATGGGAGAGACATACCCTGTGCACGTTAAAGAACACGCTGGATGGCCTTGACGGGAGGCTACCATCTGTCTCCCAATAGCTGTTCCAGTGGGTCCCTTCCCCCAACCTTCTCTGAGCCTTCGGGGTCCATGTGACCTGGCCATTTAGCCCATGGTGTGCAAAAAATGTGCCGCTCAGAGGTACAACAACGAAACCCAACCCAACAAAAGTATAAAACCACATTATATGACTAAATTCAGTTAACAGAAATCCTTATCTTCATCAGTATGAAGCTAAACCATCAAAAGAAAATTGCATATTATCTAACAATACTTCAAATAGTCCTATTACAATTCTTACAAACTCTATTCAAAGTACAGAGCAAAACGTTTCAAATATTATTATTTATTATTTATTACTCTTTTATATCCATCTTTTGTATGACAGCTGACCGAGTCACGTGATCCTGGTAAAGGTCACCTTCATGCACCTAGCCTGGACAATGGTTGAGCAAAAGGACGGAAGTCAAATTGCGTAAATATTTTCAATTTTGCTTTGTTTTAATGTAAATTAAATTTATTTAGTTTAAACTACGTAAAATCAATAAATTATTTTATATCGTCTAGACTAAAATATCTCTGAATATTTTGAAAATAATTAAAAAATGTTTTATAATAAGTAATTACCAGTTGAATTGTAAATAATGTAATTAGTTAAATTTATTTAATACGGGGGGGGGGAATATTTTGCAACTGCACTGTTCGGAACTAATGTGATATAGGGAGCTTCAGTCTGTCTGGAGAATGATGATGTACCAAAGAGATTTTCGGAATCATCCATTAGTTTATTAAGGTGCGCTTGTACTAAAGAAGGTCTGAGAAGGCCAGCTTCGCACAAGCGTATGGTGGGCTGCACTGCGGAATTTTGTCGAAGCTGAAAGTGGCAAATTGGTGTGCAGGCACAAAAACTGCAAAGGGCGATTTGCGTATGCGCAATGCAATCAGTTTAGCCCACTGTACCTATGGTTTGCCATACTCTTCAAATATTTAATGTGATGTAATTAGTTTTCAAACTGTCTAATACCCATGACTATTTGCATACAGTGGTAGCTGACCCTAAAGTTATTCAATGAGTATTTTATCCCTTTCAGAATTGATGTTTACGATACCTGGAGGAGCCATTGTATTTTTTAGTGTTTTTTCAGAATTTTAGAAATTAATATGTAAATTAATACATTTAATCATCTTCCGAACATTTAAGTCAATGTATGTTGCAGTTTTGTTCCCTGGAGCATATGGATGTATATAGGTGTCTGCACTTACTTGTAATAGTAAAGTTTTTTTTTTATGGTTGATACGAGAAGTACCTTCTGCCATCTGTTGACAGTTTATATAAGTAAGAAGCTCGATATGACATTTATTAAAATTATCTATATTTGTTTAAAATATAATTGTATAAGAGACGTTGTCGTGCATGTGATACATAAATCTCAATTTATTATACCAAATATTGTAGAATGCTTGAAATATTAAAATTTCCTTGTTGAGCACAGCTACTACCTGTTTTACAAAAATGGATTTTATGAAGAAAAATAATTTTAATAATTTCTTGTTGTTTCTTCTTGGTTCTTCCACATCCCTCTCATCAAATCATTTCCTCTTGGTCCTCATATTGCGTTCGGTTTGATAACAGAATTATTACTTTGAACTTTTATTAGGTAAAATTTAAATATTATTGTTTAATAGCAAAATTATTACTTAAACGTTGCTTAGATAAAAGTTTTTAATATTTTTGTAGCAAAAAAATTTTTTTGGACTTTGATTAAAGGTTTTAACATTTTTTCTATGATAAGAAATTTATTCACTTTTGGATAAAACTTTTAATATTCTTCTTTGATAACAGAATTAATACTTTGGACTTTGCTTAGAAAGTTTTGATTCTGCTGTATCCAGTGAAGTGTATGATAACTCAACAAAACACATCATTTTTTATCTAATATACACACACCTCATTGCAAACTAATTCATTTAAACCAATTCACAAATTAGTTTAAACCTCATCTTTAAAAAAAATCTTAAATTAATTTTTCACATGCTAAAAACATGCTTTTTCACTGCCCCGGTTTTTTCCAATTTTCACACATATTTTCACAAAAACCACAAGAAACATATTTTTTACCTCATCCCCCATAACTTTTCCCATGGATTTTCATCGAATTCTCGAGCCCGTTTTACGGTGCCAGAACTCTCATTTATGCTACTACTGTCATGTATAAAGTCGATAAACATAATTGAAAATATAAACGTTATATATTTCAGGTTGCAAACAAATTTATTGTTAACATGTTTATTTATGATAAATTTTATTTCAGATATTTTTACCTTATCTGCTATAATAACTTACTGTTTAAAGCAGTCTAGAGGCCAGATCGTCAAATCAAAATATAAATTGAAATGTTTTTTTATCCAATTATGAGACGATTGGTTTTCGTTGAATGGCAACTTAACCCTCACAGTCAACAGTTCGTATGTTATCGTTCTGTGCAATATTCGAAATTTCGAAACATGGTGCTGATGACTTTTTGGACTTAGGTGCATCGAATGATAGAAAGAGAAAATAATAAATATATATAGGAAAGTGTGCTGTGAAATACTCACCAGATTAGTCGAAATTTGTAACTGAATTATATATTTTACTAGATTATCAGAAGTTTATTTTTCATTGAAATGCAATTTGATTGAAAAGTAATAGTACTCCTTTACAATGTTTTTTTAAACTCCGCTTTCGCAGAGTCATTTCTCGATATCTAATGCGTGAAATAGGAAACTTCCAATTAAACGAAATGAATAACTCTTCTATCTATTTATCTGAACTTTGTACTGGTAGTTTCAGTTAGCTATGAAAAGCTAACAAACTTAATAACAGTATTAACAATCGAGAATGTCACTTTTTATCCTTTTTTATTTCACATGTTTTTACACAAACTTTTGAAGTCTCATCACGAATAGTTTAGCCGAGTTATTTTTCCATGCCATATAATAGTATATGTAATTGATAACACAAGTATTAGAAAACACAAAGTGTGAATTAAAGTATTGTTACAGATTTTGAATTCAGTTTGAATATTTGTCAAAGGAACGTATTCGAAAAAAATAAACTATAAATGAACTGATTTATTAACCAAGGCAACAAAATTGTATAAATCATAAACAATTTTTACACTAATCACACAAAACAGCAATATGTTATCAATCAGTATAAAATGATCCCAATGATCACAATTGCCAGATTTTCTTTTAATGTCAAATGAGATTCAATACAAAGTGGTTTGTCTTTATGCGAAGAGAAATAGTAGTACTTATGTTCAGATAAAATTGATTAATTTGTAATAATATTGTGTCATTGTAATAAATTACATCATTCATACTTCAATGGTATACATATATGTTAGGGGCGGGGGTGGCTCAGTCGGTAGCGCACCAGGCTCGTAATCTGTAGTTCTCAGGTTCGAGACCCAGCTGGGTCAGCGTTGAGATTTATCTCCGCAAAATTCCCCGCCTTGCCCACGGTCAGTAGGGGACAGGCCGCCGTCCGTCGGATGGGACGTTAAGCTGTGGCCCGTGTGCGGGAGAGATATACACTGTGCACGTTAAAGAACACGCTGGATGGCCTTGACGGGAGGATACTATCTGTCTCCCAACAGCTGTTCCAGTGGATTCCCTCCCCCAACCTTCTCTGAGCGTTCGGGGTTCATGTGACCTGGTCATTTAGCCCATGGTGTGCAAAAAAAGTGCCGCTCAGAGGTAAAACAACCCAACCATATATGTTATTTATGAACCCACGCTAAGTTTTCAACTCTTTGAATACATAACAATATTTTAATTAGTTATATTCTACCATGATGTGCAATGGTTTCAGTGGTGATGAAATTGGAATTGTGGAAAGATTTCACGCATGTAGAAATTGAAGCATAGAAGTGTACGGAAAATTAGAAGCAAAATATACTATGGGGATTTGTATATAATATCTGGCAATTGGTCCTCAAGTATGCATGACGTGTTCGAAAGTTGTCTTAGGAAAAAATAAATTTATCCATTGTTTAAATGGGTGCAAGAAATATTATTGCTTCTCATGTGCAGGATTTGCTGGGTCAAACTTCCGTAGATTATCCAAAGAGCGGAATGGTAGGTGGTTATGCTGTAATTGTGTGAAACAGAAATCTTCTACAACAAAGGAGTTCGATGCTGCACGAGCCGCCATGGACACACCAAGAAGTGTCTAAGGGAGAAGAGAACTAGCTTCCATAGACCTAATGTAAACTTTTCGATTGCAGCGCCCTCTAAAGATGGCAATCCGTGCATTGTAGTGAAGCCACCTAGCCAGGGGGAGGAGCGAGTTCCCTGCATTATTTTTCCACCGCCCAGCAAAGTTTTCAATTGTTAACAATTGACTAATTTTAGTGATTGTGACTAATTTTAGATACTTTTGCTCTGAAAAATGTTTTTTCTTCATGATGTACACTCATATTTTTGTTTTCCTTTAGAGAGAAAGCATCAAAAATTAATGAAATCATTTTCTTTAATAAAATCCAATTTTGTAAAACTGGTAGTAGCTATTTTAATGAAAACAAAATTTTAATATTTTGAACAACCTACAGCATTTAGTATATTATAATATATTGAGATTTATGTGTCAATGCACGACAGCATGATCTATATAATTTTGTTTTATATAGTTGCTGATATTTTTAATATTTTAATTTTTGCGGGATCTCAATGCTGACCCAGCTGGGACTCGAACCTGGAAACTACAGATTACGAGCCTGGCGCGCTACCGACTGAGCCCCCCCCCTGGAGAGGAGGCGTTTTTATGGAGAGGAGGGCTGGTGAATCATTTGAAAAGGGGGGAAATTCCTCTGACACAAAGCGTTCGGATAGTTTTTTGAGGGACTGTAGGTGGTTATGCTGTAATTGTGTGAAACAGAAATCTTCTACAACAAAGGAGTTCGATGCTGCACGAGCCGCCACGGACACACCAAGAAGTGTCTAAGGGAGAAGAGAGATAGTTTCCATAGACGTAATGTAAACTTTTCGATTGCAGCGCCCTCTAAAGATGGCAATCCGTGCATTGTAGTGAAGCCACCTAGCCAGGGGTAGGAGCGAGTTCCCTTCGTTATTTTTCCACCGCCCAGCAAAGTGTTCACAGCAAAGTGTAACAATTGTTAACACCACGTGACTAAATTTAGATACATTTGCTCTGAAAAATGTTTTTTCTTCATGACATACACTCATATTTTTCTTTTCGTTTAGAGAGAAAATATCAAGAATTAATGAAATCATTTTCTTTAATAAAATCCAATTTTGTAAAACTGGTAGTAGCTATTCTAATGAAAACAAAATTTTAATATTTTGAACAACCTACAGCATTTAGTATATTATAATATATTGAGATTTATGTGTCAATGCACGACAACATGATCTATATAATTATGTTTTATATAGTTGCTGATATTTTTAATAAGTATTATATCGAGATTTTTACTTGTATAAACGTTCAACAGATGACAGCAGGCACTTCCCGTATCAACCATAAAAAAGGAATTACACTGTTAGAGCAAAGTGCAGAAGCCAATGTACATCGATAAGCTGCAGGGAACACAAAACTGCAACATACATTGACTTATATATATTCACAAGATGATTAAATATATTAATTTACATATTAATTTTAAAAATTCTGCAAAATTACTCAAAATAAACATACAACGGCTTTTCCAGGTATCTTAAAATGTACTCCTGAACGGGATAAAACACTCATTGAATAACTTTAGTGTCAGCTACTACTGTCTCAAACAGCCATGGCTGTTAGACATTTGGGAACACTGGTTAAATCGCAATATATATACCAATAGTAAGACAAACCATAGCTGCAATGGGCTAAAATGATTGCACTGCGCATGCGCAGATCGTCCTTACAGTTGTTTTTGTGCCTGCACATCAATTACCCACGTTCAGCTTCGATAAAATTCCGCAGAGGGCGCCACTTACTCTTGTGCAAAGCTAGCCTTCTTCTCCTTAGACCTTCTTTGGTCTGAAGAGAGTTAGTGAGAAACCATAATTTCATATGTAGGGTAGAAATTTTTAAAAAGGTAGATGTCTAATACATCTCGACGAGTTGAAGTTTTATATGAATAAAAAGTGGGTTCATTTGCCGAATCGATAATGATTCCATTTTGTGAAGTAAAGCTGAGAATTTTTTTACCACTCATAATAGTACCAGTCATGAAATATTTATTTACCACTCATAAAATATCATATTTTTTGTTGTTGCTGTTGCTGCTCCATTGCAAATGCTTGCAATTTAGGTCCTCTGCTACTATGCATGGTAAAGTGGGGTGGGAGATATTTTGAAAGTCAGAATCTGCCTTCGGGGTCTTCTAGGCGCTGGTAACTTGAATGCTGCCCAATGGGGTGTTGGTAAGTTGAACTGTAGTGGCTTACAATGTAGTAAGATTTGTTATTGGGATAAAGGCGTGCGTGATCGAGTTTTTAACCAGTATTGCAGTCCTTCACCTTTGTTGTGGGGACGATCTGATCTGTAGCAGCTAAAATTTGGAATTTTAAAATTCTCCCCTGGTTTAAAATGAGTCTCTTGAATTAGAGCTACATCTCTCGATTGTTCAATTAAGAATTCATTGAATTCTAAGAGATCTTGCCTGATACCATTGGCGTTTCAGGAAACTATCTTAATTTCAGGTTGTGAGGTTTTATTCACCATTGCAAAACAGGGAAGTGAATTTTTCTAGGGCGAACAATGCAATTTTACATTTTTCAGCAGGGTTCTTTGGAGCTCTAAATCTTGATAAAATGTCGGTAGCCATACTAAGAATTTCCTTGATTTTGATATTTTTAAATAAATTCAGAAATTGTCTAATTTGGTTGAAGGAGTCAGTTGTAGAGTTATCTGATTCAGAGGCTGAATTTGTGATCTTATTATGATGATTTCGAACAGGCAATGCTTTATGATTTGTATGACTATTGATATTGATGGCACTTTTTGCAGCGTATGACATTGGCATCGAAGCTGGTTGGTTCAAATTTGAATTGTATGTCAAATGGTGTAAATCCGTTTTACTAGTCCTCTGAGCAGACTGGGGCTCAGGAATTATGTGCATTGCAACCGGTTTCGGGAAGTTTGGGCAGCCTTTATAATTAGCTGTGTGTGGCCCTTCGCAGTTGACACATTGCGGCGGTAGTTCCCTGCTCCTGCGCAGGCAATCCGCTGTGAAGCGTGCACCTGCACACTACGCAACGTAGAACACGATTCCTAAGAAATTTAAAACTATATTAGTAATAATAAATTATATTTCAAACGGTAGTAATTTTTTTTTTTGTACACTATAACAGATTTTCACATTTTTAATGTGCATAAAAGTTGAAAAATTTTGTATCTCATTTAAGACACATTTCACATTCCGGCGGTAGTTCCCTGGTCCTGCGCAGGCAATCCGCTGTCAAGTGTGCGCCTGCACATTTGACGCAACGTGCTTCGTTAAAGCAACGGTCCTGCGCATGACCAAAGCGCTGGCAGCGATGGCACTGCGAAAAGCCTGGCTTCCTCTTGTATGTCTCAATTTTGACCTTGAGATTGAAGAGGAGGTCAATACCAAAAATAAGTTTCCGTCTCTTCGACTTCTCTGTTTCGACAAAGAAAATTGGAAGAGGGGGCTTCACATTGCCTCTAGAAGAAGTGAACGATTTTAAGAACCGGAATGGAGCGGTTTATAAGTTCAGTTTTTAATTCATCAACTGAGGTGTCTAGTGGTAAATTTTTTATTACACATTTCAAGTTCTTTTCTGATTGGGGCGGAGAGGTATGGAAATTATAGTTATCAGTTTCGATTAATTTGCTAAATTTTCTGTAATCTTCAATTGTTGTGGTATTAATTCTAATCGTTTCTTTAGCAAGTTTTGCAGAGAAAGGGGCTATTGCTTCCAATTTTTTGTTGATGACCTTCCATTTATCCGTGTGCCTGAGGATTAAGGGAGGGATTCGAATTGGGTGGGTTGGGTTGTTTTACCTCTGAGCGGCACTTTTTGGAACACCATGGGCTAAATGGCCAGGTCACATGGACTCCGAAGGCTCAGAGAAGGTTGGGGGACGGGACCCACTCGAACAGCTGTTGGGAGACAGATGGTAGCCTCCCTTCAAGGCCATCCAGCGTGTTCTTTAACGTTGTGTTGTTTTACCTCTGAGTGGCGCTTTTTTGCACACCATGGGCTAAATGGCCAGGTCACATGGACCCCGAAGGCTCAGAGAAGGTTGGGGGACGGGACCCACTCGAACAGCTGTTGGGAGACAGATGGTAGCCTCCCGTCAAGGCCATCCAGTGTGTTCTTTAACGTTGGGTTGTTTTACCTCTGAGCGGCACTTTTTTGCACACCATGGGCTAAATGGCCAGGTCACATGGACCCCGAAGTCTCAGAGAAGGTTGGGGGACGGGACCCACTCGAACAGCTGTTGGGAGACAGATGGTAGCCTCCCGTCAAGGCCATCCAGCGTGTTCTTTAACGTTGGGTCGTTTTACCTCTGAGCGACACTTTTTTGCACACCATGGGTTAAATGGCCAGGTCACATGGACTCCGAAGGCTTAGAGAAGGTTGGGAGAGGGGACCCACTGGAACAGCTGTTGGGAGACAGATAGTAGCCTTCCGTCAAGGCCATCTAGCGTGTTCTTTAACGTAAGGTTGCTTTACCTGTGAGCGGCACTTTTTTACACACCATGGGCTAAATAGTCAGGTCATATGGACCCAGAAGGCTTAGAGAAGGTTGGGAGAGGGGACCCACTGGAACAGCTGTTGGGAGACAGATAGTAGCCTTCCGTCAAGACCATCTAGCGTGTTGTTTAACGTGCACAGGGTATGGCTCTCCCACACTCGGGGCCACGGCTTAACGTCCCATCCAACGGACGGCGGCCTTTCCAAGCCCATCGGTGTCCCCTACTGTCCGTGGGCAGGGCGGCGAATTTTGTGCAGATATGGGTGATTTCCATTACTAGTTGTATTAGTTGAAGGATCTGTAGTTTGAATATTATCATTTTCTTCTTCATCAGGTTCTGCCATGGCTGAGTATGAGTTGGCTGTGGCAATTTTGGCAGGAGGGGGGTCAGAAGCAAGTGTTGGGGAGGAGCGATTTCGCTTTTGTGATTTACGATTGTGAGATCTCGGTGTTTTGAATTCACCTTCCTTACTTGTTGAAGCAATATCAGTATCTGGAGCATCAAAGTCAATAATCAGTGGGGTTTCTCAACAGTCGGATTGCGGGGACGCAGTATAAAATTCTGTGGCAGGGGCAATGCATTATTGACTGGTTGAGGTGTGAAATTTCCTATCCAGCGATTTCCATTAGTTTGATAGCAGTAAAATGCTTGTTGAATCAGTAAATCAGTTAAATCGGTTTTGTCCTGATCAGAAATTTGTTTGCGTTCTTTCATTTTGAGAAATATTCTTTCAACATCTGAATTCATAAGATCAGGTTTATTTGATAATAAATCCATAGTATGAGTAAGGGTATTGAGAATTTGTGGTCGAGAATTAGGGATTAGTGGTCATGTGTAAAACGGTGAGGTTTGTTTTGTGTATGTGAGGAAATTTCTATTGTGAAGATGAGAAAATTAATGTGATAATAGTTATAGAGGGTGGGGGGTTGGGTTGTTTTACCTCTGAGCGGCACTTTTTTTGCACACCATGGGCTAAATGGCCAGGTCACAAGAACCCCGAAGGCTCAGAGAAGGTTGGAGGAGGGGACCCACTAGAACAGCTGTTGAGAGACAGGTGGTAGCCTCCCGTCAAGGCCATCCAGCGTGTTCTTTAACGTGCAGAGGGTATGGCTCTCCCGCACACGGGGCCACGGCTTAACGTCCCATCCAATGGACGGTGGCCTTTCCAAGTCCATCGGTGTCCCCTACTGACCGTGGGCAGGGCGGGAAATTTTGCGGAGATAGAGGTGGGGGGGGGGAGTCACTAGAGGGGTATGTGTATGGAAATAGAGTGGAGAGACAGAAAATTTGGTACAGACAAAATATAACAGGAAGGATATAATAAAAGTACAAAATCAGTCAATAATTCTACTAATTTTACGGTCTGGCACTGGACATAAGATCGGCGTACCAATTGGTAACGCCGTCTAGCACAAAGGAGGCGTTTGAGTGCAGTGCCTGTACGCGAAAAGCTAAAATGAAGAGCAAGACTGGGATGTGCAATGTCTTGCTACAATACAATTAACCCTAAATACACTCAATTTGTGCCACGCGGCTAGTTTCTGACCCTAGCTAGTTTCGCCTATTAAAGAAGAGACGTATAGTGCAGTTCTCTTGGCGAAAAGAATTTCAGTAGCAGACCACTTGTAAAATCTGTGCTTCCAGAGCACTGTCTTGGCTTGAGGAGAGAGAGAGATTTTATCTGAAGGAATTGTTGAAAAGAAGATTCCAACGAGCGTACAAAAGAAAGGCTTGAACCTAACGCAAAAACGTGGGGTTCGACAACAAAGGCACAGCGAACAAAGGCGTGTGTAGCCGTACGCCAGGACAGCAAGGTCGAAAAATTGCTTAACTAAGCAATTGAGGAGGGATATATATATATTAAATATAACCGCCTTGTTTGGAATCTAGAAAGGATGATTGAATAGATTTCAGCGGATTGCAAGAATCGCCGAGTTGCCTAAACAAGCAACTCGGAAAGGATATATATGCCCTTACACCGATTCAAAGCAACAAAAATCCAGAAAATGAAATATCGATATAGCACATTTTATTATAGCGAAATTTCTAAAAAACGTATTGGTAGTTATTTATTTTTAAAAATATCCTAACTAATTTTCAAATATTCTCAATTATTCTAATAGAATACTTATGAATAAATAATTTTATTTTAATTGCTTTTAAAAGAGATCGCGTTGCCTTTAATTCCAAATACATTATATCACTTGAATTTTTATGCATAATTAATATCCCTCTATTCTTCCCTCCTTTTACTCAAGGCTGTCCAGGCCTGATGTATCAAGGCAGCTTTGACCGAACGCCCTATCCCAGGGCGACCTCAGAATCGGAGCCAGAAGAGCACAACTGGGATTTGGAACCTCGATCAACCTAGAACCACGTCACACGCAATCCGGCCCGTGCAGCGTCCAGAGTCCTGTCTGCAGTAACAGAAGGCCTAATTTAGAACGAGCCACTGCCACACTGCCAACTCCGAGTACACCCCTTCAATGACAGACCACACTCGCATTCATTACGTCACCGTGGCCTAAATTGTAGTCACCATTCTCCCCACTGCAGACAGAATCACCACCGCCTTGAACTTCGCTCATTACGAGTTCACCAAACACACTGACTGCCTTCACCACCTCCATTGCCGCAGCGGCCACCACCACGACGAGCTGGTGTCGAGATTAACAGAGATTCCTAGAGGAGCGAACTGCGGAGCCCATCATAAGGGGACACCTAAGCCAAAGAAGCCTAAGCGATCAAGTCGCCTCAGCTACTGTCCTTACCGCTCTAGCTTCGCTACCCAGAAATGGAAGTTTCTTCCAATTCTGGGCTGTTCCAATGCACGAAACGGGAGATCCACGGAATGGACGAGAAACACGTGTGCAGATTTCCTTCTGGGCGAGTCTTCATAGTAGTCATTGATCCGCCTGCGCGCACACAAAAGAAGTCGAATCAGCGAAGGAGTCCAGCTACTTAGAATGGCCATCAGAAAAATTGTGAAGCCTGTGTTCTGATTCTTTGACACACTAATCTAATTCGTGAATGACATGCCCCACACATCGTATACAGTAGTGAAGCAGGAAATGACATCATCATCTCTACGCTTTCGGTATTGTTCAGTTATGTAGGCTGTTTTGAGGATTGTCAACTTCATGGAGATGTCCATTGCGTATTATTATTGTCACTCGAAATTGTATTCGCTAGTTAAACGTAAGCTTCAATATTATTTTGTTTGTGCTTTCAGAATTGTTAACCTCATGGAGATATCTAATGAGTATTATTATTGTTCTCACTTGAAATTGAGTGCCCTAATGCGTCTGTAGTATAGTCATTGTTACGTGAGATTCTATAGCGTCATTAGGAATTGTCAGATGCTGTGATATATTTCCCAGAATAAATGCATAGTTGACTAAGAGTGGAAATTTGTAATGAAAATGCATTTTTCTAAATTATCGAAGATTAGTTTTCAGTGAAAGATAATTTGAGTGAACATTCATGCCTTTGCAATTTTATTACAAACTCCGCTTTCGCAGAGACCATTCTCGAGCATCTACCAGTTCTATCGTCGTCGCAAGGGTCGATTAAACAGAAATAATAATAATACTTCTATATCTGTTTCTAAATTTTACACTGGTAGTTGCATTTAGCTATGAAAAGCGAACAAACTTAATAACACCAAAATAGTAATGGAGAACATAATTTTTATCCTTTTTTACTTCATATGTTTTTACACGAATATTGAAGTCTCACCACGAATAGTTTAGCCGAATTACTTTTCCATGTCATGTAATAGAATACAAAACTAATATCACACGTATTCAAAAACACAAAATGTGAATAAAAGTATTATTCCCGATTTCCAATTCTGTTTGAATATTTTGCAACCGAACGTGAATTCCAAATATATAAATAAACTACATATGAACTGATATATTAACTAAGGCAACGAAAATCCTAAATGATAAACAATTTCTTCGCTAATGAAACAAAACAACAATATGCTATCAATCAGTACAAAACGATCACAATTGCCAGATTTTTTTTTAAACAAAGCGCATTTTTCTGTGATACAGAAAAATTGATAGTTTATTTGAAAGTAAAACCTTTCTTATCAGTTACACATCCAACACTGATCACTGAACATAACACAAGCTAAAAGTATCTACAAAACCACACTTCTTTAAGCTTCCGTCACATTTTTTTTATTTCAATGTAGTTTTTGACTTTACCAATTTTGTTCCTCTTACTCATAATGACAGAATGATGAGTTCCGTACTTCTTGGCGGCAGCTCTCCCTCCCTTCCATGGGTTTTCCGGTAATATTAATCCCTTTCAACTTTTGCCTCTATTGGTGGCTCGCGATGCATCTTCATAACGGTTCCAAAATTTTACAGTTAATGTGTCCAGCAACCTCCAATATTGGGGTGATAGCTTTATAGCTTAAAGGAATAATTCCTTGCTCTCTCAAACAACGAAAAAGAAATACTGCAGAGAACACATTAGTTGATTCTGTTCCTATGTGGAAATTTCATGAAAAATCGAAAGGGAAAATATTTCATTAATTTATGCTGCCATCTGTCGGACATTTTTAAGACTTCGAAATTAAGATCTATTTAAGTAGTAATTGTATAGAAATCAAAATATCGGAATAATATTTTATACTTGCTAAAAACAACATTATTCAGAATCTTCAAAAATTGAAAATTACAAGATAATAATGCACTAGCAAAATATGGAATATTAATCTTAATTTTCTGCAATTAATTGTGATTTTTTAGTTAGTCTCTTTAGACAGTTAACATAATGAAAGTTCTCTATAATAACACTGAGTCGTGTGTGAGAGTTGGTAAGGCTTATAGCAGTTGGTTTAGCATTGCTTCTAATGTTCAAGAAGGGTGTATTTTGACTCCTTTTCTCTTTACTTTGGTTATTGATTATGTTATACGAATTTCACTCCACGGCACAAATTTTGGCCTCAAATGGTCCGGAGATCTGAAAATTTCTGATTTAGATTATACTGATGATTTAGCACTTATGGCATTAGTTGGTTTGATTTGGTAAGTAATGATGAGGGTTGGGTTGGGATGTTTTACCTCTTAGCGGCACTTTTTTGCACACCATGGGCTAAATGGCCAGGTCACATGGACCCCGAACGCTCAGAGAAGGTTGGGGGAGGGGACCCAATGGAACAGCTGTTGGGAGACAGATGGTAGCATCCCGTCAAGGCCATCCAGCGTGTTCTTTAACGTTGGGTTGTTTCACCTCTGAGCGGCACTTTTTTGCACACCATGGGCTAAATGGCCAGGTCACATGGACCCCGAAGGCTCAGAGAAGGTTGGGGGAGGGGACCCACTGGAACAGCTGTTGGGAGACAGATGGTAGCATCCCGTCAAGGCCATCCAGCGTGTTCTTTAACGTTGGGTTGTTTCACCTCTGAGCGGCACTTTTTTGCACACCATGGGCTAAATGGCCATTTCACATGGACCCCGAAGGCTCAGAGAAGGTTGGGGGAGGGGACCCACTGGAACAGCTGTTGGGAGACAGATGGTAGCATTCCGTCAAGGCCATCCAGCGTGTTCTTTAACGTTGGGTTGTTTCACCTCTGAGCGGCACTTTTTTGCACACCATGGGCTAAATGGCCAGGTCACATGGACCCCGAACGCTCAGAGGGACCCACTGGAACAGCTGTTGGGAGACAGATGGTGGCCTCCCGTCAAGGCCATCCAGCGTGTTCTTTAACGTGCACAGGGTATGGCTCTCCCACAGACGGGGCCACGGCTTAAAGTCCCATCCGACGGACGGCGGCCTTTCCAAGCCCATCGGTGTCCCCTACTGACCGTGGGCAGGGCTGAGAATTTTGCGGAGATAAATCTCAACGCTGACCCAGCTAGGACTCGAACCTGGGAACTACAGATTACGAGCCTGGCGCGCTACCGACTGAGCCACCCCCACCACCTTCTATTTAAGTAGTAATTGTATAGAAATCAAAATATCGGAATAAGATTTTATACTTGCTAAAAACAACATTATTCAGAATCTTTAGAATTCATAATTACAAGATAATAATGCACTAGCAAAATATGGAATATTAATCTTAATTTTCTCCAATTAATTGTGTTTTTTTAGTTAGTCCCTTTAGATAGTTTCTCTAAAAACACAGTAGACCTAGCAGCAAAATTATATATTGTAAACTTAATAGCTGAAAGAATAATTACTGTTTAACTGAATTTAAGGTAGTCAGATATTATTTCGAGTTTTGAAAATTCGTAATTCATTTTAAAATAAAATCTCTATAGTCCCTAGGTCAATTTTGACTGCTAAACGTTTTTCATTCCTGTATTTGAGTTTTCCTATATATTACCAAAAAGCGAAAGAGTCACAGCCAAAATCAAAGTTGAAACAACTCCATATAACAAGTAAAAAATAAAATAAATACCCTCTCAAGCAGCTGCTTGCCACAGAGATCTGACAGGAGCCTGTCAGTTTATATGCCAGTGTAGAAGGTCTGAGAGGATGGCAGGACCTCAGCAGAATAACCACACACACATCCATGCCTTACCTGAGGCTCGAACCCAGGTCCCTTAGATCAGTAGCCAAGCGTGCTAATATATATTATGAAAAAAAATTGCACTTTAATATTTTTAATCGGAGCTGTATTTTTTTGGAATACCAAAAAACGGAAATGAAATGCTCTTAATACAAATTCTACAACAACTTTCAGCCCATATATAGAAATGCAAGTGTTTATTTTTGAAAATATATTTTTTTGATGAGAGAAGTTTTTTTTCCCAAATCAATTCATGAAGAAACAGATAAGCAAACAACACTTTTTTTAAATATATTATAAATACAACACTTCGCAAATACCATCAAAACTATAAAAGTTCAGAACTAACAAAAACCATCAACAAATTGTTTATCATCACCTAAGGAGCTTTCCAGCTCTTTCAGGTTATCAAAGAAATTATTTATTTCTGTCAAAGAAAATAAGTAATTGAACAAAAAAATTAAAAAGTCTCATGTGGTAGGATATGCATTTTCACCAAATATCAGTTCCTATACAAATAATGCATAAAATTTTTTAACCACAGTAAACGTATATTTAATGTTGCCGAAATTTGAAAAACATGCACGCACACGTTTCTTAATAGCTATTAAACATTCTTCATTTCTTATTATATATTCCAGTGAATGAAAAAACTTAGTTACAATGAAATTAAAAAATTGTATTGCGGAACAAAACAAAATTATAATTTTGTTGGTCATCAAATAATGTTGCGATGCATTCACTTGATTCGCATTGCACGAAGTTCCTTTTGGACAAGGCTGCAGGAATTAATCCCATAGAGGTCCTACATAAAGGACTTGATCCCATTAAAGACCCAGATAGAGAATTCCTTCATAAGACATTATGGTTATGTGGTCTATGTTACCTCCCCATGAAGTTGGGTTGTTTTACTTCTGAGCGTCACTTTTTTTGCACACCATGGGCTAAATGACCAGGTCACAAGGACCCCGAAGGCTCAGAGAAGGTTGTGGGAGGGGACCCACTGGAACAGCTGTTGGGAGACAGATGGTAGCCTCCCGTCAAGGCCATCCAGCGTGTTCTTTAACATGCACAGGCTATAACTCTCCCGCACAGGGGACCACGGCTTAACGGCCCATCTGACGGACGGCGGCCTCTCCATGCACGATACGACTTACGCTTTGTCAAAGCTGAATTTCTTTTCCTTATACGTTCTTTGTTTTACCGCCCTATGTCTCCCGTGATAATCTTCCGCACAGTCCAAATTTCTTGCCCAGTGTGGCCCGGTGATTGTTTAAAAATCTGGTTCTCACTTGGCCCGTGGCTTCGTTTCTACAGAAATTGTGACAGCTAGTGTCTCACTTTTAATCTGCATGTTGTTTCCTGCACTGAAGGTTAGTTTTGTGAGTATCATCACCCTCCCCCTCCCCCGACATTTTATCACAGTTTAAACACGAATAATTCCCGCTGTTGCAAAGGTCATTGCTGACTCGGCGCACGCTCTCAGAGCCCGTGGGTTGGGTTGGGTTGTTTTACTTCTGAGCGGCACTTTTTTGCACACCATGGGCTAAATGGCCAGGCCACAAGGACCCCAAAGGCTCAGAGAAGGTTGGGGTAGGGGACCCACTGGAACAGCTGTTGGGAGACAGATGGTAGCCTCCCGTCAAGGCCATCCAGCGTGTTCTTTAACGTGCACAGGGTATGGCTCTACCGCACACGGTGCCACGGCTTAACGTCCCATCCGATGAACGGCGGCCTTTCCAAGCCCATCGGTGTCCCCTACTGACCGTGGGCAGGGAATTTTTGCGGAGATAAATCTCAACGCTGACCCAGCTGGGACTCAAACCTGGGAACTACAGATTACGAGCCTGGCGCGCTACCGACTGAACCACCCCCACCCCTCTCAAAACCCTTGACAAACGATCGAGATATTTATTTCGTCAGATTTTGGCATTCTGTAATTCCCGAGGTACTTCATCGAAAGGTTCCGAATTTCGCAGGCTGGTTCCCCCTGACCGACCCCATGTTTGGTTAGGAAATCAGGTAGGTGGCTGCAATGTAACGCCTCAATAATGCTTTTGGAAATGTGGGGAATCTGGCAACGGCAGTAGATTTAAATGCTATTTTAACTCTTTGCTTTCAGAGTTAGGGAGCACTGAATGGCAACAATATATTTGATAGCGTTTCTCGTTTCCCGTAGGAATATCATGGTAAATTTATTTGCTTCTAGCTAGAGGCCCTGTAGAGGTAGAGGTTGGCCATCTCAAAATTGGCGCCATGTTTTCTCGTCCCTCGGATTATTTAGCGTGCAACAGCTGAATGGTATCGCACGGTATTTAGGATTCCGGAAAAGGGTAGGGTAATATTTGATAGAGATTTCAATGCTTATGATTGGAAGCACTTTAGAAAATAGCTAAAAAAGGAAAAGTAAATTTTAGGGCTTTTGTTTTTTTAAATATATAATTTCACTTTGTTGTCTGTCCGTCTGTTGACATCGAACTTTTTTGTTTATACAGATAAATAAAAAATTCTTTCTGTGTTAGATAGGAATTAATGATATATTATGATTTGCATTTTTCGAATCTCCCAAAAGTTATAACTGCGCCCTCTAACGGTGGAAAATTTTGAAAATTACAAATTATCAAACGACTATTTCAAACGATGTAGTTATGTTAGAAGTTTAAAATTTTGGTGTTGAAATGTGAAGGTTACGAAATTACCATTAGCAATAATCACTTGACCGTTTAGACCCAGGGGGCGGGGAGGTGAATCGCACTTTTATTTTTTTGTTTTAACAGAAAAGTGTATGTGTTTAGAGATAAATAAAAAATTCTCTTTGGGTTGGACAGCTATTGATGAAACATTAGAATTCGCATTTCGCGAATTTCCCAAAAAATATAATTGCGCACTCTAACGGTGGAAAAATATCGAAAAATTTCAAAAATTTAAAATGAATATTGCAAAATAAATAAAAATTAATAAATACCCCCTCAAGCAGCTGCTTGCCACAGAGGTCTGACAGGAGCCTGTCAGTTTATATTCCAGAGTAAAAGGTCTGAGAGATGGATGACAGAACTCAGTAGAAAAACGACACGTACATCCATGCCTTACCCGGGACTCGAACCCAGGTCCCTTAGATCAGTAGCCAATGTATTTATGCTAGAAATTTGAAATTTTGGTCGTGGAATATGGCGGTCTCGAAAATTCCATTGACAACAATGAATTCACCCTAAGCCCAAGGTAGGTAAGAAACGGAACGGCTTTCTTTTAAGAGATAATTGGTAACCTTTTTTTTTGGCTACTAATGAAATGTAATTCACATTTTCAATGGTAGTTTTAATTTATATCATCAGAGATCATGTTTATGGTAGAAATTCCACTGACATCAATTATCTTATTTAAGTTTTTTTTAGTTCATAATTACCAACAAAATACTACTATGTGCATTTCATCCATCATACATTAAAAAATAAATAACCCCTCAAGCAGCTGCTTGTACAGAGGTCTGACAAGAAACTGTCAGTTTATACGAAATAGTAGAAAGTCCATGAGGATTTGGGTTGTTGTTGTTTGGGTTGTTTTACCTCTTAGCGGCACTTTTTTGCACACCATGGGCTAAATGGCCAGGTAACATGGACCCCGAAGGCTCAGAGAAGGTTGGGGGAGGGGACCCACTGGAACAGCTGTTGGGAGACAGATGGTAGCCTCCCGTCAAGGCCATCCAGCGTGTTGTTTAACGTGCACAGGGTATGGCTCTCCCACACACGGAGCCACGGATTAACGTCCCATCCGACGGACGGCGCCCTTTCCAATCCCATCGGTGTCCCCTACTGACCGTGGGCAGGGGAACTTTGCGGAGATAAATATCAACGCTGACCCAGATGGGACTGGAACCTGGGAACTACAGATTACGAGCCTGGCGCGCTACAGACTGAGCCACCCCCGCCGGTTCATGAGGATGGCGGGACCTCAGCAGAAAGACAACACGAACATCCATAATTGAAACTTTTAAGGAGTGAAGAAGTAGGCAAAGGAAGAACTTCATTCCCTTTGAAAATGAGATTCCCATATGCGCCAGAGGCGATATGCGTTCTTCTATTTATTTTACACTTTCAGTACCCTCTGGCAGTGGAAATTGAACTACTGTATAATTGACAAAATAAACTATTAATATTTTATTAGTACCTGTAATGTGCAAAAAAGAAAGATTTTCATTTATCTTTTAAAGCAGAAAAGTTGCATTTTACCAACGGGACAAATCATTACTATTAGGGTAAACCATTTAATCATTACACTCTATGACCAAAAATTTAAATTTCTAGCAAAAACAGATCGTTTTCAATATTTATTTAAAGATTTTGTATTTTCCAGCTTTTCCGCCACTAGAGTTCGCTTTTCGAGTTTTTATTTACCGACTTTAGCACTCTCGAACACTGGAAATTCCAACTGATGGGTATTCGAAAAATGTAAATATTAATATTTCTGTGGAAAATTTTTTTGCCAACATACAGGATTCGAACCCGTATATCTCCAGAAACATGCCAGAGTATTTTAACTTGTTGAACTAACGGCGGCTTTTTTCACAAAAAAAAACATTTATTGATTTATAGACGTTTACACGTCTGCAGGTAACGCTGAGATTATTAGATATTGTTTAAATTATTAATAACGCTAAATAGCATGATGTGACTTCAGTATTTATATAAATCTTACTCAGAGCACTAAAAAAGAAATAGTTGCCATTCGAGATCATAGATGTCATATGGAGTGATTGTCATTATTAGTGGAAAAAGGGTTGGGTTGTTTTACCTCTGAGCGGCACTTTTTTGCACACCATGGGCTAAATGGCTAGGTTACATGGACCCCGAAGGCTCAGAGAAGATTGGGGGAGGGAACCCACTGGAAAAGCTGTTGGGAGACAGATGGTAGCCTCCCGTCGAGGCCATCCAGTGTGTTCTTTAACGTTTGGTTGTTTTACCTCTGAACGGCACTTTTTTGCACACCATGGGCTAAATGGCCAGGTCACAAGGACCCCGAAGGCTCAGAGAAGGTTGCTGGAGCTGACCCACTGGAACAGCTGTTGGGAGACAGATGTAGTCTCCCGTCAAGGCCATCCAGCGTGTTCTTTAACGTGCACAGGAGACCCGCACACGAGACTGCAAAAAGACCCGCACACGGGGCCACGGCTTAACGTCCCATCCGACGGACGGCGGCCTTTCCAAGCCCATCGGTGTCCCCTATTGACCATGGACAAGGCGGGAATTTTGCGGAGATAAATCTGAACGCTGACCCACCTGGGACCCGAACCTGGGAACTACAGATTACGAACCTGGCGCGCTACCGACTGAGCCACCCCCGCCCCAGTGGAAAAAGGACAGACAGCATTATTTCAACAGGTTAGAACACTCTGACACGTTTCTCTTATGTTTCGAATCCCGTATGTCGGCGAAATTTTTTCCATAAAAACATTTATTGATTTATAGACGTTTATCAAATATTGTTTAAATTATTAATATTTTGTTAGTGCCTGTAAAACAAAAAAAAAAATAGTTTCGTTTTCTTTAAGAAAAAGGTTCATTTTCGCACCCCCTTTTGGCTAAGACGTCAAAGCCTTGTTGCCATTGAAAACCTTCTGACCATAACACTCTACTACCAAAATTTCAGATTTGCAGTTTAAATAGTTTGTTTGCAATATTTGTTTAAAATTTTAGCATTTTCGTTCTTTTCGCACCGCTAGAGGGTGCTTTTAAAGATATTGAAATTTTTCAAAATTGCGAATCAATCGCAGTATATGTTCCACACCTATCCAACCCAAAAAGAATTTTTCATTTAGTTCGAAAAGTAAAAAAAAATTGATAAAAGTGAACTTTGTCTATAGACAGACTGACAGGTGAAAAGACAGATGGATAGACAACAGAGAGACGGACAAACAGACGACAAAATATTGGCATAGGCAGATTATAAAGTGAAAACATTAGCTCGTTTTTCAAACGTACCTTAAACGAAATTATTTGTTGGTTTTCAGTTAGCTCATTTCACTTTTGTAACCGATTGCGGTCTTCTGATGAAGTTCCTCGGAAAAAAATATTCATTAATTTATTTCTTTGAGTGAAATTTTTACATCCAAATGCAGTCCAGTGAGGCATTCATAAAATACGACAGCTTTTATAGACCAAAAAAGTGGTAGAAATATGTAAAACTATAACAACTAAGAAGTTTTAACTTGGTACACACACTATCTCATAGGCTTTCGTCTCACGTTACGACAAAACATGGCGCCCATAAACCACGTGACTCAATCAACCAATGGCAGTGAATCACCGAGTGGCTAGTCTCTAACTATGAGACAAGAAAAAAAATTATAGCGTCAACTTAAGTAGTCCTACTATAGAGACGCATCTTATATTTACAGGTTTAATATTACTACTGGTAGATACTGTGCTAATTTTTATGCTAATATTTGTCTATAAAAATATTCTGTTTAGGAGAAAATTTATTTGTACTAATTAGTATTATTTTATTTCATAATAAATACGAATAATTTTCTGTCTAAATAAAATACATTTATGTATAAACATTTGTATAAACATTAACCAAGTGTCAACCAGTAATAATAATAGAATCAAAAATAAAAGAAATGTTCAGAGTACGACTATCTGAGTGACGTCAGAAATTTGTACGTTGACTTTCTATTATAGGTGGCATTACTCCTATGATAGCATTTCCTTTGTAAGGAAGGCTATATATATTCCAGGCCTTTTCCTTTGTAACTAGGAAAAACTGTGCAAAGCAAATTATATCTAAAATTATTTCCACTTGAGTTTTTCCTAATCCCTTGTGACGTCGAACTAAGATTCAGGCACTCAACTGTCGAGCATAAGGTTAAGCTAATTTGATTTGATCAGCGAGACAGCCTCAGCAAAACACAATGTTCTCTTTCAAACAACTTTCATTTTTTCACACAGCATTCATTGCCCCACACGCGTTTGTGACAGGATGTGATAGCTAGGGAAAAATCTCGTCTTATTAGAAAAACATAAACATTTAACCCCTTTGAGGGGTTGGGTTGTTTTACCTCTGAGCGGCACTATTTTGCACACCTTGGGCGAAATGACCAGGACACATGGACCCCGAAGGCTCAGAGAAGGTTGAGGGAGGGGACCCACTGGAACAGCTGTTGGGAGAGAGATGGTACCCTCCCGTCCATGCCATCCAGCGTGTTCTTTACCGTTGGATTGTTTTTCCTCTGAGCGACACTTTTTTGCACACGATTGGCTAAATGGCCAGGTCTCAAGGACCCCGAAGGCTCAGAGGAGGTGGGGGGAAGGGATTCACTGGAACAGCTGTTGGGAGACAGATGATAGCCTTCCGTCAAGGCCATACAGCGTGTTCTTTAACGCTGGGTTGTTTCACCTCTGACCTGCACTTTTTTGCACACCATTGGCTAAATGGCCAGGTCACAAGGACCCCGAAGGCTCAGAGGAGGTCGGGGGAAGGGACCCACTGGAAGAGCTGTTGGGAGACAGATGGTAGCCTCCCGTCTAGGCCATCCAGTGTGTTCTTTAACGTTGGGTTGTTTTACCACTGAGCGGCACTTTTTTGCACACCATTGGCTAAATGGCCAGGTCACAAGGACCCCGAAGGTTCAGAGGAGGTTGGGGGAAGGGACCAACTGGAAGAGCTGTTGGGAGACAGATGGTAGCCTCCCGTCTCAGTCATCCAGCGTGTTCTTTAACGTTGGTTGTTTTACCACTGAGCGGCACTTTTTTGCACACCATTGGCTAAATGGCCAGGTTCCAAGGACCCCGAAGGCTCAGAGGAAGTTGCGGGAAGGGACCAACTGGAACAGCTGTTGGGAGACAGATGGTAGCCTTCTGTCAAGGCCATCCAGCGTGTTCTTTAACGTTGGGTTGTTTTACCTCTGAGCGGTCCTTTTTTGCACACCATTGGCTAAATGGCCAGGTCACAAGGACCCTGAAGTCTCAGAGGAGGTTGGGGGAAGGGACCCACTGGAACAGCTGTTGGGAGACAGATGGTAGCCTTCTGTCAAGGCCATCCAGCGTGTTCTTTAACGTTGGGTTGTTTTACCACTGAGCGGCACTTTTTTGCACACCATTGGCTAAATGGCCAGGTCACAAGGACCCCGAAGGTTCAGAGGAGGTTGGGGGAAGGGACCAACTGGAAGAGCTGTTGGGAGACAGATGGTAGCCTCCCGTCTCAGTCATCCAGCGTGTTCTTTAACGTTGGTTGTTTTACCACTGAGCGGCACTTTTTTGCACACCATTGGCTAAATGGCCAGGTTCCAAGGACCCCGAAGGCTCAGAGGAAGTTGCGGGAAGGGACCAACTGGAACAGCTGTTGGGAGACAGATGGTAGCCTTCTGTCAAGGCCATCCAGCGTGTTCTTTAACGTTGGGTTGTTTTACCTCTGAGCGGTCCTTTTTTGCACACCATTGGCTAAATGGCCAGGTCACAAGGACCCTGAAGTCTCAGAGGAGGTTGGGGGAAGGGACCCACTGGAACAGCTGTTGGGAGACAGATGGTAGCCTTCTGTCAAGGCCATCCAGCGTGTTCTTTAACGTTGGGTTGTTTTACCACTGAGCGGCACTTTTTTTGCACACCATTGACTAAATGGCCAGGTCTCAAGGACCCCGAAGGCTCAGAGGAGGTGGGGGGAAGGGATTCACTGGAACAGCTGTTGGGAGACAGATGATAGCCTTCCGTCAAGGCCATACAGCGTGTTCTTTAACGCTGGGTTGTTTCACCTCTGACCTGCACTTTTTTGCACATCATTGGCTAAATGGCCAGGTCACAAGGACCCCGAAGGCTCAGAGGAGGTCGGGGGAAGGGACCCACTGGAAGAGCTGTTGGGAGACAGATGGTAACCTCCCGTCTAGGCCATCCAGTGTGTTCTTTAACGTTGGGTTGTTTTACGACTGAGCGGCACTTTTTTGCACACCATTGGCTAAATGGCCAGGTCACAAGGACCCCGAAGGTTCAGAGGAGGTTGGGGGAAGGGACCAACTGGAAGAGCTGTTGGGAGACAGATGGTAGCCTCCCGTCTCAGTCATCCAGCGTGTTCTTTAACGTTGGTTGTTTTACCACTGAGCGGCACTTTTTTGTGCACACCATTGGCTAAATGGCCAGGTTCCAAGGACCCCGAAGGCTCAGAGGAAGTTGCGGGAAGGGACCAACTGGAACAGCTGTTGGGAGACAGATGGTAGCCTTCTGACAAGGCCATCCAGCGTGTTCTTTAACGTTGGGTTGTTTTACATCTGAGCGGTCCTTTTTTGCACACCATTGGCTAAATGGCCAGGTCACAAGGACCCTGAAGTCTCAGAGGAGGTTGGGGGAAGGGACCCACTGGAACAGCTGTTGGGAGACAGATGGTAGCCTTCTGTCAAGGCCATCCAGCGTGTTCTTTAACGTTGGGTTGTTTTACCACTGAGCGGCACTTTTTTTGCACACCATTGACTAAATGGCCAGGTCACAAGGACCCCGAAGGCTCAGAGCAGGTCGGGGGAAGGGACCCACTGGAACAGCTGTTGGGAGACAGATGGTAGCCTCCCGTCTAGGCCATCCAGCGTGTTCTTTAACGTTGGGTTGTTTTACCACTGAGTTGCAATTTTTTGCACACCATTTGCTAAATGGCCAGGTCACAAGAACCCCGAAGGCTCAGAAGAGGTTGCGGGAAGGGACCAACTGGAACAGCTGTTGGGAGACAGATGGTAGCCTCCTGTCAAGGCCATCCAGCGTGTTCTTTAACGTTGGGTTGTTTTACCTCTGAGCGGTCGTTTTTTGCACACCATTGGCTAAATGGCCAGGTCACAAGGACCCCGAAGGCTCAGAGGAGGTTGGGGAAGGGATCCACTGGAACAGCTGTTGGGAGACAGATGGTAGCCTCCCGTCTAGGTCATCCAGCGTGTTCTTTAACGTGCACAGGGTATGACTCTCCCGTACATGGCGCCACGGCTTAACCTACCATCTGAGGAATGGCGGCCTTTTCAAACCCATCGGTGTCCCCTACTGACCGTGGGCAGGGCGGCGAATTTTGCGGAGATAAATCTCAATGCTGACCTAGCTGGGGATATAGTCATGTGACGAGAGCGTGAGTTATCAGGTGATAATTAAATTAAAGGAAAGGGATTTATTTCCTATGTGAGCAAGAAATCAGAGGTAAAGAAAAGTGCTAGAACGAAAGGGGGAAATGGGGAAGAAGAGGGAGTCAGTAGCAGCCAAACAAGGTTAGTAGGATTACTTAAGCTGAAATTATAATTTTTTTTCTTGTTCTCTGCTCTGTGACTGGCGCGGTGAAGTACAGGTCCTGTATAGTTGGAGACTAGCCACTCGGTGATTCACTGCCATTGGTTGATTGAGTCACGTGGTTTATGGGCGCATTGTTTTGTCCTACCGTGAGACGAAAGCCTATGAGTTAGTGTATGTGCCAAGTTAAAACTTCTCAGTTGTTATAGTTTCTTATAATTCTACCCCTTTTTTGTCTATAAAAACTGTCGTATTTTATGAATGCCTCACTGCACTGCTTTTGGGTGTAAAAATTTCACTCAAAGAAATAAATTAATGAATTTTTTTTCCCAAGAAACTCCATCAGAAGACGACAATCGGCTGCAAAAGTGAAATGAGCTAACTGAAAACCAACAAAATATTTCTTTTAAGGTTCGTTGGAAAATCGAGCTAATATTTTCACTTTGTCGTCTGCGTATGCCAATATTTGTTCGTCTGTCTGTCCGTCTCTCTGTTAACCTGTCTGTCTGTCTTCCATCTGGCTGTCCATCTATATACAATCATTTTTTTTTACTGTTAGGGCTAAATGAATAAATTCTTTTTGGTTTGGATAGGTGTCAAACAAATATTGCGATTCGCAATTTTGAAAAATTTCAATAACTTTAATAGAAATAAATATAATAAATATATTTATAACAATAAAATTTTATATAAATAATAAAAAAATAAATAGACAAAATGGAAAATGCTAAAATTTCAAGCGAATATTACAAACAATTTATACTGGAAATCTGAAAATTTGTTAGCAGAGTGTTATGGTCAGAACGTTTACAATGGCAACAAGGCTTTGCCGTCTTAACCAAAAGGAGGTACGAAAATGCAACTTTTTTTAAAGAAATAAACGAAACAATATATATATATTTGTTTTACAGGCATAACAAAATATTAATGATTTAAACAATATTTGATCATCTCAGCGTTACCTGTAACAAATTTTCAAAAGTCTGTAAATCAATAAATGTTTTTGTGGAAAAAATTTCCCGACATATGGGGTTCGAACCCGTATCTCTCCAGAAACATGCCAGAGTATTCTTACCTGTTGAACTAATGCCACGTCAGTCTTTTTTCATTAATAATGACTCTCACTCTTTCCGTGATTTTTGGGCGCCTCCTTATTGCGCCATCTATGAACTTGGGTGGCAACTGTTTCTTTTTAGTGCACTGGTTTGCGTTGTTTTACCTCTGAGCGGCACTTTTTTGCACACTATGGGCTAAATGGCCAGGTCACATGGATCCCGAAGGCTCGGAGAAAGTTGGAGGGAGGGGACCCACTGGAACAGCTGTTGGGAGACAGATGGTAGCCTCCCGTCAAGGCCATCCAGCGTGTTCTTTAACGTGCACAGGGTATGGCTCTCCCGCACACGGGGCCACGGCTTAACGTCCCATCCGACGGACGACGGTCTTTCAAAGTCCATCGGTGTCCCCTACTGACCGTAGGCAGGGTGGGGAATTTTGCGGTGATAAATCTCAACGCTGACTCAGCTGGAACTCGAACCTGGGAACTACACATTACGAACCTGGCGCGCTACCGACTGAGCCACCCCCGCCCCGATTTAATGCTCTGAGTAAGGTGGAAATAAAGAAGTCATATTACGCAATTTACCGTTTTGAATGATTTCAACAATGTTTGATAATCTCAGCATTACCTGTAGACGTTTAAACGTCTATAAATCAGTAAATGATTTTTGTGAAAATAGCCGGCTTTAGTTCAACAGGTCAGAATACTTTGGCATAGTTTTGGAGAGATGCGGGTTCGAATCCCTTATGCTGGCGAATTTTTTTCCCACAAAAATATTAATGTTTAAATTTTTCGAATTCCCACCGGTTGGAATTTCCAGTGTTAGAGAGTGCTAAAAGCTATAAATAAAAACTCGAAAGGCGACCTCTAGCGGCGGAAAAAACCAGGAAAATACCAAATCTTTAAATAAATATTGCAAACAATCTATTTTTGCTAGAAACTTGAATTTTTGGTCATAGAGTTTAATGATCAAGTGGTTTACACTACTAGTAATGATTTGCCCCGTTGCAAAATGAAACTTTTCTGCTTTAAGAGATAAATAAAAAGCTTTTTTTGCACATTACAGGTACTAATGAAATATTAATAGTTTATTTTCTCATTTATTCAGTCATTGGAATTTCCACTGTCAAAGAATACTGAAAATGTAAAATAATTAGAAGAACGGATATCGCATCTGGCGCATATGAGAATCTCGTTTTCAAAGAGAATGAAGTTCTTCCTTTGCCTACTTTTTCACTCCTTAGAAGTTTTAATCATGGGTTTTCGTGTTGTTTTGGGGCGGGGGTGGCTCAGTCGGTAGCGCGCCAGCCTCGTAATCTGCAGTTCCCAGGTTCGAGTCCCAGCTGGATTAGGGTTGAGATTTATCTCCCCAAAATTCCCCGCCTGCCCGCGGTCAGTAGGGGACACCGATGGGCTTGGAAAGGCCGCCGTCCGTCGGATGGGACGTTAAGCCGTGTCCCCGTGTGCGGGAGAGCCATACCCTGTGCACGTTAAAGAACACGCTGGATGGCCTTGACGGGAGGCTACCATCTGTCTCCCAACAGCTGTTCCAGTGGGTCGCCTCCCCAAACCTTCTCTGAGCCTTCGGGGTCCATGTGACCTGGCCATTTAGCCCATGGTGTGCAAAAAAGTGCCGCTCAGAGGTAAAACAACCCAACGTTAAAGAACACACTGGATGGCCTCGACGGAAGGCTACCATACGTCTCCCAACAGCTGTTCCAGTGGGTCCCCTCCCCCAACCTTCTCTGAGCCTTCGGGGTCCAGGTGACCTGGCCATTTAGCCCATGGTGTCCAAAAAAAAGTGTCGCTCAGAGGTGAAACAACCCAACCCAACTGGTGTTGTTTTTCTGCTGAGGTTCTGCCATCCTCATGGATCATCATCATCCTCATGGAACTGACAGTCTCCTGCCAAACCTCTGTACAAACAGCTGCTTGAGGGGTTATTTATTTATTTTTTAATGTATGATGAAGAAAATGCACATAGTAGTATTTCATTAATAATTATAAAATATAAAATGTATTTTTCTTTCAGTTCTTAAATTTAAAAAGTTAGTTTTTTTCGTTCCTCTGAAAATAGTGGGCAGATGACTGCAGTCAATGGATTATCTACCACAACAGAACTCTAAATGCCGAAATTTCTACCATAAACAGATCACTTGAAACATTCGTTAAAAGTTTCGCAATTTCGATATTTAGTGATCTATTCGATATTTCGATATTTAGTGATATAAATTAAAACTACCTTTGAAAATGCGAATTACATTTCATTAGTAACCAACTAAAAAAGAGATTTCCAATTATCTCTTAAAACAAAACCGTTCTGTCTCTTACTACCTTGGGCTTAGGGTCAATTCATTGATCTCCATGGAATTTTCAAGACGGTCACATTCGATGACCAAAATTTCAAATTTCTAGCATAAAAACATCGTTTGCAATATTCGTTTTAAATTTTGGGATTTTTCGGGTTTTTTCCTATCGTTAGAGGGTGCAACTCATGGGAAATTTACAAAATGTAAATTGCAATATTTCATCAATACCTGCCCAACCAAAAAGAACTTTTAATTTATTTCTAAAAACATACACTTTTCTGTTAAAACAATAGGAAGGGAGGGGAGGGAACGTTTACACAAAAGACTCATCGTTTCGTCATTATGAGTTAGAGAAGTAAAATTTAAAATCTGAAGAATTAGAGGAAATAATATTAAAATAAAAAAAATGGTGGAATCTTAAAATAGAAGGCGTACGAAACTTCAGATAAAAGTTATTTATGATTATTTTATAAATGTTTATTATTTTTTATTTTTAGCAGCAAATGTTTCTAACAGTGAAAGAATTAGAGTTATGTATCCCATGGCCGAGTGGTTAGCACGCTTGGCTACTGATCTAAGAGACCTGGGTTCGAGCCCCGTGTAAGGCATGGTTGGGGGTGTTGTTTTTCTGCTGAGGTCTTGCCATTCTCTCAGACCTGCTACTATGGCATATAAACTGACAGGCTCCTGTCAGACCTATGTGGCAGCTGCTTGAGGGGGTATTTTATTTTTTGTTGAGTCGATAAACAAAATGGAAAAAATAAACGTTATAAATTTCAGGTTGTAAACAACTTTATACTTAACATGGATATTTATGATAAATTTGATTTCAGATATTTTTACATAATCTACTATAATAATAGGCTAACTTTTTAAAGCAGTCTAGTGATCAGATCATCAAATCAAATTATTAATTGATTTGTATTTTTAACCGATTATGAGAAGATTTGTTTTCGTTGAATGGCAACTTCACCCTCACAGTAAACAGTTCGTACGTTATCGTTTTGCGCAACATTGGAAATTTCGAAGCATGGTACTAATAACTTTTTGAACTTAGGTGCATCGAATTATAGAAAGAGGGAATAATAATTATATATAGGAAAGTGTGCTGTGAAATACTTGCCGGAATAGATGCATCAGTTGACTAAGAGTCGAAATCTGTAACTGAGAAACGTATTTTACTATATTATCAGAAGATTAGTTTTCATTGAATGGCAACTTGATTGAACGGTCACAGTTACTACTTTATAATTTTATTTGAATCTCCGCTTCCGTAGAGACTTTTCTTGAACACTGATTCCGAAAGACGAACACATCTTATTAAACGAAAATAATAAAATTTCAATCCATAGGTCTAAATTTTATACCGGTAGGTTCAATTAGTTATGTAAAGTTACAACTTGATAACACAAAAATAACAATCGAGAATATTATATTTAGTCCATATATTTTTACATGGATATTGAAGTCTCATTACGAATAATTTAGCTGAATTATTTTTTTCATGCCACGTAATAGAATGTATAACTGATATCACACGTATTCAAAAACACAATGTGTGAATAAAGGTATTTTTACAGATTTTCAATTCTATTTGGATGTTTGGCAACGGAACGTGAATTCCAAATAAATAAACAAACTGTAAATGAATTGATTTATTAACTAGGTAATGAAATTGAATAAATCACAAACATTTTCTTCACTAGTCACACAAAACAAGAATAGGCTATCAGCAGTATAAAATGATTCCAATGATCACAATTTCCAGATTTTCTTTTAAACGAAGCGCATTTTTCTGCAATTCTGATAAATTGCTATTTTACTTGAAACTAAAACCTTTCTTATCAGTTAACACATTATTTAATCTTATCAGTTAACACATTATTTAATCTTATCAGTTAACACATTATTCTTATCAGTTAACACATCTTATCAGTTAACACATTATTTAATTTTTTCTTATTAGTTAAACACATTATTTAATTCTGTTGCTATGATGAAATTTCATGAATTATCGAAAGGGAAAATATTTCTTTGGTTTATGCTGCCATCTGTCGGACACTTTTAAAACTTCGAAATTAAGAATTCTATTTAAGTTTGGGTTGTTTTACCTCTGAGCGGCACTTTTTTGCACACCATGGGCTAAATGGCCAGGTCACATGGACCCCGAAGGCTCAGAGAAGGTTGGAATAGCTGTTGGGAGACAGATGGTAGCCTCCCGTCAAGGCCATCCAGCGTGTTCTTTAATGTGAACAGGGTATAGCTCTCCCACATACGGGGCCACGGCTTAAAGTCCCATCCGACGGACGGCGGCCTTTCCAAGCCCATCCGTGTCCCCTACTGACCGTGGGCAGGGCTGGGAATTTTGCGGAGATAAATCTCAACGCTGACCCAGCTAGGACTCGAACCTGGGAACTACAGATTACGAGCCTGGCGCGCTACCGACTGAGCCACCCCCACCACCTTCTATTTAAGTAGTAATTGTATAGAAATCAAAATATCGGAATAAGATTTTATACTTGCTAAAAACAACATTATTCACAATCTTTAAAATTGATAATTACAAGATAATAATGCACTAGCAAAATATGGATTATTAATCTTAATTTTCTGCAATTAATTGTGATTTTTTAGTTAGTCTCTTTAGATAGTTTCTCTAAGAACACAGTAGACCTAGCAGCAAAATTATATATTGTAAACTTAATAGCTGAAAGAATAATTACTGTTTAACTGAATTTAAGGTAGTCAGATATTATTTCGAGTTTTGAAAATTCGTAATTCATTTTAAAATAAAATCTCTACAGTCCTCAGGTCAATTTTGAATGGTAAAGGTTTTTCATTCCTGTATTTGAGATTTTCTATATATTATCAAAAAGCGAAATAGCCACAGCCAAAATCAAAGTTGAAACAACTCCATATAATAAATAAAAAATAAAATAAATACCCCTAAAGCAGCTGCTTCCCACAGAGGTCTGACAGGAGCCTGTCAGTTTATATGCTATTGTAGAAGGTCTGAGAGTCAGGACCTCATCAGAAAAACCAAACACACATCCATGCCTTACCTGAGGCTCGAACCCAGGTCCCTTAGATCAGTAGCCAAGCGTGGTAATATATATTATGAAAAAAAATTGCACTTTAATATTTTTAATCGGAGCTGTATTTTTTTGGAATACCAAAAAACGGAAATGAAAAGCTCTTAATACAAATTCTACAACAACTTTCAGCACATATATAGAAATACATTAAGTGTTTGTTTTTGAAAATATATTTTTTTGATGAGAGAAGTTTTTTTTCCCAAATCAATTCATGAAGAAACAGATAAGCAAACAACACTTTTTTTAAATATATTATAAATACAACACTTCGCAAATACCATCAAAACTATAAAAGTTCAGAACTAACAAAAACCATCAACAAATTGTTTATCATCACCTAAGGAGCTTTCCAGCTCTTTCAGGTTATCAAAGAAATTATTTATTTTTGTCAAAGAAAAATAAGTAATTGAACAAAAAAATTAAAAAGTTTCATGTGGTGGGATATGCATTTTCACCAAATATCAGTCCTATACAAATAATGCATAAATTATTTAATCACAGTAAACGTACATTTAATGTTGTCGAAATTTGAAAAACATGCACGAAAACGTTTCTTAAAAGCTATTAAACATTCTTCATTTCTTATTATATATTCCAGTGAATTAAAAAACTTGGTTACAATGAAATTAAAAAATTGTATTGCGGAACAAAATATAATTATGATTTTGTTGGTCATCAAATAATGTTGAGATGCACTCACTTGATTCGCATTGCAAGAAGTTCATTTTGGACAAGGCTGCAGGAATTGATCCCATAGAGGTCCTACATAAAGGATTTGATCCCATTAAAGACACAGATAGAGAATTCCTTCATAAGACATTATGGTTATATAGTCTATGGTTATATACCTTTGTGGGAATTTAAGCCACTTTTCTGCAGTTATACCCTTGGATGTAGTATTCAAAATAAATCAAAAAAGGAAATAAATATCCTCTCAAGCAGCTGCTTGCCACAGAGATCTGATAGGAGCCTTCTGTTTAATAAAATAATAGATGATGTGTCGCAATAATATTCAAAAATAAAAAGTATTTAATTTTTAAAATTCGAATTAATAAATTGAAAATAAATTAGATATGATTATTTAGAAGCGTGGACATATATTACCCTTATTAATAGTGTTGCAATTTCAAGTTTACTAGTTGTCTAGAATTAGGCAGGAGTGTGTCTAATTCTCGACATTGAAAATGCCCCACCCAAAAGGACATGTACAAACATGCAAATAGAAGAGTGGGTGTGTGCAGTTGAGATATGCAAATAATGATAATCCCAAGCCAATGACGTGTGGGGTGCAAGAAGGAACAGGCATTGTATTTTGTTTATGCAGCTGGAATTCGTGTGAGCGGTTGAGATTTGATGGTTCCATTGGAAATTGTTCAGCGAAGGCCGGAAATGTCTGGTACAAGCCGTCGACAGGTTTATCGCCATTTGGATGCTTTTGAGAGAGGAAAAATTATAGGCCTATGTGAAATGGATAGACTACACGTGATGTTGCTGCACATGTTCATCGGGATGCACGAACTGTTGGATGCTGTTGGCAACAGTGGCGAAATGAAGGTTCTATCATGCTTCGCAGAAGGAGTGGTGACGTCAGTACGGCTTGATAGGCGAATTGTTCAACATGCTCGTTCGTCACCACAGAGCACTGCAGGCGATGTTCGATGGGCTGTGTTAGCAGCCATGGACGACCGCATAACGACCATAATGATAAACCGAATTTTGCATGAGGCACAACTGCGCTCTATGCAACTGTTACATTCACTGCCATTGACTGCAAACGATCGCAGCACTCGTTTGGCTTGGAGCCGAAGTTGTGCAAACTGAGGTCACTAAACACACTGTTGTGTTTAGTGATGAAACAAGTTTCTGTCTGGGTGCTGACAATCGACGGGTCCATATATGGGGACAACCTGGAGAGAGGACGGATGGAGAGATGAAGGATACAACTTTTGTTCGTGACCGGCACACCGCCCTTCAACTAGGCATAGTGGTATCAGGTGCTACTGGATATGACAGCAGGTCCCATCTTGTCTGCCTCACGGGAACACTGACAGCTGCATGATACGTAAGCGCAGTTCTACAGCCCATTTGGTTACAGTTCCTGGGAGGCATGCAGCATCCCATTTTCCACCATGACAACGCCCGTGGACACATTGCTAGGGTCTCCAGACAATGTTTGCAACATGTTCAAGTATTTCCATGGCTGGCAGGATCTCCAGATTTATCCACAATAGAAAATCTGTGGGACCACATTGGACGACGTGTGCAATTTTCACACCGGCTGGCGCTGTATATCTCGATGAATTATGGGAGAAAGCCAATGCTGCTTGGTGTGCAATTCCTTAGAATCATGTCCGTCGACTGTATGACTCCATGCCACGCTGTATTTCTGACTGTATTATCGTTTACGGTGGTGCAACCACCTATTGAAGCAATCATATTGTGCTGCATTATCTCATCTTCTAAGTACTGTAAGTGGCTGCAAATTAAATCATGGTAAGCCAGCATATATTGCTCTGTGTCTGCTACATTTCACCTTTATCACCACAATCCTTCTGGGTGGAGCAATTTCAACGTCGTGCAGTGTATAACGTTGACTTTTCTGCACATGCATAATACGAGTTTTTGCCAGATCGTCAAATCCAATTATAAATTAAAAAGCGTTTTTAACCGATTATTAGAAGATTGGTTTTCGTCGAATGGCAACTTCACCCTGACAGTAAACAGTTCTTACGTTATCGTTTTCTGTAACATTCGAAATTTCGAAGCATGGTACTGATCACTTTTTCAACTTAGTTGCATCGAATGATAGAGATAGATAATAATTATATATAGGAAAGTGTGCTGTGAAATACTTGCCGGAATAGATGCATTTTACTAGATTATCAGAAGATTAGTTTTCAATGAATGGCAACTTGATTAAACGGTCATATTCATGCCTTTACAATTTTTATTTCAATCTCCGCTTTCGCAGAGTTTAATGAACCACATCGGCATTTGATTAAATAATAATAACAACAACGACACTTTGAATAATTTATTTAAGTTTTATACAGGTAGTTTTAGTTAACTATGAAAACGTAACAATCTAAATGAGACAAAGTAACAATCGGGAATATTATTTTTATTCTTTTTTATTTCATACTACCTGAATGTACCCTGGCGCTGCTCGTATATCACTTTCAAACTGTATATTCTTATTTTAACTGCATTAAAGGTAAATTTTGTAAGAAACCTCCCTCATACACACACAAACACATTTTAGCAGAGATTTTCAATTGGAAGAAATTTTCCCGGATCGTTGTTGACGTCAGCGAGCACTCCTCATAGCCCGTTGCTTAGTTTCTGAGAAAAGTATCGAGATTTCATTTCCGTTACCACAGATTTTACCGGCCTATGTCCCCCGTGATATTCTTCCGCACAGTCCAAAATTCTTGCCCAGTGTGTCCCGGTGATTGTTTAAAAATCTGGTTCTCACATGGCCCGTGGCTTCGTTTCTACACAAATTGTGACAGCTAGTGTCTCACTTTTAATCTGCATGTTGCTTCCTGCACTGAAGGTTAGTTTTGTGAGTATCATCACCCTATCCCTTCCCCCGAAAATTTATCACAGTTTCATCACGAAAAATTCCCGGTGTTGCCAAGGTCATTGCTGACTCGGCGCGCGCTCTCAGAGCATTTGGAAACGATCGAGATATTTATTTCGTCAGATTTTGTTATTCTGTAATTCCCGAGGTACTTCATCGAAAGGTTCCTAATTTCGCAGGCGGGTTCCCCCTGACCGACCCCATGTTTGGTTAGGATATCAGGTTGGTGGCTGCAATGGAACGCCTCAATAATGTCTTTGGAAATGTGGGGAATCTGGCAACGGCAGTAGATTTAAATGCTATTTTAACTCTTTGCTTTCAGAGTTAGGGAGCACTGAATGGCAACAATATATTTGACAGCGTTTCTCGTTTCCCGTAGGAATATCATGGTAAATTTATTTGCTTCTAGCTAGAGGCCCTGTATAGGTAGAGGTTGGCCATCTCAAATTGGACGCCATGTTTTGTCGTCGCTCGGATTATTTAGCGTGCAATAGCTGAATGGTATTGCACGGTACTTAGGATTCTTGAAAAGGGTAGGGTAATATTTGATAGAGATTTCAGTGCTTATGATTGGAAGCACTTTAGAAAATAGCTAAAAAAGGAAAAGTAAATTTTAGGGCTTTTTGTTTTAAAAAAAATACATAATTTCACTTTGTTGTCTGTCCGTCTGTTGACATCGAACTTTTTTGTTTATAGAGATAAATAAAAAATTCTTTCTCTGTTAGATAGTAAGTAATGATATATTATGATTTGCATTTTTCGAATCTCCCAAAAGTTATAACTGCACCCTCTAACGGTGGACAAATTTGAAAATTGCAAAATATCAATCGAATATTCTAAACGATGTAGTTATGTTAGAAGTTTAAAATTTTGGTGTTGAAATATGAAGGTTACGAAGTTACCATTGGCAATAATCACTTGACCCTTTAGAAACAGGGGGGGGGGGGGAATCTCACTTTTTTTTTGTTTTAACAGAAAAGTGTATGATTTAAGAGATAAATAAAAAATTCTTTTTTGGGTTGGACAGCTATAGATGAAATATTACAATTTCATTTTGCGAATTTCCCAAAACCTATAATTGCGCCCTCTAACGGTGGAAAAATATCGAAAAATTTCAAAAATTTTAAATGAATATTGCAAAATAAATAAAAATAAATAAATACACCCTCAAGCAGCTGCTTACCACAGAGGTCTGACAGGATCCCGTCAGTTTACATACCAGAGTAAAAGGTCTGAGAGATGGATGACAGGACTCAGCAGAAAAACGACACATACATCCATGCCTTACCCGGGGCTCGAACCGAGGTCCCTTAGATCAGTAGCCAATGTATTTATGCTAGAAATTTGAAATTCTGGTCGTGGAATATGGCGGTCTCGAAAATTCCATTGACAACAATGAATTCACCCTAAGCCCAAGGTAGGTAAGAAACGGAACGGCTTTGTTTTAAGAGATAATTGGAAACCTCTTTTTTAGTTGGCTACTAATGAAATGTAATTCGCATTTTCAATGGTAGTTTTAATTTATATAATCTGAGATCATGTTTATGGTAGACATTTCAGCGTGTAGAGTTCTGTTATAGTAGAAATTCCACTGACATCAATTATCTGATTTAAGTTTTTTTTAGTTCATAATTACTAATAAAATACTACTATGTGCATTTCCCCCATCATACATTAAAAAATAAATAACCCCTCAAGCAGCTGCTTGTACAGAGGTCTGACAGGAGACTCTCAGTTTATACGCCATAGGAGAAAGTCCACGAGGATGGCGGGACCTCAGCAGAAAGACAACACGAACATCCATAAATGAAACTTTAAGGAGTGAAGAAGTAGGCAAAGGAAGAACTTCATTCCCTTTGGAAATGAGATTCCGATATGCGCCAGAGGCGATATGCGCTCTTCTAGTTATTTTACACTTTCAATGCTCTCTGACAGTGGAAATTCGAACTACTGTTTAATTGAGAAAATAAACTATTAATATTTTATTAGTACCTGTAATGTGCAAAACAAGTTTTTCATTTATCTCTTAAAGCAGAAAAGTTGCATTTTACCAACGGTACAAATCATTACTATTATTGTAAATCACTTGACCATTACACTCTATGACGAACACTTTAAGTTTGTAGCAAAAATAAATCGTTTTGCAATATTTATTTAGAGATTTGGTATTTTCCAGCTTTTTCCGCCACTAGAGTTCGCTTTTCGAGTTTTTATTTACCGACTTTAGCACTCTCGAACACTGGAAATTCCAACTGATGGGTATTCGAAAAATGTAAATATAAATATTTCTGTGAAAATTTTTTTTTGCCAACATACAGGATTCGAACCCGCATCTCTCCAGAAACATGCCAGAGTATTTTAACTTGTTGAACTAACGCCGGATTTTTTTTAACAAAAAACATTTATTCATTTATAAAGGTTTACACGTCTACAGGTAACGCCGAGAATATCAAATATATGTTTAAATCGTTAATAACGTTAAATAGCATGATGTGACTTCATTATTTATATACATCTTACTCAGAGCACTAAAAAGAAATAGTTGCCATTCGAGATCAGAGATGTCATATGGAGGCGCCCAAAATTCACGGGAAGAGTGATAGTCATTATTAGTGGAAGGACAGACAGCATTAGTTCAACAGGTTAGAATACTCTGGCACGTTTCTCCTATGTTTCGGATCCCGTATGTCGGTGAAATTTTTTCCATAAAACCATTTATTGATTCATAGACGTTTAAACGTCTACAGGTAACACTGAGATTATCAAATATTGTTTAAATTATTAATATTTTGTTAGTGCCGTAAAAGAAAAAAAAGTATGGTTTCGTTTATTTCTCTAAGAAAAAGTTTCATTTTCGCACCCCCTTTTGGCTAAGACGTCAAAGTGTTGTCGCCATTGTAAACCTTCTGACCATAACACTCTATTACCAAAATTTCAGATTTCTAGTATAAATAGTTTGTTTGCAATATTTGTTTAAAATTTTAGCGTTTTCCGTCTTTTCACACCGCTAGAGGGCGTTATTAAAGATATTGAAATTTTTCAAAATTGCGAATCAATCGCAATATTTGTTCCACACCTATCCAACCTAAAAAGAATTTTTCATTTAGTTCTAAAAGCAAATAAACAAAAAATGATAAAAGTGAACTTTGTCTACAGACAGACAGACAGACAGGTGGAAAGACAGATGGATAGACAACAGAGAAACGGACAGACAGACGAACAAATATTGGCATAGGCAGACGACAAAGTGAAAACATTAGCTCGTTTTTCAAACGATATATATTATTATATATATTAATAATATTTCAAACGAAAGTATTGCAGTTCTTACGTCACATAAACGAAATCTCCATCATGAAAATTTCTACCTATTTGATTAACAGGTAGTGTGGAGCGATCATGCCAAATACCTAGGCATCACGATTCAACAGAAGCTCAAATGGGATGCCCATGTAGGGAATGATGTTAACAAAGCCACAGCACTATACTGCAAACTTTTCCCTCTGCTTGGGGGAAAATCTCATATTGCAACATCATATAAAGTGCTAATTTATAATCAGGTAATCAAACCTATCCTTCTCTATGCTGCCCCCTCTGGGGTGCATGTTCGAATAAAAATCTTTCAAATCTCCAATCTCTACAAAATAAAATCCTACGATCTGCTGTAGCAGCTCCCTGGTTTGTCAGGAATACTATCATTCATCGAGATCTAAATTGTGAAACAATTCTTCAGTCTTTCAAGAAAATGGCCAAGAACTATTTTGCAACTATCGCAGAACATCCTAATCAACTATTAGAGATTTACTTAATTATGATGTGTACCCCTCACACTAATTCAAACTACCAAAATCTCTACTTGATAATCAGGATTAAGCAAGGGATCGAAGCCAGATGGCGCCACTTGTACTGACCCCATCTGGAGTCGAACCTTAATTTATTCCTTACTTTTCTCTTACTTCTCCCCCTTCCCACTCTTCCCCCCACTTCCCCCCCATTCTTTTCAACTCATATTACGGTTCTACCGTCATTTATTCACACATTTCATTCATTTGGCTGCTGGCGTTAGCTAAGATTAAGCAGGTATAGGCCCCCGGTCTGGGACTGCTGTTGTCACTGTATGATCTTTGATGTCTTAGTGTGGTCAAAGGAGGTCTAAGGAGAAGTGGCAAATTCATGTGCAGGCACAAAAACAACTGTAAGGGGCGATTTGCGCCTGCGCAGTGTAATCATTTTAGTCCACTGCAGCTATGGTTTGTCTTACTATTCGTATATATATATTACGATTTAACCAGTGTTTCCAAATGTCTAACAGCCATGGCTCTTTGGCACAGCGGTAGCTGACCCTAAAGTTATTCAATGAGTGTTTTATCCTGTTCAGGAGTACATTTTACGATACCTGGAAAAGCCGTTGTATGTTTATTTTGAGTAATTTTGCAGAATTTTTAAAATTAATATGTAAATTAATACATTTAATCATCTTGCGAATATATATAAGTCAATGTATGTTGCAGGTTTGTGATCCCTGGAGCATATCGATGTACATTGCTTCTGCACCTTGCTCTAACAGTGTAATTCTTTTTTTATGGTTGATACGGGAAGTGCCCGCTGCCATCTGTTGAACGTTTATACAAGTAAAAAACTCGGTATGATATTTATTGAAAATATCAGCAATTGTATAAAATATAATTATATAGATCATGTTATCGTGCATTGACATATAAAACTCAATTTATTATAATATACTAAATGTTGTAGGTTGTTCAAAATATCAAAATTTTGTTCTCTAGCATAGATTCTACCTGTTTTACAAAATTGGATTTTATTAAAGAAAATGATTTAATTACCTCATGATATTTTCTCTCTAAACGAAATGAAAATTAAGATTGTACCTCATGAAGAAAATGAACATGTCTCAAAGTCAAACTGTATGTAAAATTAGTCACGTGTTGTAAGCAATTGAAAACTTTGCTCGGCTGTGGAAAAATGATGCAGGGAACTTGCTCCTCTCCCTGGCTAGGCGACTTCACTGCAATGCACTGTTTAGAGGGCGCTGCAATCGAAAGGTTTACATTACGTCTATGGAAGCTACTCTCTTCTCTCTTAGACTCTCCTTGGTGTGCTGTCCAGGCGTATTGTGTCAAAGTGACCTTGATCAGTTACGAAAGTCGGGAAATTTCGGTAACGGACGTCGGAAATAACAGAACACCAAAATCCATCGCAATGAAAATCTGAAAGAATGAATCTGAATGCTTCTACTGGTATCGTCAAATTCTACATTGCAAGAAGTCTTCCAGTGTTTATGGCTTGGTGGGAGAACGAGACTTTGCCTCATGCCACCGATTAGGAGGCTGTTTAATATTGTCGGCGTTCCCTCTCTCAATAAACATAATTTCTTTAAACATCCCACTAACCATTTTCTCTCCATAGGTAGTTGGAATGTGAGGACTCTGCACAGAGCTTATTCTCTTGATGTCCTCACACAAGACTTTCAGCTTTATAATTTAGATATTCTCGGCTTGCAAGAGACCAGATGGACAGATAAAGGTCAGATTCTTAAAAATAATCTTAAATTTCTCTTTCCAGGAAGGGAAGATATTAAGCATCACCAAGGCATAGGTGTGCTTCTCAGCAGACACGCTAGTGATGCTCTTTTAGGATAGGAGTGCATTAATGAAAGGTTTCTTACAGCAAAATTTCAGACAAGCGTTAAAGATTTTAATCAAGATTGGCGACTCTATTCTTCACGACCATATTCATCATTTCGAATTTTTTTTTAATATTTTTTTTTATCTTCAGTTCCAGTAGCAATTATCCACCCGAGCAGTTTTCTGAACTTATAAAAAAATAAAATTTCTTTTTTCGCTCTTCGAGAGAGTAAGAAATTATTCCTTTAAACTAAAAAAGCGATCACCCCAATATCGGAGGTTGTTGGACAATAACTGTCAAAATTTTCGAATAGTTATGAAGATGAGTCGCGAGCCACCAGGAGAGGAAAGAATTAGGAGAGGGACTAATATTAACGGAGAGCGCATGGAAGGGAGGGATGAAAAGAGAGCTACCGCCACGAGGTACGAGAAGAAAAATTTTTTAGAATGAAAGTTTAAAAAAAATAAAAATAAAGTTTAGAAATTTTAGAATGAAAATGCAAAATTGGCTACGACTTCTGAGAAATCAGCAGTAGTTTCTTATATAACAGAGTAATGCGTACATATGACATGTATCGGTAAAACTCCGCTTCTACTTCCGACATCGCTTGTACAGCTGCTCAGGATCATTTTTGGCGAGCGTCCAACAGTAGTCAGCCAACATTGAAATGGAAGAGTTTCCTTGGTATCGTTTCTCCATCGTTGCAACGTCCTGGTGAAAACGTTCACCATGCTCATCACTGACCATGCTGCAGTTGTTGGGGAAGAAGTCTAAGTGGGAATGGAGAAAGTGGATCTTTAAGGATGGAAAAATAGAAGGCGTACGAAACTTAATATAAAAATTATTGAGAATTGTTTTTTATTTCTAGCAGCAAATGTTCCTAATAATGAAAGAATTGGAGTCATGGATTAGGTCGAAAAACATAATGGAAAAAATAAACCTTATAAATTTCAGGTTCCAAACAACTTTATTGTTAACATGAATATTTATGATAAATTTTATTTTAGATATTTTTATTTTATCTACTATAATAATAGAATAACTTTTTAAAGCAGTCGGTTTCCAGATCGTCAAATCAAACTATAAATTGAAATGTATTTTTAACCGATTATGAGAAGATTGATTTTCGTTGAATGGCAACTTCACCCTCACAGTAAACAGTTCGTACGTTATCGTTTTGCGCAGCATTCGAAATTTCGAAGCATGGTACTGATGACTTTTTCAACTTTGGTGCATCGAATGATAGAAAGAGGGAATAATAATTATATATGTGAAAGTGTACCGTGAAATACTTGAAGGAATAGATGAATCAGTTGAGGAAGAGTCGAAATTTGTAACTGAAAATTGTATTTTACTAGATTATTAGAAGTTCACATTTCATTGTTGTTGGGTTGGGTTGTTTTACCTCTGAGCGGCACTTTTTTGCACACCATGGGCTAAATGGCCAGGTCACATGGACCCCGAAGGCTCAGAGAAGGTTGGGGGAGGGGACCCACTGGAACAGCTGTTGGGAGACAGATGGTAGCCTCCCGTCAAGTCCATCCAGCGTGTTCTTTAACGTGGACAGGGTATGGCTCTCCCGCACACGGGGCCACGGCTTAACATCCCATCCGACGGACGGTGGCCTTTCCAAGCCCATCGGTGTCCCCTACTGACCGTGGAGGGCGGGGAATTTTGCGGAGATAAATCTCAACGCTGACCCAGCTGGGACTCGAACCTGGGAACTACAGATTACGAGCCTGGCGCGCTACCGACTGAGCCACCCCCTCCCCACACACTTCATTGAATGGCAATTTCATTGAACAGTAACATTACTGCTTTACAATTTAATTCTTTTTTTCAATCTCCGCTTCTGCAGAGATTTTTCTGGAACTCACAAACTGGACAAACCTCACGCCGATTAAACGAAAACAATAACTCTTCTATATGCCTAACTAAATTTTATACTGGTGGTTGGTGTTAGCTATGAAAAACTAAGAAATTTAATAACACGAAATTAACAATCGATAATATTATTTTTATTCTTTTCTATTTCATATGTTTTTACAAAATATTGAAGTCTCATCACGAAAAGTTTAGCCGAATTATTTTTCCATGCCATCTAATAGTATATGTAATTGATAATACACGTATTAAAAAACACAAAGTGTGAATAAAACTATTTTTAAAGATTTTGAATTCAATTTGGATATTTGGCAACGGAACGTGAATCCCAAATAAATAAACAAACTATAAATGAACTGATTTATTAACTAAGGCAACAAATTGCATAAATCATTAACAATTTCTTCCCTAATCACACAAAAACAACACTATGCTATCAATTAGTATCAAATGATCCCAATATCCATAATTGCCAGATTTTCCTTCAAGCAAAGAGCATTTTTCTGCGATACAGATAAATTGCTATTTCACTTGAAACTAAAAACTTTCTTATCAGTTAAACATCCAAAACTGATCACTGAACATAACACAAACTAAAAGTATCTCCAAAACCACACTTCTCACTACCAACGCTCACAAGTTACGATTAATCTCTTTCATCTATACACAGAATCTCCGAACTACTATTAGACATTGAACTTTCTGGTACATAATCACAGGCAAGCAGGGAAGAAATAGAATTCTGTTCTTTCATTTCAACTTCATCGTTCGAACTCGTAAGTGACCTAATTCTTACCCCGTGCTATACCTCAAATGACACGTTGTAACAGTCTCGTTTTCCATTGTTGTACGTGCATCTTCCGTTTCATTCTATTGTAAATTGAAGTCTTGTTCACAGTATATATATAAAAGGAGAAATCCTTCTCAGCCATGGGTTACGGAGTTTGAACCATATTACGTAATTTTGTTCGCCAAACGCATCTGTCCTGAGCTGCATCTGCTGCACCTGGTCATTGTAGACCAATTCTAACAAGGTCCTGTTTCACATGTACGCACATCTCATCCTATGTCTCCCCTCTTTTTCTGAGGCCTTTACGCACACTGTTCATAACCCTATTCGCTAATCTACAATTATCCATACGGGCAAAATGGCCAAACCAACGGAGTCTCTCTCTGCACAATATGCTGCTTAAAGGAGGTTGCCGACTGCTTTGCATAACCTCATCATTACTTACAAAATCAAACCACATAATGCCAAAAGTGCTAAATCATCAGCATAATCTAAATCAGAAATTTTGATATCTCCGGACCATTTAAGAGTAAAATTTTACCGTGCAGTGAAATTCATATAATATAATCAATATCCAAAGGAAAGAGAAAAGGAGTTAAAAAAAATACACCATTTTCGAACATCAGAAACAATGCTAAACCAACTTCTACAACCCTTTCAAACTCTCACACACAACTCAATGCTATTATCGAGAACTTTCATTATGTTAACTAACTTCTCCGGAATGCCATACGATCTGACAATCAACCACAAATTAAGGCGATCAACAGAGTGAAAATTCTTTTTGAAATTAACAAAACTAGTAACCAAAAGTTTCTGATACTTTAAACATTTCTCAAGAATCTGCCTATGTGAAAAAATCTGATGTACACATCACCTACTAATTTTGATTACTCATCACGCAATTCTCCATTAACCAAATTCTTAATTCTATTAAGCACAATCATCAAAGAGCAACAGATGAAAGGGACCTAGGTTCAAACCCCGGGTAAGATATATGGATGTCTGCATTGTCCTTCTGATGAGGTTTCGAATTCCTCACAGATCTCCTCTATTATCCTGACAGGCTCCTGTAAGACCTCTGAGGCAAGTAGTTGCTTGAGGGATTATTTTTTATTAACACCTATTTCATAGCTCTCTGAATCATAAACATTTGTTTATTTATATATTATAAATACAATTTAATGTTATATTTATTATAATAAATAATATATAATTATTAAACTGTATCAAACTCTGTTAATCTCGACACCAGCATTAATCTCGTGTATGTGGAGGTGGCCGTTACGGCAGTGGAGGTGGTGCAGGCAGGCAACGTGTTTGGTGACCTCGTAACAAGCGAGGGGCAAATGAGGGGAACAGTGACTCTACCATTTGTGCCACAGTGACGTAATGAATACGAGTGTGTGCAGTCATTGAAGTGGTGCATTTGGAGTTGGCGGGGCGGCAGTGCCTCATGGGAGTGTAGGCGCTGCTCCGGGACAAATGGCCCGTGACGTTGTTCTAGGTGTCTCGACGTTCCAAATCCTGTCGTCGTCTTCTGGCTCCGATTCTCAGTTTGTTCTGGGGTTGAGACGTTCGGTCAAAGCCACCTTGATAGACCAGGCCTGGACAGCCTTGAGTAAAAGGAGGCAAGAAAGGAAGGATATTAATTATGCATTAAAATTCAAGTGATATAATAAAAATAAAATAAATACCCCTTCAAGCAGCTGCTTGCCACATAGGTCTGACAGGAGCCTGTCAGTTTATATGCCAGAGTAGGAGATCTGAGAGGATGGCAGGACCTCAGCAGAAAAACGACACACACATCCATGCCTAATCCGGGGCTCGAACCCAGGTCCCTTAGATCAGTAGCCAAGCGTGCTAACCACTCGGCCACGGGACGGCTAACCAAGTGATATAATTTGTTTAAAATTTAAGCCAAAGCTATCTCTTTAAAAGCAATTAAAATAGAATTATTTGTTCATAAGTTTTTACTAAAATAATTTGCAATATTTGAAATTTAGTTACCAGATTTTTAAACATAAATAGCTACCAAAATTTATCTGTAATATGTTGTACTATATTTTTCAAATTTAGTTCTTCCGTTACTGCAATGTACAGGCCTATATATCGAGATGACCTTGTCCTTCTTTGACCTTCGTTCGGTGCACTATAAAGGGGGGTGGGTCAGAAAATTTTTCCTTTTGACTTTTATTGATATCCGCCCCTTTGCAGACAGCAAATGCATGACTGTACATAGTTGCAATTGTCGGAGTACATTCCTGACCAACATTAATTGGATATAGCTCTCTGTTGTGTTTTGTCCCCAACCAGAGGACCTGAACAAGGGTTATCTTGACACAATTTTGAAATTTGGTCTCTTAGACTGAGCAGTACCACCAGTTGCTCTATGACGTCAATGCCAGGGCTTTGTTGGTCCAAATGAAAGAGGACTCCCTCTTTCATGTAGAAAGGGTCAGGGGCGTTCGTGGCAAGGCTAGTGTTTTGACCTTCCAAGGCATCTATAATCCCCCTGAGGGCAGGGTCCTTCATCTGCATCTCCTTCAGCAGGGATCAGTCTCCTAATTGGCTGGGAGGTTGTTTGTCCTTCTCATGTATGTTTCCTGACAGGGTATCGGCGAGGATATTGTGTTCCCATGGGTAATAAACGACATCGGTATCATAATCCTGAAATGTGAGGTTCCACTTCTCTAATCTGTTAGAAAAGTCTTTAAGATCCCATTAATTATGACAAGGGCAAGTGATCAAATGCGACTGTGAATCGGCGACCATAGAGATAGTTTTTGAAATGGCTGATTGCAAAATTTTTTAGCGAGGGCTTCCTACTCGTTGGTGGAGCAGTTCCCATTGGATGATTCACATTCTTTTGAACTCACGCTCAAGATTTCCTACTAAAAATTCGTAACAATAATAAAACGTGTCTGTGGAAAAACCGGAAGGGAGTGAATTCCCATCATGTGTTAGGTATTGTTACATAAGATGAAGCTAGAGGGGGAATGGTGGATTCATCTATAACAGAATTGGGTAATTTACGGACCAATCCTTACAAAGATTTCGTTCAAAATATTAAAAATAATAAATTGAGTACTTTTATAACTTAATACATATTATTCCGAAATAGGACCGCAATTTATGGGGGGGTGCTGTAAGGGGGCCATGTCTATTTTGAGAATGCGAGTGGTTAGCGCGCTTGGCTACTGATCAAAGGGACCTGGGTTCGAGTCCCGGTGCAAGGCATGGCTGTTTGTGTCCTGTTTCTGCTGAGGTCCTGCCATTCTCTCAGACCTTCTACTATGGCATATAAACTGACAGGCTTCTGTCAGACCTCTGTGGCAAGCAGCTGCTTGAGGGGGTATTTTATTTTTATTATATTATAGGTAATAGAGGCAAATAAAATTGATAAATCTTTGTCTATTGTGTATATGCACATTTGAAGCGTAATTTTTAAAAATTTGTAAAAGAAAAGATGGGAGCAGTTATACTGCAGTGGAAATTCCATGTTAAATAATAATGTAAATATGATTTAATAGTTTAATTTCATCCTTTCTTAAACTCCTTGTTTTACATTTCTTGATTTTTATTTGAGATGGTAAAAAAATTAGCCTAAACAATTCACCACCAGACTTCAATAAAAAAATCCATGATTTTTATTTCTGTTTTTATTAAGATTACTTTTCCTTCATAATACCACTTAAAGAAAATTTAAATAAATTATTACAAGTATTCTTATTTCCATTCCATCAAGGACTTCTTTAGAAAATTCTTACGGAATTGGATACACGAATTTCTGTATCTAATTCTCCAAAAAATATCCTCATTTCGCGTTTGCGTTTGCGATTCCTTTTCAGTACATTGAAATTGAAGACTTGTTGATAATACATCGATGCTGTGTATTTGTTATCGTGAATACGTTAGCCGCTCCGTTAGCCGTTAGGAGAAACGTAATTGATGACTGACATGCCCACACATCGTATACACTAGTGAAGCAGGAAATGACATCATCAGGTTAAATTATAGGGATCGCAAGAGTAATGATGTATTTGTTATATTATACCTTAATATGTTTGAGCATTGGATTGGATTGTTTTACCTCTGAGAGGCATTTTTTTTTTGCACACCGTGGGATAAATGGCCAGGTTACATGGACCCCGAAGGCTCAAAGAAGGTTGGGGGAGGGACTACTGGAACAGCTGTTGGGAGACAGATGGTAGCCTTCCGTCAATGCCATCCAGCGTGTTCTTTAACGTGCACAGGGTATGTCTTTCCCTCACACGGGGCCACGGCTTAACGTCTCACCCGACGGACGGCGGCCTTTACAAGTCCATCGGTGTACCCTACTGACCGTGGGCAGGGCGGAGAGTTTTGCGGAGATAAATCTCAACGGTGACCCAGCTCGGACTCGAACCTGGGAACTGCAGATCACGATCTTGGCGCGCTTCCAACTGAGGTCCATATGTTTCAACAGTATTCGTTTTAAGCGTAGCCAGGCTCTGTTCTGGAAAAACAAAATCGATGGAGGGGCGGAGTGAGAGGTGGGGGGGCGCAATTGCACAATTAAGCTCAATATTTTGATGGTGAACACGTGTTATTTTCACAGTAAAGATTTGATTTGTTCTTTCACTTCCGTAGGGGAAGAAATATTCAGTTTTTTTGTTTTTTGTTTTAAGAGATAAATGCAGGATTTTTTTCCGTCTGATAAATGTTAATTAAATCCACGTGCTGTGACCACGTGCTGTGTCATCAGGAGGCCGTGGGATCGGATGCCTCCTGTCTCAAGAGAGTTCTTCCTCTACACCAATCGTACATAACCAATTTTATCTCTCTCGTGTGAAAATGAAGAAATATAAACTTTTCAGTCTGGCTGTATTAAAGAGAGTGGTGTTTAAATGAGACGAAATTTGAATATCATCATTCATGTGTTCCCCGTTTCGGATAAATGATGGAGAGGATTAGAGAACAGAATCAACCAATGAAAAGAGGCCACACCCAAGTGAGTTCTATGCTCGCAGATGTAATACTCCGCCACATGAAATAGTACCACAACTAATGAGAGTTTTAAGCCTCTTTTTGTTATGTTCATTAATTATATATATAATGTATTGCATTAAATAATAAAATAAATAAATACCCCCTCAAGCAGCTGCTTGCCACAGAGGTCTGACAGGAGCCTGTCAGTTTATATGCCAAAGTAGAAGATATGAGAGGATGGCACGACCTCAGCAGAAAAACGACACATACATCCATGCCTTACCCGGGGCTCGAGCCCAGGTCCCTTAGATTAGTAGCCAAGCGTGGTAACCACTGGGCCATGGGACGGCATTAAGAGTTTTAAAATACTGTTCTCAAATTCAGAATATTGCAAAAGTAGACAATGAAGCATTTTTTTTATTTTACTTTGTTATATTAGCGAATGGAAGAATTGAGCATTCTTGTTCAGGTTGTTGTTGACATCAGCGCGAGCTCTCATTGCCTGTTGCTTCGTTCCTATGCAAATTATTTCTGTTTAGACAAACTTGGTCACGTTCAATCCTGGACAGTCATGAACAAAAGAAGGGAAATTAATTATTCATACATTTATAATTCATTTGTTTGGTTCAAAATTTAAATTTGTGTGTTTTTTACCTATGAAAGGATTTTTTTGCATACAATGGGCTAAACGTCCAAGTAACAAGAATCCCGAGTGCTCTCAGAGAATGTTGGGGTAAGGGAACTCACTGAACAGGTAATAGGAGACGGATGATTGCTTCCCATTATGTCCATCTAGCGTGTTCTTTAACGTTGAGTTGTTCTTACATAAGAAAGGAATTTTTTCTATAAATAAAAAATAAAATAAATACCCCCTCAAGCAGCTGCTTGCCACAGAAGTCTGATAGGGGCCTGTCAGTTTATATACCATAGTAGAAGGTTTGAGAGAATGGCAGGCCCTCAGCAGAAAAACGACACAAACAGCCATGCTTTACCCGGGGCTCGAACCCAGGTCCCTTAGATCAGATTTCATTTCAAATATTTTTACCTTATCTACTATAATAATAGGCTAACTTTTTAAAGCAGTGTGGTTGCCAGATCGTCAAATCAAATTATAGATTGAAATGTATTTTTAACTGATTATGAGAAGAGTGGTTTTCGTTGAATGTCAACTTCACCATCACAGTACATAAGTTCGTACGTTATCATTTCGCGCAACATTCAAAATTTCGAAGCATGGTACTGAAGAATTTTTGAATTTAGGTACATCAAATGACAGAAAGAGGGAATAAAAATTATATATTGGAAAGTATGCTGTGAAATACTTCCCAGAATAGATGCATCATTTGAATTAGAGTCGAAATTTGTAACTGAAAAATGTATTTTATTAGATTATCAGATGTTTTCATTAAACGGCAATTTGATTCAGCAGTCATAATTACGCCTTTTCAGTTTTATTTAATCTCCGCTTCAGCAGAAACCATTCTCGAGTAGATTATAATGCAAGACTTGACCTTGATTAAACGAAAAAAATAAAACTTCAATCCGTTTTTCTAAATTTTGTACCGGTAATTTCTGTAAGCTATGAAAATCTAACAATCCGAATAAGACAAAAATAATAAACGAGAATATTAATATTATCCTTTCTTATTTTATATGTTGTTACAATAATATTGAAGTCTCACCATGAATAATCTAGCCGAATTATTTTTCCATGACATGTAATAGAATGCATAACTGATATCACACGTATCCAAAAACACGAAATGTGAATAAAAGTATTTTTACAGATTTTCAATTTTATTTCGATATTTGGCAACGGAACATGAATTTCAAGTAGATAAACAAACTATAAATGAACTAATTTATTATACTTTAATTAATATTACATTAAGCCACGAACCGTTTTGAAGGACAGCCGTAACATTTATGTAACAAAATTGCATAAATTATAAACGATTTGTTAATCCAATTGGTACGAGCGAATTATGATGAGCGAATACCAAATGGAGTAAAATATTTCTGATGAGTGAATAGAATTTAGAGTGACAAAAATAATAATGCTTAGTGGATCTCTCCATGATGTTTGGAATTCTCAAAGCAGCCGACATAACTGAAAATACCGAAATTGTAGAGATGACGTCATCTTCTGCTTCACTAGTTGGTACATGTGTGGGCTTGTCGGTCAAGAATATGTTTCTCCTAACTAATGCGTGTAGTTCATGCTTAATTGGCACATCAAACAATCAGAACATTAGCTTCACAATTTATCCGTGAATTTCAAATAAATAAACAAACTATAAATGAACTAATTTATTATACTTTAATTAATATTACATTAAGCCACGAACCGTTTTGAAGGACAGCCGCAACATTTATGTAACAAAATTGCATAAATTATAAACGGTTTGTTAATGCAATTGGTATGAGCGAATTATGATGAGCGAATACCAAAAGGAGTAAAATATTTCTGATGAGTGAATAGAATTTCGAGTGACAAAAATAATAATGCTTAATGGATCTCTAATATGTTTTCAAAAGTAATAATGCTTAGTGGATCAATAATATTTGAAGTATTGGTAGATAATATGCCAAGGCAGACTCCTGCTCTGATTTGGGTTTTGATGGCATCGAGATGTGTGTTGCTGACGTGTGTGTCAAGTGGGGTCAGTGACTAACTCGCAGACTCGCCCAGAAGAAAACCTGTCCACGTCCATATCGTCCAATCCACGGACGAGATTCCAATCCCGTTCCGTTCGTAAGTTACATTGGGATTGCTTTCTGTGCATTAGAACTACTCAGAATTCACCGAATCTTGCATTTCAGTTCGGGGGGATGTTAGGGGGGGGATAAGGACGGTAGTTGGGGCGATGTCGAAAAGTGTGGCTTACATTTTGAATTTTAGGAAAACTGCGGAACTGTGCATCTCCCTGAAACAGTTTCGTCACTTGGGAGTACCCTTATGATGGACAGCATGTAGGGAAAGCTCTGCAGTTCGCTCTTGTAGGAATCTCTCCTATTCTCGTCACCAGCGTTAAGCGCGTGTCTGTGGTGACGGTAGCGAGCCTGTAAGAGTAAACCATAAAGATTCAGGAGTCTGTGTAGAGTCGTCCTTGTGAGATTCCACTAACCTGTAACATAAATTTTCCAATACTCGGAATTTTCATAATTTTAAAAGGTTTGAGAGATAAAGTTTGAATTTTCCTAATGCGATTTTCTATTTTTGAAAAGCTGGAAACCCGTTTCCAAATGCCGACGTCCATTGGCTGTAACATTAAGCTACGAACCCTTATGAAGGAGAGCCATTCTTTTGCACTTAATAAACACACTGAATGAGTCCTAGAGTCTGTCTGATATATGACCTTCTTCTGACAGGACGAAGCTCCCTATATTACATTAGGTCAGGATAGTGAATTAATTTTTTTTTCTATTAATCTAATTTAACTAAATATGTTACTTAAAATTCAACTGATAGTTACTGATTTTAGAACATGTTTTAAACCTTTCAAAATAATCAGAAATGCTTTATTTTGGACGAAATAAAAAAATTTATTTATTTTACCTAATTTAAAAATAAATTAATTTTACTTAAATTTCAAACAAAGTAAAATTAAAAATATTTATGCATATTTGACTTCCGTCCTTTTGCTCAACCGCTGTTCACGATTGGTGTATCAAGGTGACCTTGACCAGAATCACTGTGCTCGGACAGCTGTCGAACAAAAAATGGATATAAATAAATAAATAAATAAATAACCCCTCAAACAGTTGTTGGCCGCAGCGGTCTGACAGGAGTCTGTCAGTTTACATGCCTTTGTAGAAGGTCTGAAAGGATAGAAGGACCTCAGCAAAAAAAGACACAAACATCCATGCCTTACCCTGAACAGTAATAAATAATAATTAATAATATTTAAAATCTTTTCGTCTATGCTCTGAATGGAGTCTTTAAGAACTGTAATAGGACTATTTGAAGTATTGTTAGATAATACGCAATATAATCTTTTCATTATTTAGCTTCATAGTGATAAAGATAAGGATTAGTGTTAGTTGAATTTATGTTATATAATGTGGTTTTATACTTTTGCAATTAATTAATTTATCTATGAATTTTTGTTGCGCAACATTCTTTTGAATTCACGCTGAAGATTTCCTACTCAAAAAATTCATAACAATAATAAAATTTTCTGTTCATAAAACGGAAGTGGTGTGTGTGTAGAATTCCCCTCATGAGAACGTATTGTTATATAAGATGAAGTTGGCTGGGGGAACAGTTAATTCAGGTATAACAGAATTGGGTAATTTGCGGACGACCCCTTATAAAGGTTTCGTTCCAAATATTAAAAATGATAAATTGCGTACTTTTATCACTTAATGTACATTATTCCAAACTAGGACCGGAAGTAAGGGGAGGAATTTGCAAGAGTGTCATCCCCCCTTTGATAATGCTATTAAAGGTAATAGAGTAAAAAAAATTGATAAACCTTTGATTCTTATATCAATACTTATATCACATTTCAATACTTATATTTTAAAGACTTGTAAAAGGAAAGAGGCGAGCAGTTATACTGCAATGGAAATTTAGCATCTAAAATAATGGAAATAAGATTTGATAATATTATTCTTTCTCAAATTTCCTCTTTTCTTTTTTTCCGTTCGATTGATTCTTGGCTTCTACCCCCTAATCCCATTCCTTTCTTTTTTCCTAGATCCAGGCCTATTGCAAACTAATGTTATTAAATGGGAGAATGTTATACTAAAGCTTAATTTTTATAATAATATTTATTTCAAAAGGAAGTTATTGGTTTTAATTTGTTGTCTATCTGCCTTTTCTTTTGTAGATATACATATTTTTGGCTGCAGGGATAAATGAGATTTTTCGTTGCGATTCAAAATAAGTTAGACTAAACTTGGTCAGTTACAGCGTGAAATTAATAGAAACTTGGCTTCAGCTCAAACAGGCTTTATTTTTTTAATTTACCATCCAAATGGAATACAATATATTAAAATTCATGTTTCTTATTTCTGGTGTATTAAAGATATTTATTTTTCATAATGCTACCTGCAGAAAGTTTAAATAAATTATTACAAGTTCTGGTGTTTCCGTATAATCGAAATACTGACAAAAAAGGTCTACGGAGAAGGCTAGTTTCGCACAAGCGTAAGTGGCGCCGTTGTGCGGAATTTTACCGAAGCTGAACGTGGCAAATTGATGTGCATGCACAAAAACAACTGTTAGGGGCGATCTGCGCATGCGCAGTGCAATCATTTTTAGTCCACTGCAGCTGTGGTTTGTCTTACTCTTGGTATATTTATTGCGATTTAATCAGTAATTCAACCTGTCTAACACCCATGACTGTTTGGCATAGTGATAGCTGACCCTAAAGTTATTAAATGAGTATTTTATCCTGTTCAGCAGTATATTTTACGTACCTGGAAAAGTCGTTGTATGTTTATTTTGAGTAATTTTGCAGAATTTTTAAAATTAATATGTAAATTAATACATTTAATCATCTTGCGAACATGTAAGTCAATGTATGTTGCAGTTTTGTGTTCCCTGGATCATATCGACATATATAGGTGTCTGCAGTTTGTTCTAATAGTAATTTTTTTTATGGTTGATATGAGAAGTGCCTCCTGCCATCTATTGACAGTTTATACAAGTAAGAAACTCGATGTGACTTTAATTGAAAATATTCTAAATTCCATAAAATATAATTAAACAAAACATTTTGTCTCGCATTAAGCCATAAATTTCAATTTATTATAATATATTAAATATAGTAGAAAGTTCAAAATATTAAAATTTTAATGTTGAGCATAGCTACTACTTGTTTTACAAAATACGATTTTATTAAGGAAAATAATTTTAACTAATCCTTGTGAAAAGCAAATCATGATGGTAAAATTTAAGAAATGAACACTTTGAACAGAGTCAAAGTGTATGTAAAATTAGTCACGTGGTGTAAGCCATTGAAAACCTTGCTGGGCGGTGGAAAAATAACGCAAGGAACTGGCTCCTCTCCCTGGCTAGGTGACTTCATTGCAATGCACGAATTTGCCATGTTTAGAGGGCGTTGCAATCGAAAAGTTTACATTAAGTCTATGGAAGTTAGCTCTCTTCTCCCTTAGACACTCCTTGATACTGAGGTCCTGCCATCCTCTCAGATCTCCTACTGGGGCATATAACTGGCAGGCTCCTGTCAGACCTCTGTGGTAAGCAGCTGCTTGAGGGGGTATTTATTTATTTTATATAAGATCCAGTAAACTGATAAAAAATATAAAAAGCAGCAGAAAAGATAAATTTACATAATGGACAAAATGTCATTGCAACCGAACCCTGATAGCTGAGAGAAAGTTGGAACCTCCATTCAACAAATGATGACTTTGGGATATTTTAGTAATAGTCGTCTATAAATTAGGTAATGTTAGGTCAGTTACAATGACTTCCAATGAACTTCAGAAGTTAATTCAAACTTAGTAATAAGTATGGTATCAACATGTTTAATAAAGTAAGTGTGTATTTTAGAAGATTATATAAAGAATTCTTTCAGTATTCATGAGTTTTGTATAAGTTTCTTAAGACTGGCATTGCTGTCGTTAAACAGTCAAATAACCCATAAAATTCTCGATGAAAATTTTTGAAAATCGAGATATTGATATATTTGATTGAGATCTTTATCTGCAATCGCATTTTTTAAAACAAAGAAAGATTATTGAAAAAGCTATATAGTTTTCACGTGAAATATTATTTATTTAAACAGTCTATATAATTATGATGAATTCCAACCTAAATAACATTCAAATTATATAAGGGTTAGCAGAACTGAATGAATAGAATTTAGTTATCCCTAGTGAAAATATCATATACACTGCTCGACATTGAAAGTGCCCCACCAAAAAGGACATGTCGTACAAATATGCAAATAGAAAGGTGGGTGTGTGCAGTTGAGATATGCAAATGATGATAATCCCGATCCAATGACGTGTGTGGCTCAAGAGATAAAAGGTGCAAGAAGGAACAGGCATTGAATTTTGTTTATGCAGGTGGAATTCGTGTGAGCGGTTGAGATTTGACGGTTCCATTGGAAATTGTTCAGCGAAGGCCGAAAATGTCTGGTACAAGCCGTCGACAGGTTTATCGCCATTTGGATCCTTTTGAGAGAGGAAGAATTATAGGCCTATTTGAAATGGATGGACTACACATCATGTTGCTGCCCATGTTCATCGGGATGCACGAACTGTTGGATGCTGTTGGCAACATTTGCGAACTGAAGGTTCTATCATTCATCGCAGAAGGAGTGGTGCCATCCGGCAGACGTCAGTACGGCTTGATAGGCGAATAGTTCAACATGCTCGTTCGTCACCACAGAGCACTGCAGGCGATGTTCGATGGGCTGTGTCAGCAGCAATGGACGTCCCCATAACGACCCGAATGATAAACTGAATTTTGCATGAGGCACACCTGCGCTCTAATTCGAAATGAAACTAATTTTATGCATTTCAGATCTCTCACTGCTAATTATCTAATGACCATTACAAATGCAGACAGCCTGTTTTCAGTGTTAAAGTAAAAAAAAAAATAATTCGTTTTTATAAATTCTGTGTTGTTTTTGTATATATATATTTTTTTTCTTTATGTAAAGTTGAGTGTCAGTGTTGCCAAATTTATGTATTTAAATAATTTGTAAATTAACCTACATGAGCTTAGATGCTCTTGGGTTAATAAGAGTATTACAAATATCTGTTGTTTGTAACCTTATTATTATAATAAAACTGAACTGAACTGAACGCAACTGTTACATTGACTGCCATTGACTGCAAACGATCGCAGCGCTCGTCTGGCTTGGAGCCGAAGCTGTGAAAACTGAGGTAACTAAACACACTGTTGTGTTGAGTGATGAATCAAGTTTCTGTCTGGGTGCTGACGATTGACGGGTCCATGTATGGTGACAACCTGGAGAGAGGAGGGATGGAGAGATGAAGGATACAACTTTTGTTCCTGACTGGCACACCACCCTTCAGCCAGGCATAGTGGTATGGGATGCTACTGGATATGACAGCAGGTCCCATCTTCTCTGACTCACGGGAACACTGACAGCTGCATTGATACGTTAGCGCAGTTCTACAATCCATTTGGTTGCAGTTCCTGGGAGGCATGCAGCAGCCCATTTTCCAGCATGACAATGCCCGTGGACACATTGCTAGCGTCTCCATACAATGTTTGCAACATGTTCAAGTATTTCCATGGCTGGCAGGATCTCCAGATTTATCCCCCCCAAAAAATCTGTGGGACCACATTGGACGATGTGTGCAATTCTCTCACCAGCTGGCGCTATATATCTCGATGAATTATGGGAGCAAGCCAATGCTGCTTGGTGTGTAATTTCTCAGAACCATGTCCGTCGACTGTATGACTCTATGCCACGCTGTATTTCTGACTGTATTGTCGTTCACGGTGATACAACCACCTATTGAAGCAATCACATTGTGCTGCCTTATCTCATTTTCTAACTATTGTAAGATGCTGCAAATTAAATCATGGTAAGCCAACATGTATTGCTATGTGTGTGCTACATTTCACCTTTATCACCACAATCCTTCTGGGTGGAGCAATTTCAACGTCGTGCAGTGTATAACGTTGACTTTTCTGCACATGCATAATACGATTTTTGCCAGATCGTCAAATCCAAATATAAAATGAAATGTAGTTTTAACCGATTATGAGAAGATTGGTTTTCGTTGAATGGCAACTTCACCCTGACAGTAAACAGTTCTTACGTTATCGTTTTGTGTAACATTCTAAATTTCGAAGCATGGTACTGATGACTTTTTGAACTTAGTTGCATCGAATGATAGAGATAGATAATAATTATATATAGGAAAGTGTGCTGTGAAATACTTGCCGGAATAGATGCATTTTACTAGATTATCAGAAGATTAGTTTTCAATGAATGGCAACTTGATTAAACGGTCATATTCATGCCTTTACAATTTTTATTTCAATCTCCGCTTTCGCAGACCTTTCTCGAAGTAAGTTTAATGAACCACATCGGCATTTGATTAAATAATAATAATAATAACAACAACAACAACAACACTTTTAATAATTTATGTAAATTATATACAGGTAGTTTTAGTTGACTATAAAAAGGTAACAATCTAAATTAGACAAAATAACAATCGGGAATATTATTTTTATTCTTTTTTTAATTTCATACTACCTGAATGTACCCTGGCGCTGCTCGTGTGTCACTTTCAAACTGTATATTCTTATTTTCACTGCATTAATGGTAATTTTTTTAAGAAGACCTCCCCCCCCCCTAACACTTTAGCGGAGATTTTCAACGGGAAGAAATTTTCCCGGATCGTTGTTGACGTCACCGAGCACTCCTCATAGCCCGTTGCTTAGTTTCTGCGTAAACTATCGAGATTTTATTTCCGTTACCACAGATTTTACCGCCCTATGTCTCCCGTGATATTCTTCCGCACAGTCCAAAATTCTTGCCCAGTGTGCCCCGGTGATTGTTTAAAAATCTGGTTCTCACTTGGCCCGTGGCTTCCTTTTTACACAAATTGTGACAGCCAGTGTCTCACTTTTAATCTGCATGTTGTTTCCTGCAATGAAGGTTACTTTTGTGAGTATTCCCCCTCCTCCAACATTTTATCACAGTTTCAAAACGAATAATTCCCGGTGTTGCCAAGGTCATTGCAGACTCGGCGCGCGCTGTCAGAGCCCATGGCAAACGATCGAGATATTTATTTCGTCAGATTTTGGCATTCTGTAATTCCCGATGTACTTCATCGAAAGGTTCCTAATTTCGCAGGCGGGTTCCCCCTGACCGACCCCATATTTGGTTAGAAAATCAGGTTGGTGGCTGCAATGGAACGCCTCAATAATGTCTTTGGAAATGTGGGGAATCTGGCAACGGCAGTAGATTTAAATGCTATTTTAACTCTTTGCTTTCAGAGTTAGGAAGCACTGAATGGCAACAATATATTTGATAGCGTTTCTCGTTTCCCGTAGGAATAGCATGGTAAATTTATTTGCTTCTAGCTAGAGGCCCTGTATAGGTAGAGGTTGGCCATCTCAAATTGGACGCCATGTTTTGTCCTCGCTCGGATTATTTAGCGTGCAATAGCTGAATGGTATTGCACGGTACTTAGGATTCTGGAAAAGGGTAGGGTAATATTTGATAGAGATTTAAGTGCTTATGATTGGAAGCACTTTAGAAAATAGCTAAAAGAGGAAAAGTAAATTTTAGGGCTTTAAAAAAAAAAACATTATAATTTCACTTTGTTGTCTGTCCGTCTGTAGACATCGAACTTTGTTGTTCATACAGATAAATAAAAAAAAACCTTTTTCTGTTAGATAGGAATTAATGATATGATTTGCATTTTTCGAATCTCCCAAAAGTTATAACTGCGCCCTCTAACGGTGGAAAATTTTGAAAATTGCAAAATATCAATCGAATATTCCAAACGATGTAGTTATGTTAGAAGTTTAAAATTTTGGTGTTGAAATGTGAAGGTTACGAAGTTATCATTGGCAATAATCACTTGACCCTTTAGAAACAGGGGGGGGGGGCTGAATCTCACTTTTTTTTTGTTTTAACAGAAATGTGTATGATTTAAGAAATAAATAAAAAATTCTTTTTGGGTTGGACAGCTATAGATGAAATATTACAATTTCATTTTGCGAATTTCCCAAAATCTATAATTGCGCCCTCTAACGGTGGAAAAATATCGAAAAATTTCAAAAATTTGAAATGAATATTGCAAAATAAATAAAAATAAATAAATACACCCTCAATCAGCTGCTTGCCACAGAGGTCTGACAGGAGTCTGTCAGTTTATATGCCAGAGTAAAAGGTCTGAGAGATGGATGACAGGACTCCGCAGAAAAACGACACATACATCCATGTCTTACCTGGGGCTCGAACCCAGGTCCCTTAGATCAGTAGCCAATGTATTTATGCTAGAAATTTTGGTCGTGGAATATAGCGGTCTCGAAAATTCCATTGACAACAATGAATTCACCCTAAGCCCAAGGTAGGTAAGAAACGGAACGGCTTTGTTTTAAGAGATAATTGGAAACCTCTTTTTTAGTTGGCTACTAATGAAATGTAATTCGCATTTTCAATGGTAGTTTTAATTTATATCATCAGAGATCATGTTTATGGTAGACATTTCGGAGTGTATAATTCTGTTATAGTAGAAATTCCACTGATATCAATTATCTTATTTAAGTTTTTTTTAGTTCATAATTACTAATAAAATACTACTATGTGCATTTCCCCCATCATACATTAAAAAATAAATAACCCCTCAAGCAGCTGCTTGTACAGAGGTCTGACAGGAGACTCTCAGTTTATACGCCATAGGAGAAAGTCCACGAGGATGGCGGGACCTCAGCAGAAAGACAACACGAACATCCATAATTGAAACTTTTAAGGAGTGAAGAAGTAGGCAAAGGAAGAACTTCATTCCCTTTGGAAATGAGATTCCCATATGCGCCAGAGGCGATATACGTCTCTAGTTATTTTACACTTTCAGTGCCCTCTGATAGTGGAAATTGGAACTACTGCATAATTGACAAAATAAACTATTAATATTTTATTAGTACCTGTATTGTGCAAAAAAAAAGGTTTTCATTTATCTCTTAAAGCAGAAAAGTTGCATTTTACCAACGGGACAAATCATTACTATTAGGGTAAACCAATCAATCATTACACTCTATGACCAAAAATTTAAATTTCTAGCAAAAACAGATAGTTTTCAATATTTATTTAAAGATTTGGATTTTCCAGCCTTTTCCGCCACTAGAGTTAGCTTTTCGAGTTTTTATTTACCGACTTTAACACTCTCGAACACTGGAAATTCCAACTGATGGGTATTCGAAAAATGTAAATGTTAATATTTCTGTGGAAAATTTTTTTGCCAACATACAGGATTCGAACCCGCATATCTCCAGAAACATTCCAGAGTATTTTAACTTGTTGAACTATCGCCGGCTTTTTTCACAAAAAAATTATTGATTTATAGACGTTTACACGTCTACAGGTAACGCCAAGGTTATCAAATATTGTTTAAATTATTAATAACGCTAAATAGCATGATGTGACTTCATTATTTACATAAATCTTACTCAGAGCACTAAAAAAGAAATAGTTGCTATTCGAGATCATAGATATCAAATGGAGGAGCTCAAAATTCACCGGAAGAGTGATAGCCATTATTAGTGGAAAAAGGGTTGGGTTGTTTTACTTCTGAGCGGCACTTTTTTGCACACCATGGGCTAAATTGTTAGGTCACAAGGACCCCGAAGGCTAAGAGAAGGTTGGGGGAGGGGACCCACTGGAACAACTGTTGGGAGACAGATGGTAGCCTCCCGTCAAAGCCATCCAGTGTGTTCTTTAACGTTGGGTTGTTTTACCTCTGAGCGGCACATTTTGCACACCATGGGCTAAATGGCCAGGTCACATGGACCCCGAAGGCTCAGAGAAAGTTGGGGGAGGGGACCCACTGGAACAGCTGTTGGGAGACAGATGGTAGCCTCCCGTCAAGACCATCCGGCGTGTTCTTTAACGTGCACAGGGCATGGCTCTCCTGCACACGGGGCCACGGCTTAACGTCCCATCCGACGGACGGCGGCCTTTCCAAGCCCATCGGTGTCCCCTACTGACCGTGGGCAAGGCGGAGAATTTTGCGGAGATAAATCTCAACGCTGACCCACCTGGGACCCGAACCTGGGAACTACAGATTACGAGCCTGGCGCGCTACCGACTGAGTCACCCCCGTCCTAATGGAAAAAGAACAGACAGCATTAGTTCAACTGGTTGGAATACTCTGGCACGTTTCTCCTATGCTCCGAATCCCGTATGTCGGCGAAAATTTTTCCATAAAAACATTGATTGATATATAGATGTTCAAACGTCTACAGGTAACACCGAGATTATCAAATATTGTTTTAATTATTAATATTTTGTTAGTAAACCTGTAAAACAAAAAAAAAATAGTTCCGTTTATTTCTTTAAGAAAAATTTTCATTTTCGCACCCCCTTTGGTGAAGACATCAAAGCCTTGTTGCCATTGAAAACCTTATACTACCAAAATTTCAGATTTCTAGTGTAAATAGTTTGTTTGCAATATTTGTTTAAAATTTTAGCATTTTCGTTCTTTTCGCACCGCTAGAGGGTGCTATTAAAGATATTGAAATTTTTCAAAATTTCGAATCAATCGCAGTATTTGTTCCACACCTATCCAACCCAAAAAGAATTTTTCATTTAGCTCTAAAAGCAAAAAAAAAAAATTGATAAAAGTGAACTTTGTCTATAGACAGACAGACAGGTGGAAAGACAGATGGATAGACAACAGAGAGACGGACAGACAGACGAAGAAATATTGGCATAGGCAGAAGACAAAGTGAAAACATTAGCTCGTTTTTCAAATCATCCTTAAAAGAAATTATTTGTTGGTTTTCAGTTAGCTCATTTTGCAGCCGATTGTCGTCATCTGATGGAGTTTCTAGGGAAAAAATATTCATTAATTTATTTCTTAGTGTGAAATTTTTACACCCAAATGCAGTGCAGTGAGGCATTCATAAAATATGACAGCTTTTATAGAAAAAATAAGTGGTAGAAATATCTAAAACTATAACAACTGAGAAGTTTTCACTTGGTACATACACTAACTCATAGGTTTTCGTCGGACGGTACGACAAAACATGGCGTCCATAAACCACGTGATTCAACAACCAATGGCAGTGAATCACCTAGATGGCCAGCCTCTAACTATAGAGGACCTCTAGTTGTAACACAGTCTCGTTTTCCATACTTCTAGGTGCATGTCCCGTTTCAGTATATTGAAATTGAAGTCTTGTTTATAATACATATATACAAACATAATCATTCTGAGCCATGGGTTACGGGTTTAAACCAGATTACGAAATTTAGTTCACCAAACTCATCTGTCCTGAGCTACATCTGCTGCACCTGATCATTGTAGACCAATTCTAACAAGGTCCTGTGCTATATGTTCGTACATCTCATCCTAGGTCTTCCCCCTCTCTCTGAGACCTTTAGACACACAGTTCATAAACCTATTCGCTGATCTATAATTATCCATATGGGCAACATATCCAAACCAACGGAGTCTCTCTGCACAATATATTGCTTCAACGAGATTGCAGACTCCTTTGCCTAACCTCATCATTACTATTTATCTCCGCAAAAATTCTCCGCCCTGCCCACGGTCAGTAGGGGACACCGATGGGCTTGGAAAGTCCGCCGCCCGTCGGATGGGACGTTAAGCCGTGGTTCCGTGTGCGAGAGAGCCATACCCAGTGCACGTTAAAGAACACGCTGGATGGCCTTAACGGGAGGCTACCATCTGTCTCCCAACAGCTGTTCCAGTGGGTTCCCTCCGCCAACCTTCTCTGAGCCTTCGGGGTTCATGTGACCTGGCCATTTAGCCCATGGTGTGCAAAAAAGTGCCGCTCAGAGGTAAAACAACCCAACGTTAAAGAACACGCTGGATGGCCTTGACGGGAGGCTACTATCTGTCTCCCAACAGCTGTTCCAGTGGGTCCCCTCCCCCAACCTTCTCTGAGCCTTCGGGGTCCATGCGACCTGGCCATTCAGCCCATGGTGTGCAAAAATGTGCCGCTCAGAGGTAAAACATCCCAACCCAACCCTCATCATTACTTACCAAATCAAACCACTTAATGCCATAGGTGCTAAATCATCAGTATAATCTAAATCAGAAATTTTCAGATCTCCGGACCATTTGAGGCCAGCATTTGTACCGTGCAGTGAAATTCGTATAACATAATCAATAACCAAAGTAAAGAGAAAAGGAGTCAAAATACACCCTTCTTGAACATTAGAAGCAATGCTAAACCAACTGCTATAAGCCTTACCAACTCTCACACACGACTCAGTGTTATTATAGAGAACTTTCATTATGTTAACTATCTAAAGAGACTAACTAAAAAATCACAATTAATTGCAGAAAATTAAGATTAATATTCCATATTTTGCTAGTGCATTATTATCTTGTAATTTTCAATTTTTGGAGATTCTGAATAATGTTGTTTTTAGCAAGTATAAAATATTATTCCGATATTTTGATTTCTATACAATTACTACTTAAATAAATCTTAATTTCGAAGTCTTAAAAATGTCCGACAGATGGCAGCATTAAATAAATAAATTAATTAATATTTTCCCTTTCGATTAATCACGAAATTTCCACATAGCAACAGAATCAACTAATGTGTTCTCTGCAGTATTTCTTTTTCGCTGTTCGAGAGAGCAAGAATTTATTCCTTTAAGCTATAAAGCGATCACCCCAATATCGGAGGTTGCTGGACATTAACTGTAAAATTTTAGAACCGTTATGAAGATGCATCGCGAGCCACCAGTAGAGGCAAGAGTTATGAGAGGGATTAATATTAATGGACAGCGCATGGAAGGGAGGGAGGGAGGGAGAGCTGCCGCCAAAAGGTACGGGACTCATCGTTCTGTCATTATGAGTAAGAGGAACAAAACTGGTAAAGTCAAAAACTACATTGAAATAAAAAAAAAGTGACTGAAACTTAAAGAAGTGTGGTTTTGTAGATACTTTTAGCTTGTGTTATGTTCAGTGATCAGTGTTGGATGTTTAACTGATAAGAAAGGTTTTAGTTTCAAGTAAACTATCAATTTATCTGTATAGCAGAATAATGCGCTTTGTTTAAAAAAATCTGGCAATTGTGATCATTTTATACTAATTGATAGCATATTGTTGTTTTGTTCCATTAGCGAAGAAATTGTTTATGATTTAGGAATTTTATTGCCTTAGTTAATATATCAGTTTATATATAGTTTATTTATATATTTGGAATTCACGTTCGGTTGCAAATTATTCAAACAGAATTGAAAATCGGTAAAAAATACTTTTATTCACATTTTGTGTTTTTGGATACGTGTGTTATCAGTTATATATTCTATTACATGGCATGGAAAAGTAATTCGGCTAAACTATTTGTGGTGAGACTTCAATATTTGTGTAAATATACATATGAAGTAAAAGAGGATAAAAATTATATTCTCCATCACTATTTTGGTGTTATCAAGTTTATTTGCTTTTCATAGCTAAATGCAACTACCAGTACAAAATTTAGAAAAGGTTCTTGAAGTATTATTTTTGTCGTTTAATCATCAATCTATTGTTCTTTCGTAGCTTGCTCGAGAATGGTTTCTGCGGAAGCGGAGATTGTAATAAAATTGAAAGGGTTGGGTTGTTTTACCTCTGAGCGGCACTTTTTTGCACACCAAGGGGTAAATGGCCAGGTCACATGGACCCCGAAGGCTCAGAGAAGGTTGGGGGAGGGGACCCACTGAAACAGCTGTTAGGAGACAGATGGTAGCCTCCCGTGAAGGCCATCCAGCGTGCTCTTTAACGTGCACAGGGTATGTCTCTCCCGCATACGAGGCCACGACTTAACGTCCCATCCGATGGACGGCGGCCTTTCCAAGCCTATCGGTGTCCTCTACTGACCGTGGGCAGGGCGGGGAATTTTGCGGAGATAAATCTCAACGCTGACCTAGCTGGGACTCGAACCTGGGAGCTACAGATTACGAGCCTGGCACGCTACCGACAAAATTGAAAGGAGGAGCAAAACTGGCAAAGTGAAAAACTTAATTGAAATAATATTAAAATAAAAAAAAATTGACGAAAGCTTAAATAAGTGTGGTTTTGTAGATACTTTTAGCTTGTGTTATGTTCAGTGTTGAATGTTTAACTGATAAGAAAGGTTTTAGTTTCAAGTAAACTATCAATTTATCTGTATCGCAGAAAAATGCGCTTTGTTTAAAAAAATCTGGCAATTGTGATCATTGGGATTATTTTATACTGTTTGATATCAAATTGTTGTTTTGTTTCATTAGCGAAGAAATTGTTTATGATTTAGGAATTTTATTGCCTTAGTTAATATATCAGTTCATGTATAGTTTATATATTTGGAATTCACGTTCGGTTGCAAAATATTCAAACAGATTTGAAAATCGGTAAAAATACTTTTATTCACATTTTGTGTTTTTGAATACGTGTTATACGAGTTATATATTCTATTACATGGCATGGAAAAATAATTCGGCTAAACTATTCGTGGTGAGACTTCAATATTCGTGTAAAATCATTTCAAGTAAAAAAGGATTAAAATTATATTCTTCATTACTATTTTGGTGTTATTAAGTTTGTTTGCTTTTCATAGCTAAATGCAACTACCAGTGTGAAATTTAGAAACAGATATATAAGTATTATTATTTTCGTTTAATCGAAACATTGGACGGAACAATACACGAAGCTCGAGAATGGTTTCTGCGAAAGCGGAGTTGTGATAGAATTGCAAAAATTCAGAACTTTTCCCTGATAATTACATAGGTATCAGCTTACTGCTGTGCTTGGGAAAACTTTTGGAAAAATCCATTCTCAAGCGCTTAGATCTCTCTTTCCAGTCACTCAATATCCTTCCTCCCGAACAATTTGGATTTTGTAGAAAACATTCCACAATACATCATATTCACAGGGTGGTAGAGACTATTGCAGAGGCATGCAACAAAAAAAGAATCTACAGTCGCTGTAACATTGATATCGCAAAAGCATTCGATCGGGTCTGGACTGAAGGCCTCATCTTTAAACTAATAAAGTTCAGTTTTCCTCCTGCATTAATTCATATCATCCACAGTTATCTCCGTTCACGAAATTTCCAAATCAAAGTGGCAAATCACATATCCGATAAAAAATTATTAATGCAGGAGGACCTCAAGGCTCCATCCTGGCCCCGACATTGGTTAGTATCTTCACATCAGATATTCTTAAACTTGATCGAGTTGTAAATGCCATGTACGCTGACGACACGGCATTTCTCGTACCCCCCCTTTCCGTACCCATTGCCTGCAAGAGAATGCAGGCAATGCTCGACTCTTTTGAGGACTGGTGCACGGATTGGAGAGTGCAAGTTAACCCTACAAAAAGTATTGCAGTTCTTACGTCACATAAACGAAATCCCCATCATGAAAATTTCTACCTATTTGATAAACAGGTAGTGTGTAGCGATCATGCCAAATACCTAGGCATCACGATTCAACACAAGCTCAAATGCGATGCCCATGTAGGGAACGATGTTAACAAAGCCAGAGCACTATACTGCAAACTATTCCCTCTGCTTGGGGGAAAATCTCATATCGCAACATCACATAAAGTGCTAATTTATAATCAGGTAATCAAACCTCTCCTTCTCTATGCTGCCCCCATCTGGGGTGCATGTTCGAATAAAAATCTTGCAAATCTCCAATCTCTGCAAAATAAAATCCTACGATCCTAAAATCTACGACTGTCATTCATCGAGATCTATATTGTGAAACAATTCTCAAATCCATCAAGAAAATGGCCAAGAACTATTTTGCAACTATCGCAGAACATCCTAATCAACTTATTAGAGATTTGCTTAATTATGATGTGTACCCCTCACACAATTTCGAACGACCAAAATCTCTACTTGATAATCAGGATTAAGAAAGGGATCGAAGCCAGATGGCGCCACTTGTACTGACCCCATCAGGAGTCGAACCTTAACTTATTCCTTACCTTTCTCTTACTTCTCCCTTTCCCACTTCCCCCCCCCCCACTCTTTTCAACTCATATTACGGTTCTACCGTCATTTATTCACACATTTCAACCATTTGTCTACTGGCGTTAGCTAAGATTAAGCAGGTATAGGCCCCAGTCCTGGGACTGCTGCTGTCACTGTATGATATTTGATCTTTTGCGCATGCGGGAAATGAAATAAATAAAAAACCCAACTTTCCTCGAATGAATTAGGAAATTAGAAAACAAACGAGCAATGAGTTGTTTTACCTCCGAGCGACACTTTTTTTCCCACATAATGGACTAAATGTCAAGGAAACAGGGACCCCGAGGGATGAGAGAAAGTTGAGAAGAAGAAACCTACTAGACAGGTGATAGTTCAGTGTCAAGTTTATGCAACATGTTCTGTCACGTGAATAGGATAGGATTTGGGTGTTTTAAGTCTGAGAAGCCCTTTTTGGCACCTAATGAGCTAAATGACCAGGTCACAAAGACCCTTAGTGCTGAGAGATGGTCGCGGGATGAAGACCCAGTGGATAGCTGTTAGTCATTGCCCCTGATGGCGACGTGAACAGAATGGTGGTGGTGGTATCACAGCACTTCCGACATGTCCTTGAAGGTCAATTAGATGTCACGTAGTGGTCAAACTATGTTCTACGAGGGTTAGAAATGTGAAAAATGATGTGTGGGTTGTTTCAGGTAGAAAAGTTACGGAATTTAATGTCCATTAAGTCCTTCGAGGTGAAAAGTTAAATTTCGATCTTTCGAAGTTAGAGAGCTAAATATTGGTTTCTGGGGGTACTTTTAGTCGTACATCCCGGAAATGTTGTGAAATTTTGGATGCAATGGGTCCTTTGAGATCAAAGCCAAATATCGACATACCACGGCTGGAAAGATGAAAATTGGTGAATTATGATTTTTTAGGCATTGCAACTCAGATATAAGAGAAATCTTCAGATCCGATGGCGCATTCAAGGTGAAATAGGAGTCGGATTGCGAAATTTGTTTAAATAAAATTGTTCGAGACCCTTTCATAAGCATATGGAAAGAAAGATTACAGAAAAATGATTTATTCAACAATCAAGATACTTCACCTGTCTACATTAAAGAAAACCTAGTTTCTATGAACAACATTCGTCTATAGCAAGTAAAAAATGCGCAAAAGAAAATGATGTAAAATACGTCTGCTATATAAGTGGACAGACCTTTTTAAGAAAGCGTGACTTAAGTAAGGTATGTTTGTTCATCTATCACGTAACTTCCACAACTTAAGTCTATAAATATAATATTTTTCTTTTATCTATTTATATATTTTTTCGATACTATGGCAGTTAAATCTTAAAATAAAACTGATTGTGACTTTCAGACAACAGACAGTTTGAAGGATGGGTTGTCGATTGTACTGACTATTTTAAGGAAACCATTTTTGCAATTAACATAAATTTAAGATCATCGAGGAAAAACTGGGATTCACGTATGGCACTTATTGAAGATATATTGTATAAACTTAACATAATTATTATAACAGAGAATAATATTAACGTCCATGAAAACGATTCATACACAATTAATAGCTTCAGCAATTTAAATTCAAATAATTTTGATCAAACAGGCAGTGGGGTTATAATATTATATTATCGAAATAATTTAAGTTTTACATTGATCAACTAATCTATTGCCCGAGCTGAAACTTTACAAATCTCTATAAAGAAATTCATGTTAAACTTCGTTAGTTGCAATATACAGATACCTTAGCTCTGATTTAAAAATTATTGTTCAAAATTTGAAACATTGGTTTTAAGAAAATCAAATTCTCAATGATGTGCTTTTAATTGAGGATTTTAACACTGATGTTAAAAATCCGCATAAATCTGGGATAGAGGAGTATAGAGATATTGTCACAGATTTCGGATATTATGAAATGACAGATGATTATACAAGAGTGGAAATCGGAAACGATCAATTGACCCGTACATGTATCGATCATTTAGTACAAATCGATCAAATAATTCACATTTACTCACAGAGGTATGTACGCAGAAAAGATCACTGTTTCATAATGGTAATGTATGGTTTGATTGATTCATATTCTAATGGGGGTGGCTCAGTCGGTAGCGCGACAGGCTCGCAATCTGTAGTTCCCAGGTTCGAGTCCCAGCTGGGTCAGCGTTCAGATTTATCTCCGCAAAATTCCCCGCCCTGCCCACGGTCAGTAGGGGACACCGACGGGCTTGGAAAGGCCGCCGTCCGTCTGATGAGACGTTACGCCGTGGCCCTGTGTGCGGAAGAGCCATACCCTGTGCACGTTAAAGAACACGCTGGATAGCCTTGCCGGGAGACTACCATCTGTCTCCCAACAGCTGTTCCAGTGGGTCCCCTGCCCCAACCTTCTCTGAGCCTTCGGGGTCCATGTGACCTGGCCATTTAGCCCATGGTGTGCAAAAAAGTGCCGGTCAGAGGTAAAACAACCCAACTCACATTCTAATGAATCAGTGTCTGTTGAGCTCTGAAACAAAATAAGTGAACTTGCGTATGCCTATGATGAGAAAATCATGGCAAAATATTACTGGAAGTAAATTGGGACGATTTATCAAAATCAACAAATAATCCTGAAATCTTATGCAAGAAAATTTTTGACCGTTCCGTAATATTTACAATGAAGCAAAATACACGTTCACAGAAAATACGAAAAAGAGAAAAAGACCAGACAAAATGTGGATCAATAATTCAATCAAAAATTAAATGAATATTAGGGATAAATTGTGGAAAAGACACATTAATAACAAAGATAATAAAATTTACCAAGTTGATTATAGGTTGGTTAGAAACAAGGTCAATAATCTGATTAAAATTGCAAAAAGAGAATATTATTTTCAACCTTTTCAAAATGCTGCTGGTAATATTGAAAAAAACATGAAATTACGGGAGTAAGCGTCAAAAGGAATATCGAGGATATAGTCGTAAAGAGTATACCAAAAGATTTTACAATTAGTCAAATCGTAGATAATTTTAGTAACTATTTCATTACATTTGTGTCGGACCTAAAGGAAAGCAATTTGATTCAATGTGACTTTCCAGATATGATTAGAACATCAATTAAACAGAGCTCAATGCATTTTCAAGATATCGACAAAACTGATGTATTCAAAATAATCAAAGAAATGAGCCCTCAGAAATCATAATAATAATAAATACCCCCTCAAGCAGCTGCTTCCCACAGAGGTCTGACAGTTTATATGCCACAGTAAAAGTCTGAGAGGATGGCAGGAACTCAGCAGAAAAACGACACATACATCCATGCCTTGCACCGGGACTCGAACCCAGGTCCCTTAAATCAGTACTCAAGCGCGCTAACCACTCGGCCATGTGACGGCTAAGAAATCATATATGTAAGAAAACATATATAAAAAAAAATTATAAAAAATATGTAATGAGAAAATTTTAAATACTAGGGCTAAACTAATAAGCCTAATATTTCATAAAGCCAATATCCCAACCATGCTGAAAACTTCTGTAATAAAACTAATTTATAAATCTGGAAAAAATGCGATATAAAAAAAATTACCAGACTCTTCCTATGTTACCAACAATTGAGAAAATTATGAAGAGATATGCAGCTGATAAAATCTACCGTTATCTTAACAAATTCAATCTATTACACTCAGCTCATTATGGTTTCCAAAAAAATAAGAGCAGCAGCTTACTTTTAGAAAATTTTGCTAATACTGTCAATGGAAATTTATATACAGGTAAACTCGTATACCTTATCTTTTAATATTTAAGTAAAGCCTTGGATACCTTGGATTCTGATATTTTGCTCTGGATTTTGAAAAGAATTGGCATTAGAGTTCAACTCTCAACTGGTTCAAAGCTTACTTAAATGATCGATACATTATCACTAAAATAAAAGACTACAAGAGTCTTCACAGGATGGCGTTCCTCAGGGGTCAATTTTCGGTCCATTAATGTTCTTAATATATATTAACGACTTATTAGATATTAGCTTTTCTGGATCTATATTCCTATACTCCGATGATATTGTGTTAGTCAATTATGTTTTTAATTTGGAAACAGTGTTTTGCAATTCCCAACTTGATCTTGACAAAACAACAAAATAGTTAAATAAAAATCACATTTATTTGAACAGTAATAAGACAAAAGTTATGTGCATCCACTCACCAAGTATAAAAATTACAAACTTAGAATCTATCAAAGCTTCCTGCAATACATGCATAAACGAAACTCATTTTCGGTTGATGAAAAGCGAAGATTATGCCTGTCGAGATTTAGAACAGGTAACATCGTTTAAGAACAGTAATGGACCCAAAATTGACCCCTGAGGTATACCATACTGTGAAACCTGAGAAGAGCTTTCGTAGTCTTTTATTTTGGTGATAATGTATCGATCATTTAAATAAGCTTTCAACCATCTGAGGAGTTTTGCTCCAATGCCAAATTTTCCAATTTCCTAAGCAAAATATCATAATCAAAGATAGCGCGCTTGGCTGCTGATCTAAGGGACCTGGGTTCGAGCCCCAGGTGAGGCATGGATGTATGTGTCGTTTATCTGCTGAGGTCCTGCCATCCTCTCAGACCTTCTACTGTGGCGTATAAAGTGACAGGCTGCTGTCAGACCTCTGTGGTAAGCAGCTGCTTGGGGAGAGTATTTATTTATTATATTATTTCAGAATTGTTTTGGGTTGTTTCACCTCTGAGCGCACTTTTTCGCACACCATGGGCTAAATGGCCAGGTCACATGGACCCCGAAGGCTCAGAGAAGGTTGGGGGAGGGGACCCACTGGAACAGCTGTTGGGAGACAGATGGAAGCCTCCCGTCAAGGCCATCTAGCGTGTTCTTTAACGTGCACAGGGTATGACTCTACCGCACACGGCACCACGGCTTAACGTCCCATCCGACGGACGGCGGCCTTTCCAAGCCATCAGCGTCCCCTACTGACCATGGGCAAGGCGGGGAATTTTGCGGAGATAAATCTCAACGTTGACCCAGCTGGGACTCGAACCTGGGAACTACAGATTACGAGCCTGCCGCGCTACCGACTGAGCCACCCCCGCCCCTACTCAATGAGGACTGAGTCGTTTATACATCACTATCTTTGTCTCTCCTAAACAAGAGCCAATCGACAAATTTTATTGTCATTTTCGTATTCAGCACCTCGAAATTAGTAAAGATTGGCTATTTTCATTTGAAAATAATTTTTCAAATGATATAACAGCCTTTTTGTTTTGAAAGCTTTTTGTGTGTTGCCCAAAGTAATTTAACAATACTACTCTTGAATGAAATTTCGATTTTGCTTTTAATCAAAATATGATCTAAAGAAATAGAAGATATCATACTTTCTCTGGTCGTTGAATTTATGAAATTTTAAAAGTCATTTGATGACAGTAAATTTAGATATTCATTTGTGCAATGATCACTTCCTAGTGATCTATATTTAAATCACCAATTACAACAACTTCGCCTTTATTTACAAGTGATAAGAGTAATTCCTGAAATTCTACTAGGAAGGTGGTAAGTGGGATACAAAGAGATCTATATATACATACGAAATATTGCCGATAAATTCTCACATAAATAGCAACAGGTTGGGTTGTTTTACCTCTGAGCGACACTTTTTTGCACACCATGGGCTAAATGGCCAGGTCACATGGACCCCGAAGACTCAGAGAAGGTTGGGGGAGGGGACTCACTGGAACAGCTGTTGGACACAGATGGTAGCCTCCCTTCAAGGCCATCCAGTATGTTCTTTAACGTTGGGTTGTTTTACCTCTGAGCGGCACTTTTTTGCACACCATGGACTAAATGGCCAGGTCACATGGACCCCGAAGGCTCAGAGAAGGTTGGGGGAGGGGACCCACTGGAACAGCTGTTGGGAGACAGATGTTAGCCTCCCATCAAGGCCATCCAATGTGTTCTTTAACGTTGGGTTGTTTTACCTCTGAGCGGCACTTTTTTTGCACACCATGGGCGAAATGGCAAGGTCACATGGACCCCAAATAGGGGTCCATGTGACCTTGCCATTTCGCCCATGGTTCGCCCATTTCGCCAAACTCAATGACCAAACTCATTTTCAGTTGAATATTCGAAATCAGAGAAGGTTGGGGGAGGGGACCCACTGGAACTGCTGTTGGGAGACAGATGTTAGCCTCCCGTCAAGGCTATCCAGCGTGTTCTTGAACGTTGGGTTGTTTTACCTCTGAGTGGCACTTTTTTGCACACCATGGGCTAAATGGCCAAGTCACATGGACCCCGAAGGATTAGAGAAGGTTGGTGGAGGGGACCCAAGGCCATCCAGCGTGTTCTTTAACGTGCACAGGGTATGGCTCTCCCGCACACGGGGCCACGGTTTAACGTCCCATCCGACGGACGGCGGCCTTTCTAAGCCCAGCAGTGTCCTCTACTGATCGTGGGCAGGGCAGGGAATTTTTCGGAGATAAATCTCGACGCTGACCCAGCTGGGACTCGAACCCGAGAACTACAGATTACGAGCCTGGCGCGCTACCGACTGAGCCACCCCCATTACTTCTACAGAGTAGCGGGAACTTGCCTGTATAATTATTACGAATATATTATTCAAATGCTTAGAGATAAGGTGCTTAGGTTTGTTGGTCATATGCATTTTGTATTGTATTATTAGTTCTTATCGATAAAAAAGAATTCATTAAATATACGTACATAATATAATACATACGTACGTAATATTCACTCTATTTCATATATGATTAGATATTTTTTCATTTTTTCCTAAATATTAACTACTTATTATTTATTCTTCGTAAAGCGAAATTTACAATCATTACGTCGATTTCAAGTATGGTAAAACCTAAATGCCGTTTACAAATATAATTAACGATTTTGATTTGAATCTAACATTACAGAATCAATCGGATATTATTCACCAAAAACAGGTTCGAGACATGGAATGAAATTCTAGTTGGGTTGTTTTACCTCTGAGCGACACTTTTTTGCACACCATGGGCTAAATGGCCAGGTCACATGGACCCCGAAGGCTCAGAGAAGGTTGGGGGAGGGGACCCACTGAAACAGCTGTTGGGAGACAGATGGTAGCCTCCCGTCAAGGCTATCCAGCGAGTTCTTTAACGTGCACAGGGTATGGCTCTCCCGCACACGGAGCCACGGCTTAACGTCCCATCCGACGGACGGCGGCTTTTCCAAGCCCATCGGTGTCCTCTACTGACCGTGGGTAGGGCGAGGAATTTTGCGGAGATAAATCTCAACGCTGACCCAACTGGGACTCGAACCTGTGAACTACAGATTACGAGCCTGGCGCACTACCGACTGAGCCACCCCCGCCCCATACAGCGACAGAATACCCATTGTGTTCTCTACAAGATTTACTTTTCCGCTCTTCGAGAGAGCAAGAAATTATTCCTTAAGCCAGCAGTTCTCAAGCTTTTATGCCTCACATACCCCCTGGAAATGTGTATGTAACTGGCGTACTCCTTATATAGATAGATAAAACTATAGTTATAATATAATAATGGCAACTTAGCTACTTGGTTACTAGATCTAGCGACTTTTGAGCTCTGATGGAGTAACCCATAAAATTTTACCGCATACCCCATGTTGAGAAACCCTGGTTTAAGCTATAAAGGATCATCCCAATATATAACTGTCAAATATTTGAGACCGTTATGAAAATGCGTCGTGAGCCACCTGTAGAGGGTTGGGTTGTTTTACCTCTGAGCGGCACTTTTTTGCACACCATAGGCTAAATGGCCAGGTCACATGAACCCCGAAGGCTCAGAGAAGGTTGGGGGAGGGGATCCACTGGAACAGCTGTTGGGAGACAGATGGTAGCCTCCCGTCAAGGCTATCCAGCGTGTTCTTTAACGTGCACAGGGTATGGCTCTCCCGCACACGGGGCCACAGCTTAACGTCCCATCCGACGGACAGTGGCCTTTCCAAACCTATCGGTGTCCCCTGCTAACCGTGGGCAGGGCGGGGAATTTTGCGGAGATAAATCTCAACGCTGACCCAGCTGGGACTCGAACCTGGGAACTACAGATTACGAGCCTGGCGCGCTACCGACTAAGCCACCCCCGCCCCACCCCACCTGTAGAGGCAAGAGTGAAGAAATGGATTAATATTATTAAAGAGCGCATGGAAGAGAGGAGGGAGAGCTGCCTCACGTGGTAGAGAGGATACTTTTACACACGGCACTCATCGTTGTGTCTTTTATGAATTAGAGAAGCAGAAAATAAAAAAAATTAAAAAAACCATGTGGTAACAATATTAATATAAAATAATTTCCGGTAGCTTAAAATAGAAGGCGTACGAAAATTAACATAGCAGTTATTTATGATTGTTTTATAAAGCTTTATTATTTTTAATTTTTAGCAGCAAATATTCCTAACAGAGAAAGAATTAGAGTTATATATTCAGTCGGTAAACATAATGGAAAAAATAAACGATATAAATTTCATGTTGCAAACAACTTTATTGTTAACATGTAATTTATGATAAATTTTATTTCAGATATTTTTATCTTATCTACTATAATAATAGGCTAACTTTTTAAAGCATTCTGGCGGCCAGATCGCCAAATCAAACTGTAAATCGAAATGTATTTTTAACTGATTATGAGAAGATTGATTTACGTTGAATGGCAACTTCACCGTCAGAGTTAACAGTTCGTATGTTATCGTTTTTCTCAACATTTTAAAAAATTTCGAAGCATGGTACCGATGACTTTTTGAACTTAGGTGCATGGAATGATAGAAAGAGGGAATAATAAGTGAATACAAAGAACTGTGAAATACTTGCCGGAATAGTTGCATTTTTACTAGATTATGAATAGCAACTTAATTGAACAGTCACATCTTTTACAATTTTATTTCAATCTCCGCTTCCGCAGAGACCTTCACGAACTACACCTTCCGAAAGAACACCCCTACCGATAAAACGAAAATAATAAAACTTGTACCCATATATCTAAATTTTATACTGGTAGTTTCAGTTAGCTATGAAAAGCTAACAAACTTATTTACACAGAAATAACAATTGAGAATATTATTTTTATCCCTGTTTTTCCATATGTTTTTACACAAATATTGAAGTCTCATCACGAATAATTTAGGCGAATTATTTTTCCATGCCATATAATAAAATATATAACTGATATCACACTTATTCAAAAACACAAAGTGTGAATAAAAGTATTTTTATATATTTTCAATTCTATTTGGATATTTGGCAATCGAGTGTGAATTCGAAATAAATAACCAAACTATAAATGAACTGAATTAATTTGTTTGATCTCAGGGCATTCACAAGAAATTTTGTTGGCACAATGCATACTATGAAATTGTAATTTATTAAGAAATGTTGTCGGGTTGAGTGAAAAATACTTAAAGCATGTTTTATCAGAGTTAATTTTTAATCCATTTTTGTTAAACCAAGTTGCAATAATATTTAAATCATTATAAATATCAATAAATAAATGATGTTGATTTCCTTTTCTGCAAACAAGCACTGTAACATCAGCACATGAAACTGATTTTCTTTTTAACTTTGATAAAAAAATCGTTTATATAAATTCCAAATTTCGAGTCCTAATTTCACCTGCATTCGGAATATTTCTGCGATTAATCCCAATTTTACCCACAATGCAAAGGGGGAAACTGATGTGCCTGGAAGAGCTATTGTCCATCGAATGAGACGTTAATCCGTGGCCCCATGTCCAGCCTGTAGTCCTTCCTACTAATCGGGTTATGGTATGCTTCTGTGATGCAAACGTCAGCTTCCAACAAACATAACAAACATTGTCTTCTTTGTTCAAGCTCTTACGAGGTATAATTGTTAACGTTTGGCCGAGATATCATTCAATAGTCAGCCACAACCTGGTTAGATTGTTTTACCTCTCTGCGGCACTTTTTTACACACAATGGGCTAAATGGCCAGGTCACAAGGACGAGATCAAAATGAAATTCTTCACTTCCCGAAGATCAGAGATTTTAGATTTTTTTATCCTAAATTTTGTATGAACCGCTACTGACTAGGAGTTTAACTCTGTCTGTGGGTGGGGTGGGGCGGGGGTCACTCATTCGGTAGCGTGGCAGGCTCGTAATCTGTAGTTCCCAGGTTCGAGTCCCAGCTGGGTCAGCGTTGAGATTTATCTCCGCAAAATTCCCCGCCCTGCCCACGGTCAGTAGGGGACACCGATGGGCTTGGAAAGGCCACAATCCGTCGGATGGGACATTAAGCCGTGGCCCCGTATGCGGGAGAGCCATACCCTGTACACGTTAAAGTACACGCTGGATGGCCTTGACGAGAGACTACCATCTGTCTCCCAACAACTGTTCCAGTGGGTCCTCTCCCCCATCCTTCTCTGAGTCTTCGGGGTCCATGTGACCTGGCCATTTAGTCCATGGTGTGCAAAAAAGTGTCGCTCAGAGGTAAAACAACCCAACGTTAAAGAACAACCTGGATGGCCTTGACGGGAGGCTACCATCTGTCTCCCAACAGCTGTTCCAGTGGGTCCCCTCCCCCAACCTTCTCTGAGCCTTCGGGTTCCATGTGACCTGGCCATTTAGCCCATGGTGTGCAAAAAAGTGCCGCTCAGAGGTAAAACAACCCAACCCAACCCAATCCTTCCGTTTTAGCGGATTTTTTTAAATATTCAGGAAAATTGCTTGAAATATGCCCACGTATATTAATAATTTTGTTTTCCATTACGCTAATCAGGGTTCTCTAAAGAGGGGAATTATGGAGCTTTCCCCCCTAAATCCATCCCTTCTATATTGTAATTGTTAGTCTTCTATCGATCGTAACAAGTTATGTAGGAAAAGAATCCCATATCGCGCCAGGTGAGTCATTGGCATTTTCTTTATTGATCATCAGTCATTTGCTCCGGGGCCTGTCGGTAGCGCGCCAGGCTCGTAATCAGCAGTTCCCAGGTTCGAGCAAAACCACTTTGATACACCAGGCATGGAGAGTGTTGAACAAAAGGAGGAAAAAAAGGAGAGAATATTAATTATGCGGAAATTTTTAAGTAATCTACTTGATTGAAAATTTAAGTTAAGGCTGTTTAATTTAAAACCGGTTAAAAAAATTTATTGGTCACGATTTTCATAAAATATTTGAGAATATTATAAAAATAATTTCAAAATTTTTAAAAATAAGTAACCTGTTGGGTAGAGCTAGTAACAGTTGGGTTTTTAGGAAGCAGATGTAATTTAAACTGCTATATTTTTGAAAATTAGTTCTTCTGTTACTGCAGTGTCCAGGCCTATGGCATGAAGGTGGCTTTGGTTAAAGTCTCAGCTGGGTCAGCGTTGAGATTTATCTCCGCAAAACTCCCCGCCTTGCCCTCGATCAGTGGGGCGGGGGTGGCTTAGTCGGTAGCGCGCCAGGCTCGTAATCTGTAGTTCCCAGGTTCGAGTCCCAGTTGGGTCAGCGTTGAGATTTATCTCCGCAAAACTCCCCGCCCTGCCCACGGTCAGTAGGGGACACCAATGGGCTTGGAAAGGCCGCAGTCCGTCGGATGGGACGTTAAGCCATGGCCCCGTGTGCGGGAGAGCCATAACCTGTGCACGTTAAAGAACACGCTAAATGGCCTTGACGGGAGGCTACCATCCGTCTCCCAACAGCTGTTCGAGTGGGTCCCCTCCCCCAACCTTCTCTGAGCCTTCGGGGTCCATGTGACCTGGCCATTCAGCCCATGGTGTGCAAAAAAAGTGCAGCGCAGAGGTAAAACTCGATCAGTGGAAAACACTGAGCAACTTGTAAAAGCCGGCGTCCGTGGTATGCGAGATTAATCCGTGGCCCCGTGTGTGGGAGAGAACGTATCCTGTGCACGTCAAAATGAAATAAATTTAATAGTAATTCATTTTTGGAGGGTGTTCTATTTTGGGTTGTAACAAAGAAATTTTTTCATTACCGATCGGGAATTTAATTTCTAAGGAAATGTTTACTAAACCAAATTCTGTTGCCATTGTTGTTCTGTTAGGATTGCTGTAAGAATAAAATTCATCAATGATTATAAATATTTGAAACGGAAATTTGTAATAAATCTAAATGTTGAAATACGATATAAGTCAAATAATTAATACATGTAATCAAACCATCATAATTCTGAACATCTTGAAATTTAATTGTGTTATACATTACCGTTTTATTTATAGTGATTATAATTTCATAAAATAATTATTAGCTTTAATTCACCGTATGTTCACAAGCTTTCGGTAATCGAGAATGAATCCAAAAAGGATACCCTTTATACAAAAGCAATAAAAGCTATGCTGACTCCAACCAGGCTGCAAATGAGCAGTTCATAGATTCGAACACGCAAGATGGCTTTGACCAACAACTTTGGCCAAACAGTTGTTGCAGTGGGTCTCCTCTTCCAACCTTCTCTGAGCTCTCGGGGTCCCTGAGACCAGGTCATTTAGTGCCCATGGTGTGCAGAAAAATCATTGCGCAGAGATGAAATAACCAACGTTAAAGAACACGTTAGACGTCCTTGACTTGCGGCTACCATTTCTCTTCTAACATCTGTCCAGTGGATTCCCTCCCCCAATCATCTCTGAGCCTTTGGGATTCTTGCAACAAAAAAATTGCCGTTTATAGGTAAAACCATCCTGTACATCCATCGATGCTGTTCTTTAACATGCAATTAGTTTGGCTGTAACAAATTTATCGAAAAATGCAGGAAAGGTTCTTAAGGTTAATAATCCCCCCCCCCCGTCAATTTCCCTTGCCAGCATTCTGAACGAAAAAGGGGGCATTGGTCCCTTTTCAACCTAACCATAGGAAGCATTGAATTTTTATTCAACTTCGTGCGCGATTTTAATGAAATAAAGATTAAGAAAACATTTGTCTCTTAGAGAGACAAAGAATTACCACTGTGGAAATAAAAAGCGTAGCCTTAGAAACAAAAGCCCCCTTGTTTAATACCCTATTTTATCGCCAAGCCGTTGTATGGCTGAATGGTTAGTGTGAACATTTATAACATTTATGCTATTTAATGAAAGACTTACTACCATTAAGGTAAATACAGTGGACCTTCGTTATAGCGCTGCTCGCTATACCGCGCACTCGGTTATAGCGCGGGCGATGTTCGCGATAAGTTATAGATAGTGTTTATTTTTACATATTTTCAAGGGTACCTTATGTACGTAAATAAAATAATAAATATAGGTACTTATTAAGATGTATAACTATGTTATGTTGATTTTAATAAAACACTTAATAAATAAATTGGTTTTTTTTATTAAAATACATAATATATATAGTTGATGGAATGTTTCAGTATATAGCTCAAATCGTTCTGAGTAAATTTATTGTATAACGCGGTTCACCTTATAACGCGGGTGTTGTTTCCCGTCCGATATGCGCGTTATATCGGGGGTCCACTGTACTAAAATAACCCCCCCCCCCCGATAGGGGACCACCTTGTCGTAGTGGTGCTGGTGGTGGTGGTGTGTGTGTGTGTGTGTGTGGGGGGGGGGGGGGGGGCTAGGGCCCAGCAACCCGGCTGAAGGCTGTGCCGACCAGATTGGTTGCCCGGTTGGTCATGGCTAAGGCCAACCGAGGTTGAAGATGCTGCTGGCCGGCTTGATTGCCGGTCGGATGGTGACGGCGTCGGAGACCTCACCTATCAGGAGACCTGGGTGGTCTGTTCGAGGGCTCTGCCGAAAGATCTGAGCCCGCCAAGTAGGCACGAGCCCTCAAAAAAGTCTGGGTCTTACTAAGAGTCTCCACCCCGGACGCCGATCGAACTTGGATCTATATATCCTTGTTCATGGCTAACCGGGGAATAGATTAAAGTAAGGTTTCCTCCGGTGGTCAGCTTTCCTTCTATAGGACTGCTGCCATGTGAGGCTGGGGTTGAGGTGCGCCTATAGGGCGTATTCCTTGCCTCCGGCTCTAGATAAGCACGGCTTTTCATAACCAGGTAGTGCTGTATAAGCGGATCCAGGAATTGCCGTGGTTGCATAAGATCGCAACAAAAGAGATTCATTGTACTAAAATAAAATGGAATAAATAATCCTTAAATATGTTTTTCCTAACTAGATGACTATTACTAAAATTTAACTATTCAATACTAGTGTCAATATATTTCCAATATTTAATAAAATCAATAATTAGAATCTTAAAACTAGTATTGATATATATATAATGAACATTTTCTGAATAGCTTCCTTAAACTAGAAATTTGATGTAAAATATTGCATTTAATATTCCTTAAAGCAGTGTTGTTTAATTTAAAAAATATATATCATGTAAATGACATAACTGAATACCAACTCAAAGAAGATTTTAATGCAATATTATATAGAACCAAAATCAAGATATATGTATGTAAATATTTAAACTTAGAGTGTATTAACCTAGATGAACTTTGTATTTGAATGTATGCAATTCACCCATGTTAACATAGCCATCGGCCGATCCCACCCATTTGGCTCAACATTCCTGGGTGAGGCATATCACATCAACTGACCTTAGGATGTGACCTTTGGCACACATGGTCGAGACGAGAGCTCTTAGGGGAGGGGGTGGCTCAGTCGGTAGCGCGCCAGGTTCGTAATCTGTAGTTCCCAGGTTCGAGTCCCACCTGGGTCAGCGTTGAGATTTATCTCCGCAAAATTCCCCGCCCCGGACCACGGTCAGTAGGGGACACCGATGGGCTTGGAAAGGCCGCCGTCCGTCGGATGGGACGTTAAGCCGTGGCCGCGTGTGCGGAAGAGCCATACCCTGTGCACGTTAAAGAACACGCTGGATGGCCTTGACGGGAGGCTACCATCTGTCTCCCAACAGCTGTTCCAGTGGGTCCCCTTCCCCAACCTTCTCTGAGCCTTCGGGGTCCATGTGACCTGGCCATTTAGCCCATGGTGTGCAAAAAAGTGCCGCTCAGTGATAAAACAACCCAACGTTAAAGAACACGCTGGATAGCCTTGACGGGAGGCTACCATCTGTATCCCAACAGCTGTTCCAGTGGGTCCCCTCCCCCAACCTTCTCTGAGCCTTCGGGGTCCATGTGACCTGGCCATTTAGCCCATGGTGTGCAAAAACGTGCCGCTCAGAGGTAAAACAACCCAACCCACGGTCATTAGATGACACCAAAGGGCTTCAATTCACAATTTCTTTATCGTTATATCTCTATTATTGTCTGATTTGAAGTTATCACCTCTGCAGTTATCTATTCAAAATTAATATATCCAATGATATCATTTCAATTATTAATTAACCTTTAGTCTAATCATATTTCGCCTAACACGGTTTTTCAAAGTGAATAATTTCAATATATAATTTCCCCAAATATTAATTATTGATTTCATTCTTCTTGCACATCCTTTGAAAAATAAAACGATGAAAGAGCCAATAATTCCATATTCTTCCTTTCTGACAATCGTTTAAATATATTTTTGTATTCTGTCCTTATTATATTTTAATTAATATTTATTAGAAACTTTTCCTACCTTTCGATTATTTTATTATTTTCCTGGTTCACTACCTTCAATTTTCATTACAAAATACGTAATTATGTTAGGTTTAAAAAGCATTCCTTTTAGACGTTTACAAATTGTAATATTTTTATGTGATGAAAATAATTTTATTTTTCTCTGAATTTCACTAAAAATTCGACAAGGAAGGACTAGAAGGGTGATGCCGTCTGTCGTTGTTAATATCAACATTCATGGTCATATGTCTTAAGGAAAAATTCGCATACTTCGAAATCAGTGTTGTTCTATATCTGACTGGCATTTTTGTACACAATGGGCTAAATGGCCAAGTGACAAAAACCCCCAAGGGCTCAGAGAAGGTTTAGTCAAAGGATCCAGTGGACAGCTGTTAGGAGACAGATGGTAGCCTCCCGTCAAGACTAACGATTCAAGAAAAATTGTTCAAAGCATGGGTTGTGTTGTGTTGGGTTGTTTTACCTCTGAGCTGCACTTTTTTGCACACCATGGGCTAAATGGCAGGTCACATGGACCCCGAAGGCTCAGAGAAGGTTGGGGGAGGGGACCCACTGGAACAAGCTGTTGGGAGACAGATGGTAGCCTCCCGTCAAGGCCATCCAGAGTGTTCTTTAACGTGCACAGGATATGGCTGTCCCGCACACGGGGTCACGGCTTAACGTCCCATCCGACGGACGGCGGTCTTTACAAGCCCATCGGTGTCCCCTACTGACCGTGGGCAGGGCGGGGAATTTTGTGGAGATAAATCTCAACGCTGACCCAGCTGGGACTCAAACCTAGGAACTACAGATTACGAGCCTGGCGCGCTACCGATTGAGCCACCCCCGCCCCGTTCAAAGCATAGAGTCCTTTGGACACTTTAATATCTCCAATGGCTGCCATATATATACAGTCGCTCAAAAATTATCAGAACACTATGGTTGATTCGAGAATTTAGAAAAAATATCTGACAACGTTTTTTTTAGAAATTAATGATCTGCAACCTTCTGGTCACGTGACACGAAGGTATCCAGATCTGTAACCAACACGTTACCAGAATATGCTTCAACTCTTGTAAATTACGTGGTTGAGCCGCCGCAGATACGATATGCTATTCCAACACAAATAACAGATGCTCCATTGGATTGATGTCTGGGGAATTTGGAGGCCAGGGCAATACCTGGAAGTCTTCCTCTCATGTCCCACGAACCATCTCGGATTGGGTTGGGTTGTTTTACCTCTAAGCGGCACTTTTTTGCACACCATGGGCTAAATGGCCAGGTCACATGGACCCCGAAGGATCAGAGAAGGTTGGGGGAGGGGACCCACTGGAACAGCTGTTGGGAGACAGATGGTAGTCTCCCGTCAAGGCCATCCAACGTGTTCTTTAACGTTGGGTGGTTTTACCTCTGAGCGGCACTTTTTTGCACACCATGGGCTAAATGACCAGATCACAAGGACCCCGAAGGCTCAGAGAAGGTTGTGGGAGGGGACCCACTGAAACAGCTGTTGGGAAACAGATGGTAGCCTCCCATCAAGGCCATCCAGCGTGTTCTTTAACGTGCACAGGGTATGGCTCTCCCACACACGGGGCCACGGCTTAACGTCCCATCCGACGGACGGCAGCCTTTCCAAGCCCATCGGTGTCCCCTACTGACCGTGCGCAGGGCGGGGAATTTTGCGAGATAAATCTCAACGCTGATCCACCTGGGACTCGAACCTGGGAACTACAGATTACGAGCCTGGCGCGCTACCGACTGAGCCACCCCCGCCCCCGAACCATCTCGAAAAATTCGGGGCAGCATGGCATGGTACATTATCGTGCTGAAAGAAGACACTACTAGAGGAGAATATCATTTGCCATGAAGGATGTGTCTGCTCTGCAATGATGTTTAGGTTGGTGGTAGACGTCACAGTTTCCTGCACATGAATGACTGGACCCAGGGTTTCCCAGCAGAACTTTGCCCAAAACATTACACTTTCTCCGCAGCTTGTTTTCGTCCCATGGTACATCACTAAAATGGTCACTTTCAACATGATAATTCACCTGCTCACAAGGCACGTATCATTACCAAAATGTTCCAGGAACATGTCGACGAGTTTTTCTTGCTACCTTGGCCTGCACACTCCCCAGATCAAAACCCTATCAATCAGATTTAGGATGCGGTTCTAACGGCTGTTTGCATCGGGACTGTACTGCCATATAATTTGAAGCAACTGCGCGACACATTCATTTCCGCATGGTACAACATTCCTTCCCAACGCATCTAGCGTCTTCTAAATTACATGCTTCAAAGAACTATGGATGTTCTGAAGACCTAAATTTAATAAGTAATCTAAATAATAATCTACATAATAAAGGATGTAAAACACGCTACTTTCATCATTTAGTAAAATGTGTGCCAAACACATGTTACTCAGAAAGAAAAAATCTGAACTATGAAAATACTTTCATTCCGTCCATCTCATATTTCCTCTTGAAAAATGTACTTATATTATATACAATAAGTTTTAATTTTTAATACATATTAAGGATGAAACCCTTTAATTCATAGGCCGTCCTGTGGCCGAGTGGTTAACGCGCTTGGCTACTGATCTAAAGCAACTGGGTTCGAGCCCAGGGTAAGGCATGGATGTGTGTGTCGTTTTTCTGCTGAGGTCCTGCCATCCTCTCAGATCTTCTACTATGGCATATAAACTGACAGGCTCCTGTCAGACTTCTTTGGCAAGCAGCTGTTTGAGGGAATATTTTTTTTTACACAAACCTATTACTACTGTTCAGAATATAAAATACAATAATATAAATTATATAATTTTTGTTAACAATCAAATTTCTTATTACATTGGATCATGTTCTTGAATGGTTTCAGTTTATTAATGCTGAAGCCAAAATATTTCCATGAAAGTAATGGTTGAAAATCATTTTTAATGTTATCATTCCTGGTCTAGCCCTGGAAGAAACCAAAATGAAACGACTGACTGTCGAAAATGTGAAGATACGAAAACTTGTTCAATATACATTTTCAGATTTGTGTATTTGCAAGAAGTTATTCCATATACAACATAAATAGGGGTCGTTGTACCTCAGCCGGTAGCGCTTCAGACTTGTAATCTGCAATGCCTTATCATTTTTGATAGGTAGTTATAAACTTCAATACAGTTCCTCGTGTTACATCTACTATTTCCACCGTTCTGGTTACTGATGCTCTTGCAAGATGCGTACCAATGATCATGCCTTTTTGGAGGTCACTGAAATCTGACATTGTCCACAATTACACCACAACACCTGTTTCACCTGCGCCTGTGTGCACTGCTACATGACTTTTATTTCTGTTCTTAATAAGATTATTATTCGTTCATAAAGCTACCTGTAGAGAATTTAAATAATTTATTACAAGTATTCGTAATTCCGTTTGATCATTAACCTTCTTTTTCGTCCGACAAATCGAGAACTGGTTTCTGCGCATGTAGAAACTTAAATTTAAAAATGTAAATTACGTAATTCTCTTATAGCTGAAAAATCCTTCATCCCTCTTATCAAACAAAACTGAATATATCCAAAGCTTAGTTCAGGAGAGGTTTTTGGGCATGCACAGACTGAAATCAATAGGAAAAGCAATGCAAATGAGAAGTTACTTCGCGTACCAATGATCATTCCTTTTTGGAGGTCACTGAGATCTGACATTGTCCACAATTACACCACAACACCTGTTTCACCTGCGCCTGTGGCACTGCTACATGATGGCCGACATCGTACTTCTCCCCTTTATAATCTCACATTGCGGGCGATGTCCTCCCTGTGATATGCATATGGTGTATTGCGTGTATTCCAGTCGCAATCACGGTTTCCATTATTTTGATAAACCCCTGTATATGATAATAACGCTGTTTATGTTACTTATGTAATATACAGCGCTCTATATTCCTAAATGTAACGCTAGTTATTTGATGTTTTGTTTCGTTTATTACTGGTAAAAATTAATTGCAGCCTTTCAATTATTAAGAAGTAATTGAAATGGTTAACATATAATTTGAAATTGAAACTGATGCACTTTAAGAGGCGGCGGTGGCTCAGACGGTAGCGCGCAAGCTCGTAATCTGCAGTCCCAGGTTCGAGTCCCAGATGGCCCAGCATTGAGATTTATCTGTGAGAAACTCTCCATAGGAGAGGAGACCGATGGGCTTGGAAATGGTGCCGTCCGTCGGATGGGACGTTAAGCCATGGCTTCGTATCCGGGTGAGTCATAGCCTGTGCACATTAAGAAATACGCTGGATGGCCTTGATGGGAAGATACCATCTCACTCCTAGCAGCTGTTCAGTGGGTTCCCTCACCTCAACATTCTCTGAGTCCTCAGGATCCTTGTGACCTGGCCATTTAGCTCATTGTATGCAAAAAAAGTGCCACTCAGAGGTAAAAGAACCGAACACTTTAATAATTATTATTTTGTAGTATGTAGTTCTCATAGCCCTTTTTTTTAAATTACATTTCGCTTTAAAGAAATTTCTATATAAAGGATATTTTGCCCCCTCCCCCCCCCCCTCTTCATTTCCTTATACATCCATCCGTAGGGAAGAAAGGAGAGAAATAATTAGGCACAAAATTTCAAGTGATTTAATTTGCTTAAAATATACAGGGTGAATCTGAAAAAGTGGGCAAAACTTTACGTGGTGGTAGAACGCAGCTATACGAGCAATATTCGTCATAGAATGTATGGTCGGAACGCAAGCGGTGAGGAGTTAAAAGGTAGTTTTCCACTGTCGCATTTAAAGAATGAATACAAGAAGGAGAGGAGATACTTCAGAAAACATTTTATTAACAGGAATGTAACTGAGGTACATGCTCAAAGAAATTGCTCAAAATTGCTGCCGCCAGCTGTAATACAGGCTTCACACCTGCGGGATAGGGACCGACGCACATTTGCGAAGACACCAGGCATTTCCCGAATATCGCCGGCAACAACGGCGATCCTGGCGACTAGATCCATATCGGTTTCAATGGGGCACTCGTAGATTAGGCTTTTCTATGGCCCCACAGGAAAAAGTCCAAACACGAGAGATCCGGCGATCTTGGTGGCCAAGCTATGGGACCACCTCGACCAATCCATCGCCCTAGGAACGTTGCATGTAAAGTGTTCCGCACATCTAAGCTGAAGTGTGCAGGCGCACCGTCGTGCTGGAACCACATTCTCGACCTGCTGGGGGTTGGAATCGGACGCAGCAGCTCCGGCCACACCTCTCGTAGGAATGTGTTATACGATTTGCCGTCCAGGCGGTGTGGCAGGAGGTATGGGCCAACCAAATGGTCATGGAGGATCCCTGCCCAAACATTTACGGAGAACCGCTGCTGGAACGAATGAGGTCGTGTGGCATGCATAGATGCTCACGTGTGTGAATTGTCGGTATTCAAAACGGTAGCCATAGTTAAATTTAAACGGTATTAAAACGGGTATTAAAACGGGTATTTAAAACGGTAGCCATAGTTAACTGGCAGTCATAGTTAAATATGAAAATAAACTTGGTAATGGAAATCGATAAAATTGTACTATACACTTGGATGAAAATAATAATAAATAAATAAATAAAAATATAACAAATAAAATCTTGGTAATAAAAATATACCACGTGCACGTTAAAAAACACGCTGGATGGCCTCGACGAGAAGCTACAACCTGTCTTGGTGTGGAGTGCCATTAGTCGGGCATCTCTGTCAGAACTGGTCATTGTAAGGGGATCACTAATAGTCCAGCAATAGGTTACCAACATTTTGCTCTCCCATTTGTTCTGCAGCACGGAACCTTTTGCCAGCAAGATAACTCTCGTCTCCACACAGCCCGCATTAGTCTGCGGTATCTGCACGAGCAAAACGTTCAGGTACTACCATGGTCAGCAAGCTCGCCGGACTTTTCACATATAGAACACGTCTGGGACATGATGGGCCGACTGCTCCAACAACATCCAACAGGTGCGCCAACCACTGTCGATTAAATGGAACAGCGACTAGGTGCTATTTGGCGTTCTATCCTTCAGTAGGGTTGGGTTGTTTTACCTCTGAGCGGCACTTTTTTTGCACACCATGGGCTAAATGGCCGGGTCACATGGACCTCGAAGGCTCAGAGAAGGTTGGGGGAGGGGACCCACTGGAACAGCTGTTGGGAGACAGATGGTAGCCTCCCGCAAGGCCACCCAGCGTGTTCTTTAACGTTGGGTGGTTTACTTTGAACGGCACTTTTTTTCACACCATGGGCTAAATAGCCAGGTCACAAGGACCCCGAAGGCTCAGAGGAGGTTGGGTGAAGGGACCCACTGGAACAGCTGTTGGAAGACAGATGGTAGTCTCCCGTCAAGGCCATCCAGCGTGTTCTTTAACGTGCACAGGGTATGGCTCTGCCGCACACGGGGCCACGGCTTAACGTCCCATCCGACGGACGGCGGCCTTTCCAAACCCATCGGTGTCCTCTACTGACCTGGATAGGGCGGGGAGTTATGCGGAGATAAATCTCAACGCTGACCAACCTGGGACTCGAACCTGGGAACTGCAGATTACCTGCAGTAGGACATTACAAAGCTGTACGATTGCCTTCCCCGCCATGTTCATGAATGCATTGCTCTGCGGGGCGGTTCAATGTCATATTAATTATACCACTTTACCGTGCAGGTAAAGTGGTAATTTTCCATATTTATTTTTTGATAATGTAATTAATCGCAAATCTCAGTGTATGCTAACAGATGTCTGCATTTCAATAAAATGGCATAAGTCGTTCAAGGTGTTGCAATTTATTTTCCTGTAGCTCATTTAATATTGATGCAAAAATCACTCCTCATTACGGTTGCTTTTTTTTGTATTTATTTCCATCTCCTCATGCGCAGAAAGCGTTCTTGAGTTTGATTGTTATGTCTGGAAACTGTGATAGATTAAACGAAAATAATTCTACTTTTATTTCAGTATCTAAACTTTCTACTGGTCGTCATAATTAAACATGAAAACAAACTTGGTAATGAAATCGATAAAATTGGAATAAAATCTTGGAAGAAAATAATAATAAATAAATAAACTAAATAATAAAACAGTAAAATCTTGGTAATAAAAATATCAATCCTGGTAAGACAAAGGCCTTACCAAGTTGAAAACACCAGTTGTCGTCCATTTCCAGATTTTAAACAGCTTTGGGTGAGATCAGTACTTGGGAGGGTGACCACAGGGAACATCGCCTGTAGTTGGAAATTGTTTGGCCTGTAAATGGTAGCTAGACATAAACTGGAAGGAGAGCTGTGTACCAGTTCTCAGTGATGATACACAGAACCGGCCACAATAGCACCTAATGTCCGATCCGCCTTCATATGGTGCAGACCCTTAGTACCTTTAAAAAGAGATATTCTCTTATGGAAAGAAACGGAAAGGGAGGGCTGCCACATCAGTGTGGCCTACTAATCTGGTCATCTATGGGTTGGGTTGTTTTACCTCTGAGCGGCACTTTTTTGCACACCATGGGCTAAATGGCCAGGTCACATGGACCCCGAAGGCTCAGAGAAGGTTGGAGGAGGGGACCCACGGAAACAACTGTTGGGAGACAGATGGTAGCCTCCCGTCAAGGCCATCCAGCGTGTTCTTTAATGTGCACAGGGTATGGCTCTCCCACACACGTGGCCACGGCTTAACGTCCCATCCGACGGACGGCGGCCTTTCCAAGCCCATCGGTGTCCTCTACTGACGGTGGTCAGGGGGGGGGGGGATTTTGCGGAGATAAATCTCTACGCTGTCCCAGCTGGGACTCGAACCTGGGAACTACAGATTACGAGCCTGGCGCGCTACCGACTGAGCCACCCCCGCCCCCAATTATTAAGAAGTAATTGAAATGGTTACTATGTAATTTGAAATTGAAACTGATGCACTTTAGGAGGCGGCGGTGGCTCAGACGGTAGCGCGCAGGCTCGTAATCTGCAGTTCCTAGGTTCGAGTCCCAGACGGCCCAGCATTGAGATTTATCTGCGAGAAACTCTCTATAGGAGAGAAGACCGATGGGCTTGGAAATGGTGCCGTCCGTCGGATGGGACGCTAAGCCATGGCTTCGTATCCGGGTGAGTTATACCCTGTGCACATTAAGAAATACGCTGGATGCCCTTGATGGGAAGATACCATCTCACTCCTAACAGATGTCCAGTGGGTCCTCTCCTCTCAACTTTCTCTGAGTCCTCAGGATCCTTGTGACCTGGCCATTTAGCTCATTGTTAGCCGTCCCATGGCCAAGTGGTTAGCGCGTATGGCTACTGATCTAAGGGACCTGGGTTCGAGCCCCGGGTAAGGCATGGATGTATGTGTCGTTTTTCTGCTGAGGTCCTGCCATCCTCTCAGACCTTCTACTACGGCATATAAACTGACAGGCTCCTGTCAGACCTCTGTGGCAAGCAGCTGCTTGAGGGGGTATTTATTTATTTATTTATTTATTACTGATCTAAGGGACCTGGGTTCGAGCCCAGGGTAAGGCATAGCTGTTTGTGTCGTTTTTCTGCTGAGGTCCTGCCATCCTCTCAGACCTTCTACTACGGCATATAAACTGACAGGCTCCTGTCAGACCTCTGTGGCAAGCAGCTGCTTGAGGGGGTATTTATTTATTTATTTATTTATTACTGATCTAAGGGACCTGGGTTCGAGCCCAGGGTAAGGCATAGCTGTTTGTGTCGTTTTTCTGCTGAGGTCCTGCCATCCTCTCAGACCTTCTACTACGGCATATAAACTGACAGGCTCCTGTCAGACCTCTGTGGCAAGCAGCTGCTTAAGGGGGTATTTATTTATTTATTTATTTATTACTGATCTAAGGGACCTGGGTTCGAGCCCAGGGTAAGGCATGGCTGTTTGTGTCGTTTTTCTGCTGAGGTCCTGCCATCCTCTCAGACCTTCTACTACGGCATATAAACTGACAGGCTCCTGTCAGACCTCTGTGGCAAGCAGCTGCTTGAGGGGGTATTTATTTATTTATTTATTTATTACTGATCTAAGGGACCTGGGTTCGAGCCCAGGGTAAGGCATGGTTGTTTGTGTCGTTTTTCTGCTGAGGTCCTGCCATCCTCTCAGACCTTCTACTACGGCATATAAACTGACAGGCTCCTGTCAGACCTCTGTGGCAAGCAGCTGCTTGAGGGGGTATTTATTTATTTATTTATTACTGATCTAAGGGACCTGGGTTCGAGCCCAGGGTAAGTCATGGCTGTTTGTGTCGTTTTTCTGCTGAGGTCCTGCCATGCTCTCAGACCTTCTACTACGGCATATAAACTGACAGGCTCCTGTCAGACCTCTGTGGCAAGCAGCTGCTTAAGGGGGTATTTATTTATTTATTACTGATCTAAGGGACCTGGTTTCGAGCCCAGGGTAAGGCATGGCTGTTTGTGTCGTTTTTCTGCTGAGGTCCTGCCATCCTCACAGACCTTCTACTACGGCATATAAACTGACAGGCTCCTGTCAGACCTCTGTGGGAAGCAGCTGCTTAACGGGTATTTATTTTTTTTATTATATGCAAAAAAAGTGCCACTCAGAGGTAAAACAACCGAACCCTTTCATAACGATTATTTTGTAGTATGTAGTTCTCATAGCCCTTTCTTTTTAAATTACATTTCGCTTTAAACAAATTTCTATATAAAGATATTTTGCCTCCTCCCCCACCTCTTCATTTCGTTATACATTCATCCGTAGGGAAGAAAGGAGAGAAATTAATTAGGCACAAAATTTGAAGTGATTTGATTTGCTTAAAATATATATTAAATCTATATATTTTTGAAACTACTTGAAATATAATAATTTACTCTTTAGGTTTTATTAAAATAATTGAGAATATTTTAAAATAAATCTGTAATTTTTAAAAGAGGAAACTACTGGTTGAATTTTTAGTAAAAGTTATTATAAATGAAACTGCTGCATTTTTTTTAATTAGGCATTTTGTTCTTGCTGTATCCAGTCCTATTGTATAGAAGTGGCCTTGCTCGTGTGCAGGAGTGTTCTTGAGTTTTAACACGCGGTAAGCATGGAATATTTGATTGAGTGAAAATAATTATTCTTTTATTTCTTTATCTAAACTTACTACTGGTAACCATAGTTAAATATGAAAACAAATTTGGTAATGAAAATCGATAAAATTGTAATATGCACTTGGATGAAAATAATAATAAATAAAATAAATAAAAATATAACAAATAAAATCTTGGTAATAAAAATATACCACGTGCACGTTAAAGAACACGCTGGATGACCTCGACGAGAAGCTACAATCTGTCTTGGTGTGGGGTGCCATTAGTTGGACATCTCTGTCAGAACTAGTCATTGTAAGGGGTTGGGTTGTTTTACCTCTGAGCGGCACTTTTTTGCACACCATGGGCTAAATGGCCAGGTCACATGGACCCCGAAGTCTCAGAGAAGGTTGGGGGAGGGGACCCACTGGAACAGCTGTTGGAAGACAGATGGTAGCCTCCCGTCAAGGCCATCCAGTGTGTTCTTTAACGTTGGGTTGTTTTACCTCTGAGCGGAACTTTTTTGCACATCATGGGCTAAATGGCCAGGTCACATGAACCCCGAAGGTCACGTGGACCCACTGGAACAGCTGTTGGGACACAGATGGTAGCCTCCCATCAAAGCCATCCAGCGTGTTCTTTAACGTTGGGTTGTTTTACCTCTGAGCGGCACTTTTTGCACACAATGGACTAAATGGCCAGGTCACATGGACCCCGAAGGCTCAGAGAAGGTTGGGGGAGGGGACCCACTGGAACAGCTGTTGGGAGACAGATGGTAGCCTCCCGTCAAGGCCATCCAGTGTGTTCTTTAACGTTGGATTGTTTTACCTCTGAGCGGCACTTTTTTGCACATCATGGGCTAAATGGCTAGGTCACAAGGACCCCGAAAGCTCAGAGAAGGTTGGGGGAGGGGACCCACTGGACAGCTGTTGGGAGACAGATGGTAGCCTCCCATCAAGGCCATCCAGTGTGTTCTTTAACGTGGACAGGGTAATGCTCTCCCACACACTGGGCCATGGCTTAACGTCCCATCCGACGGACGGTGGCCTTTCCAAGCCCATCGGTGTCCCCTACTGACCGTGGGCAGGGCGGGGAATTTTGCGGAGATAAATCTCAACGCTGGACCAGCTGGGACTCGAACCTGGGAACTACAGATTACGAGCCTGGCGCGTTACCGACTGAGCCACCCCCGCCCCTATTGTAAGGGGATCTCTAACTGCCCAGCGATATTACCAACATTTTGCAGCCACTAACTGTCCCATTTGTTCTGCAGCACGGAACCTTTTACCAGCAAGATAACGCATGTCCCCACACAACCCCCATTAGTCTGCGGTATCTCCACGAGCAAACCAATCAGGTACTACCATGGTCAGCACGCTCGCCGGACTTTTCACTTATAGTACATGTCTAGAACATGATGGGCCGACAGTTCCAACAACATCCAACAGGTGCGCTTACCACTGTCGATGAAATGGAACAGCGACTACGCGCTATTTGGCGTTCTATCTCTCAGGAGGACATTATAGAGCTCTACGATAGCCTTCCCCGCCGTGTTCATGAATGTGTTGCTCTGCGGGCGTTTCAACATCATACCAATCATACCACTTTAGTGGGCGGGGGTGGCTCAGTCGGTAGCGCGCCAGGCTCGTAATCTGTAGTTCCCAGGTTCGAGTCCCAGCTGGGTCAGCGTTGAGATTTATCTTCGCAAAATTCCCCGCCCTGCCCACGGTCAGTAGGGGAAACCGATGGGGTTGGAAAGGCCGCCGTCCGTCGGATGGGTCGTTAAGCCGTGGCCCGTGTGCGGGAGAGCCATACCCTCTGCACGTTAAAGAACACGCTGGATGGTCTTGACGGGAGATTGCCATCTGTCTCCCAACAGCTGTTCCAGTTGGTCCTCTCCCCCAACCTTTTCTGAGCCTTCGGGGTCCATGTGACCTGGCCATTTAGCCCATGGTGTGCAAAAAAGTGCCGCTCAGAGGTAAAACATCCCAACCCATTACTCCAGTTCACCATTGGAGATGCCCAACTAGCTAAATGAGGGTTTAGGTACATGCGATATTCTCTGATCAGAATTATCCACCAACTGATAAAACATATCCTGTGAATCTATTCACTTGGGGCTGTCAACCCACAAATAAACAGAAAACACAGCGGAAGATTTTCCCTCCACAGAAGCCCACCAATGCAGCTAATTCAGGATCCTTAATCAAGCTGAAAGCCTTTTTCTAGTCCGGTTAATTTATATTGTCAGAACCAGAACCCTCTGTGGTGAACACTCCTCATCAGGGTTGGAAGAAAAAAGAAAAATGTGGCCGTAGATGACCAGAAAGTAGATCGCACTGATCTGGTAGCCCCCCCATTCCGTTTCCTTCCACAAGAGAGTATCTCTTTTGAAAGGAGGGGCGGGGGTGGCTCAGTCGGTAGCGCGCCAGGCTCGTAATCTGTAGTTCCCAGGTTCGAGTCCCAGCTGGGTCAGCGTTGAGATTTATCTCCGCAAAATTCCCCGCCCTGCCCACGGTCAGTAGGGGACACCGATGGGCTTGGAAAGGCCGCCGTCCGTCGGATGGGACGTTAAGCCGTGGCCCCGTGTGCGGGAGAGCCATACCCTGTGCACGTTAAAGAACACGCTGCATGGCCTTGACGGGAGGCTACCATCTGTCTCCCAACAGCTGTTCCAGTGGATCCCCTCCCCCAACCTTCTCTGAGCCTTCGGGGTCCATGTGACCTGGTGATTTAGCCCATGGTGTGCAAATAAGTGCCGCTCAGAGATAGAACAAACCAAACACTGATTTCGAAGAATGGGAATTTTTCCCTTAAGGAGACATGACCTTTAACGTTCATATTAACAAACACAGACGGCATCAGCCTCAAAGATCTTCCTTGTTGAATTTTTAATGAAAACAATAAAATTATTAAAATTATTTTCATAATATGAAAAATTACGATTTGTAAACGTCTAAATTGAATGACATTAAAGTTAACTTAATTTTCTACACCAAAGAGCCAAAACATTATGACCACCTGCCAAATGTGATGTTGGTCTCTCACGTGTCATGAAAACAGCTCATACCCGGCGAGGCATGGACGCTAGAAATTTTGAAGGTGTCTTAGGGTATCTGGTACAGTCGCTCAAAAAAGTATCCGAACACTATGGTTGATTACAGAATTCAGAAAAAATATCTGGCAACGTTTTTTTTTAGAAATTAGTGATCTGGCAACCTTCGTGTACAGTCGCTCAAAAAAGTATCCGAACACTATGGTTGATTACAAAATTCAGAAAAAATGTCTGGCAACGTTTTTTTTAGAAATTAGTGATCTGGCAACCTTCGTGTACAGTCGCTCAAAAAAGTATCCGAACACTATGGTTGATTACAAAATTCAGAAAAATTATCTGGCAACGTTTTTTTTAGAAATTAGTGATCTGGCAACCTTCGTGTCACGTGACACGCAGGTTGCCAGATCGCTAATTTCTAAAAAAACACCTCAGTCTGTAGCGCGCCAGGATCGTAATCTGTATTTCCCAGGTTTGACTCTCAGCTGGGTCAGCGTTGAGATTTATCTCCGCAAAATTCCCTGCCCTCTCCACGGTCAGTAGGGGACACCGATGGGCTTGGAAAGGCCGCCGTCCGTCGGATGGGACGTTAAGCCGTGGCCCCGTGTGCGGGAGAGCATACCCTGTGCACGTTAAAGAACACGTTGGGTGGCCTTGACGGGAGGCTACCATGTGTCTCCCAACAGCTCTTCCAGTGGGTCCTCTCCCCCAACCTTCTCTGAGCCTTCGGGGTCCATGTGACCTGGCCATTTAGCCCTTGGTGTGCAAAAAAAGTGCCGCTCAGAGGTAAAACCACACAACCCAACTTTCCTCAGGTTCTGTGAACCATTTTCGAACAATCCGGGCAGTGTGGCATGGAGCATTATCCTGCTGAAAAAAGACACTGCTAGAGGGATATATCGTTGCCATGAAAGGATGAACCTGGTTTGCAATGATGTTTAAATAGGTGGTAGACGTCATAGTTTCCTGCACATGAATGACTGGACCCAGGGTTTCGTAGCAGAACATTGCCAAAAGAATTACACTTCTTCCACCAGTTTGTTTTCATCCCACGGTTCATCCGGGTGCCAACACTTCCCCAGGTAAACGACACACACACGTACCCAGCCATCCACATGATGCAACAGGAAACGATATTCATCTGACCAGATGACCTTCTTCCAATAATTCAATGTGCAGTTTTGATGCTCGCGTGCCCATTGTAGGCGCTATCGATGGTGAACCGATGTTAGTATGGGCACTCCGAGTGGCTTCACAGCCCCATTTTCAGCAGGTTTCGATGTACTGTGTATTGTGACACATTACTCCCGTCACCAACATTCCAATTACGGAGATTTGTGCCACAGTATCCCTTCTGTTGTTTCGTACCATACGGGATATCCTTCACTCACCTCTAGCATCCATGAGCCAAAGAACGTATAAGGAAGAGAAGTTGAGCTTTCACAAACCGTAAGTGGCGACCTCAAGTGGTGTTTCGATTCGTATCGTGCATTTGTTTAAGCTGGGAAGCAAACAATAAGGGGCAAAAGAATTATGCATCAAAAAATTTATATTTTAAAAAAGGAAAAAAATAACTGCACTTTGTATTTGAAAAAAGTAATATCATGATTTTAATAAAGGTTTATTTTCTCCATTGGAATTATTTTTCGTTGAACCAACAATTATAAATTGAACGGGTAGAGAAGATTTGAAATTAGCCTGAAGTTAATTTATAGAATAAATTATTACAATTAGAAGCTTTCTTGGTTGCATAGAAACAGGGAACAGAATTGATATTAATATACTCTGCAAGGATATCAATGGGAAATTATTACATAGGAAAAGCGAAGAGAATGGAAGTTGACAGTAACATGTAATTACAAAAGCGTTCGTCCCCTGTAATGTTCGTTTCACCTCTACGCCAAATGCACGATACTCGATTTTACATTAATCTCTACGGAAGTTTAACTTCTACTCCCTCTACATTCTTCGCATGAGCCGTGGTCAGCCCACTCCTTGGTGGTGGTTCGTAGCTTTTCCCTCCTCGAACCACTTTTCGAAGGTACTAACCACAGCTGACAGTGAGAACCCGACATGCCTTGCCATCTGGGAAATGCTTTGACCCAGTGGTAAATGGCCAGGTCACATGGACCCCGAAAGCCAAGTACCCAGATGGTAGCCTCCCATCAAGGCCATCCAACGTGTTCTTTAACGTTGGGTTGTTTTACCTCTGAGTGGCACTTTTTTGCACACCATGGCCAGGTCACACAGAGAAGGTTTGGGTGAGGAGACCCACTGGAACAGCTGTTGGGAGACAGATGGTAGCCTCCCGTCAAGGCCATCCAACGTGTTCTTTAACGTGCACAGGGTATGGCTCTCCCGCACACGGGGCCACGGCTTAACGTCCCATCCGACGGACGGCGGTCTTTCCAAGCCCATCGGTGTCCCCTAGTGACCGTGGGCAGGGGGGGGGGGTGGATTTTGCGGAGATAAATCTCAACGCTTACCCAGTTGGGACTCGAACCTGGGAACTACAGATTACGAGCCTGGCGCGCTACCGACTGAGCCACCCCCGTCCCAAATAGGTGGAGGAATCCATAGGACAGCTGTTAGGAGTCATATGTTAGCCTCCCGTCTAGGCCATCCAACTTCTTTAACGTGCACAGGGTATACTATATATAGTCCTCTACCGGACACGTGGCCACGGTTTAACGTCCAATCCAACGGATGGCGGTCTTTCCAAGGCCATAAGTGTCCCCTACTGACCGTGGGCAGGGGGGGGGAAATATTTTTTTTGTGGAAATAAATCTCAACGCTGTCCCAGGTGGGACTCGAACCTGGGAACATCAGATTACGAGTCTGGCGCGCTACCGACTCAGCCATCGTTCCCCCTCAAGGTGCAAGAGTCTCAATTTCAAATTATATAGTCACCATTTCAATTGCTTAACAGTAATTTAAAGGCTTCGTTTAGTTCTCAGTAGTAACTAACATTACATATAGGAATATAGAGCCTCATATATTACATAACTATCATAAATAGCGTCATCATCATATATACACCGAAGAGGCAAAACATTATGACAATTGCGTCTTTAGGCAAATCGTAGCAAATGCAGGTGAACTATGAAGCTTGAGAAGGCCGTGAAACGGTGTAAATAACACCTGATACTGAGCTCTGTTAATCGGTGTTATTTTTGTTCTTCACATGGAAATGGCAACGGAATTAATTGAGGTTCACAAAGGCCAAATTGCAATGGCCAGAGACGATTGGGTCAGAGCATTTCCAAGACAGCAAGGCTTGTGGGGTGCTCACGGTCAGTGGTGGTTAGTACCTTCAAGAAATGGTCCGAGGAGGGAAAAATCATGAACCGCCGACCAGTTGCGGCTCGTAGCTAAAATTAATCGGGGTGCTGTTCCAGAAAATTTTCACCCTTTGTTTTAAAATTCTGTAAAAAGAAACAAACGTGCATAAAAAGAAAATTCATTCACAAACTTGATAAAATCCTAAAAGAACAAAATTAAACATTTTTTACTTACTTTAACCGAAATTGTTACAGTTCAAGCTTAATCTATTCATTTAAAAATGAAATCCATTCTTCTTGTTTTAATTTGCGGGAAAAAAAAATGAATCAAGTAGAATAGCTGAAAGCAGGATAATCTAATTCTACACTTTATCAGATTCAAGAATATGGTACACGGTTTTTAAACACAACACACGCGGATTAAAAAAATCTACCTTCAACCAGCACGCCAGGGTCGTCACTGCGGGAACGACAGTACTCTCTCTCCCTTGCAGCCTCGCGTGTAGCTTCCTATGTGCGCATGCGCACAACAGTCAAACACCTCGCCGCTAGTACTGTGAAGCGCACAATTCCGTACGAAGATTTTTGTATCTTTTTCATAAACTGGGGGATGGCTACTGACATTAAGCTTAAGGATTATATATTGTTCAAGTATAAAGAAAGAATTAAAGAAAAAAGGACTCATTATATTAAATGTTATCGATAATATCAAGTTGAAATTGGGGGTGCTGAAGTTACACAGTGCCTATACGCGAGCCGCCACTGGTTGGTAGCGATTAATATTAAATTAATCCACGCCCCCACTTTCTCATGTATTATTATTTCTGCCCCCCTACCCTCTATACACTATTTTACCCTTTCCAACCTGGCTTATTAGGATTACATCCGTTTCCTCTGACCATTAAAACATTCATGAAGGTCGAAACAATTCGCATCGGTTTTTCAAACCGAAGCAGTTTTAAATTTTTCATAGGCACATAACTTATCAGGTGAAGCAGGTAAAGGTTCGCCTCGGTACTGTGACATGTCAAAACGCGATCTGCGAAAGTGGAAAACTTTCGGAAATACGAAATTTTCATACCGAAAAACGAAGATTTGTAATAATTTTTTTTTGACTTCCTACAGGTAGCGTTATGAAAAATATATATTTTAAAAATACCAGTTCATGGCACATCTGCCATAAGCCCATTGTAGCATGTTCACCTGTCGTAACAATATTTTAAAGTATTGGTGGTAATTAATTTTTTAATATTAATATCAAATATATTTGGTATATAAGAGTTTAATAATAATAAAAGTTAATATTGAATATATCGCTAATAGTTATATATTAATAGAAAACACTTCCCGAAAAGGATTTGAATAAATATATCGTACTTAGAAAAACTTTGGGGAAAAAAGTCAACTTTTCATTCTATCATCTTGTCGAGTGTAACATACGAATGTGAGTTTATTGTTAATTCTACATTTTATTATTTGATATTTTCACTAGGGATAATTAAGTTCTATTCATTCAGTTCTGCTAACAGAATATTACTTAAATCGGAATTTACCATAACTATAAAGAGTGTTTACATAAATAATATCTCTAGGTTATATCAATGGGAAGTTAACGTCGAAACACTATAACTTCTACAATAATCATTTTTGTTTTGAAAAATATGACAGATGATAAAGATCTCAATCAAATATATCAATATCTCGATTTTGAAAAATATTCGTTCAGCATTTAATGAGTTATTTGAATGTTTAACGACAGCAATGCCAGTTTTAAGAAACTTATACAAAGCTGAAGAATACTGAAAGAAATCTTTACATAAACTTCTAAAATACACACTTATTTTATTAAACCTGTTGATACCATACTTATTACAGAGTTTTAATTAACTTCTGAAGTCATTTTTCTAACTGACCTAACATTACCTAATTTATACATGACTATGCTAAAATATCCGAAAGTCATCATCTGTTGAATAGAGGGTCCTCGTTTCCTTGGAGCCAGACATTGCAGGATATTTACAGAGGGTCTTGTAGTTTATTCCATGAATTCGACGAATTTTGACCATTTCAATTCTGAATCTAGTACAACTCCCAGAAATTTATACTGTCCACGGTCAGTAGGGGACACCGATGGGCTTGGAAAGGATGCCGTCCGTCGGATGGGACGTTAAGCCGTGGTCCCCTGTGCGGGAGAGTCATACCCTGTGCACGTTAAAGAACTCGCTGGATGGCCTTGACGGGAGGCTACCATCTGTCTCCCAATAGCTGTTCCAGTGGGTCCCCTCCCCCAACCTTCTCTGAGCCTTCGGGTTCCATGTGACCTGGAGATTTAGCCCATGGTGTGCAGAAAAGTGCCGCTCAGAGGTTAAACAACCCAACGTTAAAGAACACGCTGGATGGCCTCGACGGGAGGCTACCATCTGTCTCCCAACAGCTGTTCCAGTGGGTCTCCTCCCCCAACCTTCTCTGAGCCTTCGGGGTCCAGGTGACCTGGCCATTTAGCCCATGGTGTCCAAAAAAAAGTGTCGCTCAGAGGTGAAACAACCCAACCCAACTCGTGTTGCTTTTCTCCTGAGGTTCTGCCATCCTCATGGATCATCATCATCCTCATGGAACTGAGAGTCTCCTGTCAAACCTCTGTACAAACAGCTGCTTGAGGGGTTATTTATTTATTTTTTAATGTATGATGAGGGAAATGCACATAGTAGTATTTCATTAGTAATTATAAAATATAAAATGTATTTTTCTTTTAGTTCTTAAATTTAAAAAGTTACTTTTCTTTCGTTCCTCTGAAAATAGTGGGCAGATCACTGCAGTCAATGGATTATCTACCACAACAGAAATCTAAAAGCCGAAATTTCTACCATAAACAGATCACTTGAAACATTCGTTAAAAGTTTCGCAATTTCGATATTTAGTGATCTATAATGATATAAATTAAAACTACCTTTGAAAATGCGAATTACATTTCATTAGTAACCAACTAAAAAAGAGATTTCCAATTATCTCTTAAAACAAAACCGTTCCGTCTCTTACTACCTTGGGCTTAGGGTCAACTCATTGATCTCCATGGAATTTTCAAGACGGTCACATTCGATGACCAAAATTTCAAATTTCTAGCATAAAAACATCGTTTGCAATATTCGTTTTAAATTTTGGGATTTTTCGGGTTTTTTTCTATCGTTAGAGGGTGCAATTATAACTCATGGGAAATTTACAAAATGTAAATTGCAATATTTCATCAATACCTGCCCAATCAAAAATAATTTTTAATTTATTACTAAAAACATACACTTTTCTGTTAAAACAATAGGAAGGGAGGGGAGGGAACGTTTACACAAAAGACTCATCGTTTCGCATTATGAGTTAGAGAAGTAAAATTTAAAATCTGAAGAATTAGAGGAAATAATATTAAAATAAAAAAATTGGTGGAATCTTAAAATAGAAGGAGTACGAAACTTCAGATAAAAGTTATTTAGGATTATTTTATAAATGTTTATTATTTTTTATTTTTAGCAGCAAATGTTTCTAACAGTGAAAGAATTAGAGTCATGTGTCCCATGGCCGAGTGGTTAGCACGCTTGGCTACTAAGAGACCTGGGTTCGAGCCCCGTGTAAGGCATGGTTGGGCGTGTTGTTTTTCTGCTGAGGTCTTGCCATTCTCTCAGACCTGCTACTATGGCATATAAACTGACAGGCTCCTGTCAGACCTATGTGGCAGCTGCTTGAGTAGGTATTTTATTTTTGTTGAGTCGATAAACAAAATGGAAAAAATAAACGTTATAAATTTCAGGTTGTAAACAACTTTATACTTAACATGGATATTTATGATAAATTTGATTTCGGATATTTTTACATAATCTACTATAATAATAGGCTAACTTTTTAAAGCAGTCTAGTGATCAGATCATCAAATCAAATTATTAATTGATTTGTATTTTTAACCGATTATGAGAAGATTTGTTTTCGTTGAATGGCAACTTCACCCTCACAGTAAACAGTTCGTACGTTATCGTTTTGCGCAACATTGGAAATTTCGAAGCATGGTACTAATGACTTTTTGAACTTAGGTGCATCGAATTATAGAAAGAGGGAATAATAATAATATATAGGAAAGTGTGCTGTGAAATACTTGCCGGAATAGATGCATCAGTTGACTAAGAGTGGAAATCTGTAACTGAGAAACGTATTTTACTATATTATCAGAAGATTAGTTTTCATTGAATGGCAACTTGATTGAACGGTCACAGTTACTACTTTATAATTTTATTTGAATCTCCGCTTCCGTAGAGACTTTTCTTGAACACTTATTCCTGAAGACTAATCCATCTGATTAAACGAAAATAATAAAATTTCAATCCATAAATCTAAATTTTATACCGGTAGTTCAATTAGTTATGTAAAGTTACAACTTGATAACACAAATATAAAACTCGAGAATATTATTTTTAGTCCATATATTTTTACATGGATATTGAAGTCTCATTACGAATAATTTAGCTGAATTATTTTTTTCATGCCATGTAATAGAATATATAACTGATATCACACGTATTCAAAAACACAATGTGTGAATAAAGGTATTTTTACAGATTTTCAATTCTATTTGGATGTTTGGCAACGGAACGTGAATTCCAAATAAATAAACACACTGTAAATGAATTGATATATTAACTAAGGTAGTGGAATTAAATAAATCATAAACATTTTCTTCACTAGTCAGACAAAACAAGAATAGGCTATCAACAGTATAAAATGATTCCAATGATCACAATTTCCAGATTTTCTTTTAAACGAAGCGCATTTTTCTGCAATTCTGATAAATTGCTATTTTACTTGAAACTAAAACCTTTCTTATCAGTTAACACATTATTTAATCTTATCAGTTAACACATTATTCTTATCAGTTAACACATCTTATCAGTTAACACATTATTTAATTTTTTCTTATTAGTTAAACACGTTATTCAATTCTGTTGCTATGTGGAAATTTCATGAATAACCGAAAGGGAAAATATTTCTTTGGTTTATGCTGCCATCTGTCGGACACTTTTAAAACTTCGAAATTAAGAATTCTTTTTAAGTTTCGGTTGTTTTACCTCTGAGCGGCACTTTTTTGCACACAATGGGCTAAATGGCCAGGTCACAGGACCCCGAAGGCTCAGAGAAGGTTGGGGGAGGGGACCCACTGTAACAGCTGTTGGGAGACAGATGGCAATCTCCCGTCAAGGCCATCCAGCGTGTTCTTTAACGTTGGGTTGTTTTACCTCTGAGCAGCACTTTTTTGCACACCATGGGCTAAATGGCCAGGTCACATGGACCCCGAAAGCTCAGAGAAGGTTGGGGGAGGGGACCCACTGGAACAGCTGTTGGGAGACAGATGGTAGCCTCCCGTCAAGGCCATCCAGCGTGTTCTTTAACGTGCACAGGGTATGGCTCTCCCGCACACGGGGCCACGGCTTAACGTCCCATCCGACGGACGGCGGCCTTTCTAAGCCCATCGGTGTCCCCTACTGACCGTGGGCAGGGCTGGGAATTTTGCGGAGATAAATCTCAACGCTGACCCAGCTAGGACTCGAACCTGGGAACTACAGATTACGAGCCTGGCGCGCTACCGACTGAGCCACCCCCACCACCTTCTATTTAAGTAGTAATTGTATAGAAATCAAAATATCGGAATAAGATTTTATATGTGCTAAAAATAACATTGGTCGGAATCTAAAATTGATAATTACAAGATAATAATGCACTAGCAAAATATGGATTATTAATCTTAATTTTCTGCAATTAATTGTGATTTTTTAGTTAGTCTCTTTAGAAAGTTTCTCTACAAACACAGTAGACCTAGCAGCAAAATTATATATTGTAAACTTAATAGCTGAAAGAATAATTACTGTTTAACTGAATTTAAGGTAGTCAGATATTATTTGGAGTTTTGAAAATTCGTAATTCATTTTAAAATAAAATCTCTATAGTCCTCAGTTCAATTTTGAATGGTAAAGGTTTTTCATTCCTGTATTTGAGTTTTTCTATATATTATCAAAAAGCGAAATAGCCAGAGCCAAAATCAAAGTTGAAACAACTCCATATAATAAATAAAAAATAAAATAAATACCCCCTCAAGCAGCTGCTTCCCACAGAGGTCTTCCCACAGGTGCCTGTCAGTTTATATGCTATTGTAGAAGGTCTGAGAGTCAGGACCTCAGCTGAAAAACCACACACACATCCATGCCTTACCTGAGGATCGAACCCAGGTCCCTTAGATCAGTAGCCAAGCGTGCTAATATATATTATGAAAAAAAATTGCATTTTAATATTTTTAATCGGAGCTGTATTTTTTTGGAATACCAAAAAACGGAAATGAAAAACTCTTAATATAAATTCTTCAACAACTTTCAGCACATATATAGAAATGCATTAAGTGTTTATTTTTGAAAATATATTTTTTTGATGAGAGAAGTTTTTTTTCCGAAATCAATTCATGAAGAAACAGATAAGCAAACAACACTTTTTTTAAATATATTATAAATACAACACTTCGCAAACACCATCAAAACTATAAAAGTTCAGAACTAACAAAAACCATCAACAAATTGTTTATCATCACCTAAGGAGCTTTCCAGCTCTTTCAGGTTATCAAAGAAATTATTTATTTCTGTCAAAGAAAATAAGGAATTGAACAAAAAAATTAAAAAGTCTCATGTGGTAGGATATGCATTTTCACCAAATATCAGTCCTATACAAATAATTCATAAAATTATTTAATCACGGTAAACGTATATTTAATGTTGTCGAAAGTTGAAAAACGTGCACGAAGACGTTTCTTAAAAGCTATTAAACATTCTTGATTTCGTATTATATATTCCAGTGAATTAAAATCTTAGTTACAATGAAATTAAAAAATTGTATTGCGGAACAAAATAAAATTATAATTTTGTTGGTCATCAAATAACGTTGCGATGCATTCACTTGATTTGCATTCACGAAGTTCCTTTTGGACAAGGCTGCAGGAATTGATCCCATAGAGGTCCTACATAAAGGATTTGATCCCATTAAAGACCCAGATAGAGAATTCCTTCATAAGACATTTTGGTTATATGGTCTTTGTTACCTCCCCATGAAGACATTTCTTTGTGGGAATTTAAGCCACTTTTCTGAAGTTATACCCTTGGATGTAGTATTCAAAATAAATCGAAAAAGGAAATAAAGATCCTCTCAAGCAGCTGCTTGCCACAGAGATCTGACAGGAGCCTTCTGTTTAATACAATAATAGATGATGTGTCACAATAATATTCAAAAATAAAAAGTATTTAATTTTTAAAATTCGAATTAATAAATTGAAAATAAATTAGATATGATTATTTAGAAGCGTGGACATATATTACCCTTATTAATAGTGTTGCAATTTCAAGTTTACTAGTTGTCTAGAATTAGGCAGGAGTGTGTCTAATTCTCGACATTGAAAATGACCCACCCAAAAGAACATGTACAAACATGCAAATACAAGAGTGGGTGTGTGCAGTTGAGATATGCAAATGATGATAATCCCAAGCCAATGACGTGTGGGGTGCAAGAAGGAACAGGCATTGTATTTTGTTTATGCAGGTGGAATTCGTGTGAGCGGTTGAGATTTGATGGTTCCATTGGAAATTGTTCAGCGAAGGCCGGAAATGTCTGGTACAAGCCGTCGACAGGTTTATCGCCATTTGGATGCTTTTGAGAGAGGAAGAATTATAGGCCTATGTGAAATGGATAGACTACACGTCATGTTGCTGCCCATGTTCACCGGGATGCACGAACTGTTGGATGCTGTTGGCAACAGTGGCGAAATGAAGGTTCTATCATGCATCGCAGAAGGAGTGGGGCCGTCCTGCAGACGTCAGTACGGCTTGATAGGCGAATTGTTCAACATGCTCGTTCGTCACCACAGAGTACTGCAGGCGATGTTCGATGGGCTGTGTTAGCAGCCATGGACGACCGCATAACGACCATAATGATAAACCGAATTTTGCACGAGGCACACCTGCGCTCTACGCAACTGTTACATTCACTGCCATTGACTGCAAACGATCGCAGCACTCGTTTGGCTTCGAGCCGAAGTTGTGCAAACTGAGGTCACTAAACACACTGTTGTGTTTAGTGATGAATCAAGTTTCTGTCTGGGTGCTGACAATCGACGGGTCCATGTATGGTGACAACCTGGTGAGATGAAGGATCCAGCTTTTGTTCCTGACCGGCACACCGCCCTTCAGCCAGGCATAATGGTATGGGGTGCTACTGGATATGACAGCAGGTCCCATCTTGTCTGCCTCACGGGAACACTGACAGCTGCGTGATACGTTAGCGCAGTTCTGCAGCCGATTTGGTTACAGTTCCTGGGAGGCATGCAGCAGCCCATTTTCCAGCATGACAACGCCCGTGGACACATTGCTAGGGTCTCCAGACAATGTTTGCAACATGTTCAAGTATTTCCATGGCTGGCAGGATCTCCAGATTTATCCCCAATAGAAAATCTGTGGGACCACATTGGACGACTTGTGTAATTTTCGCACCGGCTGGCGCTATATATCTCGATGAATTATGGGAGAAAGCCAATGCTGCTTGGTGTGCAATTCCTCAGAAACATGTCCGTCGACTGTATGACTCCATGCCACGCTGTATTTCTGACTGTATTATCGTTCACGGTGGTGCAACCACCTATTGAAGCAATCGCATTGTGTTGCATTATTCTCTTCTTCTAACTACTGTAAGAGGCTGCAAATTAAATCATGGTCAGCCGTCCCGTGGTCGAGTGGTTAGCACACTTGGCTACAGATCTACGGGACCTGGGTTCAAGCCCCAGGAAAGGCATGGATGTGTATGTTGTTTTTCTGCTGAGGTCCTGCCATCCTCACAGACCTACTTTGACATATAAACTGACAGGTTCCTGTCAGACCTCTGTGGCAAGCAGCTGCTTGAGGGGGTATTTACTGACAGGCTCCTGTCAGACCTCTGTGGCAAGCAGCTGCTTGAGGGGGTATTTATTTTTTTTTAAGCCAACATGTATTGCTCTGTGTGTGCTACATTTCACCTCTATTACACAATCCTCTGGGTGGAGCAATTTCAACGTCGTGCAGTGTATAACGTTGATTCTCTGCACATGCATAATGCGATATTTTGCCAGATCGTCAAATCCAATTGTAAATTAAAATGCGTTTTTAACCGATTATGAGAAGATTGGTTTTCGTTGAATGGCAACTTCACCCTGACAGTAAACAGTTCTTACGTTATCGTTTGGTGAAACATTCGAAATTTCGAAGCATGGTACTGATGACTTTTTGAACTTAGTTGCATCGAATGATAGAGATAGATAATAATTATATATAGGAAAGTGTGCTGTGAAATACTTGCCGGAATAGATGCATTTTACTAGATTATCAGAAGATTAGTTTTCAATGAATGGCAACTTGATTAAACGGTCACATTCATGCCTTTACAATTTTTATTTCAATCTCCGCTTTCGCAGACATTTCTCGAAGTAAATTTAATGAACCACATCGGCATTTGATTAAATAACTACAAGAACAATACTTTTAGTAATTTATCTAAGTTTTGTACAGGTAGTGTTAGTTAACTCTGAAAAAGTAACAATCTAAATGAGACAAAATAACAATAGGGAATATTATTTTTATTTTTTTTTCATACTACCTGAATGTACCCTGGCGCTGCTCGTATGTCACTTTCAAACTGTATATTCTTATTTTCACTGCATTAAAGGTAAATTTTGTAAGAAACCTCCCCCCATACACACACAAACACATTTTAGCAGAGATTTTCAACTGGAACAAATTTTCCCGGATCGTTGTTGACGTCAGCGAGCACTCCTCATAGCCCGTTGCTTAGTTTCTGCGTAAGCTATCGAGATTTCATTGCCGTTACCACAGATTTTACCGCTCTATGTCTCCCGTGATATTCTTCTGCACAGTCTAAAATTCTTGTCCAGTGTGGCCCGGTGATTGTTTAAAAATCTGGTTCTCACTTGGCCCGTGGCTTCGTTTCTACACAAATTGTGACAGCTAGTGTCTCACTTTTAATCTGCATGTTGTTTCGTGCACTGAAGGTTAGTTTTGTGAGTATCATCACCCTCCCCCCTCCCCCGACATTTTATCACAGTTTGAACACGAATAATTCCCGGTGTTGCAAAGGTCATTGCTGATTCGGCGCACGCTCTCAGAGCCCGTGGTTTGGGTTGGGTTGTTTTACCTCTGAGCGGAACTTTTTTGCACACCATGGGCTAAATGGCCAGGTCACATGGACCCCGAAGGCTCAGAGAAGGCTGGGGGAGGGGACCCACTGGAACAGCTGTTGGGAGACAGATGGTAGCCTCCCGTCAAAGCCATTCAGCGTGTTCTTTAACGTGCACAGGGTATGGCTCTCCCGCACACGGGGCCACGGCTTAACGTCCCATCCGACGGACGGCGGCCTTTCCAAGCCCATCGGTGTCCCCTACTGACAGTGGGCAGGGCGGGGAATTTTGCGGAGATAAATCTCAACGCTGACCCAGCTGGGACTCGAACCTGGGAACTACAGATTACGAGCCTGGCGCGCTACCGACTGAGCCACCCCGCCCCAAAATGATAGAGGTATGAACTTTGTACCTAAGAGTAATCCGGGTCGTTGATCTCGTGAAAAATAAAGGCAATGACTCAAATTGAGGTCACGTAGAGCTCCAACTATGATCTACGAGGGTTAGAAGCCTGAACATCAGTGTCTGATGGTGTTTTGGACTGTAAGTGTGGAAATGTTGTGAAATTCCACATCCCGAGAGTCGTTCGAGGTCAAAGGTCAAATTTAAATCAATTGGTGACAAAAAACTGAAAATTGGTTCCTGGATGTATTTTAGCTCGTAGATATTGCAAATAATGTTCGATTATAATTCCGATGGGTCCTTTGAGGTCAAATACAGATCTACCATTGCTAGAGAGTTAAATATTGGTACCGGGGAGGGAGGATAATTTGAGTCACATATCTCAGTAATTTAGTCAAATTCTGGATTCGATAAGTCGTTTGAGGTTTAAGGTCAAATTTTAATATATCTTTACTCAGTGGTGAAAGTAGATTTTATTTCCCACCGGAACGCTTCAAAGCATACCTATGTGTGGAAAATCACGGACATGAGGTCACTCCATGAAATCATCTGTAAATAATAAAATAAATACCCCCTCAAGCAGCTGCTTGCCACAGAGGTCTGACAGGAGCCTGTCAGTTTATATGCCACAGTAGGAGATCTGAGAGGATGGCAGGACCTCAGCAGAAAAACGACACACACATCCATGCCTAATCCGGGGCTCGAACCCGGGTCCCTTAGATCAGTAGCCAAGCGTGAATAAAATGAAACATTTTATCTGAAATTTAGCTAAGATATATTTATTTTTAAAATAAATAAAATTAAATAATTAATTCATTTTGATCATATTAAAATATTTATGAATAGTTAAATTGGTCAGGCAGGCTGTGATTCAGTTAATCTGAATGGTTGCAGTCTTGAGCAGGTGTTTAATTACCTTGGGAGCTATGTAACAGATACTGGTGATGTGCGGCATGAGATTAACAGACGAATAGGGATTGCTGCCGGACTTTTAAAAATCTATTGAGAGTGTGGAGAAATAGGCGTATACACCTAAAGACTAAAATTAGACTGTATAATAGTTTGGTTCTTTCTAGGGTTAGTTATGGTAGTGAAACTTGGACACTTTGTAAACAAGATAACAGGAAACTAGATGCTTTTGATTCCAGATGCTTACGCAGTATCTTGGGCATTAGGTGGTTCAACTTTTAACTAATGATGAGGTTAGGCAAAGGAGTTTGCAACCTCCTTTAAGCAGCATATTGTGCAGAGAGAGACTCCGTTGGTTTGGCCATGTTGACCGTATGAATAATTATAGATTGGCGAATAGGGTTATGAACAGTGTGCCTAAAGGCCTCAAAAGGAAGGGGAGACCTAGGATGCGGTGGGCAGACAATGTCAAACAGGACCTTGTTAGAATTAGAGTGCAGTGGCCGGATGCAACAGATATAGCTCAGGACAGATATGCTTAAAGAATTAAACTGCACGGTCTGGTTGGACCTCCGTAGCCCAATGGCTGCTTGAGGATGATGATGATGAATTCTCTCATTTATTTTGATGAAATACTTATGAATAAATAAATTTGTTTTAGCTGATATTGAAAGAAATAACTGAAAACTGTGCAATGTTAACTGCACAATTTCCACTTATTTATACTCTGCACACTTACCTGTCCAGTGTCTGTGTTAAATTAACAAAAATTAGATTACTTTAATTTTTATGCATAATTAATATCTCTCTATTCTTCCCTCAATTGGGACGGGGGTGGCTCAGTCGGTAGCGCGCAAGGCTCGTAATCTGTAGTTCCCAAGTTCTAGTCCAAGCTGGGTCAGCGTTGAGATTTATCTCCGCAAAATTCCTCGCCCTGCCCACGGTCAGTAGGGGACACTGATGGACTTGGAAAGGCCGCCGACCGTCGGATGGGATGTTAAGCCGTGGCCCCGTGTGTGGGAGAGCCATACCCTGTGCACGTTAAAGAACACGCTAGATGGCCTTGACGGGAGGCTACCATCTGTCTCCCAACAGCTGTTCCAGTGGGTCCCCTCCCCCAACCTTCTCTGAGCCATCGGGGTCCATGTGACCTGACCATTTAACCCATGGTGTGCAAAAAAGTGCCGCTCAGAGATAAAACAACCCAACGTTAAAGAACACGCTGGATGGCCTTGACGGGAGGCTACCATCTGTCTCCCAACAGCTGTTCCAATGGGTCCCCTCCCCCAACCTTCTCTGAGCCATCGGGGTCCATGTGACCTGGCCATTTAGCCCATGGTGTGCAAAAAAGTGCCGCTCAGATATAAAACAACCCAACGTTAAAGAACACGCTGGATGGCCTTGATGGGAGGCTACCATCTGTCTCCCAAAAGCTGTTCCAGTGGGTCCCCTCCCCCATCCTTCTCTGAGCCATCGGGGTCCATGTGACCTGGCCGTTTAGCCCATGGTGTGCAAAAAAGTGCCGCTCAGAGATAAACCAACCCAACCTTAAAGAACACGCTGGATGGCCTTGACGGGAGGCTACCATCTGTCTCCCAAAAGCTGTTCCAGTGGGTCCCCTCCCCAACCTTCTCTGAGCCATCGGGGTGCATGTGACTTGGACATTTAGCCCATGGTGTGCAAAAAAGTGCCGCTCAGAGATAAAACAACCCAACGTTAAAGAACACGCTGGATGGCCTTGACGGGAGGCTACCATCTATCTCCCAAAAGCTGTTCCAGTGGGTCCCGTCCCCCAACCTTCTCTGAGCCTTCGGGGTCCATATGACCTGGCCAATTAGCCCATGGTGTGCAAAAAAGTGCCGCTCAGAGGTAAAACAACCCACACTTGTGATTTGGCAAATTAGCCCATGGTGTGCAAAAAAGTGCCGCTCAGAGATAAAACAACCCAACGTTAAGAACACGCTGGATGGCCTTGACGGGAGGCTACCATCTGTATCCCAACAGCTGTTCTAGTGGGTCCCCTTCCCCAACCTTCTGTGAGCCTTCGGGGTCCATGTGATCTGGCCATTTAGCCCATGGTGTGCAAAAAAGTGCCGCTCAGAGGTAAAACAACCCAACCCAACCTTACCCCTAATCTATTATTAGAAATTTTGGCCCTTTTGACCAAATCATTTATCCATTGTGTGGAACAAAAGTGCCACTCAAAGGTAAACCACCTGAAAGTTAAACACCACGCTGCATAGCATAAATTGGAGGCTACCATCTTTCTCTTAACAGCTGTCTAGTGGGTCCACACATCCCAACTTCCTATGAGAAATTGGCGTCCTTGTGATCTGGCCATTTAACCAATGGTGTGAAAAAAAGTGCGGCTGAAAAGTAAAACATTCCAACACAATCGTACAATAAGTTAATTAAAATCGAATATCAATGTTGAAAGTTGCAAAATTCTTATTTTATTTCCAGGAAATTGATCCTTACAAACACCTCTTTATTATCGTGGAGTTTCGGATTCATTGCCATATATACGAGTATGAGGATAAACTATATAAATTTTCAAATTGTTATCAACTTCATATCTCTATATTGTACTAACTCTTGTTATATTAACGCTAATAAAATAAATAAAAAATAAATATCCCCTCAAGTAGTTGCTTGCCACAGTGGCCTGACAGGAGCCTGTCAGTTTATATACCATAGTGGAAGGTCTGAGAGGAAGGCAGGACCTCAGCATAAAAAACAACACATACATCCATGCCTTCCCTGGGGCTCGAACCCAGGTCACTTAGATCAGTAGCCAAGCGTGATATTAAAATTTAATTGTATATCAGCAATAGTTACATGCACCACATATCGCCTGAATGGGGTACAACAACCGCCAACATGTTGAGTGCCAATGTGTCTTCGGCGAGGAACAACAAAGCACGATTCTAGTCAAGGCCACCTTGAAACAACAGGCCTGGACATTGCAGTATGAGGCCCTAGAACTATCTTTTCTGGTGTCAACAATACAGGCAGTGGTGGCGGTGCGATGAATGTTTTCCTATCACATATTAGGCTGACGGATACGTATCGAAGGGCATCTGAACGCCATACGGTTTTCAAACATCGTTGCTGAGCAAATTCATGCCTTCATGGCAATACAAAAATATGAAAACATATATCGATCAAGCTTTCGTTACTGATTTATAATACTTTATTTTATATTCTAAACGGTAGTAAAAGTTTTACTGACTGATTTATTTCGTTATACTGATTGAAAAAGGACAGTGAGTCCATCCTCACTCGGATGGACTCACTGTCCTTTTTCAGTCAGTAGGGAACACCGATCGTCTTAGAAGGGCTTTTAGAGGACGTTAAGCTGTGACCGTGAGCGGAGACCGAAATCCTGTACACGTTAAAAAAGAAGCCACAGAGTATTGACTGGAGTATACCATCTGTCTCCTAACATATGTTTACTGCGTTTCTCCCCCCAACCTCGTATTAGAAAATGGGGACCTGATTTGCAGTAACTGCTGTGAGAACACAGAGAGAAAAAACTCCAACAGTGAAAATACTTTCATTCCGTTCGTTGTTTTCCTCTCCATCTCATTTTTCCTCTTAAAAATATACTTAAATTGCAGGCAATAAATTTTTATTTTTAATACGTATTAAAGAAGAAAACTTTTAATATAGCGCACATAAACTTTTTATTACCGTTTAGAATATAAAATAAAGTATTATAAATTTTATAATTTTTCTAAAGTAATAATATTTTGACTCTCTCACTTTTTGTGTTCTTGAATGATTTCCGTTTATTAACGCGGAAGTCAAAATATTTCCTACAAAATCATTTAGAGGACGTTAAGCTGTGACCGTGAGCAGAGACCCAAATCCTGTGCACGTTAAAAAAGAAGCTACAGAGTATTGACTGGAGTATACCATCTGTCTCCTAACGTATGTTTACTGGGTTTCTCCCCCCAACCCCGTATTAGAAAATGGGGTGCTTTTGACCAGGTCACATGCACCACATATCGGGCCACCTCGTGATGAGCTACAGCAGCTGCCTACCATGTCAAGGGGCAATGTTTTCAGAAAAGAATAAGAAAGCGTATCTCTTGTGGGTACAGAAGCATCGAGTTGGGTTGGGTTGTTTTACCTCTGAGCGGCACTTTTTTGTACACCATGGGCTAAATGGACAGGTCACGTGGACCCCGAAGGCTCAGAGAAGGTTGGGGGAGGGGACCCACTGAAACAGCTGTCGGGAGACAGATGATAGCCTCCCGTCAAGGCCATCCAGCGTGTTCTTTAACGTACACAGGGTATGGCTCTCCCGCACACGGGGCCACGGCTTAACGTCCCATCCGACGGACGGCGGCCTTTCCAAGCCCATCGGTGTCCGCTACTGACCATGGGCAGGGCGGGGAATTTTGCGGAGATAAATCTCAACGCTGAACCAGCTGGGACTCGAACCTTTGAACTACAGATTACGAGCCTGGCGCGCTACCGACTGAGCCACCCCCGCCCCAGAAGCATCGACATTGGACTGTTGAGGACTGGAAAAACGGCATCCTGGTCGGACGAATCAAGAATCCTTTTGCATCATGCTGATGTAAGGATCAGAATTTCATGCAAGCAACATGAAGCCATGGAATCATCTTGTCTAGTGTCAACTGTACGGGCTAGTGGTGGTGGTGTGATGATGTTGAGAATGTTTTCCTGGCACCCATTAGGTCCCCTGATTTGCAGTAACTGTGCGACACAATCACTTCCGCATGGCACGACATTCCTTCCCAACGCATCCAGCGTCTTGTAAGTTATATTCATCGAAGAATTATGCATGTTATGAAGACCTAAATTTAATAACTAATCTAAATAATAATCTAAATAAGTAAAGAACGCACAGCACGTTGCCCCCCTCAGTGTGAGCGCCTGTACGCGGTGAGGGGGACCACCCTGTGAAGGTTCCGCTGGCTCGGTTACATTCGCAGGGTCCTAAACGCTCGATCGCGTGTTTGCCGTGCGCGGAGACCCGTGTCCCGGGAAAGGAGGATCCTGGTAGTTGCTCGAGGGCCCCCGTCTTCTCTCCTCAGCTCATGACTGGTGGGGTCCCCTTTGACCGTTTTGCCATTGGGGAGCCTGTCTGTCGCGGAGCTGGGCAGCGGATTCCGGGGCCTCTGCTATACACTGCTTTGGCCTCTGCTTCCGGTAAACGGGAGCTCCTGGGGTGGCCCCCCCAGGAGCAATCGGCTGGTGGACAGGTCCTGCTACGGTCAACCGTGCAGAGCGGTGAGTAACCTTGTCTACGGTCCGGGTACAGGTTTACAAGTTTCCTCACAACTTATTTTCCTTTTGTCGTTATCTTTTCTTTGTGAGGCCAGGTTCGCCATTCACAATTTTGTTATTTTAAGCTTTGTTTCATTTGTGCAGAACGTTTTTATTCTGCACACTTCTCTTTTCATTTTCCTTCTATTTATTTGTGAGGGCTTGGCTCACTGTCTGTGTGGGTATAGTGCCTGCGTAGCCCTGGCGCCCGACTGGGCGTCCTCTTGTTGGGCTCCGTGGAGGGTGGGGACAGCGGGCACTGAACCACACAAAAACAAACATGAGAGAGAATGATGAAAATGCGATCACCGCCAACAAGAGGGCTCGACATGAACCCCCGTCTTCTTCGTCTACGTTATCACTGCCATCGTCTTCTATGTCTGTGTCTTCGTTCCCAAAGTTCCTGATCATCCACTCCATGGGTGATCAGGTGCTTGGGGACATGTCCCCTTTTTTTGTCAAACAAAGGTTTAAAAGGTCTTGCGGGTGAGCCGAAATCTGTCAAGCGCTTACGATCTGGCGACTTGCAGGTTGAGACCGCTTGTTCTAAACACTCCGAACTACTCCTGAAAGCAAAAGATATTGGTGAGGTGGCTGTCGAAGTCACTCCCCATAAAACTTTGAATTCCTCTCGGGGTGTGATCACCGAGTGGGGCCTCCTCAAAGTCAGTGAGGAGGAAATCCTCTCGGAGCTCACACCTCAAGGAATAACAGCGGTCCACCGGGTTTCGACACGCCGTGATGGGAAATTAACACCCACCCAGGTGTTAATTGTTACATTCAACACACCACGCCTGCCTTCTTCCATCAAGGCAGGTTATTTACATTGTGAGGTACGGCCGTATATACCGAACCCTCTGCGCTGTTTTCAGTGTCAGATATACGGTCATGCCCACACAGCATGCAGGGGCAAGCCCACCTGTGCTCGCTGTGGCAGTAGGGATCATCTCGATCCTGACTGCACAGCAGAAAAGGCATGCTGTGTGAACTGCAGTGGCGAACATCCGGCGTACTCCCGCGACTGTCCGAAGTGGAAAGAGGAAAAGGAGGTACAACGCCTCAAGGTAATGAACAACATCTCGTATGCTGAAGCGAGAAAGCTTGCTGCACCGCCCGCCCCACCTGGCAAGGTTTCCTATGCCAGTGCAGTCATTGGAAAGCCCATCATTCCAATGACTTCGGTTGCGGTGCAGACTGACATCAGTGTACCACCAACTGAATCTTTCTCGCTCGCAGCGAAGTACCTCCTCACGCAGGCAAAACCGAGGGTGGTGTCGACTTCGACATCAACCCAGGTTTCCATTCCTGCAGCTCAGCCTTCCACCTCCACCAGAAGGCCTCCTCCTCCCCGTCCTCAGACAGCAAGACCTTCAAAACCTAAGGGGCCCCCACCGGGGCCCAAAAAGAAAATAACTGCACCTCAAAGGGCGGTCACCGATCCATGCATCTCGGATGATTCCGAGGACATGGATACCGACCGCCCCCAATTTCACTAAGCCGTCCTCTGCGGCGGTTAAGTTGAATAGGAATTCGTCGTCCGCCCACTCTTCTAAGTCCTGAGATGGCCACACTCCTAGAATGGAATTGTCGTGGATTCCAGAGGAATCTTGACGACATCAAGGCCCTCCTTCAGGCGCACCAGCCCATCTGTGTGTGCCTGCAGGAGACATACTTGCAGCCAGTCACAGATCCCAAGATCCGGCACTTTTCACTAGTTCACCGGGACCGGGATGGAGATGGTCCAGCTCGCGGGGGTGTCGCCATCCTCGTGAGCAACCATTTTCCATTCCAGGTCGTACCCCTCACCACCAACTTAGAGGCGGTAGCCATTCGTCTCTTCGTGGGGTTCTCGCTGACTGTCTGCTCTGTATATCTTCCACCTGGGAGCATCGTCTTCCAGGAAGACCTTGATGATCTCGTCTCGCAGCTCCCGTTCCCCTTCCTCATTATGGGGGACCTCAACGGACACAGTCCACTTTGGGGCAGTGCTGACACCAACGGGAGGGGCGGGGTCCTGGAGCAGTGGCTCCTGGATCCTTCTCTCTCCCTGTTGAACACCGGTGTCAGTACTTACTTTCACTCCCCAACCCGCACTTTCACTGCCATTGACCTTACCATCTGCTCCTCCTCGATCCTTCCACTCTTTACATGGGAGGTCGAGGACAACCCGTATGGAAGCGATCACCTCCCCGTGGTGTGCACCATCTCCCGTGGGGGGTCTTGCAGCCCTTCACGCGTCTCACGGTGGAGGCTTGATCGGGCTGACTGGGGTGGTTTCGAGCTGCTCTCTGAGCTCGATGACCACTCTGTCAGCCAGGAGCCCATCAATGTGGCAGTAGCGGAGATAACGGACTGTATCGTAGATGCAGCTGCATCAACCATTCCTCAAACTTCTACACGGTTTCCTCGCTTTCGAAACCGTGGTGGAATCCAGATTGCACCGCAGCTCGTAAGGCTCAGAACAAGGCTTGGGGGGTGTTTCGGAGATATCCGACGACCCCCAACCTCGAAAATTTCAAACTCGCCAGGGCGAAAGCTCGTTTCATCCGACGCCAGAGCCACAAGGAATCTTGGATCAAGTATACGTCTTCTATCACCCGCACGACTCGTTCTTAGGTCGTGTGGGATAAAGTCCGGAAGATGAGTTGGAACTACACGTCCCACTCGTTATCGATCCTGGAGCACAATGGACAGGCAATTGCTGATCCCAAAGCAATTGCTGACATTCTGGGGGAGTCGTTCTCCTCCATCTCTTCGTCTGCCTCTTACTCCCCTGAGTTTCTGGCCCAGAAGGGCAGGGCGGAGCGCTCTCTGCTGTCTTTCCACTCGAATGGCCTGGAGCCTTACAACAGGCCATTCACAGCGGAGGAGCTTCGCCTTGCTGTGCACTCTTCTCGTGCCTCTGCTGTAGGGCCAGACAATGTCCATTATGCCATGCTCCAACATCTGTCACCATCGAGTATGGATCGGCTGCTCCATCTCTTCAATCGCATTTTTCTCGAGGAGCAGTTTCCGGACTCCTGGCGGAAGGCCATCGTCTTGGCCTTCCCCAAGCCAGGCAAAGATCCCAAGATTCCTTCCAATTATCGTCCCATCGCGTTGACGAGCTGCGTGTGCAAGGTGTTGGAAAGAATGGTAAATGCCAGACTCATCTGGTATTTAGAACATCACAACCTTCTTTCCAACACCCAGTGTGGCTTTCGCAGGCAACGGTCAACTCTTGACCATCTGATACGCCTCGAATCGGCTATCAGAAATTCATTTTTACGTAGAGAGCACTTGGTGTCAATTTTCTTCGACATCGAAAAAGCGTACGACACGGTTTGGAGATTCGGCATTCTTCGTGACCTCCACAGCTTCGGCTTAAGAGGTCACATGCCGATCTTCATCTCCAACTTCTTATCGACACTTCTTTTCGTGTCCGTGTTGGTAACACTCTCTCGCGGCCGTACCCCCAAGAACAGGGGGTGCCACAATGCTGAGTGTTATGCTTTTCGCTGTCAAGATTAATTCTATAACTAGACAACTTCCTCCATCAGTAGGCAATGCCCTCTATGTTGATGACTTTAGCATCTTTTGCTCATCGTCCAGCATGAGGGTCATTGAAAGACAACTGCAAATTGCCCTGAACAATCTTTCGGTTTGGGCGACGGCAAACGGGTTTCGGTTCTCCCCACAGAAGACCGCTTGTGTGCACTTTTGCCACAAGCGTAATCTTCATCTAAATCCCGAGCTGCGGCTCGGGGGTAACATCATTCCAGTTGTGGCGGAGACCAAGTTTCTCGGTCTCATATTCGATCGGAAATTGACCTTTTTACCACACATACGTCATCTCAGGTCCAAGTGCACGCGGGCATTGAACATCATCAAGGTCCTCTCCTTCCTCTCTTGGGGGGCGGACCGATGTTCTTTACTCTGCCTGTACCGTGCACTTGTCCGATCGAAACTGGACTATGGCTCCCAGGTGTACGACTCGGCCCGGGATTCGGTGGTGAAGGTGCTGGACCCCCTCCATCATCAGGCTCTCCGTGTGTGCACGGGAGCCTTCCGCACCTCACTGGTCCAGAGTCTTTACGTTGAGACCGACGAACCTTCTTTATCTCTTCGCCGTCATCAGTTGTCCCTACAATATGCATCTAAATTGCGATCCCTGCCTGGCCATCCCACTTGGGACTGCGTTTTCAGTCCAAAGTGGGAAATGCTTTACACTAATCGGCCGACTGCCATTCGTCCATTTGGTTTGCGTGTCCGAGGCTACCTCAGAGACATCAACACCAGTCTCGATAGCGTTGCACAGTCGACAGCTGAGCCACTTCCACCATGGCTCGCTGTTTCCCCTTCCTGCGATTTTTCCCTGTATAGGATGGGGAAGGCCTTTACACCTGACTGTGTGTACCGGCAACTCTTTGCCAGCCATCGTGCTGAGCACCCGGACTTCTTGCCTGTCTTTACAGAAGGCTCGAAGTCCAGCACTTCGGTGGGATCAGCCATGGTCTGCTGTGATGTAATCATTGCAGACCAGATCCCACTGCAGTGTTCCATCTTCACTGCAGAGTTGCATGCTATCAGCCTCGCCTTGGACCACGTGGCAACTAAGCATCATCGTCGGTGTGTGCTTTACACCGACTCGCTTAGCTCGCTACAGGCTTTGATCTCGGTGAGGCATCGACCTCACCCTGTTCTTACTAAGATCCGCCAGCAGCTACATCGTCTGGCAGCCACAACCACAATCCATTTCTGTTGGGTGCCCGGTCACGTCGGGATTAGGGTCAATGACTTGGCAGATGCTGCTGCCAAGTCAGCCACGCCCCTGTCCGACTCTCCGATGCCGGTTCCCTATCTGGACTTCCGGCAGCGTTTTACCACCGAGCTTCGGGCACAGTGGCAGAGATCTTGGTCGGAACAGCTTACGAACAAACTCTTTGAGATTAAACCTATCATCAAACCATGGCAGTCTTGTTACCGCAGGAATCGCAAGGAGGAAGTTGTACTTGCTCGGCTCCGCTTAGGTCACACGTTTATTACTCATTCGTTTCTTTTACGGGCGGACGACGTACCTAAGTGCGAGTTTTGTGACACCATTTTAACTATTAAACATATTTTAGTCGAATGTCCGTGTTTTAATTTCGAACGTCAATGTTATTTTAGCTTTCATAATTTTATGTCCGAGCCTCTTACACTCGGACATCTTTTATCTGATCATTGCATTTTATCTCCAGTTTTTACCTTTTTGAAATATTGTGGATATTTTAACCGAATTTTATTTTACCTTAATTTATGCATTATTTACCCCAGGTCTCTTACACCTGGGATTATTTTATTTATTATTTCTACACTTGTTTAACTCTGTTCACATACTCTTGTTTTCTGTTGTTTTACCACTTTACAATGTTGAAAATGTATTTTAACTTTTGGTTACGGGGTTCTATGTTTTTTATCTTTTATATTGTCTTTTGTTTGGCGCATTATGGCCTTGTTGCCGATGCGCCATTAAACCCCAAACAAACAAACAAACAAACAAACACAGCACGTTGCTTTCATCATTTAGTCCAATGTGTGCGAAACACGTGGCACACAGAGAGAAAAAACTCCAACAGTGAAAATACTTTCATTCCGTTCGTTGTTTTCCTCTCCATCTCATTTTTCCTCTTGAAAAATGTACTTAAATTGTATGCAATAAATTTTAATTTTTAATACGTATTAGAGAAGAAAACTTTTAATATAGCGCACATAAACTTTTCACTACCGTTTAGGATATAAAATAAAGTATTATAAATTTTATAATTTTCTAAAACAATAACACTTTTTCTGTCATAAACATTTATGCTCTTGAATGGTTTCCGTTTATTAACGCGGAAGTCAAAATATTTACTACAAAATCATGCAATGAGATACGATTTTGGGTTCCTACAGGGACAGAACCAGGAGGTTCTGTCCCTGTAGAAACCCAAAATAAATCACTGACTATTGAAAATGAAAAGATACGAAAGCTTGATCGATATATATTTTCATATTTTTGTATTTTCAAGAATCTGTTCCATGTATCACGTATATAGGGGTCGGTGTATCAGTCGGTAGCGCTTCAGACTTGTAATCTGCAATTTGCAGGTTCCAGTCCTGCTTAGGTAAGGGCTGAGATTTGTCTCTGAAAACCTCCTCTCCTGGACACCGATGGGCTTCGGAAGACCGCCGTCCGTCGGAAGGGACGTTAAGCCGTGACTCCGTGAGTGGGAAAATTAAATTATGTGTACGTTGAAGAGTATACTGCATAGCATTAACTGGAGGCTGCTATCTGTCTCCTAACAGCTGTCCAGTGGGTCCCCTTCCCCCAACCTTCTATGAGATTTCGGGGTCCTTGTAACCTGGCTATTTAGCCCATTGCGTGCAAAGAGTGCCGCTCAGAGGTAAAACAATCCAACATATCCAGCGAACCATGCGAGTGACGTCATCTGCGGCAGAAATCGTGTTTCCCTGTGGTTCCGCAACAATTTGAGAAAATTGTCCCAAATTTGGTGGGATGGTCCCACATTGTTTTCTTGTTGGGGTAAAAAAAACGGATATTTTCCGATCTTTTAACCCAACGGGTTATTCCCGATCTGCATAAGTGTTAATGTTCGTAGAAATAAGCTTTCCGTAGATTTCCAATAAGCAGTCCTGTGACCGAATAGTTAGCCTGCATGCCCATTGATCAAAGGGGCTAAGTTGCCCCCTCCCGGAACACATAAATGTGTGTTGTATTTCTGCTTGAGTCTCGCAATGTTAACAGACCTTCTCCATGGCGTATTTTCTTTTAAAAGTAATAATAATAATAATCGTTATTCATATTCATGTTAGTTATACAAAAGTTTGAGTTGGGTTGGGTTGTTTTACCTCTGAGCGGCACTGTTTTGCACACCATGGGCTAAATGGCCAGGTCACATGGACCCCGAAGGCTCAGGAAGGTTGGGGGAGGTAACCCACTGGAACAGCTGTTGGGAGACACATGGTAGCCTCCCATCAAGGCCATCAAGCGTGTTCTTTATTGTTGGGTTTTTTACCTGTGAGCGGCACTTTTTTGCACACCATGGGCTAAATGGCCAGGTCACATGGACCCCGAAGGCTAAGAGAAGGTTGGGGGAGGGGACCCACTGGAACAGCTGTTGGGAGACAGATGGTAGCCTCCCGTCAAGGCCATCCAGCGTGTTCTTTAACGTGCACAGGGTATGGCTCTCCCGTACACTGGGCCACGGGTGAATCCGTCGGATGGTACCATCCGACGGACGGCAGCCTTTCCAAGCCCATCGTTGTCCCTTACTGACCGTGGGCAGGGCGGGGAATTTTGCGGAGATAAATCTGAACGCTGACCCAGCTGGGACTCGAACCTGGGAACTACAGATTACGAGCCTGGCGCGCTACCGACTGAGCCACCCCCGCCGGTCCATGAGGATGGCGGGACCTCAGCAGAAAGACAACACGAACATCCATAATTAAAACTTTTAAGGAGTGAAGAAGTAGGCAAAGGAAGAACTTCATTCCCTTTGGAAATGAGATTCCCATATGCGCCAGAGGCGATATGCGTTCTTCTATTTATTTTACACTTTCAGTACCCTCTGGCAGTGGAAATTGGAACTACTGCATAATTGACAAAATAAACTATTAATATTTTATTAGTACCTGTAATGTGCAAAAAAGAAAGATTTTTATTTATCTCTTAAAGCAGAAAAGTTGCATTTTACCAAGGGGACATATCATTACTATTAGGGTAAACCATTTAATCATTACAATCTATGACCAAAAAGTTAAATTTCTAGCAAAAACCGATCGTTTTCAATATTTATTTAAAGATTTGGTATTTTCCAGCTTTTTCCGCCACTAGAGTTCGCTTTTCTAGTTTTTATTTACCGACTTTAGCACTCTCGAACACTGGAAATTCCAACTGATGGGTATTCGAAAAATGTAAATATTAATATTTCTGTGGAAATTTTTTTTGGCAACATACAGGATTCGAACCCGCATATCTCCAGAAACATGCCAGAGTATTACTTAACTAACGCCGGCTTTTTTCACAAAATACATTTATTGATTTATAGACGTTTACACGTCTACAGGTAACGCCGAGATTAACAAATACCGTTTAAATTATTAATAACGCTAAATAGCATGATGTGACTTCATTATTTATATAAATCTTACTCAGGGCACTAAAAAAGAAATAGTTGCCATTCGAGATCATAGATGTCATATGGAGGCGCCCAAAATTCACGGGAAGAGTGATAGTTATTATTAGTGGAAAAAGGGTTGGGTTGTTTTACCTCTGAGCGGCACTTTTTTGCACACAATGGGCTAAATGGCCAGGTCACATGGACCCCGAAGGAATAGAGATGTTTGGGGGAGGGGACCCACTAGAACAGCTGTTAGGAGACAGATGGAAGCCTCCCGTCAAGGCCATCCTGCGTGTTCTTAAACGTGCGCAGGGTATGGCTCTCCCGCACACGGCGCCACGGCTTAACGTCCCATCCGACGGAAGGCGGCCTTTCGAAGCCCATCGGTGTCCCTTACTGACCGTGGGCAGGGCGGGAAATTTTGCGGAGATAAATCTCAAGGCTGACCCAGCTGGGACTCGAACCTGGGAACTACAGATTACGAGCTTGGCGCGCTACCGACAAAATTGAAAGGAGGAGCAAAACTGGCAAAGTGAAAAACTTCATTGAAATAATATTAAAAAAAAAAAATTGACGAAAGCCTAAAGAAGTGTGGTTTTGTAGATACTTTTAGCTTGTGTTATGTTCAGTGATCAGTGTTGGATGTTTAACTGATAAGAAAGGTTTTAGTTTCAAGTAAACTATCAATTTATAAATGTATCGCAGAAAAATGCGCTTTGTTAAAAAAAAATCTGGCACTTGTGATCGTTTTATACTGTTTGATATCATATTGTTGTTTTGTTTCATTAGCGAAGAAATTGTTTATCATTTAGGAATTTTTTTGCCTTAGTTAATATATCAGTTCATATATAGTTTATTTATATATTTGGAATTCACGTTCGGTTGCAAAATATTCAAACAGAATTGGAAATCGGGAAAAATACTTTTATTCACATTTTGTGTTTTTGAATACGTGTGATATCAGTTATGTATTCTATTACATGGCATGGAAAAATAATTCGGCTAAACCATTCGTGGTGAGACTTCAATATTCGTGTAAAAACATATGAAGTAAAAAATGATAAAAAATATTTTCTCCATCACTATTTTGGTGTTTAATAACACCAAAATAGTGATGGAGAAAATAATTTTAAGCTTGTTATTATTATTGTTTAAGCTATTAATTATTAAGCTTGTTCGCTTTTCATAGCTAAATGCAACTACCAGTGTAAAATTTAGAAACAGATGTAGAAGTATTATTATTATTTCTGTTTAATCGACCCTTGCGACGACGATAACTGGTAGATGCTCGAGAATGGTTTCTGCGAAAGCGGAGATTGCAATAAAATTGCAAAGACATGAATGTTCACTCAAATTATCATTCACTGAAAACTAATCTTCCATAATTTAGAAAAATACATTTTCATTACAAATTTCCACTCTTAGTCAACTGATGCATCTATTCCTGGAAACATATCACAGCATCTGCAATTCCTAATGACGCTATAGAATCTCACGTAACAATAACTATACTACAGAAGCATGAGGGCACTCAATTTCAAGTGAATTTGAGTGCCCTCATGCTTACATAATGAATAATAATACGTATTCATTATGTAAGCACAATAATAATACGTATTAGATATCTCCATGAGGTTAACAATTCTGAAAGCACAAACAAAATAATACTGAAGCTTACTTTTAACGAGCGAATACAATTTCGAGTGACAATAATAAATAATAAGACGTAGTGGATATCTCCATGAAGTTGACAATCCTCAAAACAGCCTACATAACTGAACAATACCGAAAGTGCAGAGATGATGTCATTTCCTGCTTCACTAGTGTATGCGATGTGTGGGGCATGTCATTCACGAATTAGATTAGTGTGTCAAAGAATCAGAACACAGGCTTCACAATTTTTCTGATGGCCATTCTAAATAGCTGGACTCCTTCGCTGATTCGACTTCTTTTGTGTGCGCGAAGGCGGATCAATGACTACTGGGCTGACTCGCCCAGAAGGAAATCTGCACACGTGTTTCTCGTCCATTCCGTGGATCTCCCGTTTCGTGCATTGGAACAGCCCAGAATTCGCCGAAACTTCCATTTCTGGGCAGCGAAGCTACAGCGGTAAGGACGGTAGCTGAGGCGGCTTGGTCGCTTAGGCTTCTTTGGCTTAGGTATCCCCTTATGACGGGCGGCATGCCGGGAAAGCTCCGCAGTTCGCTCCTCTAGGAATCTCTGTCGCTCGTCGTGGTGGTGGCCGCTGCTGCAGTGGAGATGGTGAATGCAGTCAGTGTGTTTGGTGAACTCGTAATGAGCGAGGTTCGAGGCGGTGGTGATTCTGTCTGCAGTGGGGAGAATAGTGACTCTACAATTTGGGCCACGGTGACGTAATGAATGCGAGTGTGGACTGTCATTGAAGGGTTGTACTCGTAGTTGGCAGTGTCGCAGTGGCTCGTTCTAAATTTGGTCTCCTGTTACTGCAGACAGGACTCTGGGCACTGCACGGGCCGGATGGCCTGTGACGTGGTTCTAGGTTGCTCGAGGTTCCAAATCCCAGTTGTGGTTTCTGGCTCCGATTCTGAGGTCGCCCTGGGATAGGGCGTTTGGTCAAAGCTGCCATGATACATCAGGCCTGGACAGCCTTGAGTAAAAGGAGGGAAGAATGGAGGGATATTAATTATGCATAAAAATTCAAGTGATATAATGTGTTTAAAATTAAAGGCAACGCGATCTCTTTTAAAAGCAATTAAAATAAAATAATTTATTCATAAGAATTTTATTAGAATAATTGAGAATATTTGAAAATTAGTTACGAGATTTTAAAAAATAAATAACTACCAATACTTATTTTGGAAATTTTGCTGTAATATGATGTGCTATATTTTTGAAAAGAACTTCTGTTATTGTTGTGTGCAGGTCTTTTTTTTTATCCAGGTGTCCTTGGCGTTTTTTGATTTTAGTATGGTGCACTGGGAAGAGGTGGGAGGAGTACCATCAGTTGCTCTATGACGTCAGTGCCGGGCTTTGTTGGTCCAAATGAAATAGGCTAATTTTATCCAAATGAAATAGGCTTTCATGTAGAAAGGGTCAGGAGCGTTAGTGGCAAGGCTAGTGTTTTGACCTTCCAAGGCATCTATAATCCCACGGGGTTCATGGTTCTCTATCTGCATCTCCCTCAGCAGGGTTGAGTCCCCTAATTGGCTGCGAGGATGTGCGTCCTTCTCAAGTGTCTGTATGTTTCGTGACAGGGTATCGGCGAGGATATTGTGTCCCCATGGGGAATACACGACATCGATATCGTAATCCTGAAGTGTGAGGTTCCAATTCGCCAATCAGCTCGAAGGGGTCTTTAAGCTCCATTGCCTATGACAAAGGGAAGTGTTCAGATGCGACTGGGAATCGACGGCCATAGAGATTCTCTTTGAAATGGTTGATTGCAAATATTATGACGAGGGCTTCCTACTCGGTGGTGGAGCAGTGATGGATGATTCATATTCTTTTGAACTCACGCTCAAGATTTCCTGCTAAAAATTCTTAACAATAATAAAAGGTGTCTGTGGAAAAACCGGAAGTGGGGATTCCCATCATAAGTTACGTATTGTTACATGAGATGAAGCTAGAGGGGGATTGGTGGATTCATCCATAACAGAATTGAATAATTTACATACCAACCCTTACAAAGATTTTGTTCCAAATATCAAAAATAATAAATTGGGTAGCTTTACAACTTAATATATATTATTCCAAAATAGGGTCGGATTTAAGGGGGGGGTGGTTCAAGGGGGCCATGCCTATTTTGAGAATGTAATTAAAAGGTAATAGATGCAAAAAAAATTTGTAAATCTTTGTCTGTTGGATGCACATTTGAAGAGTTAATTTTAAAGACATGTAAAATTAAAGATGGAAGCAGTTACACGACAATAGGAATTCCATGTTTAATAATAATGGAAATATGATTTGAAAGTTTTAGTTTATCCTTTCTTAAACTCCTTGTTTTACTTTTCTTGATTTTTATTTGCGATGCTAAAGAAATTAGCCTAAACAATTCACCACCAGACTTAAATAAAATAAAATCCATGATTTTTATTTCTTTTTTTTATTAAGATTACTTTTTTTTTTACAATGCTACTTACAGAAAATTTAAATAAATTATTACAAGTATTCTTATTACCGTTTGATCAAGGACTTCTTTAGAAAATTCTTACGGAATTGGATTTACGAATTTCTGCATCTAATTGTCCAAAAAATATCCTCATTTCGCGTTTGTGGTTGAGATTCAGGTTCAGTTTCAGGTTAAATTATAGGTATCGCAAGAGTAATGATGTATTAGTAATATTATTCCTTAATATGTTTGTGCATTGGATTGGAATGTTTTTCCTCTGAGAGGCACTTTTTTGCACACCGTGGGCTAAATGGCCAGGTCACATGGACCCCGAAAGCTCAGAGATGGTTGGAGAGGGGACCCACTGGAATAAGTGTTGGGAGACAGATGGTAGCCTCCCTTTAAGACGATCCAGCGTGTTTTTAACGTGCACAGGGTATGGCTCTCCCGCACACGGTGTTGGGTTGATTTAACTCTGAGCGGCACTTTTTTGCACACCGTGTGCTAAATGGCCAGGTCACATGGACCCCGAAGGCTCAGAGATGGTTGGAGAGGGGACCCACTGGAACAAGTGTTGGGAGACAGATGGTAGCCTCCCTTCATGACGATCCAGCGAGATTTTTAACGTGCACAGGGTATGGCTCTCCCGCACACGGAGCCACGGCTTAACGTCCCATACGACGAACGGCGGTCTTTCCAAACCCATCGGTGTCCCCTACTGACCGTGGGCAAGTCGGGGATAATATCTCAACGCTGACCCAGCTGGGACTCGAACCTGGGAATTACAGATCACGATCCTGGCGCGCTACCGACTGAGGTCCATATGTTTAAGCAGTGTTCCTTTTAAGTGTTGCCAGGCTCTGTTCTGGAAAAACATAAAACGATGGATGGTAAGAGTGAGCGGGGGGGGGGGATGGGCTCAATAGCACAATTAAGCTCAATATTTTGATGGTGAAGATGTTTATTTTTTCACAGTAGAGATTTGATTTGTTCTTTCCCTTGCACAGGAGAAGAAATATTCAGTTTTTTTGTTTTAAGAGTTAAATGTAGGTTTTGTTTCCCGTCTGATAAGTATTAATTTAATCCACGTGCTCAGACGTGTCATCAGGAGGCCGTGGGTTCGGATGCCACCTGCCTCAAGACAATTCTTCCTCTACACCAAGCGTACATAAACAATTTTATTTGTCTCGTGTGAAAATGAAGAAATATAACATAAACGTTTCAGTCTGGCTGTATTAAAGAGAGTGGTGTTTAAAAGAGACGAAATTTGAATATCATCATTCAACTGTTCTCCGTTTCGGATAAATAATGGAGAAGCAAAATCTGAAGATCAGAGAAGAGAATCAACCAATGAAAAGACGCCACACCCACGTGAGGTCTAGGCTCGCAGATGTAATACTCCGCTACATGAAATAGTACCACACCTAATGGGAGAATTAAGCCTCTTTTTGATACGTTCATTATTAATATATATACTGTATTACATTAAGAGTTTAAAAATACTGTTCTTAATTTCAGAATATAGCAAAAGTAGACAATGAAACATGATATATTTTACTCTGGTGTATTAGCGAATGGAAGAATTGAGCATTCTTGTTCGGATTGTTGTTGACATCATCGCGAGCTCTCAATGCGTGTTGCTTCGTTTCTATGCAAATTATTTCCGTTTAGACAAACTTTGGTCACGTTCAATCCTGGACAGTCATGAACAAAAGGAGGGAAATTAGTACTAAATAATCACAGGATAAGTCCTGTAGACATGGAACTCATGAAATGATGAGCTGAAAAAAAAAAATGGGTTTTTTTCTTCAGCTCATCATTTCATGAGTTCCATGTCTACAGGACTTATCCTGTGATTATATACTACCGATTTATTGATTTAACGCCCTGAGCGTGAGTGACAAATATTAATTCCAGCTCTAATGAGGAAACAGGGTTGTCCACTTCACGGATAGATGGCGCCACTAGTGCGAATCGAATTAATAAAATCCGGAAGGTTTATAAGGTCACATAAGCTGAGAAAATGTTAGCCATTGATGGTGTAGTGGTTAGCATAAAAGGCTTGTTTCCTGGAAGGGAAATTGATTATGCATACATATATAATTGATTTGATTGGTTCAAAATTTAAATTTGTGTTGTTTTACCCAGTGGCGGACTGGGTCTTAAAATATATGGTTGCCAGGAGACAAAGGGGAACCACCCACAAACATAAGGCTATCATTTTAACATAGTGTCTAATATTAAAGAGGACCCACTTCATCAGGGGTCCACATGGCCCAGTTACCATCGGGCAAGCTGAGACCCTGACCAGTCCGCCACTGGTTTTTACATATGAACGGCATTTTTTTTTGATAGAATAGTCTAAATGCCTAAGTCACAACGACCCGAGTGTTCAGAGATGATTGGGGGAAGGTAACTCACTGAATAGCTGTTAGCAGACAAATGACAGCCTCAAATCATGGCCAACCAGCGTGTCCTTTAACGTTGAGATGTGTTACCAATCAACGGCATTTTTTGCATTCAATAGGCTAAATGGCCAAGCCACAAGAACCCCGAGGGTTCAGAGAAGGTTGGAGGAAGGGAACTCGCTGGACAGCACTAAGGAGACAGATGATAGGCGCCCATAATGGCCATCCAACGTGTTTTTTAACCTTGAATTGTTTTGCCTATGAAAGGTATTTTTAACCGATTAGGAGAAGAATGGTTTTCGTTGAATGGCAACTTCACCCTCACAGTAAACAGTTCGTACGTTATCGTTTCGCGCAACATTCCAAATTTCGAATCATGGTACTAATGATTTTTTGAACTTAGGTGAATCGAATGATAGAAAGAGGGAATAATGATTATATATAGGAAAGTGTGCTGTGAAATACATGCCGGAATAGATGCATCAGTTGATTAAGAGTCATAATTTGTAACTGAAAAATGTATTTTACTAGATTATCAGAAGATTAGTTTTCACTAAATGGCAATTTCATTGAACAGTCATAGTTACGCCATTACATATTTATTTCAATCTCCGCCTCCGTAGAAACCATTCTCGAGCTTATGCTTATGAACATGTCGAATACTAACTGAACGAAAAAAATAATACTTCAATGAATGTATGTCAAAATTTAGTACTGGTAGTTCCAGTTAGCTATGAAATGGTAACAAACTTAATAGAAATATAACAATCGACAATATATTATTTTCATCCTTTTTTATTTGATATGTTTTTACACGAATATTGAAGTCTCATCACGAATAATTTTCCCGAATTATTTTTCCATGCCATATAATGAGAGGCACCTTCAGATCCTCCACCATGTCTTATAAATAACCAAATCTTGGTAGCCTAAAGAGTTACTGGGGATTCTTAGTTTGGTTTTTCCATCGATAAGCCTGTTGGCCGGGTTGGCTACTCCTAGCCGCGAGCCTCCAACTTCGTCCTCTCCATTGTGAGCGGGCCGAAGCCCCCCAATGAACAGTACTCAGACCACGATATCATTGAGACCGCATCGACAAGCCCACAAGACGAGTGCACGAAGAAGGTGTGCAGCTCAATCCGCAGTGCTCCCCGAGTCCGGCCCCTCAATCGGGGCTGCAACCCCTTGCTTCTCAGGGGAGAAGTCAACAAGCCAACTGGACCGGCCCCCCTCTAAAACCAGTCCACCGTATTCTATAAAGGTTTGTTAATTTTTATTTTTAGCAGCAAATATTCCTAATAATGAAAGAATTGGAGTCATGGATTAGGTCGAAAAACATAATGGTAAAAATAAACGATATAAATTTCATGTTGCAAACAACTTTACTGTTAACATGTATATTTATGATAAATTTTATTTCAGATATTTTTACTTTATCTATTATAATAATAGGATAACTTTTTAAAGCAGTCAGTTTCCAGATCGTCAAATCAAACTATAAATCGAAATTTATTTTTAACTGATTAAGAGAACATTGGTTTACGTTGAATGGCAACTTCACCGTCAGAGTAAACAGTTCGTATGTTATCATTATTCGCAATATTTTAAAAAAATTCGAAGCATGGTACTGTCGCTCAAAAAAGTATCCGAACACTACGGTTGATTACAAAATTCAGAAAAAATATCTGGCAACGATTTTTTTAGAAATTAGTGACCTGGCAACCTTCGTGTCACGTGACACGAAGGTTGAATTCGAAATAAATAATCAAACTATAAATCAACTGAATTAATTTGTTTGATATCAGGGCATTACAAGAAATTTTGTTGGCACAATGCATACTATGAAATTGTAATTTATTAAGAAATGTTGTCGGGGTGAGTGAAAAATATTTAAAGCATGTTTTATCAGAGTTAATTTTTAATCCATTTTTGTTAAACCAAGTAGCAATAATATTTCAATCATTATAAATATCAATAAATAATTGATGTCGATTTCCTTTTCTGCAAACAAGCACTGTATCATCAGCACATGAAACTGATTTTCTTTTTAACTTTTGATAAAAAATATCGTTTATATAAATTAAAAATATAATAGGTCCTAAAATAAATCCTTGTGAAACTCTTTTATTAATCAGTATTTTAACAATTTCAACGTTAGTAATAGAAACCATTTGATAGCGTTCAGATAAATAAATTAAAAAAACTCTATATATTTCCCCTAATTCCTAAAAAATATAATTTCTTTAATAAAATATCATGTCTAACTTTACCAAAAGCTTTAGATATGTCAAGAAATAGAGCTAGTGTTTTTTTGGAAATATTTATCCCTTGATAAATACTGGTAGTAAACTCTAAGAAAGAATGTTCAGTACATAAACCTTTCCTAAAACATAGCTGAAATTTCTGTAAAACGAAAACTATTCTAAATAATTATTAAGCCTTATTTTCATGATGGTTTCAATAACTTTTGAAAAGGTGGGAAGAATGGAAATTGGTCTATAATTATTAAAACATTTTTTGTCTCCAGTTTAATATAAATTTTAGTCTCCAGCAAATAGGTTTTACAATAACAATTTTTAAGTCTGAAAAGAAAATACCTGTTTCAAAACTGTTATTTATTAACTCAACTAAAAATTTAGAATCATATTTTACTATTCTTTTAATTATTTTTAAATTTATACCATCATATCCTGCTGCTATATTATTTTTAAGACTACCAATAATACGACAAATTTCTTCGTCTGTTGTCTCTATCATAAACATTGAGTTTTGTTGAATTAATTCAGTAGGATATTTATAATCTGAGTTACTAGAACATAAATTTGAACTATTTACATTTATGAAATGTTGGTTAAATTTTCCCACCAATTTTTTCAAAATTACTATCATTGGGCAATATAATTTTATTATTCATTTTATTATTTTAAATGCTATCAACAAATTGTCACTCTTTTCTGCTACTGTGATCTGCTACTGTGATTTTTCTATTACTGTGATCTGGCAACCTTCGTGTACAGTCGCTGAAAAAAGTATCCGAACACTATGGTTGATTACAAAATTCAGAAAAAATATCTGGCAATGATTTTTTTAGAAATCAGTGATCTGACAACCTTCGTGTAAGTCGCTCAACAAAATATCCGAACACTATGGTTGATTACAGAATTCAGGAAAAATATCAAATTTTTCTTTTTTTAGAAATTAGTGATCTGGCAACCTCATGTCACGTGACACGAATTTTGCCAGATCACTAATTTCTAAAGTAATCTTTGCCAGATATCTTTTCTGAATTCTGTAATCAACCACAGTGTTCGGATATTTTTTGAGCGACTGTACTCTAAAATCACAGCTAAAATATCTTCCCAATATTCCAGAATGTATCCCTTAATCACTGCAAAATCTCACTTCGTAAATCGGAGTGCCTGTCCGAATTGCTTAAAAAAAAAACACCTTCGTGTTACGTGATTACAGAATTCAGGAAAAATATCTGGAGCGTGTACGCTCAATATTTCCGTAAGTGAACCCACACGATCCAGGTCTTTTTGAGCTCACACGATCCAATGTGCTCTGAACATTAACCGCAACCGCTCCAGTTTGCTGTGAACGGTAACTGCACACGCTCCATATTAATTGCATTATATATTCATATGCATTATATATATTAAAAAATATCCGAACACTATGGTTGATTACAGAATTCAGAAAACTATCTGGCAACGAATTTTTTAGAAATCAGTGATCTGGCAACCTTATACACGAAATCACTAATTTCTTCACTTATCACTAATTTCTAAAATAATCTTTGCCAGATATCTTTTCTGAATTCTGTAATCAACCACAGTGTTCGGATATCTTTTTGAGCGACTGTACTCTAAAATCAAAGCTAGAATATCTTCCAAATATTCTAGAATGTATCCCTTAATCACTGCAAAATCTCACTTGGTAAGTCGGAGTGTCTGTCCGAATTGCTTAAAGAACACTAATATAAATTGGCAGAGCGACGCAATTTCGTGAAGTACAGAGAAATGGATGACAGAATAAACGTAAAATCTCACAAAGTACAGTAACTCAAAAAAGTATCCCAACACTATGGTTGATTACAGAATTCAAAAAAAATATCTGGCAACGATTTTTTTAGAAATTAATGACCTGGCAACCTTCGTGTCACGTGATTACAGAATTCAGGAAAAATATCTGGAGCGTGTACAGCAACTGTACACGCTCCAGTTACCGTTCATAGCAAATTGGAGCGTCTGCAGTTACTGCACACGCTCCAGTTTGCTGTGAACGGTAACTGCACACGCTCAATATTTCCGTGAGTGAGACCACACGATCTAGTATCAAAATAATATGACCACCTACAGTCGCTCAAAAAAGTATCCGAACAGTATGGTTGTAATCAACCGTAGTGTTCGGATACTTTTTTGAGCGACTGTACAAAGGAACGGAAAACTGAATATCTTCAAAATGTAAAGGAAAGAAAGGTGCAACATCCGATAATCACCTCGAATGACTACAAAATTGCGTTAAAAGCAGAACATATCCACGTGTTATTATATGTTATGCAAATAACGCAAAATATAATACTTTCAATCACACATATCTAACTCGATCCCGTTTGTGGGTGCAAATATATATGTAAAATAATTATTTATGTATAATTATAAATATGCTAATATTTTATATTAATTTATATATCATAATTTCTAAAATGCTTTAGAAATTATAAATGTGGGTTAACGTAAGTTATGAAAACATATGCCAAAAAATTGTTGAATAATGAGGTATAATAAAATATCAAAAAATCAAAAGATGACAAAATCTCACATTAATAAAAATAAAAATATCCCCTCAAGCAGCTGCTTGCCACATAGGTCTCATATGCGTCTGTCAGTTTAATACGCCATAGTACATAGAAGATCTGTGAGGATGGCAAAACCTCAGCAGGAAAACCACAGAAATATCCATGCCATATGCGGGTTCAAACCCAGGTCCAATTGATCAGTAGCCAAGTGCGCTAACCACTCAGTAATAAATGAAATTCTAAAGAATTCCACAACTTCTGAACCATTCACACCTAGTCTTTGATACTAGGTAAAAAAATATTGCAATTCAAAATTTCCTTGCCAAAAATATGTAATGGTCACTAGAATTTCTATTCTAGTGACCATTACATATTCTTTTCTAATAAATATTCTTTTATCCAATATTTCTTTTAATAAAATGATTTCAGATAATCTGTGCAACGTTTTAAAACTTTTGATGCTTTTTATAATCCATAATTTTTATAATCTACATTTTATATATATAAATATTCCATTTTTTTATAATCCAAAAATAGAATAATTATTCATATATTACGACTACCTAGGTGACAAATGAATATCCATTTGCCATCTTAGATACCTTTCGGATGTAACGGGAGTGTCACTCAACAGTGTTCCAGTGAGGGTTCCTTTCCTCCAGACTTATCTGAGCCTTCGGGGTCCTTGTGACCTGTTTATATAGCCCATTGTTTGCAAAGCGTGCTGCTCAGGGGTAAAACAACCCAAGACAACTCAAAAGCAGACGGCGTGGAGGTACTCCCTCTAAAAGACGTCAGGCTGGAGAAATTCCAAATTTCGAGTCCTAATTTCAACTGCATTTGGAATATTTCTCCGATTAATCCCAATTTTACCCACAATGCAAAGGGGGAAACTGATGTGCCTGGAAGAGCTATTGTCCATCGAATGAGACGTTAATCCGTGGCCCCATGTCCAGACTGTAGTCCTTCCTACTAATCGGGTTATGGTATGCTTCTGTGATGCAAACGTCAGCTTCCAACAAATATTATCTTCTTTGTTCAAGCTCTTACGAGGTATAATTGTTAACGTTTGGCCGAGATATCATTCAATAGTCAGCCACAACCTGGTTAGATTGTTTTACCTCTCTGCGGCACTTTTTTGCACACAATGGGCTAAATGGCCAGGTCACAAGGACGAGATCAAAATGAAATTCTTCACTTCCCGAAGATCAGAGATTTTAGATTTTTTTATCCTAAATTTTGTATGAACCGCTACTGACTAGGAGTTTAACTCTGTCTGTGGGTGGGGTGGCTCAGTCGGTAGAGCGTCAGGCTCGTAATCTGTAGTTCCCAGGTTCGAGTCCCAGCTGGGTCAGCGTTGAGATTTATCTCCACAAAATTACCCGCCCTGCCCACGGTCAGTAGAGGACACCGATGGGCTTGGAAAGGCCGCCGTCCGTCGGATGGGACGTTAAGCCGTTGCCCCGTGTGCGGGAGAGCCATACCCTGCACGTTAAAGAACACGCTGGATGGCCTTGACGGGAGGCTACCATCTGTCTCCCAACAGTTGTTCCAGTGGGTCCCCTCCCCCAACATTCTCTGAGCCCAACGTTAAAGAACACGCTGGATGGCCTTGACGGGAGGCTACCATCTGTCTCCCAACAACTCTTTCAGTGTGTCCCCTCCCCCAACCTTCTCTGATACTTCAGGGTCCTTGTGACCTGATCATTTAGCCCATGGTGTGCAAAAAAGTGCCACTCAGAGGTAAAACAACCCAACGTTAAAGAACACGCTGGATGGCCTTGACGGGAGGCTACCATTTGTCTCCCAACAGCTCTTCCAATGGGTCCGCTCCCCCAACATTCTCTGAGCCTTCGGGGTCCATATGACCTGGCCATTTAGCCCATGGTGTAAAAAAAAGTGCCGCTCAGAGGTAAAACAACACAACCCAACTTCCCCCTCCTCTCCCAATGACATAGATGATCACTTCATCTCTTTTCCAACCCATCTAATTAACTCTGTTCATGCTGCTTCTGAAACCCGCCCTATAGAGTCGAACTACAAGAAACTACCAGATAATCTTATTGAGGAAATCAGGCTTAACAAAAATTGCCAGAAAACAATGGCAACGTTCACGCAATAAATCTGATAAAACCTACTTCACATTCTCAAAACCAGGTCTTAAGAGCCCATCTTAACGATTTTCATTCTGAAACTTGGCATGAAAAAATCACTTCATTAAATCTTCATGATATCTCCCTCTGGCGGATGATTCGTGCTCTTAAAGGCACCAATAAAAGGGTCGGCGCACTTCATGGGGAGTCAGAGTTGGTGTAAAGTCGCTCAAAAAAGTATCCGAACACTATGGTTGATTACAGAATTCAGAAAAATATCTGGCAAAGATTTTTTTTAGAAATCAGTGATCTGGCAACCTTCGTGTCACGTGATTACAGAATGCAGGAAAAATATCTGGAGCGTGTACAGCAACTGCACACGCTCCAGTTACCGTTCACAGCAAACTGGAGCGTGTGCAGTTACTGCACACGCTCCAGTTTGCTGTGAACGGTAACTGCACACGTTCAATATTTCTGTCAGTGGGTCCACAAGATCCAGGTTTAGAAATTAGCGATCTGGCAACCTTCGTGTCACAAAAAAAGTATCCGAACACTGTGGTTGATTACAGAATTCAGAAAAAATATCTGGCAACGATTTTTTTAGAAAATAGCGATTTGGCAACCTTCGTGTCACGTGACACGAAGGTTGCCAGATCATTAATTTCTAAATAAATCATTGCCAGATATTTTTTCTGAATTCTGTAATCAACCACAGTGTTCGGATACTTTTTCGAGCGACTGTACTCGGATTCGGAAAAGGCAGAAACCTTCGCTGATTCCTTAGAATCGCAATTTACTCCGAATGAGGAGTACACTGACAAGGACTTTATCTGTGAGGTGGACCGCACCCTCCATTCCTATTTTAATAATCCACATCAGGATACCCTCCCATTCATCTCTTTTCAAGAATTCCGAACATGCATCAAAAATCTTAAGCCCAACAAAGCCCCTGGTAGTAATAATATTGGTAACAAAATTTTAAAACAGCTCCCACTAAAGCAATTGATTTCCTCCTCAATATTTATAACCAGTGTTTTCGATTATACTATTTTCCCAATATCTGGAAAAATGCATTGGTTGCAATACTTCCCAAGCCAGGCAAGAATTCCTTATTTCCTGTTAATTATAGGACTATCGGTCTTTTGCCTTGCTTGGGAAAGCTATTGGAATGAATCATTTTAAACAGAATTAATGACTCCCTCTCTACCCTTTAAATTATTTCCCTCGAAAAATTTGAATTCCGAAAACATCATTCTACTGTCCACCAAGGGGCGGGGGTGGCTTAGTCGGTAGAGCGCCAGGCTCGTGATCTGCAGTTCCCAGGTTCGAGTCCCAGCTGGGTCAGCATTGAGATTTATCTCCGCAAAATTCCCCGCCTTGCACACGGTCAGTAGGGGACACCGATGGTCTCCGAAAGGCCGCCGTTCATCGGATGGGACGTTAAGCCGCGGCCCCGTGTGCGGGAGAGCCATACCCTGTGCACATTAAAGAACACGCTGGATGGCCTTGACGGGAGGATACCATCTGTCTCCCAACAGCTCATCCAGTGGGTCCCTCCCCTAACCTTCTCTGAGCCTTCGGGGTCCATGTGATCTGGCCATTTAGCCCATGGTGTGCAAAAAGGTGCCGCTCAGAGGTAAAACAATCCAATCCAATCCACTAATTACGTTGCAGATACTTCAACAGTGAATAACGTTCATTGCGCTATGTATGCAGATGACACTGTATTCATATCCTCTTCTCTCAATATATATCATGCATGCCAAAAAATGCAAAGAATGTTGGACGCCTTTGAGCCATGGTACACCTTTTGGCGTGTCGTAATTAACACAGTTAAAAGTATGTCAGTACTCACTTCTTATAAACGTAAGCCCCAACTTAACAATTTTTTCTTATTTGATAAACAAATTGTGTGGAGAGCTTCTGCTAAATATTTAGGTGTCACGATTAGCAGACGACTTTCATGGAATTCTAATATTATATTCACCTAGTACTAAATCAGGCTAGGGCAATTAAACTCAAACATTTTCCCCTTCTCGGCAAAAAATCCCTTTTGGGGCCCAAACTCAAAATTCTAGAATATAAACAAATCCTTCGCACCATTATTTTATACGCTGCCCCAGTTTGGGCTGTATGTTCCCCGTCCTTTCGAAAAAAAAACAAAAAAAACTGCAGTCCTTTTAAAATTCCACTCTCCAATCGACTATAGAAGCTCCCTGGTTTGTACAGTCGCTCAAAAAAGTATCCGAACACTATGGTTGTTAGCAAAATTCAGAAAAAATATCTGGCAACGATTTTTTTTAGAAATTAGTGACCTGGCAACCTTCGTATCACGTGATTACAGAATTCAGGAAAAATATCTGGAGCGTGTACAGCTACTGCACACGCTCCAGTTACCGTTCAGAGCAAACTGGAGCTTGTGAGCTCACACGATCCAATGTGCTGTGAACATTAACCGCAACCGCTCCAATTTGCAGTGAACGGTAACTGCACACGCTCAATATTTCCGTGAGTGAGCCCACACGATCCAGGTCTTTGTGAGCTCACACGATCCAATGTGCTGTGAACATTAACCGCAACCGCTCCAGTTTGCTGTGAACGGTAACTGCACACGCTCAATATTTCCGTGAGTGAGCCCACATGATCCAGGTCTTTGTGAGCTCACACGATCCAATGTGCTGTGAACATTAACCGCAACCGCTCCAGTTTGCTGTGAACGGTAACTGCACACGCTCAATATTCATTGCATTATATATTCATAAGCATTATATATATTTAAAAATATCCGAACGCTATGGTTGATTACAGAATTCAGAAAAAATATCTGGCAACGATTTCTTTTTTTAGAAATTAGTGATCTTGCAACCTTCGTGTCACGTGACACGAAGGTTGCCAGAATGAATTCTGTAATAATATCTGTAATAATCTGTAATAATTTCTGAAATCTGTAATCAACGGTAGTGTTTCGAACACGAAGGTTGTCAGATCACTAATTTCTGAAAAAAAATCGTTGCCATGTATTTTTTCTGAATTCTGTAATCAACCATAGCGTTCGGATACTTTTTTGAGCGACTGTAGGTGGTCATATGATTTTGATACTAGATCGTGTGGGCTCACTCACGGAAATATTGAGCCTCTGCAGTTACCGTTCACAGCAAACTGGAGCGTGTGTAGTAACTGCACACGCTCCAGTTTGCTGTGAACGGTAACTGGAGCGTGTACAGTTGCTGTACACGCTCCAAATATTTTTCCTGAATTCTGTAATCACGTGACACGAAGTTTGCTAGATCACTAATTTCTAAAAAAATCGTTGCCAAATATTTTTTCTGAATTCTGTAATCAACCATAGTGTTCGGATACTTTTTTGAGCGACTGTACGTAACTCTATAATAGCTCACGATACAAACGTCGAATCCATCACTTCTGCCATCAACAAAATGGCTTCCAAATTTTTCCGAGAGGCCTCTCTTCATCCAAATGATCGAATCAGGCACTCGGTTGATGATGACGTAATTCCTAATCAACCTTTCAAAAGGTGTAAAGCTCTCCTTTCCTCCTTTCTCCACTCACCCGTCTTCTAATTTAAATATTTCTGCTCCCACCCCATTTTATTTTCTTATTTTTCTGCCCCCCTCCCATTTCTTTTCATATAATTCTGCCCCCCCCCCACCATGATGTTTTGAGTATAATTAGTTTTTCCTCTCTCTTTCTGGGGAGGGAGTGGCTCATTCGGTAGCACGCCTGGCTCGTAATCTGTAGTTCCCAGGTTCAAGTCCCAGCTGGGTCAGCATTGAGATTTAACTCCGCAAAATTCCCTGCCCTGCCCACGGTCAGTAGGGGACACCGATCGGCTTGAAAAGGCCGCCGTCCGTCGGATGGGACGTTAAGCCGTGACCCCGTGTGCGGGAGAGCCGTACCCTGTGCACATTGAAGAACACGCTGGATGGCCTTGACGGGAGGCTACTATCAGTCTCCCAACAGCTATTCCAGTGGGTCCTTTCCCCCAAACTTCTCTGAGACTTCGGGGTCCTTGTGACCTGGCCATTTCGACCATGGTGTGCAAAAAAGTGCCGTTCAGAGGTAAAACAACCCAACGTTAAAGAATACGCTGGATGACCTTGACGGGAGGCTACCATCTGTCTCCCAACAGCTGTTCCAGTGGGTCCCCTCCCCCAAACTTCTCTGAGCCTTCGGGAGTCCTTGGGACCTGGCCATTTAGCCCACGGTATGCAAAAAAGTGCCACTCAGAGGTAAAACAACCCAACGTTAAAGAGCACGCTGGATGGCCTTGACGGGAGGCTACCATCTGTCTCCCAACAGCTGTTCCAGGGGATCCCCTCCCCCAACCTTCTCTGAGTCTTCGGGGTCCATGTGACCTGACCATTTAGCCCATGGTGTGCAAAAAAGTGTCTCTCAGAGGTAAAACAACCCAACGCTAAAGTACATAAAGTACACACTGGATGGCCTTGACGGGAGGCTACCATCTGTCTCCCAACAGCTGTTCCAGTGGGTCCCATCCCCAACCTTCTCTGAGTCTTCGGGAGTCCTTGGGACCTGGCCATTTAGCCCATGGTATGCATAAAAGTGCCGCTCAGAGGTAAAACAACCCAACGTTTAAGAACACGCTGGATGGCCTTGACGGGAGGCTACCATCTGTCTCCCAACAGCTGTTCCAGTGGGTCCCCTACCCCACCCTTCTCTGAGCCTTCGGGGTTCATGTGGCCTGGCCATTTAGCCCATATTCTGCAAAAAAGTGCCGCTCAGAGGTGAAACAACCCAACGTTAAAGAACACGCTGGATGGCCTTGACGGGAGGCTACCATCTGTGTCCCAACAGCTGTTCCACTGGATCCTCTCCCCCAACCTTCTCTTAGCGTTGGGGGTTCATGTGAATTGACCATTTAGCCCATGGTGTGCAAAAAAGTTTCTCTCAGAGGTAAAACAACACAACGTTAAAGTACACACTGGATGGCCTTGACGGGAGGCTACTATCTGTCTCCCAACAGCTGTTCCAGTGGGTCCCCTCCCCCAACGTTCTCTGAGCCTTCGGGAGCCCTTGGGAACTGGCCATTTAGCCCATGGTACGCAAAAAAGTGCCGCTCAGAGGTAAAACAACCAACGTTAAAGAACACGCTGGATGGCCTTGACGGGAGGCTACCATCTGTCTCCCAACAGCTGTTCGAGTGGGTCCCCTACCCCACCCTTCTCTGAGCCTTCGGGGTTCATGTGACCTGGCCATTTAGTCCATGGGTGCAAAAAAGTGCCTCTCAGAGGTAAAACAACCCAGCCCTCTCTCTTCCATCACTCTTTTACCTTAATATTCATGCCCCCTGTTTATTACTGTCCCTCTCTGACTCTTTTCTCGATTTTTCTACCCCGAACATCTATCATGATAATTATGCCTCTCTATAATACAAGTTGGTAGCGATTAATATTAAATTAATCCACCCCCCACTTTCTCATGTATTATTATTTCTGCCCCCCCCCCTCTACCCTCTATACACTATTTTACCCTTTCCACCCTGACTTATTACGATTACTTCCGTTTCCTCCGACCATTAAAACATTCATGAAGGTCGAAACCATTCGCATCGGTTTTTCAAACCGAAGCAGTTTTTAATTTTTTCATAGGCACATAATTTATCAGGTGATGCAGGTAAAGGTTTACCTCGGTACTGTGACATGCCATAACGCGATCTGCGATCTGCGAAAGTGCAAAACTTTCGGAAATATGGAAACTTGTATACGGAAATACGAAAACTTGTAACATGTTTTTTTAACTATGTACAGGTAGCGTTATGAAAAATATGTATTTTAAAAATACCAGTTCATGGCACATCTGCCATAAGCCCGTTGTAGCATGTTTCATCTGTCGTAACAATATTTTAAAGTATTGGTGGTAATTAAATTTTTAATATTAATATCAAATATATTTGGTATATAAGAGTTTAATAATAATAAAAGTTAATATTGAATATATCGCTAATATTTATATATTAATAGAAAACACTTCATGAAAAGGATTTGAATAAATATATCGTACTTAGAAAAACTTTGGGAAAAAAAGTCAAACTCTTCATTCTATCATCTTGTCGAGTGTAACATACGAATGTGAGTTGATTGTTAATTCTATATTTCATTATTTGATATTTTCACTAGAGATAATTAAGTTCTATTCATTCAGTTCTGCTAACAGAATATTACTTAAATCGGAATTTACCATAACTATAAGGAGTGTTTAGATAAATAATATCTCTAGGTTATATCAATGGGAAGTTAACGTCGAAACAATATAACTTCTACAATAATCATTTTTGTTTTGAAAAATATGACAGATGATAAAGATCTCAATCAAATATATCAATATCTCGATTTTGGAAAATATTCGTTCAGCATTTAATGAGTTATTTGAATGTTTAACGACAGCAATGCCAGTCTTAAGAATCTTATACAAAGCTGAAGAATACTGAAAGAATTCTTTACATAAACTTCTAAAATACACACTTATTTTATTAACCCTGTTGATACCATACTTATTACACAGTTTTAATTAACTTCTGAAGTCATATTTGTAACTGACCTAACATTACCTAATTTATACACGACTATACTAAAATATCCGAAAGTCATCATCTGTTGAATAGAGGGTCCTCGTTTCGTTGGAGTCAGACATTGCAGGATATTTACAGAGGGTCTTGTAGTTTCTTCCATGAATTCGACGAATTTTGACCATTTCAATTCTGAATCTAGTACAACTCCCAGAAATTTATGCTGCCCACGGTCAGTAGGGACACCGATGGGCTTGGAAAAGACGCCGTCCAACGGATGGGACGTTAAGCTGTGGCTCCGTGTGTGAGAGAGCCGTACCCTGTGCACCTTAAAGAACATACTGTATAGCCTATACGGGAGGCTACCATCTGTCTCCCAACAGCTGTTCCAATGGGTCCCCTCCCCCAAACTTCTCTGAGCCTTCGGGGTTCTTGTGACCTGGTCATTTAACCCATGGTGTGCAAAAAGTACCGCTCAGAGGTAAAACAACCCAACGTTAAAGAACACGCTGGATGGCCTTGACGGGAGGCTATCATCTGTCTCCCAACAGCTGTTCCAGTGGGTCCCCTCCCCCAACCTTCTCTGAGACTTCGGAGTCCATGTGACCTGGCCATTTAGCCCATGGTGTGCAAAAAAGTGCCGCTCAGAAGTAAAACAACCCAACCCAACTCTTGAGGCTGGTGCTTCTAATAGGGTGAGAAATCAATACTATTTTTAAAATAAAAAAAATACCCCCTCAAGCAGCTGCTTGCCACAGAGGTCTGACAGAAGCCTGTCGGTATAATAGAGGTGATCTGTGAGGAATTCGAGACCTCAGCAGAAAGACAATGCAGATATCCATATACCTGTCCCGGGATTCGAACCTAGGTACCTTTCATCAGTTGCTCTTTGCATGGGTTGGGTTGTTTTACCTCTGAGCGGCACTTTTTTGCACACCATGGGCTAAATGGCCAGGTCACATGGAAAGGCTCAGAGAAGGTTGGGGGAGGGGACCCATTGGAATAGCTGTTGGGAGACAGATGGTAGCCTGCCATCAAGGCCATCCAGCGTGTTCTTTAACGTTGGGTTGTTTTACTTCTGAGCGGCAGTTTTTTTGCACACCATGTGCTAAATGGCCAGGTCACATGGACCCCGAAGGCTCAGAGAAGGTTGGGGGAGGGTACCCACTGGAACAGCTGTTGGGAGACAGATGGTAGCCTCCCGTCAAGGCCATCCTGCGTGTTCTTTAACGTGCACAGGGTGTGGCTCACCCGCACACGGGGCCACGGCTTAACATCCCATCCGACGGACGGCGGCCTTTCCAAGCCCATCGGTGTCCCCTACTGACCGTGAGCAGGGCGAGGAATTTTGCGGAGATAAATCTCTACGCTAACCCTGCTGGGACTCGAACCTGGGAACTACAGATTACGAGCCTCTTTGCATGATTGTATTTAACAGAATTAAGAATTTGGTTGACGGACAATTGCGGTATGAGTAATTAAAATTAGTGGGGGATGCGAAGATCAGATTTTTTCACATAGGCAGATTCTTGAGAAATTTTAAAAGTTTCACAAACCTTTGGTAACTAGCTTGGTTGATTTGAAAAAGAATTTTCATACCATTGATCGTCTTATTTTGTGGTTGATTGCGAGATCGTGTGGCATACCGGACAAGTCGAGGTATACCACGGGCTGAGAATTACGTCACTTACGAGTTCGAACGTCGAACTTGAAATGAAAGAACATAATTATTTTTGTTGTCTGCTTGCCTATGATTATGTACCAGACAGTTGAATGTCTAATAGAAGATCGGAGAATCTGTTTATAGGAGAAAGAGATTAATCGTAATCTGTGAGCTTTGGTAGTAAGAAGTGTGGTTTTGGAGATGCTTTTAGCTTGTGTTATGTTCAATGATTAGTTTTGGATGTTTCATCATCATCATCATCCTCAAGCAGCCATGGGCTACAGAGGTCCAACCAGACCGTGCAATTTAGTTCTCCAAGCATATCTGTCCTGAGCTACATCTACTGCATCCGGCCACTTCACACCAATTCTAACAAGGTCCTGTTTGACATTGTCTACCCACCGCATCCTAGGTCTCCCCTTCTTTCTGAGCCTTTAGGCACACTGTTCATAACCATATTCGTCAATCTATAATTATCCATACGGGCAACATGGCCAAACCAACGGAGTCTCTCTCTGCACAATATGCTGCTTAAAGGAGGTTGCAAACTCCTTTGCCTAACCTCATCATTAGTTACAAAGTTGAACCACCTAATGCCCAAGATACTGCGTAAGCATCTGGAATCAAAAGCATAGTTTCCTGTTATCTTGTTTACAAAGTGTCCAAGTTTCACTGCCATAACTAATCCTAGAAAGAACCAAATTATTATACAGTCTAATTTTAGTCTTTAGGTGTATACGCCTATTTCTTTTGGATGTTTAACTAATAATAAAGGTTTTAGTTTCAAGTAAAATACAAATTTATTTGTATCGCAGAAAAATGAGCTTTGTTTAAAAGAAAATCTGGCAATTGTGATCATTGGGATCATTTTATACTGATTGATAACATATTGCTGTTTTGTGTGATTAGTGAAAAAATTGTTTATGATTTATGCAATTTTGTTGCCTTAGTTAATAAATCAGTTCATTTATACTTTATTTTTTTCGAACTGACGTTCCTTTGATAAATATTGAAACCGAATTCAGAATCTGTAACAATACTTTAATTCACACTTTGTGTTTTCTAATTCTTGTGTTATCAATTACATATACTATTATATGGCATGGAAAAATAACTCGGCTAAACTATTCGTGATGAGACTTCAAAAGTTTGTGTAAAAACATGTGAAATAAAAAAGGATAAAAAATGACATTCTCGATTGTTAATTTTGTTATTAAGTTTGTTAGCTTTTCACAGCGAACTGAAACTACCAGTTCAAAATTCAAATAAACAGATGGAAGTATTATTATTTTCGTTTAATCACTAGTTTTCATTTAACGTGTTGGATTTCAAGAAATGACTCTGCGGAAGCGGGGTTTAAAAAAACATTGTAAAGGAGTAGTACTATTACTGTTCAATCAAATTGCATTTCAATTAAAAATAAACTTCTGATAATCTAGTAAAATACATTTTTCAGTTACAAATTTCGACTAATCTGGGGAGTATTTCACAGCTCACTTTCCTATATATAATTATTATTTTCTCTTTCTATCATTCGATGCACCTAAGTCCAAAAAGTCATCAGCATCATGTTTCGAAATTTCGAGTATTGCACAGAACGATAACATACTAACTGTTTACTGTGAGGGTTAAGTTGCCATTCAACGAAAACCAATCGTCTCATAATTGGTTAAAAAAAATTTCAATTTATATTTTGATTTGACGATCTGGCCTCCAGACTGCTTTAAACAGTTAGCCTATTATTATAGCAGATAAGGTAAAAATATCTGAAATAAAATTTATCATAAATATACATGTTAACAATAAATTTGTTTGCAACCTGAAATATATAACGTTTGTTTTTTCAATTATGTTTATCGACTTTATACATGACAGTAGTAGCATAAATGAGAGTTCTGACACCGTGAAACGGGCGCGAGAATTCTATGAAAATCCATGGGAAAAGTTATGGGGGATGAGGTAAAAAATATGTTTCTTGTGGTGTTTGTGAAAATATGTGTGAAAATTAGAAAAAACCGGGGTGTTTTTTAGCATGTGAAAAACTAATCTAAGATTTTTTTAAAGATGAGGTTTCAACTAATTTGTGAATTAGTTTAAATGAATTAGTTTCAAATGAGGTGTGTGTATATGAGATAAAAAATGATGTGTTTTGTTGAGTTATCATACACTTCACTGGATACAGCAGAATCAAAACTTTCTAAGCAAAGTCCAAAGTATTAATTCTGTTATCAAAGAAGAATATTAAAAGTTTTATCCAAAAGTGAATAAATTTCTTATCATAGAAAAAATATTAAAACCTTTAATGAAAGTCCAAAAAAATTTTTTTGCTACAAAAATATTAAAAACCTTTATCTAAGCAACGTTTAAGTAATAATTTTGCTGTTAAACAATAATATTAAAATTTTATCTAATAAAATTCCAAAGTAATAATTCTGTTATCAAACCGAACACAATATGAGGACCAAGCGGGAATGATTTGATGACAGGGATGTTAAGAACCAAGAAGAAACAACAAGAAATTATTAAAATTATTTTTCTTCATAAAATCCATTTTTGTAAAAAAGGTAGTAGCTGTGCTCAACAAGGAAATTTTAATATTTGAAGCATTCTACAATATTTGGTATAATAAATTGAGATTTATGTATCACATGCACGACAACGTCTCTTATACAATTATATTTTAAACAAATATAGATAATTTCAATAAATGTCATATCGAGTTTCTTACTTATATAAACTGTCAACAGATGGCAGCAGGTACTTCTCGTATCAACCATAAAAAAAAAAGAACTTTACTATTACAACTAAGTGCAGACACCTATATACATCCATATGCTCCAGGGAACAAAACTGCAACATACATTGACTTAAATGTTCGGAAGATGATTAAATGTATTAATTTACATATTAATTTCTAAAATTCTGCAAAAGCACTAAAAAAGTACAATGCCTATAGTACAATGGCCAAATAGTCATGGGTGTTAGACTGTTTGAAAACTAATTAAATCACATTAAATATTTTAAGAGTAAGGCAAACCATAGGTACAGTGGGCTAAACTGATTGCATTGCGCATGCACAGATCGCCCCTTGCAGTTTTTGTGCCTGCACACCAATTTGCCACTTTCAGCTTTGGCAAAATTCCGCAGTGCAGCGCAACTTACGCTTGTGCGAAGCTGGCCTTCTCAGACCTTTAGTACAAGCGCACTTTAATAAACTAGTGGATGATTCCCAAAATCACTTTGGTTTTTCATCATTGTCCTGACAGACTGAAGCTCCCTATATCGCATTAGGTCCGAACAGTGCAGTGGCAAAATAATTTCCCCCCACCCTATTAAATAAATTTAACTAATTACATTACTTAAAATTCAACTGGTAATTACTTATTTTAAAACATTTTTTGATTATTTTCAAAATATTCAGAGATATTTTGGTCTAGACGATATAAAATAATTTATTGATTTTACGTAGTTTAAACTAAATTAATTTAATTAACATTAAAACAAAGCAAAATTGAAAATATTTACGCATATTTGACTTCCGTCCTTTTGCTCAACCATTGTCCAGGCTAGGTGCATGAAGGTGACCTTTACCAGGATCACGTGGCTCGGTCAACTGTCATACAAAAGATGGATATAAAAGAGTAATAAATAATAAATAATAATATTTGAAACGTTTTGCTCTATACTTTGAATAGAGTTTGTAAGAATTGTAATAGGACTATTTGAAGTATTGTTAGATAATATGCATTTTTCTTTGGATGGTTTCGCTTCATACTGATGAAGATAAGGATTTCTGTTAACTGAATTTAGTCATATAATGTGGTTTTATACTTTTGCAATAAATTGATTCATTTTTAAATTTTTGTTGCTAAATATTCTTTTGAACTCACGCTCAAAATTCCCGTCATAAGTTACTTATTGTTACATAAGATGTAGTTGGATGGGGGAATCATTTATTCAGTTATAATAGGATTGGGTAATTTACGAATGAACCCTTATAAAGATTTAGTTCCAAATATAAAAAATGATAAATTGCGTTACTTTTATCACTACTTTTATCATTAATGTGCATTATTCCAAACTGGGACCGGATTTAAGGGGGGGAGGGCAAGATTGTCCTGTCCCCTTTGAGAATACTATTAAAGGTAATAGAGGCTAAACAATTGATAAATCTTCGTATATTGGATGCACATTTCAACAATTATGTTTTAAAGACGTGTAAAAGTAAAGAGGGGAGAAGTTATACTGCAATGAAAATTTAGCGTCTAATAAAAAAGAAATAAGTTTTGATAACTTTATTTTATACTTTCTCACTCTCCCTCTTTTACCTTTTTTCCTCTCGATTGATTGATTCTTTTCTCCCTCCCAACCCCATGCCTTTCTTTTTTTTCCCTTGATCCAGTTCTATTATAAACTATTGTTATTAAATGGGAGAATGTTATACTAAATCTCAATTTTTATAATACCTTTAGTACAAAAAGTAGTTACTGATTTTAATTTGTCATCTATCTGCCTTTTCTTTTCAAGATATACATCTTTTTGGCTGTAAGGATAAATGAATTTTTCTTTATGATTCAAAAAAAATTAGCCTAAACTTGGCTTCAGCTTAAACAGGCTTCAGTTTTCAAATTACCATAACAAATGGAAATTAATAAAGTAAAATTCATGATTCTTACTTCTGGTATTTTTAAGATACATATTTTTCATAACGCTTCCTGCGTAAAGTTAAAAAAAAATATTACAAGTTTTGCATTTCCGTTTATTCACATCGGTATGTGAAACACAACCAAAATGCATTCCAGTTAGGTTTCTGCCCGCGTGTAAAAACCGATAAAAAAATATAAGAGACAGTGGTAAAGAACAATTTACAAAACGGGAGAAATGTCATGGCAACGGAACTCCGAGGGCTGAGAGAGAGTTCGGAAAAGGGACCCACTTAATAGCTGTTAGGAGACAGGTGATAGCAGCATGTCAAGGTCATGTTCTTGCACGTGCACAAGTTATGAGTTGGGTTCTTTCACGTCTGAGCAGCACATTTTGGCACCAAATGGGGTAAATGTCCAGGTCTCAAGGATCCCGAGTGCTGTGAGAAGGTTGCGGGAGAAGGCTGCGGGAGAAGGCTGCGGTCATTGCCCCTCATGACGACATGATCAGACGCTGAACAGAAGAGAATGGTGGTGGTATCGCAGCAGACCATGACCAATTCTACGGATGTGTCGGATTTCGAGCCATCTGTGAAGACAGGTAAGAAGTCCGTATGCTCTGCACGGTGGTTGTGAATGAGTGGCCATTACACGCAGTGAGGTGTAAAGGCCTTCCCCATTCTGCAAGGGGCGGGGATGGCTCAGGCTCGTAATCTGTAGTTCCCAGGTTCGAGTCCCAGCTGGGTCAGCGTCGAGATTTATCTCTGCAAAATCCCCCCCCCCTGCCCACGGTCAGTAGGGGACACCGATGGGCTTGGAAAGACCGCCGTCCGTCGGATGGGACGTTAAGCCGTGGCCCCGTGTGCGGGAGAGCCATACCCTGTGCACGTTAAAGAACACGCTGGATGGCCTTGACGGGAGGCTACCACCTGTCTCCCAACAGCTGTTCCAGTGAGCCCCCTCCCCCAACCTTCTCTGAGCCTTCGGGGTTCATGTGACCTGGCCATTTAGCCCATGGTGTGCAAAAAAGTGCCGCTCAGAGGTAAAACAACCCAACCCTCTACCTATTTCCTCTCAGCCGTCGGGGTCATTGTGAACTGGCAATTTAGCCTATTGTGTGCAGAAAAGTGACGTTCGAAGATAAAACAATCAAATCGGAAAGTCACACTTTTGCACATACTACGCTAAATGACCAGTTCACAAGGACCCCGAATGCTCAGAGAAGATAGGTGGAGTGGACGCACAGGACAGCTGTTGGGAGACAGGTGGTAGCCCCCGTCAAAGCCATCCAGCCTGTTCTATAACGTGCACAGCATATTGATCTCGCACATATGACACCAGAGCTCAGCATCACATCCGACGTACTGCGGCCTTGCTAACTCCAATTGGTGTTTTCTACCATGGTCCCTGCTGACCAAAGGCAGGGCGGGGAGTTTTACGAAGATAAATCTCAACGCTGGCCCATCTGGACTTTGTAGGGAGCTACCATCTGTATCCTAACAGCTTTTCAGTGGGCTCCTCCCCCAACCTTCTCTGAGACCTCAGGGTCCTTATGATCTATCCATTTAGGTCATTGCGGACAAAAAGTGCCGTTCAGAGGTTAAACAACCTGACTTTGTCCCTAAAATACAATGGCCTTTATCATTTCATATTTTTAGTTCTCAGAATATGAGAACTACTGCTTGACAGAGAAATGAAATTATTGTAAACAATTATAAAGAAAGAAATAAAGTTTAAATATCTTTGTTAAACTTTCCAGCGGTAGATTAAAGTGACCCGAAAAATAAATGTATCAAGAGAGAAAAACAACTTTTTATAAAAAGTATTATACAAATATAAATGAAACGTAAATTCAAAAGAAAAAGAAAAATATATTAGACCATAAATATAATAATATCATCCATTGCAGAAATGGTTGTTGGAGAAAGGAGAGAGAGAGATGTCAGGCCAAAGTTAATTAAATACAAACACCAAAACTGTAAAGTGGCACAATGTTTGTAAGATAATGCTTCATCTCTTTAATGGGTTGGATTTTTTTTACTGCCGAGCGGCACTTTTTGCACACAATGGGCTAAACGATCAGGGCACAAAGACTCCGAAAGCTCAGAGAAATTTAGGGGAAGGAACCCACTTGAACAGCTTATGGGAGACATATGGTAGCCTCCCTTGAAGGCCATCCAGTGCGTTCTTTAACGTGCACAGGGTATGGCTCTCCTGCACACGGGGCCCCGGTTAAACGCACCATCCGACGGACGGTGGTGTTTTGAAGCCCATCGATGTCTCCTACTGACGGCGTGTAGGGCGAGGAGTTTTGGTTAGCATAACTGTCATGTCAGGGCGGGGGTGTCTCAGTTCGATCCTAGCCACTGTTTTCTAGAGATACCGACTGGGCCGCCCTTGCCCTGACCACGAAATATTGGAGAAGTTTGGGGGAAGGGGATCTTTGGAATTATAATATTTGTTCAAGGCCATACAGTGTGTTATTTTATGTGAACAGGGTATAGCTCTCATGCATATGGCAGGGCGGGGAATTTTGCAAAAAGAAATCTCGATGTTGGCCAAGATAAGCTTTGGAATGTGGCTACCATCTGTCTCCAAAAAATTATCTAGCTGTTCCCCTTCCCGTAATTTTCTCGGGGTCCTTGTGACCTGGTCATTTAGCCCATGGTGTGCAAAAAGTGCCGCTCAGAGGTAAAACAACCCAACGTTAAAGAACACGCTGCATGGCCTTGACGGGAGGCTACCATCTGTCTCCCAACAGCTGTTCCAGTGGGTCCCCTCCCCCAACCTTCTCTGAGTCTTCGGGGTCCTTGTGATCTGGTCATTTAGCCCATGGTGTGCAAAAAAGTGCCGCTCAGAGGTAAAACAACCCAACGTTAAAGAACACGCTGGATGGCCTTAACCGCAGGCTACCATCTGTCTCACAACAGCTGTTCCAGTGATTCCCCTCCCCCAACCTTCTCTGAGACCTCGGGGTCCTTGTGACTTGGACATTTAACCGATTTTTTGTTTCAAAAATGTGTCGCTAAGACATAATAAACCCAACTCATCATTTTTTTAAAGACTTTTAAAAAGAGGGAATAATAATGCGTTGCTCATGAAATAATAAGTTGAAATGAAAAGGTTTTTGCTGTGAATGGAATTGAAACCCACTTCTCATGGGAACATGCCAGTTATGCTAACCAATAACCATCATCGGATAACGTTTTATCTTCAACTTATTATTTCATGGGTTGGGTTACCTCTGAGCGGCACCTTTTTGCACACTATGGACTAAATGGCCAGGTCACATGGACCCCGAAGGCTCAGAGAAGGTTGGGGGTGGGGACCCACTGGAACAGCTGTGTTTGTTTGGAAATTAAAATCTGAAAACCCACTATTTATCTGAAAAATAGCGAGAATTCTCAGTGATTCCATGATAAGTACAAAATGCATCGTGATTTGGAAGAGTTTGGCCCTTCAAATCACTCCGCTAGACCTAACTTTGCATTCTCAAAAAACTTCAAACACCGAGAAAACGTAACGTAGAAACGTAAGTTCCTCGGCGGTTATTCCACACTCCAGACATCTCATTACAGAAAGAAAGAGAGCTGAAAATGAAATAAGAAGTAGCAGGAAAGAGATAGGAAAGCTTTCCTAGGTACATTCAGACTTTAAAGACACAAAGGTTTATTCTCAAAGCAACCAGAAACACAAACGCAAACGTAAAGGCAACAAGCGCTCGAAAAATCGGCCACGATGCGCCACACGGGTCAGCCCGACAGAGGGCGCCCTGCGCTTCGCCTCCGTGCCATGCGAAGGGCAGAAAAGAGCACACGTCACTCACACAGGAGGGGCCAGCGCTCGGCACAGATCTAAGCCCGACCATTGACTCAGCGCGCCGAGCGCCGGCTCCTCCCCTCAGCCGGTCGGAGTCGAGAGGCGCCAGTGACGTCAGGCTTCCCCGCCGACTGAGAAACGAATGTTTTGGTTTTGGACTTTGAAAAGAAACAGCGCTCACTCACGTAAACGGGCACACGCTGCTCAATCAAGCCTTTTTAAAGCGATAAACAAAATTTTTGGCCGAAGCCAAGAAACAAAAACTACTAAAAACAGACTCTCCATAGTCCAGTAAAGGACACAAAATAAAAAACGGGCACGCAGGCCTCTAGGTACATATAATAAAACACTATAGAAAAAGAAAATCTTTCCAATTTTTCCAGAAGAGGGGGTTCTTTTTGAAACCTCTATCGAGGCTTCGCCTCTTCTGGACACATTTACAAATTACATGAAAGGTAGTACTGGGCGACCACGAATTTTTATTAAAATGTCTATAGCATCGGCACTTCCAAAGCATCGCTTTCGTCGTGCCGAGTACTATATTAATGACATAGTTACTTTTTTTGGTCCCATTAGTGTGAAATAGGACTTCTTCAAACGAGAGGCTCTGGATTTTCATCCATTTACATATGTCCTTCCAAACCGCTGTCGCAAATGGGCAGTGATACAAAATATGGCCAATATCTTCGATATTATCGCAAAATTGACATTTATCGGAGATAAAAGCCATTCTACTATGTAGAGTAAGCCGGGTCGGAAGGGCATTGTGAGCCGCTAGCCAGTTGATGTCCCGATAATCAGTAATGGTACCAGGATTATAAATATTGTCCCAGGCTTTTTCCCAGTCGATATTGGGATATCGGTGGGCAATGGGAGCCACCCAGGGCGGCAGAAAAGACAAATACAGGTCCCTTAGAGGCATTTCGCTGACCGAAGCACCGCTACTCAGCCTCTCACAGAACCTGTATACGTCCGCCAGCTCTCTATAACGTTGGGACATGTTTACCGATTTTGGACCACGATATTCTGCCCCCTGGCTTCCCAGTTTACAGAAACTCCAGCCAAAATAGTTACTGAAAGCGGCACCTGGAAAATCAACATTATTAATATTAATAAGCGCCGTTTGCAGGGAAACTGCTTTCTGCCACGAACCGGGATGTTTAATATTTAAACCTCCTTCTTTACAGGGGCGATAGAGCATGTAACGTGAGATTTTGGCCTTCGTGCCCTGCCAAATAAAGTCAAAAATAATTTTCGTAAAATCCGAAAGAAACTGCGTTGGAGGTTTAAAGACGCTGCCTAACAGAGTAAATTTTGAGATCAAAAGTGCATTCGCCAATTTGGCACGGTTAGCGAGAGATAAGTCAACTCCAAACCAAATCTGTTGACTTTCCTTTGCTTTTTTAAGCATGCGGCAGATGGTAGCCTCCCGTCAAGGCCTGTTTCTATGCAACCAAGAAAGCTTCTAATTGTAATAATTTTATTCTATAAATTAACTTCAGGCTAATTTCAAATCTTCTCTATCCGTTCAATTTATAATTGTTCAACGAAAAATAATTCCAATGGAGAAAATAAACCTTTATTAAAATCATCATATTATTTTTTTCAAATACAAAGTGCCGTTACTCTTTTTCCTTTTTTAAAATATAAATTTTTTGATGCATAATTCCTTTGCCCCTTATTGTTTGCTTCCCAGCTTAAAAAAATGCACGATACGAATCGAAAGACCACTTGAGGTCGCCACTTACGCTTTGTCAAAGCTGAACTTCTTTTCCTTATACGTTCTTTGGCATAGCCTTGATGGGAGACTACTTTCTGTCTGCCAACAGCTATTCCAGTGCGTCCCCCCTCTAACATTCTCTGTAGCTTGGCCGTCCTTGTGACCTGGTCATTTAGCTCATTGTGTGCAAAACAGTGCTTCTCAAATGTTGGAACAACTATTTGACTGAAAAGCTAAAAATAAATCCATTAGTTTAATAGAAACAATTTCTAATTTAAATGTATTATTTAATCTTTTTAGCGGTAGGTATCAGGTCCCCTTCAAAATAAATAATATATCAAAATGGAAAAACAAGTTTTTTTTCATATATATATATAATTTAATGAAAACGTAAATTGAAAATAAAATAAATTTCATCCATCAGAGGAATGGTTATTGGCGAAAGGGGAGAGAGGTGCCAAGCCAAAGTTGATGGAAAAGAAATCACCAACAGCAGAGTTAATAGAAAAACGTCGCGTGGTTTCTTAGACAGGTGATTCATAAACGTTTTGGCGCTATGGACCGCTGTGAAGTCTCATTCCTTCTGCAGACCCTCTTCAAAATCTTGTTCAAGAATAAAATTTATACTAAATATTTAAATTAAATTATTAATTAAATTTTTTTTAATTTAAAAAATTTACAGAAAAAGAATTAACAGGGAATGGCTCAGTCGGTGGCGCAGAAGGCTTCTAATGTGGTTCGAGTTCCCGAGGTGCCAGCACTGAGATTTATCTCTGAAAAACTCTCCACAGTAGAGGACACCGATTGGCTCCGATTGATCCTTGGAGGATACCAGATCTTCCACCAATATCAGGGGACCACTTCCATACCATGCCGTCCTTCGCATGGAACGTTAGGTCGTGGTTTCGTTGGGTTGGGTTGTTTTACCTCTGAGGGGCACTTTTTTGCACACCATGGGCTAAATGGCCAGGTCACATGGACCCCGAAGGCTCAGAGAAGGTTGGGGGAGGTGACCCACTGGAACAGCTGTTGGGAGACAGATGGTAGCCTCCCGTCAAGGCCATCCAGCGTGTTCTTTAACGTGCACAGGGTATGGCTCTCCCGCACATGGGACCACGGCTTAACGTCCCATCCGACGGACGGCGTCCTTTCCAAGCCCATCGGTGTCCCCTACTGACCGTGGGCAGGGCGTGGAATTTTGCGGAGATAAATCTCAACGCTGACCCAGCTGGGACTCGAACCTGGGTCGTGGTTTCGTATATGGGAGAGTCATACTCTGTGCACGTTAAGAAACACGCTGTATGTCATTGATGGAAGGATACCATCTGTCTCCTAACAACTGTCCAGTGGGCCCCCTCCCCGAACTTTCTCTGAGCCCTCGGGATCCTTATGACCTGGTCATTTAGCTCATTTTGTGCAAAATAGTGCTGCTCAGAGGTAAAACAACCCAGCTCTTTGATAATGATTATTTTGTAGCACCTTTTTCTAATTACATTTCACTATATCGAAATTTCTGTATAACGATTATTTTTCGGGCTCCTCTTCATTTCTCTATACTTCCATCCACCATTCTCACGGAACATAGATTCTGGGAAATCGTCGTGTAAATCGAAACCATGCAAATCGAGGCAAACAACTTATGGGATAAAAGGGGGTAGGTTCGTAGAAAAACCTTTTATGAAGTATAGTCGCTCAAAAAATTATCCGAACACTATGGTTGATTACAGAATTCAGAAAAAATATCTGGCAGCGATATTTATAGGAATTAGTGATCTAGCAAACTTCGTGTCACGTGATTACAGAATTCAGGAAAAATATCTGGAGCGTGTACAGCAACTGTACACGCTCCAGTTACCGTTCAGAGCAAACTGGAGCGTGTGCAGTACACGCTCCAGTTTGCTATGAACGGTAACTGCACACGCTCAATATTTCCGTAAGTGAGCTCACACGATCTAGGTCTTTGTGAGCTCACACGATCCAATGTGCTGTGAACATTAACCGCAACCCCTCCAGTTTGCTGTGAACGGTAACTGCACACGCTCCATATTCATTGCATTATACAGGGTGATTCAAAACGTATCGTTCAAATTTCGTGGGGGGGTAGGGAATACGTCAGGAAACCGATTTCACATAGGAAAGTATGTCCGCAAACGTCATCTACATGAACAAAATGGACAAGTAAAGAGAACACAAGGAATCAGTACAGTTAAGTGGTAACGAATGTTACTTTTATTCCAACAAGGTAAAGTACAGGTTCACAGTAGGTGCTCAAAATTGCGACCATTTACACGGACACAGGATTCACAGCGCCGTTGCATTGACCGCCGAACATTTTCAAAAACGCCTGGCATATCACGGACAATGCCTGCGGCGGCCACTATTCGAGCAACAAGGTCCATTTCACTGTCGACGGGGGTCTCGTACACATGGTCTTTCATGGCCCCCCACAAAAAGAAATCCATGGGCGATAAATCAGGTGACCTGGGTGGCCAAGCGATCGCTGATGACAGCGGGAGTGGTCGGGCGAGCTGTACACTGGTTGGGTACACACAGCGCCCTCTACATACGCATGCGTACATTTGCGGACATTCTTTCCTATGTGAAATCGGTTTCCTGACGTATTCCCTACCTCCCCACGAAATTTGAACGATAAGTTTTGAATCACCCTGTATATTCATACGCATTATATATAATAAAAAATATCCGAACGCTATGGTTGATTACAGAATTCAGAAAAAATATCTGGCAACGATTTCTTTTTTTAGAAATTAGTGATCTTGCAACCTTCGTGTCACGTGACACGAAGGTTGACAGAATGAAATCTGTAATAATATCTGTAATAATCTGTAATAATTTCTGAAATCTGTAATAAACCGTAGTGTTTGGAACACGAAGGTTGCCAGATCACTAATCTCTAAAAAAATCTTTGCCAGATATTTTTTCTAAATTCTGTAATCAACCATAGTTTTCGGATGCTTTTTTGACCTACTGTACACGTAGATTAAATTTTTTTATTTAAACATATCTATCTGAAATTTCACCTCGATAGTAATAATAATCACTAATGCAATATTATTCTCATAATTCTTTACTATTCATGGATTCAGTCTACTTTACAATATTGTTTAGTTATTTGGGGAGGAACTTATTTAAACTCTTTAAATAAATTAATAACATTACGAAACAAAATTCTGAAGGTTATTATGAATAACAATATTACGAATTTAAAAAAATATGTTTATTGAAAATAAAATTTTGGATTTAAGACAATTACATATTTATAAATCCTTCTGTTTGTATTTAAAAACCCAGATTTCTTAAAATTGCAACATACAAAAATAAATCTTAGCCATAGAGAACTTTATTATGTACCTTTTTCAAGAATAGAATTTATTCATAAACATTTTCTTGCTCCAGAAAATTTCAATAAATTACCGAACAGTATAAGGGAAGAAAAATATGAAAATATTTTTAAAATCAAAATTTGGCCAAGATTATTAAATAAAAACAATATTAAATCTTTATTTCACTGTTAAGTGACTTGCCTCATTTCATATTATTAACGAACAAATCTGAAATTATTAATTGTTTTCCACTCTTAAACCTTTGAATCTGTACTGTAAAAATGCATATCGATAAAAATAATAAAGTAATTCGACGACCTGTAAGAAAATAAAGCTCATTGGTTCTTCTAATGTGGCTTCCATTTTAAAGCATTTCATTTCAACGTAAATATTTTACATGAATGGTTTTATTTATGTTCAATTCTGAATATTTGTTCATACTGAATTGTGGTTATATATTTTAACTCATTATTTATGTGTAAGCATTATATATTAATTATTTTCATTAAATATATTATACGTTATATATGGTCAATAAACATATTATATTATTATATTATTATATTATTTTGGACTTTATTTGTACAGTCGCTCAAAAAAGTATCCAAACACTATGGTTGATTACAGAATTCAGAAAAAATATCTGGCAACAATTTTTTTAGAAATTAGTGACCTGGCAACCTTCGTGTCACGTGATTACAGAATTCAGGAAAAATATCTGGAGCGTGTACAGTAACTGTACACGCTCCATTTACAGTTCACAGCAAACTGGAGTGTGTGCAGTAACTGCACACGCTCCAGTTTGCTATGAACGGTAACTGCACACGCTCAATATTTCCGTAAGTGAGCCCACACGATCTAGGTCTTTGTGAGCTCACACGATCCAATGTGCTGTGAACATTAACCGCAACCGCTCCAGTTTGCTGTGAACGGTAACTGCACACGCTCCATATTCATTGCATTATATGTTCATACGCATTATATATATTGAAAAATATCCGAACACTATGGTTGATTACAGAATTCAGAAAAAATATCTGGCAACGATTCTTTTAGAAATTAGTGATCTGGCAACCTTCGTGTCACGTGACACGACAGCTGTCGGCAAATTTCCCTTCTCTGCCCGCGGTCAGTAGGGGACACCGATGGACTTGGAAAGGCCGCCATCCGTCGGATGGTCGTGGCCCCGTATATGGGAGAGCCATACCCTGTGCACGCTAAAGAACACGCTGGATGGCCTTGAAGGGAGGCTACCATCTGTCTCCCAACAGCCGTTCCAGTGGGTCCCCTTCCCCAACCTTCTCTGAGTCGTCGGAGTCCATGTGACCTGGCCATTTAGCCCATGGTGTGCAAAAAAGTGCCGCTCAGAGGTAAAACAACCCAACGTTAAAGAACACTCTGGATGGCCTTGACGGGAGGCTACCATCTGTCTCCCAACAGCTGTTCCAGTGGGTCCCCTCCCCCAACCATCTCTGAGCCTTCGGGGTACATGTGACCTGGCCATTTAGCCCATGGTGGGCAAAAAAGTGCCGCTCAGAGGTAAAACAACCCAACGTTAAAGAACACTCTGGATGGCCTTGACGGGAGGCTACCATCTGTCTCCCAACAGCTGTTCCAGTGGGTCCTCTCCCCCAACCTTCTCTGAGCCCTCGGGGTCCTTGTGACCTGGCCATTTAGCCCATGGTGTGCAAAAAAGTGCCGCTCAGAGGTAAAACAACCCAACCCTCTTAATAATTGAAAGGCTGCAATTAATTTTTCGCAGTAATAAACGGAACAAAACATCAAATAACTTGCGTTACATTTAGGAATATAGAGTGCTGTATATTACATAAGTAACATAAACAGCGTTATTATCATATACAGGGGTTTATCAAAATAATGGAAACCGTGATTGCGACTGGAATACACGCAATACGCCGTATGCATATCACAGGGACGACATCGCCCTCAATGTGAGATTATATAGGGGAGAAGTACCAGTCGGCTATCACGTAGCAGTACCACAGACGAAGGTGAAACAGGTGTTGTGGTGTAATTGTCGACAATGTCAGATTTCAGTGACCTCCAAAAAGGGATGATCATTGGTACGCGAAATAACTTCTTATTTGCATTGCTTTTCCTATTGATTTCAGTCTGTGCATGCCCTAAAACCTCTCCTGAACTAAGCTTTGGATATATTCAGTTTTGTTTGATAAGAGGGATGAAGGATTTTTCAGCTATAAGAGAATTACGTAATTTGCATTTTTAAATTTAAGTTTCTACATGCGCAGAAACCTATTCTAGATCACTTCGAGAAATTGAGAAGTTTATTGATCAAACGGAATTACGAACACTTGTAATAAATTATTTAAATCTTGTACAGGTAGCTTTATGAACGAATACTAATCTTATTAAGAACAGAAATAAAAGTCATGTAGCAGTGCACACAGGCGCAGGTGAAACAGGTATTGTGGTGTAATTGTGGAAAATGTCAGATTTCACTGACCTCCAAAAAGGCATGATCATTGGTACGCATCTTGCAAGAGCTTCAGTAACCAGAACGGCGGAAATAGTAGATGTAACACGAGGAACTGTATTGAAGATTATAACTACCTATCAAAAATGATAAGGCATTGCAGTTACAAGTCTGAAGCGCTACCGGCTGAGGTACAACGACCCCTATTTATGTTGTATATGGAATAACTTCTTGCAAATACACAAATCTGAAAATGTATATTGAGCAAGTTTTCGTATCTTCACATTTTCGACAGTCAGTCGTTTCATTTTGGTTTCTTCCAGGGCTAGACCAGGAATGATAACATTAAAAATGATTTAGACTAGTCCCATCTTTCAACCATTACTTTCATGGAAATATTTTGGCTTCAGCCTTAATAAACGGAAACCATCCAAGAACATGATCTGATGTTCACAACTTTTTTTAATTGCTAAAAAAATTACGTTCTTTATATTAATTTATTTTATATTCTGAACGGTAGTAATGGGATTGTGTAAAAAAAAATATTCCCTCAAACAGTTGCTTGCCAAAGAAGTCTGACAGGAGCCTATCAGTTTATATGTCATATTAGAAGATCTGAGAGGATGGCACAACCTCAGCAGAAAAACGACACATACATCCATGCCCTAGGCTCGAACCCAGTTGCTTTAGATCAGTAGCCAAGCGCGTTAACCACTCGGCCACAGGACGGTTTATGAATTAAAGGGTTTCATCCTTAATATGTATTAAAAATTATAGCTTATTGTATATAATATAAGTAAATTTTTCAAGAGGAAATATGAGATGGACGGAATGAAAGTATTTTCATAGTTCAGATTTTTTCTTTCTGAGTAACATGTGTTTGGCACACATTTTACTAAATGATGAAAGTAGCGTGTTTTACATCCTTTACTTATGTAGATTATTATTTAAACTACTTATTAAATTTAGGTCTTCAGAACATCCATAGTTCTTTGAAGCATGTAATTTACAAGACGCTAGATGCGTTGGGAAGGAATGTTGAACCATGCGGAAATGACTGTGTCGCGCAGTTGCTCCAAATTGTATGGCAGTACAGTCCCGATGCAAACAGCCCTTAGAACCTCATCCTAAAGTTGATTGATAGGGTTTTGATCTGGGGAGTGTGCAGGCCAAGGAAGCAAGAAAAACTCGACGACATGTTCCTGGAACCTTTTGGTAATGATACGTGCCTTGTGAGCAGGTGAATTATCATGCTGAAAGTGACCATTTTAGTGATGCACCATGGGACGAAAACAAGTTGGCGGAGAAAGTGTAATGTTTTGGGCAAAGTTCTGCTGGGAAACCCTGGGTCCAGTCATTCATGTGCAGGAAACTGTGACGTTTAGGACCACCAAACTAAACATCATTGCAGAGCAGACACATCTTTCATGGCAATGGTATTCTCCTCTAGTAGTGTCTTCTTTCAGCAGGATAATGTGCCATGCCAGGCTGCCCGGATTGTTCGAGATGGTTCGGAGGCGGGGGTGGCTCAGTCGGTAGCGCGTCAGGCTCGTAATCTGTAGTTCGCAGGTTCGAGTCCCAGCTGGGTCAGCGTTGAGATTTATTTCCTCAAAATTCCCCTGCCCACGGTCAGTAGCCCTGCCCACGGTCAGTAGGGGACACCGATGGGCTTGGAAATGCCGCCGTCCGTCGTATGGGACGTTGAGCCGTGGCCCGTGTGTGGGTGAGTCATACCCTGTGCACGTTAAAGAACACCCTGGATAGCCTTGATGGGAGGCTACCATCTGTCTCCTAACAGCTGTTCCAGTGGGTCCCCTCCCCCAAACTTCTCTGAGCCTTCGGGGTCCATGTGACCTGGCCATTTAGCCCATGGTATGCAGAAAAGTGCCGCTCAGAGGTAAAACAACCCAACGTTAAAGAACACGCTGGATGGCCTTGACAGGAGGCTACCATCTGTCTCCCAACAGCTGTTCCAGTGGGACCCCTCCCCCAACCTTCTCTGAGCCTTCGGGGTCCATGTGACCTGGCCATTTAGCCCATGGTGTGCAAAAAAGTGCCGCTCACAGGTAAAACAACCCAACCCAATCCGAGATGGTTCGTGGAACATGAGAGGAAGACTTCCAGGTATTGCCCTGGCCTCCAAATTCCCCAGATATCAATCCAATGGAGCATCTATTATTTGTGTTGAAATAGCATATCGAATCTGCGGCGGCTGAACCACGTAATTTACAAGAGTTAAAGCATATTCTGGTAACGTTCTGGTACCAGATCTGGCAACCTTCGTGTCACGTGACACGAAGGTTGCAGATCATTAATTTCCAAAAAAAAAAAAGAAACGTTGCCAGATATTTTTTTCTAAATTCTCGAATCAACCATAGTGTTCTGATAATTTTTTGAGCGACTGCACATATGGCAGCCATTGGAGATATTAAAGTGTCCAAAGGACTCTATGCTTTGAACGGGGCGGGGTGGCTCAATCGGTAGCACGCCAGGCTCGTAATCTGTAGTTCCCAGGTTCGAGTCCCAGCTGGGTCAGCGTTGAGATTTATCTCCGCAAAATTCCCCGCCCTGCCCACGGTCAGTAGGTGACACCGATGGGCTTGGAAAGGTCGTCGTCCGTCGGATGGGATGTTAAGCCGTGGCCCCGTGTGCGGGAGAGCCATACCCTGTGCACGTTAACGAACACGCTAGATGGCCTTGACGGAAGGCTACCATCTGTCACCCAACAGCTTGTTCCAGTGGGTCCCCTCCCCCAACCTTCTCTGAGCCTTCGGGTCCATGTGACCTGGCCATTTAGCCCATGGTGCGCAAAAAAGTGCCGCTCAGAGGTAAAACAACCCAACACAACACAATCCATGCTTTGAACAATTTTTCTTGAATCGTTAGTCTTGACGGGAGGCTACCATCTGTCTCCTAACAGCTGTCCAGTGAATCCTTTGACTCAACCTTCTCTGAGCCCTTGGGGGTTTTTGTCACTTGCCCATTTAGTCCATTGTGTACGAAAAATGCAAGTCAGAGATAGAACAACACTGATTTCGAAGTATGCGAATTTTTCCTTAAAGACATACGACCATGAACGTTGTATTAACCCTTTCACGACTAAGGGAAACATTTTTCCCCATTTTTAAAATTGGTGATTGTCGTATTTAATTATAACCTTATCTGCATTTTTTATACAGAATGTCAAAATAGAACGTATGCCGAACGCAATTACGTAAACGGGAACGTTTAGAAAACAAAAACAGAACTGTCAGGACGCATAATATATGTACTATGTGCAATGTCCATCTTTGCCTTACTACCAAAAGAAATTGCTTCGCAGAATATCATAATTAGCACATCATTTTGTATAGTAATTTTATTCATTAATTTTGTATTATTTTAGTTAACATTTTGTTCTAATAAACCAATAAATAAAAGACATTGCATAATAAGCCTAACTATAATTTGTGTTACCTTTATAGTCCATTGGGAAAAATATTTCCCATAAAATGCCAAAAAAACTACACATTGTTATGTATTTTTCTTATGATTTTTATTTATTTTACGTCTAAACAAACTAAAATAAACAGTTACATACTAATATTTACTCTTAAAAACCTTATGGTCCTGAAAGGGTTAACAACGACAGACGGCATCACCCTTCGAGTCCTTCTTTGTCATATTTTTAGTTAAATTTAGAAAAAAATAAAATTGCTTTCATCATATAAAAAAATTACAATTTTCAAACATCTAAAAGGAATGTTTTTTACACTTAACATAATTACGTATTTTGTAATGAAAACTGAAGGTAGTGAAACATGGAAAATAATAAAATAATCGAAAGGTAGGAAACGTTTCGAATAAATATTAATTAAAATATAATAAGGAGAGAATACAAAAATATATTTAAACGAGTGTCAGGTAGAAAGAATATGGAACTATTGGTTCTTTCATCGTTTTATTTTCAAAGGATGTGCAAGAATAATGAAATCAATAATTAATATTTGGGGAAATTATGTATTGAAATACGATCATTTCACTTCGAAAAAACGTGTTTAGTCGAAATATGATTAGACTAAAGGTTAATTAATAATATAAATGATATCATTGGATATATTAATTTTGAATAGATAACTGCAGAGGTGATAACTTCAAATAATAGAGATATAACGATATAGAAATTGTGAATTGAAGCTCATCGGTGTCACCGAATGACCGTGGGTTGGGTTGTTTTATCTCTGAGAGGCACTTTTTTGCACACCATGGGCTAAATGGCCAGGTCACAAGGACCCCAAAGGCTCAGAGAGAGTTGAGGGAGGGGACCCACTGGAACACCTGTTGGGATACAGATGGTAGCCTCTGGTCAACGCCATCCAGCGTGTTATTTAACGTTGGGTTGTTTTACCTCTGAGCGGCACTTTTTTGCACACCATGGGCTAAATGACCAGGTCACAAGGACCCCAAAGGCTCAGAGAAGGTTGAGGGAGGGGACCCACTGGAACAGCTGTTGGGATACAGATGGTAGCTTCCGGTCAACGCCATCCAGAGTGTTCTTTAACGTTGGGTTGTTTTACCTCTGAGCGGCACTTTTTTGCACACCATGGGCTAAATGGCCAGGTCAAAAGGACCCCGAAGGCTCAGAGAAGGTTGGGGGAGGGGACCCACTGGAAGAGCTGTTGGGAGACAGATGGTAGCCTCCCGTCAAGGCCATCCAGCGTGTTCTTTAACGTTGGGTTGTTTTACATCTGAGCGGCACTTTTTTGCCCACCATGGGCTAAATGGCCAGGTCACAAGGTCTGTCTACAGTACAAGAAGACTTAATTTAAAAAGAGCCACTGCCACACTGTCAACTCCGAGTACACCCCTTCAATGACAGTCCACACTCGCATTCATTAAGTCACCGTGGCCCAAATTGTACAGTAACTATTCTGCCCACTGCAGACAGAATCACCACCGCCTCGAACCTCGCTCATTACGAGTTCACCAAACACACTGACTGCCTGCACCACCTTCACTGCCGCAGCGGCCACCACCACGACGAGCTTAACGCTGGTGTCGAGATTAACAGAGATTCCTAGAGGAGCGATATGCGGAGCTTTCCCGGCATGCCGCTCATCATAAGGGGACACCTAAGCCAAAGAATCATAAGCGACCAAGCCGCCTCAGCTACCGTCCTTACCGCTCTAGCTTCGCTGCCCAGAAATGGAAGTTTCGGCGTATTCTGGCTGTTCCAATGCACGAAACGAGAGATCCACGGAATGGACGAAAAACACGTGAGCAGATTTCCTTCTGGGCGAGTCTGCCCAGTAGTCATTGATCCGCCTGCGCGCACACAAAAGAAGTCGAATCAGCGAAGGAGTCCAGCTACTTAGAATTGCCATCAGAAAACTTGTGAAGCCTGTGTTCTGATTCTTTGACACACTAATCTAATTCGTGAATGACATGCCCCACACATCGTATACACTAGTGAAGCAGGAAATGACATCATCTCTACACTTTCGGTATTGTTCAGTTATGTAGGCTGTTTTGAGGATTGTCAACGTCATGGAGATAGCCATTACGTCTTATTATTATTGTCACTCGAAATTGTATTCGCTCGTTAAAAGTAAGCTTCAGTATTATTTTGTTTGTGCTTTCAGAATTGTTAACCTCATGGAGATATCTAATGAGTATTATTATTGTTCTCACTTGAAATTGAGTGCCCTCATGCTTCTGTAGTATAGTTATTGTTACGTGAGATTCTATAGCGTCATTAGGAATTGCAGATGCTGTGATATATTTCCCAGAATACTGCATCAGTTGACTAAGAGTCGAAATTTGTAATGAAAAATGCATTTTTCTAGATTATCAGATGATTAGTTTTCATTGAATGGTAATTTGACTGAACAGTCACAGTTAGGCCTTTCAATTTTATTACAATCTCCGCTTCTGCAGAAACCATTCTCGAGTAAGCAGCCTTTGAGAAATAGAATGATTAATCGAAAATAATAATACTTCTAAAACTGTATCTAAATTTTACACTGGTAGTTGCATTTAGGTAGGAAAAGCGAACAAACTTAATAACACCATAATAGTAATAGAGAATATAATTTTAGTCCTTTTTTACTTCATATATTTTTACACAAATATTGAAGTCTCACCACGAATAGTTTATGATTATTATTAGTTATGATTTGTATTTTTCAAATCTCCCAAAAGTTATAACTGCGCCCTCTAACGGTGGAGAAATTTGAAAATTACAAATTATCAAACGAATATTTCAAATGATGTAGTTACATTAGAAGTTAAAAATTTTGGTGTTGAAATGTGGAGGTTACGAAGTTACCATTAGCAATAATCACTTGACCCTTTAGACCCAGGGGGGGGGGGGGAGGTGAATCGCACTTTTTTTTTGTTTTAACAGAAAAGTGTATGTTCTTAGAGATAAATAAAAAATTCCCTTTGGGTTGGACAGCTCTTGATGAAATATTAGAATTTGCATTTTGCGAATTTCCCAAAAGCTGTAATTGCGCACTCTAACGGTGGGAAAAAATCGAAAAATTTCAAAAATTTAAAATGAATATTGCAAAATAAATAAAAATAAATAAATACCCCTTCAAGCAGCCGCTTGCCACAGAGGTCTGACAGGAGCCTGTCAGTTTACATTCCAGAGTAAAAGGTCTGAGAGATGGATGACAGGACTCAGCAGAAAAACGACACATACATCCATGCCTTACCCGGAGCTCGAACCCAGGTCCCTTAGATCAGTAGCCAATGTATTTATGCTAGAAATTTGAAATTTTGGTCGTGGAATATGGCGGTCTCGAAAATTCCATTGACAACAATGAATTCACCCTAAGCCCAAGGTAGGTAAGAAACGGAACGGCTTTCTTTTAAGAGATAATTGGAAACCTCCTTTTTATTTGGCTACTAATGAAATGTAATTCGCATTTTCAATGGTAGTGGGGCGAGGGTGGCTCAGTCGGTAGCACGCCAGGCTCGTAATCTGTAGTTCCCAGGTTCGAGTCCCAGCTGTGTCAGCGTTGAGATTTATGTCCGCAAAATTCCCCGCCCTGCCCACGGTCAGTAGCGTACACCGATGGACTTGGAAAGGCCGCCGTCCGTCGGATGGGACTTTAAGCCGTGGCCCCGTGTGTGGGAGAGCCATACCTTGTGCACGTTAAAGAACACGCTGGATGGCCTTGACGGGAGGCTACCATCTGTCTCCCAACAGCTGTTCCAATGGGTCCCTCCCCCAACCTTCTCTGAGACTTCGGGGTCCTTGTGACCTGGCCATTTAGCCCATGGTGTGCAAAAAAGTGCCACTCAGAGGTAAAACAACCCAACCCAAATTCAATGGTAGTTTTAATTTATATCATCAGAGATCATGTTTATGGTAGAAATTTCGGCGTGTAGAGTTCTGTTATAGTAGAAATTTCACTGACATCAATTATCTTATTTAAGTTTTTTTTAGTTCATAATTACTAATAAAATTCTACTATGTGCATTTCCACCATCATACATTAAAAAATAAATAACCCCTCAAGCAGCAGCTTGTACAGAGGTCTGACAGGAGACTGTCAGTTTATACGCCATAGGAGAAAGTCCATGAGGATGACGGGACCTCAGCAGAAAGACAACACCAACATCCATAATTGAAACTTTAAGGAGTGAAGAAGTAGGCAAACGAAGAACTTCATACCCTTTGAAAATGAGATTCCCATATGCGCCAGAGGCAATATGCGTTCTTCTAGTTATTTTACACTTTCAGTACCCTCTGGCAGTGGAAATTGGAACTACTTATAATTGACAAAATAAACTATTAATATTTTATTAGTACCAGTAATGTGCAAAAAAAAGTCTTTTTTTTATCTCTTAAAGCAGAAAAGATACATTTTACCAACGGGACAAATCATTACTATTTGGGTAAACCACTTAATCATTACACTCTATGACCAAAAATTTAAATTTCTAGCAAAAACTGATCATTTTCAATATTTATTTAAAGATTTGGTATTTTCCAGCTTTTTCCGCCACTAGACTTCGCATTTCGAGTTTTTATTTACCGACTTTAGCACTCTCGAACACTGGAAATTCCAACTGATGGGTATTCGAAAAATGTAAATATTAATATTTCTGTGGAAATTTTTTTTGCCAACATACAGGATTCGAACCCGCATATCTCCAGAAACATGCCAGAGTATTTTAACTTGTTTGAACTAACGCCGGCTTTTTTCACAAAAAAACATTTATTGATTTATAGACGTTTACACGTCTACAGGTAACGCCGAGATTATCAAATAATGTTTAAATTATTAATAACGCTAAATAACATGATGTGACTTCATTATTTATATAAATCTTACTCAAATAAATAAATAAATAAATACCTCCTCAAGCAGCTGCTTGCCAGAGAGGTTTGAGAGGAGCCTGTCAGTTTATATGCCATAGTAGAAGGTCTGAGAGGATGGCAGGACCTCAGCAGAAAAACGATACATACATCCTTGCCTTATCCGGGGCTCGAACCCAGGTCCCTTAGAAAAGTAGCCAAGCGCGCAAACCACTCGGCCATGCACTAAAAAAGAAATAGTTGCCATTCGAGATCATAGATGTCAAATGGAGGCGCTCAAAATTCACGGGAAGATTGATAGTCATTATTAGTGGAAAAAGGACAGACAGCATTAGTTCAACAGGTTAGAGTACTCTGGCACGTTTCTCCTATGCTTCGAATCTCGTACGTTGGCGAAATTTTTTCCATAAAAACATTTATTGATTTATAGACGTTTAAACGTCTACAAGTAACGCCGAGATTATCAAATATTGTTTAAATTATTATTGTTTTGTTAGTGCCTGTAAAACAAAACAATATAGTTTCGTTTATTTCTTTAATAAAAAGTTTCATTTTCGCACCCCCTTTTTGGCTAAGACGTCAAAGCCTTGTTGCCATTGTAAACCTTCTGACCATAACACTCTACTACCAAAATTTCACATTTCCAGTGTAAATAGTTTGTTTGCAATATTTGTTTAAAATTTTAGCATTCTCCGTCTTTTCGCACCGCTAGAGGGTGCTTTTAAAGATATTGAAATTTTTCAAAATCGCGAATCAATCGCAGTATTTGTTCCATACCTATCCAACCCAAAAAGAATTTTTCATTTAGTTCTAAACGTAAAAAAACGATAAAAGTGAACTTTGTCTATAGACAGACAGACAGGTGGAAAGACAGATGGATAGACAACAGAGAGACGGACAGACAGACGAACAAATATTGGCATAGGCAGATGACAAAGTGAAAACATTAGCTCGTTTTTCAAACGATCCTTAAAAGAAATTATATTTTGGTTTTCAGTTAGCTCATTTCACTTTTGTAGCCGATTGTCGTCTTCTGATGGAGTTTTTCGGAAAAAAATATTCATTAATTTATTTCTTTGAGTGAAATTTTTACACCCAAATGCAGTGCAGTGAGGCATTCATAAAATACGACAGTTTTTATAGACAAAAAAAGGGGTAGAAATATCTAAAACTGTAACAACTGAGAAGTTTTAACTTGGTACATACACTAACTCATAGGTTTTCGTCGGACGGTACGACAAAACATGGCGTCCATAAACCACGTGATTCAATCAACCAATGGCAGTGAATCACCTAGATGGCCAGCCTCTAACTATACAGGACCTCTAGTTGTAACACAGTCTCGTTTTCCATACTTCTAGGTGCATGTCCCGTTTCAGTATATTGAAATTGAAGTCTTGTTCATAATACATATATGCGAAGAAAATTCTTCTGAGCCATGGGTTACAGAGTTTAAACCAGATTACGAAATTTAGTTCACCAAACTCATCTGTCCTGAGCTACATCTGCTGCACCTGATCATTCTAGACCAATTCTAACAAGGTCCTGTGCTACATGTTCGCACATCTCATCCCAGGTCTCCCCCCTCTTTCTGAGACCTTTAGGCACATTGTTCATAAACCTATTCGCTAATCTATAATTATCCATATGGGCAACATATCCAAACCAAAGGAGTCTCTCTGCACAATATATTGCTTCAACGAGATTGCCGACTCCTTTGCCTAACCTCATCATTACTATTTATCTCCGCAAAATTCCCCGCCCTGCCCACGATCAGTAGTGGACACCGATGGGCTTGGAAAGGCCGCCGTCCGTCCGATGGGACGTTAAGCCGTGGTCCCGTGTGTGGGAGAGCCATACCCTGTGCACGTTAAAGAACACGCTGGATGACCTTGACGGGAGGCTACCATCTGTCTCCCAACAGCTGTTCCAGTGGGTCCCCTCCCCCAACCTTCTCTGAGCCTTCGGGGTCCATGTGACCTGGCCATTTAGCCCATGGTGTGCAAAAAGTGCCGCTCAGAGGTAAAACAACCCAACCCAACCCTCATCGTTACTTACCAAATCAAACCAGCTAATGCCATAAGTGCTAAATCATCAGTATAATCTAAATCAGAAATTTTCAGATCTCCGGACCATTTGAGGCCAAAATTTGTACCGTGCAGTGAAATTCGTATAACATAATCAATAACCAAAGTAAAGAGAAAAGGAGTCAAAATACACCCTTCTTGAACATTAGAAGCAATGCTAAACCAACTGCTATAAGCCTTACCAACTCTCACACACGACTCAGTGTTATTATAGGGAACTTTCATTATGTTAACTAAGTTGTCCGGTATGCCAAACGATCTCACAATCAACAACAAATTAAGGTGATCAACAGAGTGAAAAGTCTTTTTGAAATCAACAAACTAGTAACCAAAGGTTTCTGAAACATTAAACGTTTCTGCGAAAGTTTTATTGAAATAAAAATTGTAAAGGCATGAATGTGACCGTTTAATCAAATTGCCATTCATTGAAAACTAATCTTCTGCTAATCTAGTAAAATGCTTCTATTCCGGCAAGTATTTCACAGCACACTTTCCTATATATAATTATTATCTATCTCTATCATTCGATGCAACTAAGTTGAAAAAGTGATCAGTACCATGCTTCGAAATTTCGAATGTTACACCAAACGATAACGTAAGAACTGTTTACTGTCAGGGTGAAGTTGCCATTCAACGAAAACCAATCTTCTCATAATCGGTTAAAAACGCATTTTAATTTATAATTGGATTTGACGATCTGGCAAAAAATCGTATTATGCATGTGCAGAAAAGTCAACGTTATACACTGCACGACGTTGAAATTGCTCCACCCAGAAGGATTATGGTGATAGAGGTGAAATGTAGCACACACATAGCAATACATGTTGGCTTACCATGATTTAATTTGCAGCCACTTGCAGTAGTTAGAAGATGAGATAATGCAGCACAATGTGATTGCTTCAATAGGTGGTTGCACCACCGTGAACGATAATACAGTCAGAAATACAGCGTGGCATGGAGTCATACAGTCGACGGACATGGTTCTGAGGAATTGCACACCAAGCAGCATTGGCTTTCTCCCATAATTCATCGAGATATACAGAGCCAGCCGGTGCGAAAATTGCACACGTCGTCCAATGTGGTCCCAGAGATTTTCTATTGGGGATAAAACTGGAGATCCTGCCAGCCATGGAAATACTTGAACATGTTGCAAACATTGTCTGGAGACACTAGCAATGTGTCCACGGGCGTTGTCATGCTGGAAAATGGGCTGCTGCATGCCTCCCAGGAACTGTAACCAAATGAGCTGTAGAACTGCGCTAACGTATCATGCAGCTGTCAGTGTTCCCGTGAGGCAGACAAGATGGGACCTGCTGTCATATCCGGTAGCACCCCATACCACTATGCCTGGCTGGAGGGCGGTGTGCCGGTCAGCAACAAAAGCTGGATCCTTCATCTCTCCAGGTTGTCCCCATACATGGACCCGTCGATTGTCAGCACCCAGACAGAAACTTGATTCATCACTAAAACAACAGTGTGTTTAGTGATCTTAGTTTCCACAACTTCGGCTCCAAGCCAAACGAGTGCTGCAATCGTTTGCAATCAATGGCAGTGAATGTAACAATTGCGTAGAGCGCAGGTGTGCCTCGTGCAAAATTCGGTTTATCTTTATTGTCGTTATGCGGTCGTCGAACATCGCCTGAAGTGCTCTGTGTTGACGAACGAGCATGTTGAACAATTCGCCTATGAAGCCGTACTGACGACTGCCGGACGGCCCCACTCCTTCTGCGATGCATGATAGAACCTTCATTTCGCCACTGTTGCCAACAGCATCCAACAGTTCGTGCATCCCGATGAACATGGGCAGCAACATGACGTGTAGTCCATCCATTTCACATAGGCCTATAATTCTTCCTCTCTCAAAAGCATCCAAATGGCGATAAACCTGTCGACGGCTTGTACCAGACATTTTCGGCCTTCGCTGAACAATTTCCAATGGAACCATCAAATCTCAACCGTTAACACGAATTCCACCTGCATCAACAAAATACAATGCCTGTTCCTTCTGGCACCCCACACGTCATTGGCTTGGGATTATCATCATTTGCATATCTCAACTGTACACACCCACCATTCTATTTGCATGTTTGTACATGTCCTTTTGGGTGGGGCATTTTCAATGTCGAGAATTAGGCAGACTCCTGCCTAATTCTAGACAACTAGTAAACTTGAAATTGCAACACTATTAATAAGGGTAATTAAATCCACGCTTCTAAATAATCATATCTAATTTATTTTCAATTTATTAATTCGAATTTTAAAAATTAAATACTTTTTAGTTTTGAATATTATTGTGACACATCGTCTACTATTGTATTAAACAGAAGGCTCCTGTCAGATCTCTGTGGCAAGCAGCTGCTTGAGAGGATCTTTATTTCCTTTTTTGATTTATTTTGAATACTACATCCAAGGGTATACTGCAGAAAAGTGGCTTAAATTCCCACAAAGAAATGTCTTCATGGGGAGGTAACATAGACCATATATCCATAATGTCTTATGAAGGAATTCTCTATCTGGGGCTTTAATGGGATCAAATCCTTTATGTTGGACCTCTATGGGATCAAATCCTGCAGCCTTGTCCAAAAGGAACTTCGTGCAATGCGAATCAAGTGAATGCATCGCATGTTCCGCAATACAATTTTTTAATTTCATTGTAACCAAGTTTTTTAATTCACTGGAATATAAAATAAGAAATGAAGAATGTTTAATGGCATTTAAGAAACGTTTTCTTGCATGTTTTTCAAATTTCGACAACATTAAATATACGTTTACAGTGATTAAATAATTTTATGCATTATTTGTATAGGAACTGATATTTGGTGGAAATGCATATCCTACCACATGAGACTTTTTAATTTTTTTGTTCAATTACTTATTTTCTTTGACAAAAATAAATAATTTCTTTGATAACCTGAAAGTGCTGGAAAGCTCCTTAGTTAATGATATACAATTTGTTGATGGTTTTTTGTTAGTTTTGAGCTTATATTGTTTTGATGGTGTTTGAGAAGTGTTATTGATAATGTATTTTAAAAAAGTGTTGTTTGCTTATCTGTTTCTTCATGAATTGATTAGGGAAAAGAACTTCTCTCATCAAAAAAAATATATTTTCAAAAATAAACACTTAATGCATTTCTATATATATGCTGAAAGTTGTTGAAGAATTTATATTAAGAGCTTTTTATTTCCATTTTTGGGTATTCCAAAAAAATACAGCTCCGATTAAAAAAATTAAAGTGCGAATTTTTTTCATAATGTATATTAGCACGCTTGACTACTGATCTAAGGGACCTGGGTTCGAATCTCAGGTAAGGCATGGATGTGTGTGTCGTTTTTCTGCTGAGGCCCTGCCATCCTCTCAGACCTTCTACAATGGCATATAAACTGACAGGCTCCTGTCAGACCTCTGTGGCAAGCAGCTGCTTGAGGGGATATTTATTTTATTTTTTATTTATTATATGGAGTTGTTTCAACTTTGATTTTGGCTGTGGCTATTTCGCTTTTTGATAATATATAGAAAAACTCAAATACAGGAATGAAAAACCTTTACCATTCAAAATTGACCTGAGGACTATAGAGATTTTATTTTAAAATGAATTACGAATATTCAAAACTCCAAATAATATCTGACTACCTTAAATTCAGTTAAACAGTAATTATTCTTTCAGCTATTAAGTTTACAATATATAATTTTGTTGCTAGGTCTACTGTGTTTATAGAGAAATTATCTAAAGAGGGTAACTAAGAAATCAGAATTAATTGAAGAAAATTAAGATTAATATTCCATATTTTGCTAGTGCATTATTATCTTGTAATTATCAATTTTAGATTCCGAATAATGTTGTTTTTAGCACATATAAAATCTTATTCCGATATTTTGATTTCTATACAACTACTCACATCACCATCATTCTCAAGCAGCCATGGGCTACGGAGGTCCAACCAGACCACGCAGTTTAATTCTCCAAGCTTATCTGTCCTGAGCTACATCTGCTGCATCCAGCCACTGCACACCAATTCTAACAACATCCTGTTTGACATTGTCTGCCCACCGCATCCTAGGTCTCCCCTTCTTTCTGAGGCCTTTAGGCATACTGTTCATAACCCTATTCGCCAATCTATAATTATTCATACGGGCAACATGGCCAAACCAACGGAGTCTCTCTCTGCACAATATGCTGCTTAAAGGAGGTTGCAAACTCCTTTGCCTAACCTCATCATTAGTTACAAAGTTGAACCACCTAATACCCAAGATACTACTTAAGCATCTAGAATCAAAAGCACCTATAGTCCTGTTATCTTGTTTACACAGCGTCCAAGTTTCACTACCATAACTAACCCTAGAAAGAACCAAACTATTATACAGTCTAATTTTAGTCTTTAGGTGTATACGCCTATTTCCCCACAATCTCCATAGATTCTTAAAAGTCCCAGCAGCAATACCTATTCGTCTGTTAATCTCATGCCGCACATCAACAGTATCAGTTGCATAGCTCCCAAGGTAATTAAACTGTGACACCTGCTCAAGACTGCAACCATTCAGATTAACTGAATCACAACCTGCCTGACCAATTTTCATCACTTTAGTTTTCTCTCTGTTTATAACCAAACCTACTCTACTGCCAGTCTCATCAACAGCGCGAATGAAAGAGTTCATCTCATCAACATCATTTGCCAAAAGGGCTAAATCATCAGCATAATCTAAATCAGAAATTTTCGTACCTCCAGCCTATTTAAGACCAAAATCTGTACCTTGAAGTGAATTTCGCATAACATAATCAACAACCAAACTAAAGAGAAAAGGAGACAAAATGCACCCTTGTCGAACACCAGACGTAATGCTAAACCAATTGCTACAAGACTTACCAACTCTCACACATGACTCAGTGTTATTACAGAGAGCTTTCATTATGTTAACTAACTTGTCAGGTATACCATATGATCTCACAATCAACCACAAATTTTGACGATCAACAGAATCGAAAGCCTTTTTGAAATCAACAAAGCTAGCAACCAAAGGTTTCTGAAACTCTAAACATTCCTCAAGAATCTGCCTAAGTGAAAATATCTGATCTACACATCCCCTACCACTTCTGAATCCACATTGCTCATCACGCAATTGCCTGTCAACCAGATTCTTAATTCTATTAAGCACAATCATGGAAAGAACTTTACCTGAAACAGAGAGTAGGCTGATACCCCTATAGTTATCACAAGAACTGCGATCACCTTTTTTGAAAATAAGGATAATAATAGCTCTGGTAAAATCTTTAGGAACCATGCCTTTATCAGAAAAGTTATTCAAAATTTCAGTCATCCAAGTGGTAACCGAAACATTCCCAGCTCTGAGCATTTCTGTAGTAATTTCATCTACATTTGGAGATTTATGAAGTTTAAGTTTAGAGATAGCCAAAATAACTTCAGATTGTGTTATAGGGCCAACATTAAAGCTGCCAATGCATCTATCATCATTACAAACGATGGGAGTAAAACTAACCACATTTTTTAGAACATCACTGAAATGCTCAGCCCACCTAGCCATGAGAGAATCCTCACCTTCTATAACCTTACCTTGTGTATCCTTCAATCCTTGTATACCTGTCCGTTTTCTACCACACAAAACATTAACTATCTGGTACAGCTCTCTGCTGTTGTGCTGCCTAACTGCTTCCTCAGCTTTGTCAGCCAAACCATCAAGCCAAAGATTCTTATCAGTAGCTAACTGATCCTTTACACGAGGAATACAATTACTACTTAAATAAAAAAATACCCCCTCAAGCAGCTGCTTGTCACAGAGGTCTGACAGGAGCCTGTCAGTTTATATGCCACAGTAGAAGATCTGAGAGGATGGCAGGACCTCAGCAGAAAACAACACGAACATCCATGCCTTACCCGGGGCTTGAACCCAGGTCCCGTAGATCAGTAGCCAAGCGCGCTAACAACTCGGCCACGGGACAGCTTAGATAGAATCCTTAATTTCGAAGTTTTAAAAATGTCCGACAGATGGCAGCATAAACTAATGAAATATTTTCCCCTTTCGATTATTCATGAAATTTCCACATAGCAACAGAATCAACTAATGTGTTCTCTGCAGTATTTCTTTTTCGCTGTTCGAGAGAACAAGAAATTATTCCTTTAAGCTATAAAGCGATCACCCCAATATCGGAGGTTGCTGGACATTAACTGTAAAATTTTGGAACCGTTATGAAGATGCATCGCGAGCCACCAGTAGAAGCAAAATTTGAGAGGGATTAATATTACCGGAGAACGCATGGAAGGGAGGGAGGGAGAGCTGCCGCCAAGAGGTACGGGACTCATCGTTCTGTCATTATGAGTGAACGTTGTTACTGGTAAAGTCAAAAACAACATTGAAATGAAAAGAAATTGACGAAAGCATAAAGAAGTGTGGTTTTGTAGATACTTTTAGCTTGTGTTATGTTCAGTGATCAGTGTTGGATGTTTAACTGATAAGAAAGGATTTAGTTTCAAGTAAACTATCAATTTATCTGTATCGCAGAATAATGCGCTTTGTTTAAAAAAATTCTGGCACTTGTAATCGTTTTATACTGATTGATAGCATATTGTTGTTTTGTTCCATTAGCGAAGAAATTGTTTATGATTTGGCTACTGATCTAAGGGACCTGGGTTCGAGCCCCGGGTAAGGCATGGCTGTTTGTGTCGTTTTTCTGCTGAGGTCCTGCCATCCTCACAGACCTTCTACTGTGGCATATAAACTGACAGGCTTCTGTCAGACCTCTCTGGCAAGCAGCTGCTTCAGGGGGTATTTATTATTTCTTTTTATTAGTTAACATATCAGTTCATATATAGTTTATTTATATATTTGGAATTCACGTTCGGTTGCAAAATATTCAAACAGAATTGAAAATCGGTAAAAATACTTTTATTCACATTTTGTGTTTTTGAATACGTGTGATATCAGTTATGTATTCTATTACATGGCATGGAAAAATAATTCGGCTAAACTATTCGTGGTGAGACTTCAATATTTGTGTAAAAACATATGAAGTAAAAAGGTATAAAAATTATGTTCTCCATTACTATTTCGGTGTTATCAAGTTTGTTCGCTTTTCATAGTTAAATGGAACTACCAGTTTAAAAGTTAGAAACAGATATAAAAGTATTATTATTTTCGTTTAATCGACATTTAGGTGTGTAGCGCGACTGCAAGCTCGAGAATGGTTTCTGCGAAAGCGGAGATGTAATAAAACTGCAAAGGCGAGACTGTTCAGTCAAATTATCATTCAATGAAAACCAATCTTCTGATAATCTAGAAAAATGCATTTTTCATTACAAATTTCCACTCTTAGTCAACTGATGCATCTATTCCGGGAAACATATCACAGCATGTGCAATTCCTAATGACGCTATAGAATCTCACGTAACAATAATTATACTACAGAAGCATGAGGGCACTCAATTTCAAGTGAGAACAATAATAATACGCAACAGATATCTCCATGATGTTAACAATTCTGAGCACAAACAAAATAATACTGAAGCTTACTTTTAACGAGCGAATACAATTTCGAGTGACAATAATAATAAGACGTAATGGATATCTCCATGAAGTTGACAATCCTCAAAACAGCCTACATAACTGAACAATACCGAAAGTGTAGAGATGATGTCATTTCCTGCTTCACTAGTGTATACGATGTGTGGGGCATGTCATTCACGAATTAGATTAGTGGGTCAAAGAATCAGAACGCAGGCTTCACAATTTTTCTGATGGCAGACTCGCCCAGAAGGAAAGCTGCCCACGTGTTTCTCATCCATTCAGGTGGATCTGCTGTTTCGTGCATTGGAACAGCCCAGAATTCGCCGAAACTTCCATTTCTGGGCAGCGAAGCTAGAGCAGTAAGGACGGTAGCTGAGGCGGCTTGGTCGCTTAGGCTTCTTTGGCTTAGGTGTCCCCTTATGATGGGCGGCATGCCGGGAAAGCTCCGCAGTTCGCTCCTCTGGGAATCTCTGTTAATCTCGACACCAGCGTTAAGCTCGTCGTGGTGGTGGCCGCTGCTGCAGTGGAGGTGGTGCAGGCAGTCAGTGTGTTTGGTGAACTCGTAATGAGCGAGGTTCGAGGCGGACTGATTCTGTCTGCAGTGGGGAGAATAGTGACTACAATTTGGGCCACGGTGACGTAATGAATGCGAGTGTGGATTGTCATTGAAGGATGTACTCGGAGTTGGCAGTGTGGCAGTGGCTCGTTCTAAATTAGGTCTTCTGTTACTGCAGACAGGACTCTGGGCGCTGCACTGGCCGGATTGCCTGTGACGTGGTTCTAGGTGGCTCGAGGTTCCAAATCCCAGTTGTGCTTTCTGTCTCCGATTCCGAGGTCGTCCTGGGATAGGGCGTTCGGTCAAAGCTGCCTTGAGTAAAAGGAGGAAAGAATGGAGAGATATTAATTATGCATAAAAATTCAAGTGATGTAATGTGTTTGAAATTAAAGGCAACGTGATCTCTTTTAAAAGCAATTAAAATAAAATTATTTATTCAAAAGGATTTTATTAGAATAATTGAGAATATTTGAAAATTAGTTACGAGATTTTTAAGAATAAATAAGAACCAATACGTTTTTTAGAAATTTCGCCATAATAAAATGTTGTATTTTGATATTTAATTTTCTGGATTTCTGCTGCTTAGAATCGGTGTAAGGGCACATATATCCTTCCCGAGTTGCTTGTTTAGGCAACTCCGCGATTCTAACTATTTTTGCAATCCGTTGAAATCTATTCAATCATCCTTTTTAGATTCCAAACAAGGCGGTTATATAGAATATATATATCCCTCCTCAATTACTTGGTTAAGTAATTTTTCGACCTTGCTGTCCTGGCATACAGCTACACACGCCTTTGTTCGCCGTTCCTTTGTTGTCGAACCCCACGTTTTTGCGTTAGGTTCAAGCTTTTCTTTGTACGCTCGTTGGAATCTTCTTTTCAACAATTCCTTCAGATAAAATCTCTCTCTCTCCTCAAGCCAAGGCAGTGCTCTAGAAGCACAGATTTTACAAGTAGTCTGCTACTGAAATTCTTTTCGCCAAGAGAACTGCACTATACGTCTCTTCTTTAATAGGCGAAACTAGCTAGGTTAAATTTATTGTGTTTCAGCAAACCGTTGTGCTCAACCCTTTATTTTAGTGAGGAACGAAACCGCGTGGCACAAATTGAGTGTATTTAGGGTTAATTGTATTGTAGCAAGACATTGCACATCCCAGTCTTGCTCTTCATTTTAGCTATTCGCGTACAGGCACTGCACTCAAACGCCTCCTTTGCGCTAGACGGCGTTACCAATTGGTACGCCGATCCTATGTCCAGTGCCAGACCGTAAAATTAGTAGAATTATTGACTGATTTTGTACTTTTATTATATCCTTCCTGTGATATTTTGCCTGTACCAATTTTTCTGTCTCTCCACTTTATTTCCATACACATACCCCTCTAGTTACACCCCCCCCACCTCTATCTCAGCAAAATTTCCCGCCCTGCCCACGGTCAGTAGGGGAAACCGATGAGCTTGGAAAGGCCACCGTCCATTGGATGGGACGTTAAGCCGTGGCCCCGTGTGCGGGAGAGCCATACCCTGTGCACGTTAAGGAACACGCTGGATGGCCTTGACGGGAGGCAACCATCTGTCTCTCAACAGCTGTTCCAGTGAGTCCCCTCCCCCAACCTTCTCTGAGCCTTCGGGGTTCTTGTGACCTGGCCATTTAGCCCATGGTGTGCAAAAAAGTGCCGCTCAGAGGTAAAACAACCCAACCCCCCCCCCACCCTCTATAACTACTATCACATTAATTTCCCCATCTTCACAATAGAAATTTCCTCACATACACAAAACAAACCTCACCGTTTTACACATGACCACTAATCCCTAATTCTCGACCACAAATTCTCAATACCCTTACTCATACTATGGATTTATTATCAAATAAACCTGATCTTATGAATTCAGATGTTGAAAGAATCTTTCCCAAAATGAAAGAACGCAAACAAATTTCTGATCAGGACAAAACCGATTTAACTGATTTACTGATTCAACAAGCATTTTACTGCTATCAAACTAATGGAAATCGCTGGATAGGAAATTTCACACCTCAACCAGTCAATAATGCATTGCCCCCTGCCACAGAATTTTATACTGCGTCCCCGCAATTCGACTGTTCAGAACCCCCACTGATTATTGACTTTGATGTTCCAGATACTGATATTGCTTCAAGAAGTAAGGAAGGTGAATTCAAAACACCTAGATCTCACAATCGTAAATCACGAAAGCGAAATCGCTCTTCCCCAACACTTGCTTCTGACCCCCCCCCCCTCCTGCCAAAATTGCCACAGCCAACTCATACTCAGCCCTGGCAGAACCTGATGAAGAAGAAAATGATAATATTCAAACTACAGATCCTTCAACTAATACAACTAGTAATGGAAATCACCCTTATCTCCGCAAAATTCCCCGCCCTGCCCACGGTCAGTAGGGGACACCGATGGGCTTGAAAAGCCCGCCGTCCGTCGGATGGGACGTTAAGCCGTGGCCCCGTGTGCGGGAGAGCCATACCCTGTGCACGTTAAAGATCACGCTGTATGGCCTTGAAGGAAGGCTACTATCTCTCTCCCAACAGCTGTTCCAGTGGGTCCCCTCCCCCAACCTTCTCTGAGCCTTCAGGGTCCATGTGACCTGGCCATTTATCCCATGGTGTGCAAAAAAGTGCCGCTCGGAGGTAAAACAACCCAACGTTAAAGAACACGCTGGATGGCCTTGACGGGAGGCTACCATCTGTCTCCCAAGAGCTGTTCCAGTGGGTCCCCTCCCCCAACCTTCTCTGAGCCTTCGGGGTCCATGTGACCTGGCCATTTAGCCCATGGTGTTCCAAAAAGTGCCGCTCAGAGGTAAAACAACCCAACCCACCCACTTCGAATCCCTCCCTTAATCCTCAGGCACACGGATAAATGGAAGGACATCAACAAAAAATTGGAAGCAATAGCCCCTTTCTCTGCAAAACTTGCTAAAGAAACGATTAGAATTAATACCACAACAATTGAAGATTACAGAAAATTTAGCAAATTAATCGAAACTGATAACTATAATTTCCATACCTCTCCGCCCCAATCGGAAAAGAACTTGAAATGTGTAATAAAAAATTTACCACTAGACACCTCAGTTGGTGAATTAAAAACTGAACTTATAAACCGCTCCATTCCGGTTCTTAAAATCGTTCAATTCTCTAGAGGCAGTGGGAAGCCCTCTCTTCCAATTTTCTTTGTCGAAACAGAAAAGTCGAAGAGACGGAAACTTATTTTTGGTATTGACCTCCTCTTCAATCTCAAGGTCAAAATTGAGACATACAAGGCTTTTCGCAGTGCCATCGCTGCCAGCGCTTTGGTCATGCGCAGGACCGTTGCTTTAACGAAGCACGTTGCGTCAAATGTGCAGGCGCACACTTGACAGCGGATTGCCTGCGCAGGACCAGGGAGCTACCGCCGGAATGTGAAATGTGTCTTAAATAATATACAAAATTTTTCAACTTTTATGCACATTAAAAATGTGAAAATCTGTTATAGTGTACAAAAAATATTACTACCGTTTGAAATATAATTTATTATTACTAATATAGTTTTAAATTTCTTAGGAATCGTGTTCTACGTTGCGTCAAGTGTGCAGGTGCACGCTTGACAGCGGATTGCCTGCGCAGGACCAGGGAACTACCGCCGCAATGTGTCAACTGCGAAGGGCCACACACAGCTAATTATAAAGGCTGCCCAAACTTCCCGAAACCGGTTGCATTGCCCCAGCCTGCTCAGAGGACTAATCAAACGGATTTACACCATTTGACATACAATTCAAATTTGAACCAACCAGCTTCGATGCCAATGTCATACGCTGCAAAAAGTGCCATCAATATCAATAGTCATACAAATCATAAAGCATTGCCTGTTCGAAATCATCATAATAAGATCACAAATTCAGCCTCTGAACAACTGACTCCTTCAACCAAATTGCACAATTTCTGAATTTATTTAAAAATATCAAAATCAAGGAAATTCTTAGTATGGCTACCGACATTTTATCAAGATTTAGAGCTCCAAAGAACCCTGCTGAAAAAGGTAAAATTTCATTGTTCGCCCTAGAAAAATTCACTTCCCTGTTTTGCATCCCCCCCCCAATAGGGGACCACCTTGTCGTGGTGGTGGGGGGGCCTAGGGCCCAGCAACCCGGCTGAGGAGGCTTTGCCGGTCGGGATGATCCCCAGCTGGAGCAGGCCAAAGGATTTACCGGCTGTAGTGGGCACCAGCTGGAGCATTCCAAGGTTTTGCCGATTGGGGTGGTCCCCGGCTGGAGCATAGCTGAAGCCAACCGAGGTTGAAGACGCTGCTGGCCGGCTTGATTGCCGGTCGGGTGGTGACGGCGTTGGAGACCTCACCTATCAGGAGACCTGTGTGGTCTGTTCGACGGCTCTGCCGAAAGGCACGAGCTGTCAAAAAAGTCTGGGTCTTACTAAGAGTCTCCACCCCGGGTGCCGATCGAGCTTGGATCTTTATATCCTTGCACATTTGCAAACCGGGGAATAGATTAAAGTAAGGTTTCTTCCGGTGGTCAGCTTTCCTTCTATAGGACTGCTGCCATGTGAGGCTGGGGTTGAGGTGCGCCTATAGGGCGTATTCCTTGCCCCCAGCTCTAGATGGTCATGGCTTTTCATAACCAGGTAGTGCTGTACAAGCGGAACCGGGAATTGCCGTGGTTGCATAAGATCGCAACAAAGAGATTCATTCCCTGTTTTGCAATGGTGAATAAAACCTCACAACCTGAAATTAAGATATTTTCCTGGAACGCCAATGGTATCAGGCAAGATCTCTTAGAATTCAATGAATTCTTAATTGAACAATCGAGAGATGTAGCTCTAATTCAAGAGACTCATTTTAAACCAGGGAAGAATTTTAAAATTCCAAATTTTAGCTGCTACAGATCCGATCGTCTCCACAACAAAAGTGGGGGGACTGCAATACCGGTAAAAACCCGATCACGCACGCCTTTATCTCAATAACAAATCATACTACATTGGAAGCCACTACAGTTCAACTTACCAACACCCCATTGGGCAGCATTCAAGTTACCAGAGCCTACAAGCCCTGGAAGGCAGAATTCCTAGATTCCGACTTTCAAAATATCTTTCATCCCATTCTACCATGCATAGTAGCAGGGGACCTAAATTGCAAATATTTGCAATGGGGCAGCAACAGCAACAACAAAAATGGTAAAAAAATTCTCAGCTTCACTTCACAAAATGGAATCATTATCAATTCGGCAAATGAACCCACTTTTTATTCATATAAAACTTCAACTCGTCCACATGTATTAGACATCTACCTTTTTAAAAATTTCTACCCTACATATGAAATTGTGGTTTCTCAGAAACTCTCTTCAGACCAAAGAAGGTCTAAGGAGAAGAAGGCTAGCTTTGCACAAGCGTAAGTGGCGCCTTCTGCGGAATTTTATCGAAGCTGAACGTGGGAAATTGATGTGCAGGAACAAAAACAACTGTAAGGGGCGATCTGCGCATGCGCAGTGCAATCATTTTAGCCCACTGCAGCTATGGTTTGTCTTACTATTGGTATATATATTGCGATTTAACCAGTGTTCCCAAATGTCTAACAGCCATGGCTGTTTGACACAGTGGTAGCTGACCCTAAAGTTATTCAATGAGTGTTTTATCCCGTTCAGGAGTACATTTTAAGATACCTGGAAAAGCCGTTGTATGTTTATTTTGAGTAATTTTGCAGAATTTTTAAAATTAATATGTAAATTAATACATTTAATCATCTTGTGAATATATATAAGTCAATGTATGTTGCAGGTTTGTGTTCCGTGGAGAGCATATCAATATACATTGGCTTCTGCACTTTGCTCTAACAGTGTAAGAGCTTTCTCTTTTATGGTTGATACGGGAAGTGCCTGCTGCCATCTGTTGAACGTTTATACAAGTAAATATCTCGATATGATACTTATTGAAAATATCAGAAACAATATAAAACGTAATTATATAGATCATGTTGTCGTGCATTGACACATAAATCTCAATATATTATAATATACTAAATGCTGTAGGTTGTTCAAAATATTAAAATTTTGTTTTCATTAGCATAGCTACTACCAATTTCACAAAATTGGATTTTATTAAAGAAAATGATTTCATTAATTCTTCATATTTTCTCTCTAAACGAAAAGAAAAACATGAGTGTACATCATGAAGAAAAAACATTTTTCAGAGCAAATGTATCTAAAATTAGTCACGTGGTGTTAACAATTGAAAACTTTGCTGGGCGGTGGAAAAATAATGCAGGGAACTCGCTCCTCCCCCTGGCTAGGTGGCTTCACTACAATGCACGGATTGCCTTTAGAGGCACGGATTGTCTTTAGAGGGCGCTGCAATCGAAAAGTTTACATTAGGTCTATGGAAACTAGCTCTCTTCTCCCTTAGACACTTCTTGGTGTGTCCATGGCGGCTCGTGCAGCATCGAACTCCTTTGTTGTAGAAGATTTCTGTTTCACACAATTACAGCATAACCACCTACCATTCCGCTCTTTGGATAATCTCCGGAAGTTTGACCCAGCAAATCCTGCACATGAGAAGCAATAATATTTCTTGCACCCATTTAAACAATGGATAAATTCATTTTTTTTCTAAGACAACTTTCGAACACGTCATGCATACTTGAGGACCAATTGCCAGATATTGTATACAAATCCCCATAGTATATTTTGCTTCTAATTTTCCGTACACTTCTATGCTTCAATTTCTACATGCGTGAAATCTTTCCACAATTCCAATTTTTTTTTCCATTGCACATCATGGTAGAATATAACTAATTAAAATATTGTTATGTATTCAAAAAGTTGAAAACTTAGCGTGGGTTCATAAATAACATATATGTATACCATCGAAGTATGAATGATGTAATTTATTACAATGACACAATATTATTACAAATTAATCAATTTTATCTAAACATAAGTACTACTATTTCTCTTAGCATAAAGACAAACCACTTTGTATTGAATCTCATTTGCGACATTAAAAGAGAATCTGGCAATTGTGATCATTGGGATCATTTTATACTGATTGATAACATATTGCTGTTTTGTGTGATTAATGAAAAAATGGTTTATGATTAATGCAATTTTGTTGCCTTAGTTAATAAATCAGTTCATTTATAGTTTAGTTTTTTTTTGAATTGACGTTACTTTGGCAAATATTCAAACCGAATTCAAAATCTGTAACAATACTTTAATTCACACTTTGTGTTTTCTAATACTTGTGTTATCAATTACATATACTATTATATGGCATGGAAAAATAACTCGGCTAAACTATTCGTGATGAGACTTCAAAAGTTTGTGTAAAAACATGTGAAATAAAAAAGGATAAAAAGTGACATTCTCGATTGTTAATTTTGTTATTAAGTTTGTTAGCTTTTCATAGCTAACTGTAACTACCAGTACAAAATTCAGATAAATATATAGATGTTTCATTATTTTCGTTTAATCGGATGGTTGTTATTCGAAGCACTAGATTTCATGAAATGACTCTGCGTAAGCGGAGTTTAAAATACCACTGTAAAGGAGTACTATTACTGCTCAATCAAATTGCATTTCAATGAAAAATAAACTTCTGATAATCTAGTAAAATACATTTTTCAGTTACAAATTTCGACTAATCTGGGGAGTATTCACAGCACACTTTCCTATATATAATTATTATTTTCTCTTTCTATCATTCGATGCACCTAAGTCCAAAAAGTCATCAGCACCATGTTTCGAAATTTCGAATATTGCACAGAACGATAACATACGAACTGTTTACTGTGAGGGTTAAGTTGCCATTCAACGAAACCCAATCGTCTCATAATTGGTTAAAAGAACATTTCAATTTATATTTTGATTTGACGATCTGGCCTCCAGACTGCTTTAAACAGTAAGCCTATTATTATAGCAGATAAGGTAAAAATATCTGAAATAAAATTTATCATAAATATGCATGTTAACAATAAATTTGTTTGCAATCTGAAATATATAACGTTTATTTTTTCAATTATGTTTATCGACTTTATACTTGACAGTAGTAGCATAAATGAGAGTTCTGGCACCGTAAAACGGGCTCGAGAATTCTATGAAAATCCACGGGAAAAGTTATGGGGGATGAGGTAAAAAGTATGTTTTTTGTGGCTTTTGTGAAAATATGTGTGAAAATTAGAAAAAACCGGGGTCTTTTTTAGCATGTGATAAACTAATTTAAGATTTTTTTAAAGATGCGGTTTAAGCTAATTTGTGAATTAGTTTAAATGAATTAGTTTGAAATGTGGTGTGTGTATATGAGATAAAAAATGATGTGTTTTGTTGAGTTATCATACACTTCACTGGATACAGCAGAATCAAAACTTTCTAAGTAAAGTCCAAAGTACTACTTCTGTTATCAAAGAAGAATATTAAAAGTTTTATCCAAAAGTGAATAAATTTCTTATCATAGAAAAAATGTTAAAACCTTTAATCAAAGTCCAAAGAATTTGTTTTGCTACAAAAATATTAAAAACTTTTATCTAAGCAACGTTTAAGTAATAATTTTGCCATTAAACAATAATATTAAAATTTTATCTAATAAAAGTCCAAAGTAATAATTCTGTTATCAAACCGAACACAATATGAGGACCAAGCGGGAATGATTTGATGAGAGGGATGTGGAAGAACCAAGAAGAAACAACAAGAAATTATTAAAATTATTTTTCTTAATAAAATCCTTTTTTGTAAAACAGGTAGTAGCTCTTCTCAACAAGAAAATTTTAATATTTCAAGCATTCTACAATATTTGGTATAATAAATTGAAATTTATGTATCACATGCACGACAACGTCTCTTATACAATTATATTTTAAACAAATATAGATAATTTCAATAAATGTCATATCGAGTTTCTTACTTATATAAACTGTCAACAGATGGCAGCAGTTACTTCTCGTATCAACCATAAAAAAAAGAACTTTACTATTACAACTAAGTGCAGACACCTATATACATCCATATGCTCCAGGGAACAAAACTGCAACATACATTGACTTAAATGTCCGGAAGATGATTAAATGTATTAATTTACATATTGATTTCTAAAAATTCTGCAAAAGCACAAAAAAAATACAATGGCTCCTCCAATAAACTGCAATCCTGAAAGGGATAAAATACTCATTGAATAACTTTAGGGTCAGCTACCACTGTATGCAAATAGCCATGGGTGTTAGAGAGTTTGAAAACTAATTAAATCACATTAAATATTTTAAGAGTAAGGCAAACCATAGGTACAGTGGGCTAACCTGATTGCATTGCGCATGCGCAGATCGCCCGTTGCAGTTTTTCTGTCTGCACACCAATTTGCCACTTTCAGCTTCGGAAAAATTCCGCAGTGCAGCCCACCATACGCTTGTGCGAAGCTGGCCTTCTCAGACCTTCTTTAGTACAAGCGCACTTTAATAAACTAGTGGATGATTCCTAAAATCTGTTTGGTACATCATCATTGTCCTGACAGACTGAAACTCCTTATATCACATGAGGTCCGAACAGTGCAGTGACGAAATAATTCTCTCCCCCCCCCGTATTAAATAAACTTAACTAATTACATTACTTAAAATTCAACTGGTAATTACTTATTTAAAACATTTTTTAATTATTTTCAAAATATTCAGAGATATTTTAGTCTAGACGATATAAAATAATTTATTTTTATTGATTTTACGTACTTTAAACTAAAATAATTTAATTAATATTCAAACAATGCAAAATTGAAAATATTTACGCATATTTGACTTCCGTCATTTTGCTCAACCATTGTCCAGGCTAGGTGCATGAAGGTCACCTTTACCAGGTTCACGTGGCTCGGTCAGCTGTCATACAAAAGATGGATATAAAAGAGTAATAAATAATAATATTTGAAACGTTTTGCTCTATACTTTGAATAGAGTTTGTAAGAATGGTAATAGGACTATTTGAAGTATTGTTAGATAATATGCATATTTCTTTTGATGGTTTCGCTTCATACTGATGAAGATAAGGATTTCTGTTAACTGAATTTAGTCATATAATGTGGTTTTATACTTTTGTAATAAATTGATTCATTTTTAAATTTTTGTTGCTAAATATTCTTTTGAACTCACGCTCAAAATTCCCGTCATAAGTTACGTATTGTTACATCAGATGAAGTTGGATGCGGGAATGATTTATTCAGTTATAATAGGATTGGGTAATTTACGAATGAACCCTTATAAAGATTTAGTTCCAAATATAAAAAATGATAAATTGCGTTACTTTTACCACTACTTTTATCATTAATGTGCATTATTCCAAACTGGGACCGGATTTAAGGGGGGGAGTGCAAGATTGTCCTTCCCCCTTTGAGAATACTATTAAAGGTAATAGAGGCTAAACAATTGATAAATCTTCGTATATTGGATGCACATTTGAAGAATTATGTTTTAAAGACGTGTAAAAGTAAAGAGAGGAGAAGTTATACTGCAATGAAGGGGTGGTTCAGTCGGTAGCGCGCCAGACTCGTAATCTGTAGTTCCTAGGTTTGAGTCCCAGCTGCGTCGGCGTTGAGATTTATCTCCGCAAAAATTCCCCGCCCTGCCCACGGTCAGTAGGTGACACCGATGGGCTTGGAAAGACCGCCGCCCGTCGGATGGGACGTTAAGCCGTGGCCCCGTGTGCGGGAGAGCCATACCCTGTGCACGTTAAAGAACACGCTGGATGGCCTTGAATGGAGGCTACCATCTGTCTCCCAACAGCTATTCCAGTGGGTCCCCTCTCCCAACCTTCTCTGAGCCTTCGGGGTCCATGTAACCTGGCCATTTAGCTCATGGTGTGCAAAAAAGTGCCGCTCAGAGGTAAAACAACACTGCAATAAAAATTTAGCGTCTAATAAAAAAGAAATAAGTTTTGATAACTTTATTTTATCCTTTCTCAATCTCACTCTTTTACCTTTTTTTCCGCTCGATTGATTGATTCTTTTCTCCCTCCCAACCCCATACCTTTCTTTTTTCCCTTGATCCAATCCTATTATAAACTAATGTTATTAAATTGGAAAATGTTATAATAAATCTCAATTTTTTATAATACCTTTATTACAAAAAGCAGTTACTGATTTCAATTTGTCGTCTATCTGCCTTTTCTTTTCAAGATATACATCTTTTTGGCTGTAAGGATAAATGAATTTTTCTTTACGATTCAAAAAAAAATTAGCCTAAACTTGGCTTCAGCTTAAACAGGCTTCAGTTTTCAAATTATCATAACAAATGGAAATTGATAAAGTAAAATTCATGATTCTTATTTCTGGTATTTCTAAAATACATATTTTTCATAACGCTACCTGCGTAAAGTTAAAAAAAAATATTAGAAGTATTTGTATTTGCGTTTAATAACAGCCATATCAGACCGTCAAATGAAATGCATTCTAGTTAGGTTTCTGCACGCGTGTAGAAAGTGATAAAATAATATAAGAAACAGTGGTAAAGAACAATTTACAAAAATGGATAAATGTCATGGGAACGGGACTCCGAGGGCTGAGAGAGAGTTGGGAAAAGAGACCCACTTAATAGCTGTTAGGAGACAGGTGATAGCAGCATGTCAAGGTCATGTTCTTGCACGTGCACAAGTTATGAGTTGGGTTCTTTCACGTCTGAGCAGCACATTTTGGCACCAAATGGGGTAAATTGCCAGGTCACAAGGATCCCGAGTGCTGTGAGAAGATTGCGGGAGAAGATTCCGGTCATTGCCCCTCATGACGACATCCTCATGACGACATGATCAGACGCTGAACAGAAGAGAATGGTGGTGGTATCGCAGCAGACCATGGCTAATTCTACGGATGTGTCAGATTTCGAGCCATCTGTGAAGACAGGTAAGAAGTCCGTGTGCTCTGCATGGTGGCTGTGAATGAGTGGCCATTACACAGAGTGAGGTGTAAAGGCCTTCCCCATTCTGCAAGGGGCGGGGGTGTCTCAGGCTCGTAATCTGTAGTTCTCAGGTTCGAGTCACAGCTTGGTCAGTGTTGAGATTTATCTCCGCAAAAATCCCCGCCCTGTCCACGGTCAGTAGGGGACACCGATGGGCTTGGAAAGGCCGCCGTCCGTCGGATGTGACGTTAAGACGTGGCTCCGTGTGCGGGAGAGCCATACCCTGTGCACGTTAAAGAATACGCTGGATGGCCTTGACGGGATTCTACCATCTGTCTCCTAACAGCTGTTCCAGTGGGTCCTCTCCCCCAACCTTCTCTGAGGTTTCGGGGTCCATGTGACCTGGCCATTTAGCCCATTGTGTGCAAAAAAAGTGCCGCTCAGAGGTAAAACAACCCAAAAGCAGTTAAGAAGGACTCACACCTTCCTAGCCAATTAGGGGACCGAGCCCTGCTGAGGTAGATGCAGATGGGGGACTCAGGGGATGTAGATACCTTGGAACGTCAAAACACTAGCCTTGCCACGAACGCCCCTGACCGTTTCTACATGAAAGAGGGAGTCCTCTTTCATTTGGACCAAAGAAGCCCTGGCACTGATGTCATAGAGCAACTGGTGGTACTGCTCAATCTATGAGGCCAAATTTTAGAGTTGTGTCTCGATAACCTTTGTTCAGTTTCGCTGGGTGGGGACAAAACACAACAGAGTGTTCAACCCAAGTAATCATCATCATCATCATCATCCTCAAGCAGCCATGGGCTACGGAGGTCCAACCAGACCGTGCAATTTAGTTCTCCAAGCAAGTCTATCCTGGGCTACATATACTGCATCTGGCCACTGCACACCAATTCTAACAAGGTCCTGTTTGACATTGTCTGCCCACCGCATCCTAGGTCTCCCCTTCTTTCTGAGGCCTTTAGGCACACTGTTCATAACCCTATTCGCCAATCTATAATTATTCATACGGGCAACATGGCCAAACGAACGGAGTCTCTCTCTGCACAATATGCTGCTTAAAGGAGGTTGCAAACTCCTTTGCCTAACCTCATCATTAGTTACAAAGTTGAACCACCTAATACCCAAGATACTGCGTAAGCATCTGGATTGGTCAGGAATGCACTCCGACATTCGCAAGTATGTACAGACATGCATTTTCTGTCTGCAGAGGCGCGGCTATCAGGAAATGCCAAAGAAGAAAATATTTCGACTGCAGTGCACGGAATTAAAGTCAAAGAAGGAAAAGAACTCCTCGATACAATTGTCTTGCACACTGCAGTAACGGAAGACCTAATTTTAAAAGTCACTTAGTCAAAAAAAAAAAAAAAAATCTATAGACTACCGGAAACTCGGGGCTTTTCGTCCCTCTCTTCCAGATCGTCAAGCATGGTGCAATTGCCTAAAAACAAGACCTCACCTTAGTCCAAAGTTCCTTTAAATTCTTTCAAAAAGATCACAACTATGTAGAAATTTCAAAGTTTCTTGAAAGCAAAATCCTCTTAAAGAAGGTTCTTCTTGGACTAATAGACTTTTAAGACTCAATTCAGTAACATTATTTCTTTTTAGACTGTTTATTAATTCTCTCCTTTGATTTTCATATTCTTCCCAATTAAGAAGCACATGTGACACTGTTTCTTTCACATTGCAATGAACACAGTTCGGAGAATTTACTTTTTTCATTTTGAATAAAGGAATCGTTTAATAAAATTGAGCCCGTTCTGAGTCTGGTGATACAGATAATATTCCTTCTGGTCAAACCAAAGTTTCGAAAGGGAGAAATCTCATTCTGAATCATGCTTCGATGATTGAATCTCCCAGATGTAACACTGCAGTAACGGAAATGACTTTTTGCGGTTTACTCCAGATGTAGAACTGCAGTAACCTTAAAATGACGTTGAAATGTGTCGTTTAATTTTTTCTTGATTAACTTCTTGAGGTGTGTATTTCCCATGTAGGAGTAGAGGGATTTTTCACGCAAGAGTGCTGCTTTTGCCAAAAGGTCAGCGAATACGTTATCCTGGATCCCCACATGTGCAGGGATCCATTGCAGTATAAATTCTGCACCATGTTTCATGATGATTACTGAGGATTTTAATATGCTCTGAAAAATTATATTATTTGCTGGATCGACAGAGGTCACCTTCAAGGAATGTAAAGAACCGCTGTCTGTTAATAAAACTATTTTTTTGGTGTGACTGTTTAATGCACCATTTAAATGCCAAGTCAATGGAGTACAATTCCGAGGTGAGAACGGAAAACACGGATACTTCAAATAATTTACTTGAACATTCTGCAGGTAGCATTATGAAAAATAAATATCTTAAATATACCAGAAATAATAATCATGAATTTTACTTTGTTTTTTTCATTACTTATGGTAAATTAAAAAATAAAGCCTGTTTAAGCTGCAGCCGAGTTTAGGTTAACTTATTGTGAATCGCAAAGAAAAATCTCATTCATCCTTACAGCCAAAAAGATGTATATCTAGAAGAAAAAAATGCAGATAGACAACAAATTAAAATCAGTAACTTGTTTTTAATAAAGATATTATAAAAATTTAACACTCTCTCATTTAATAACATTAATTTACAATAGGCCTGGATCTAGGAAAAAAGAAAGGGATGGGGTTGGGGTGAGAAGGCAAGAATCATTCGAACGGAATAAAAGGAAGAGAGGGAATCCCTGCTTGCCTGTGATTATGCACCAGATAGTTGAATGTCTAATAGTAGTTCGGAGAATGGGGCGGGGGTGGCTCAGTCCAGGCGCGTAATCTGTAGTTCCCAGGTTCGAGTCCCAGCTGGGTCAGCGTTGAGATTTATCTCCACACAATTCCCCGCCCTGCCCACGGTCAGTAGGGGACACCGATGGGCTTGGAAAGGCCGCCGTCCGTCCGTTTGATGGGACGTTAAGCCGTGGCCCCATGTGCGGGAGAGCCATACCCTGTGCACGTTAAAGAACACGCTGGATGGCCTTGATGGGAAACTACCATCTGTCTCCCAACAGCTGTTCCAGTGGGTCCCCTCCCCCAACCTTCTCTGAGCCTTCGGGGTCCATGTGACCTGGCCATTTAGCCCATGGTGTGCAAAAAAGTGCCGCTCAGAGGTAAAACAATCCAATCCAAAGTATAGCAGACAAAATGCGCTTTGTTTAAAAGAAAATTCTGAAGAGGAATTCTGAAAATACTGAGAATGTCTGGGATTTGTGACCATCAGGATCATTTTATACTAATTGATAGAATATTGGTGTTTTATGTAATTAGTGAAGAAATTGTTTATGATTTATGCAATTTTCCTGTCTTAGTTAATAAATCAGTTCATTTATAGCTTATTTATTTATATCGAATTCACGTTCCGTTGCCAAATATCCAAATAGAACAGAAAATGTGCAAAAATACTTTTATTCACATTTTGTGTTTTTAAATACGTGTGATATTAGTTATATATTCTATTACATGACATTGATAAAGAATTCGGCTAAACTATTTGTGAGGAGACTTCAATATTCGTGTAAAAAATAGGACATAAAAAAGGATAAAAGTGATATTTTCCGTTGATATTTTTGTATTATTAAATCAGTTAACTTTTCATAGCTGACTACAACTACCTATGAGAAATTTAGTCACATTATTAGAAATGTTATTATTATTTAATTTTAGATACCCAAGTTGACAAAATCTGTAGAAGGTCCAGAATGGTTTATGCGGAAGCGGAGATTGATATAAAATTGTGAAGGCGTAACTCTGACTATACAATTAAATTGCCATTCTGTGATCATCAATCATTCAGTCACCATCATCTGATAATCTAGTAAAATTTCATTTTTCAATTACAAATTTCGACTCTTAGTGAAGTGATGCATCTATTCCGGCAAGTATTTCACAGAGCACTTTCCTATATATAATTATTATTCCCTCTTTCTATCATTCGATGCACCTAAATTGAAAAAGTCATTAGTACCATGCTTCGGAATTTCGAATGTTGCGCGAAACGATAACGTAAGAACTGTTTACTGTGAGGGTGAAGTTGCCATTCAACGAAAACCAATCTTCTCATAATCGGTTAAAGATTCATTTCAATTTATAGGGTGAGTTAACGATCTGGCCACCAGACTGATTTAAAAAGTTAGCCTATTATTATCGTAGATAAGGCAAAAATATCTGAAATAGAATTTATCGGATATTTTTGCATTATCAGATATTTTTGCCTCAGAGAGACAACTGGTAATGTTAACAATAAAGTTGTTTCCAACCTGAAATTTATAGTTTATTTTTTCAATTATGTTTGTCGACTTAATACATGACTCTAATTCTTTCCCTATCAGAACATTTGCTGCTAAAAATAAAAATAAATAAACCTTTAAAAAATAATAATAAATAACTTTTATGTTGAATTTCGTACTCCTTCTGTTTGACTTCCGCCACATTTTTTTTATTCTAATATTATTTCCTCATAGTTCTTCAAATTTTAAATTTTGCTTTTCTAACTCAAATTGAGATAAAAAATAGTCCCGCGTGGCTGACTGAAACGTTGAATATCTTTTTTGAAAATGTGTTGTTTCTAAGGATCTCACTAGAGCTATTACTATCCCTATTTTCTAAAAACGGTGATCGTAATTCTTATGATAATTACATAGGAATTAGTTTACTTTCTGTTAGAGGTAAAGTTTTTCCATGGTTACACTTAATAGACTTAACTATTTGGTAATCGACAACTCCGTGATGAACAATGTGCATTCAGAAGTGGTAGGGGATGTATTAATAAAATATATTCACTTGGGCAGATTCTTGAGAAATGTTTAGTTTCAGAAACCTTTGGTTAGTAGCTTTGTAGATTTTTAAATGGCTTTTGACTCTTTTGATCGACATTATTTGTGGTTGATTGTTAGATCATATGGAATACCTGACAAGTTAGTGTAATGAAAGCTCTCTATAAAAAAACTGAGTCGTGGGTGCGAGTTGGTAAGGCTTCTATCGATTGGTCTGGTATTGCTAGTGGAGTTAGACAAGAGTGCATTTTGTCACCTTTTCTCTTTAGTTTTGTTATTAGTTATGCAATGCGAAATTCTTTGCAAGGGAAAGATTTTGGCCTCAAATGGTCTACAGATTTAAAACATTTTTATTTAGATTATGCTGATGATTTGGCCCTGTTGTCTGATGATGTTGATGAGATGAATTCGTTCATTAGGGCTCTTGATGAGACTGGTAATAGAGTAGGTTTGTGATAAACAGAGAAAAAACTAAAGTGATGAAAATTGGGCAGGCAGATGGTATTTCAGTCGCTTTGAATTTCTGAACTATTGTGTAAGTGTATCAGTATAATTATCCTGGGGATTATGTTGTTTGGGTTGTTGTTTTACCTCTGAGCGGCACTTTTTTGCACACCATGGGCTAAATGGCCAGGTCACATGGACCCCGAAGGCTCAGAGAAGGTTGGGGGAGCGGACCCACTGAAACAGCTGTTGGGAAACAGATGGTAGCCTCCCGTCAAGGCCATCCAGCGTGTTCTTTAACGTGCACAGGGTATGGCTCTCCTGCACACGGGGCCACAGCTTAACGTTCCATCCGACGGACGGCGGCCTTTCCAAGCCCATCGGTGTCCCCTACTGACCGTGGGCAGGGCGAGGAATTTTGCGGTGATAAATCTCAACGCTGACAAAGCTGGGACTCGAACCTGGGAACTACAGATTACGAGCCTGGCGCGCTACCGACTGAGCCACCCCCGCCCCTGGGGATTATGTAACAGATACTGGTGATGTGACACATGACACATATAGAAGAATAGAAATTGTCGCTGGGACTTTTAAGAATCTGTGGAGATTGTGGAAAAATAGGCGTATACATATAAAGACAAAAATTAGGCTGTATAATAGTCTGCTTCTTTCTAAGGTTAGAAATGGTAGCGAAACATGAACCCTTTGTAAGCAAGACCAAAAGAAACTTGATGCCTTTGATTCTAGATGCTTACTCAGTATCTTGGGCATTTGGTGGTTTGATTTTGTAAGCAATTATGAGGTTAGAAGAAGGAGTCATCAACCTCCTTTGAGCAACGTTTTATGGAGAGAGAGAATGCTTTGGTTTGGCCGTGTTGCCCGTATGCACAACTGCAGATTGGCATACAAGATATGAATAGTGGTCCTAAAAGCTTCAAGAAAATAGGGAGACTTGGATGCGATGGGCAGATAATGTCAAACAGGATCTTGTTAGAATTGGACTAAAGTGGCCAAATGCAGCAGCTGAACCTCAGAACAGACACGTCTGGAAAGAAAAATTATTACACAGTATGGTAGAACCTCCATAGCCCATGACTGTATGAGGATTTTGTATGTATGTATGTATGTATGTATGTATGTATGCTTCATAGTTAGAATAAACATGATCCAATCCCTCACAATCGTCTACATATATTTGATCAATAAAAATAGAAAATTTGAGTTTTATCTATTTATTTAAGCATGCTTTTTATCAAGGGTGCAAAATATTTCCGAAAAGAGTTTTCACCAAAAAATTACAAATTTTTTTATTAAGAAGTGAACGTTAATATGTAATAAATTGTTTCGTTAAAATGATTTTATTAATACCTTCCGCTTCCCTTTTTTATCGAATTTCACTCTAACGAATATATTTTGGCAATCCGCATGACTTGGTCATATTAAGTATAGGAACTCAGCAAACTTTAATCTTTAGATATGAACACTGATAATACGTTCTTTTCACAAAATTATTTTTCACAGTTCATGATAGGCTTAATAACGGAACCTTTTGTTACATACTTATTTTATGACTAAATGTTACGCCCCTGTGGCCTAGGCGTCCATCGAACACCACCTAGAAGGCCGTACCACTAAATTATGACGTCAGCATTAGTAGAACCCATATAGGATAACAGGATAACGGAAGTAAAGGAAAATTAACAGCCTGGATTGGCTACTTGCAATCCCAAGTCCGTAGTCGGTAAGTAAAAAATCCTACTAAGCATAATAGTTCAATGTAGCAGAATAACTAGAAAGAAAAAAAAAAAAAATCTAGATTATTTTTATGATCCTGTGTCCAATTTTATTACTGGTAGATTTATTAGTAATATTTAATGTTAATTTCTATTTTTAAATATACATTATTTAGAAAATAAATTAATTATATATATATATAATAAAAATAATAAATAAATACACCTTCAAGCCGCTGCTTGCCACAGAGGTCTGACAGGAGCTTGTCAGTTTATATGCCACAGTAGGAGATCTGAGAGGATGGCAGGACCTCAGCAGAAAAACGACACACAAATCCATGCCTCGAACCCAGGTCCCTTAGATCAGTAGCCAAGCGTGCTAACCACTCGGCCACATATAAGCCTTTCAATAATACTAAAGTATTCTTTTAGTATTCCTTATAAAGGAGAATTTTGTAAATAAAAATTAGTTTAGGGTTTACTATTAAAATCAACCCGTAATAATAATAGAAAAAAAATTATTTCTAGAATTTTAACTCAACTATGCTGACGTCATGACATACTGATACGGCCTTCTGTTATAGGTGGTGTTGGCCAACTTCCCCCCCCTTCCCTAGATCCCCCGCTTTTGGCACGTTCGCTCCCTCCTTCCAGAGAAGTGAGTCATCAGATCCCTTACTAGCGGGGCTGGTCAGCAATACCTTAAAATTTCGAATGTTACACAAAACATTATGAAAAGTTAATCTTTTGTCCATTATACGAATCAAAGTTTTAATAAAAATAATAATCTTTATTTTTCTGGCATCACATTTACATTTAAAGCAATGAAACAACACATAATTAATGAATATGATCCTACGAAGCCAGGGGCTTATCTGCAGGAAATTATACATTATATGTATCAGTTCTATTGTATATAATGAAATAATTTAAATAAAAAAAAACAAATAAATACCCCCTCAAGCAGCTGCTTGCCACAGAGGTCTGACAGGAGCCTGTCAGTTTATATGCCACAGTAGAAGGTCTGAGAGGATGGCAGGAATCAGCAGAAAAACGACACAAACAGCTATGCCTTACCCGGGGCTCGAACCCAGGTCCCGTAGATCAGTAGCCAAGCGCGGTAACCACTCGGCCACGGAACGGCTGAAATAATTTATAACAATAAAAATTAAACAATACCTTCACGAGCAACTGCTTGCCATAGAGGTCTGACAGGAGCCTATCAGTTTATATGCCATAGTAGAAGGTCTGTGAAGATGGCAGGACCTCAGCAGAAAAACGACACGAACATCCATGCCTTACCCGGGGCTCGAACCCAGGCCTCTTAGATCAGTAGCCAAGCGCAATAACCAATGTCAAAAAATATGTGATTTCATAAAATATAGATGATTATCAAATAAATAAGTATAAAAATATTAAAAAGATATTAATTTGAAAAATATAAATATCGAAAGATTATTTTTCTATGTTTTCAAATGACGGATTTTTTTCTTTTCTTTACAATCAAATCATGGCATACCTTTGAAGCTGTAATAGATATCGTGGGATTGAATTAAAGATGAATGATACTTGGTACGCTCAAGTATTTTTACCATATATGTTAATGATTTTAAGCAATAAGTAGTATCGCTTAGTGCTCAGTATTCTTGGTGGATGTAGAGAGCATTTTTCACTTTTGAACTCTTTATTAAAGTAATATTTTAGAATTATGAGTTGGGTTGTTTTACCTCTGAGCGGCACTTTTTTGCACACCATGGGCTAAATGGCCAGGCCACAAGGACCCCGAAGGCTCAGGGAAGGTTGGGGGAGGAGACCCATTGGAACAGCTGTTGGCAGACAGATGGTAGCCTCCCGTCAAGGCCATCCAGCGTGCTCTTTAACGTGCACAGGGTATTGCTCTCTCCCCCACACGGGGCCACGGCTTAACGTCCCATCCGACGGACGGCGGTCTTTCCAAGCCCATCGCTGTCCCCTACTGACCGTGGGCAGGGTGAGGAATTTTGCGGAGATAAATCTCAACGCTGACCCAGCTGGGACTCGAACTTGGGAACTACAGATTACAAGCTTGGAGCGCTACCGACTGAGCCACCCCCGCCCAATTTAGAAATATGATAAACTTGTATAAATCGTTGACTGGTAGGATGGCTAACTTAAAAAATCTTTCCTTCTTGAGGCTGGTGCTTCTAATAGGGTTAGAAATCAATATTGTTTTTAAAATACTGGTTTGTATTCTAAAAATGCGGTCAATGTGGGAGGAGTAAGTTCAACCACAGACTGATACGTCATATCGAATAATAGATTCGCAGAAAGATTTGTACACTAACACATAAGTTAGTAGGAACTGAAGTCTGTAATTTTTAGATTATATAAGCACATCTTCCAAGCCTGTCACAAACGTTATTAATATGGATCTTATATCTGAAATAATAGGGGGCGGGGGTGGCTAAGTCGGTAGCGCGCCAGGCTCGTTATCTGTAGTTCCCAGGTTCGAGTCCCAGTTGGGTCAGCGTTGAGATTTATCTCCGCAAAATTTCCCCGCCTTGCCCACGGTCAGTAGGGGACACCGATGGGCTTGGAAAGGCCGCCGTCCGTCGGATGGGACGTTACGCCGTGGCCCGTGTGCGGTAGAGTCATACCCTGTGCACGCTAAAGAACACGCTGGATGGCCTTGACGGGAGGCTACCATCTGTCTCCCAACAGCTGTTCCAGTGGGTCCCCTCCCCCAACCTTCTCTGAGCCTTCGGGGTCCATGTGACCTGGCCATTTAGCCCATGGTGTGCAAAAAAGTGCCGCTCAAAGGTAAAACAACCCAACCCAATCCTTTCGTTTTAGCGGATTTTTTTAACTATTCAGGAAAATTGCTTGAAATATGCACACGTATAATAATTTGTGTTTTCCATTACGCTTACTAGGATTCTCTAAAGAGGGGAATTATGGAGCTTTCCCCCCTAAATCCTTCCCTTCTATATTGTAATTGTTAGTCTTCTATCGATCGTAACAAGTTATGTAGGAAAAGAATCACATATCGCGCCAGGTGAGTCATTGGCATTTTCTTTATTGATTATCAGTCATTTGATCCGGGGGCCTGTCGCCAGCGCGCCAGGCTCGTAATCAGCAGTTCCCAGGTTCGAGCAAAACCACTTTGATACACCAGGCATGAAGAGTGTTGAACAAAAGGAGGAAAAAAAGGAGAGAATATTAATTATACGGAAATTTTTAAGTAATATACTTTATTGAAAATTTAAGTTAAAGCTTTTAATTTAAAACCGGTTAAAAAATTTATTGGTCACGATTTTCATAAAATATTTAAGAATATTATAAAAATAATTTCAAAATATTTAAAAAGTAAGTAACCAGTTGGGTAGGGCTAGTAGTAACAGTTGTGTTTTTAGGAAGCAGATGAATTTTAAACTCCTGTATTTTTGAAAATTAGTTCTTCTCTTACTGCAGTGTCCAGGCCTATTGCATGAAGGTGGCTTTGGTTAAAGTCTCAGCTGGGTCAGCTTTGGGATTTATCTCCGCAAAACTCACCGCCTTGCCCTCGATCAGTGGGACGGGGGTGGCTTAGTCGGTAGCGCGCCAGGCTCGTAATCTGTAGTTCCCAGGTTGGAGTCCCAGCTGAGTCCAGCGTTGAGATTTATTCTCCGAAGATTTATTATCCGATTGAGATTTATTATCCGAAGGCTCAGAGGAGGTTGGGTCCCCTCCCCGAACCTTCTCTGAGCCTTCGGGGTCCATGTTACCTGGCCATTTAGCTCATGGTGTGCAGAAAAAGTGCCGCGCAGAGGTAAAACAACCCAACCCAAACCCTCGATCAGTGGAAAATACTGAGGAGCTTGAAAAATCCGGCGTCCGTAGTATACGAGATTAATACGTGGCTCCGTGTGTGGGAGAGAACGTATCCTGTGCACGTCAAAATAAAATAAATTTAATAGTAATGCATTTTTGGAGGGTGTTCTATTTTGGGTTGTAACAAAGAAATTTTTTTATTACCGATCGGGAATTTAATTTCTAAGGAAATGTTTACTAAACCAAGTTCTGTTGCCATTGTTGTTCTGTTAGGATTGCTGTAAGAATAAAATTCATCAATGATTATAAATATTTGAAACGGAAATTTGTAATAAATCTAAATGTTGAAATACGATATAAGGCAAATAATTAATACATGTAATCAAACCATCATAATTCTGAATATCTTGAAATTTAATTGTGTTATACATTACCGTTTTATTTATAGTGATTATAATTTCATAAAATAATTATTAGCTTTAATTCACCGTATGTTCACAAGCTTTCGGTAATCGAGAATGAATCCAAAAAGGATATTCTCTATACAAAAGCAATAAAAGCTATACTGACTCCAACCAGGCTGCAAATGAGCAGCTCATAGATTCGAACACGCTAGATGGCTTTGACGGGAGGCTCCAATCTGTCTCAAAACAGTTGTTCCAGTGGGTCTCCTCTCCCAACCTTCTCTGAGCTCTCGGAGTCCCTGAGACCAGGTCATTTAGTGCCCATGGTGTGCAGAAAAATCATTGCGCAGAGATAAAATAACCAACGTTAAAGAACACGTTAGACGTCCTTGATTGAGGCTACCATTTCTCTTCAAAAATCTGTCCAGTGGATTCCCTCCTTCAGTCATCTCTGAGCCTATGGGTTTCTTGCAACAAAAAAATTGCCTTTTAGAGGTAAAACCATCCTGAACATCCATCGATGCTGTTCTTTAACATGTAATTAGTTTGGCTTTAACAAATTTATCGAAAAATACAGGAAAAGTTCTTAAGGTTAACAATACCCCCCCCCCCCGTCAATTCCCCTTGCCAGCATTCTGAACGAAAAAGGGGGGCATTGGTCCCTTTCAACCTAACCATAGGTAGCATTGAATTTTTATTCAACTTCGTGCGCGATTTTAATGAAATAAAGAAGTAGTAATAAGTTACAGAAACATTTTGCTCTTAGAGAGACAAAGAAGTACCAATGTGGAAGGGACACCGATGGGCTCGGAAAGGCCGCCGTCCGTCGGATGGGACGTTAAGCCGTGGCCCTGTGTGCGGGAGAGCCATACTCTGTGCACGTTAAAGAACAATCTGTCTCCAAGCTGGATGGCCTTGAAGGGAGGCTACCATCTGTCTCCCAACAACTGTTTCAGTGGGGCCCTTCCCCCAGTGGGCCTTCTCTGAGCCCTCGGGTCCATGTGACCTTGCCATTTAGCCCATGGAGTGCCACTATGAGGTAAAACAACACAACCCAAACCAATCCTTTCGTTTTAGAGGAGTTTTTTAAATATTCAGGAAAATTGCTTGAAAATTGCACACGTATATTAATAATTTGTGTTTTCCATTACGCTTACTAGGATTCTCTAAAGAGGGGAATTATGGAGCTTTCCCCCCTAAATCCGTCCCTTCTATATTGTAATTGTTAGTCTTCTATCGATCGTAACAGGTTATGTAGGAAAAGAATCACATATCGCGCCAGGTGAGTCATTGGCATTTTCTTTATTGATTATCAGTCATTTGCTCTGGGGGCCTGTCGGTAGCGCGCCAGGCTCGTAATCAGCAGTTCCCAGGTTCGAGCAAAACCACTTTGATACACCAGGCATGAAGAGTGTTGAACAAAAGGAGGAAAAAAAGGAGAGAATATTAATTATACGGAAATTTTTAAGTAATCTGCTTTATTGAAAATTTAAGTTAAAGCTATTTAATTTAAAACCGGTTAAAAAAATTTATTGGTCACGATTTTCATAAAATATTTGAGAATAATATAAAAATAATTTCAAAATTTTTAAAAATAAGTAACCAGTTGGGTAGGGCTAGTAGTAACAGTTGGGTTTTTAGGAAGCAGATGTAATTTAAACTGCTATATTTTTGAAAATTAGTTCTTCTCTTACTGCAGTGTCCAGGCCTATTGAATGAAGGTGGCTTTGGTTAAAGTCTCAGCTGGGTCAGCTTTGGGATTTATCTCCGCAAAACTCCCCGCCTTGCCCTCGATCAGTGGGACGGGGGTGGCTTAGTCGGTAGCGCGCCAAGCTCGTAATCTGTAGTTCCCAGGTTCGAGTCCCAGCTGGGTCAGCTTTGAGATTTATCTCCGCAAAACTCCCCGCCCTGCCCACGGTCAGTAGGGGACACCAATGGGCTTGGAAAGGCCGCAGTCCGTCGGATGGGACGTTAAGCCATGGCCCCGTGTGCGGGAGAGCCATACCCTGTGCACGTTAAAGAACACGCTGGATGGCCTTGAAGGGAGGCTACCATCTGTCTCCAAACAGCTGTTCCAGTGGGTACCCTCCCCCAACCTTCTCTGAACCTTCGGGGTCCATGTGACCTGGCCATTTAGCCCATTTTGTGCAAAAAAAGTGCCGTTCAGAGGTAAAACAGCCCAACGTTAAAGAACACGCTGGATAAGAAGCTCAGGAGAGGACGTGACTAATTTTACATACACTCTGACTCTGATAAATGTTCGTTTCCAAAATTTCCCCATCGTGAGTTACCGTCATAATTTCTTTTCGTTTAGAGAGAAAATATCAAGGAGTAATCAAAATTATTCTCCTTAGTAAAATCCAATCAACAAATTTTTTTTAACATTTTGAACACTCTAAAATATTTAATATATTATAATAAATTGAGACTTAACTGTCAATGTACGATAACATGTTCTATATAATTATATTTTATTCAATTCTACATATTTTCAATAAATATCATATAGAGTTTTCACTTGTATAAATGTTCAACAGATGGCAGCAGGCACTTTCTGTATCAACCAAAAAAAAGAATTATAATCTTAGAGCCAAATGGAGAAACCTATAAACATCGCTATGTTGCAGGGAACAAAACCTGCAACACACATTGACTTATATACACCTATCCCTCGATTTAACTGAAGATAGGGGGGCGGGGGTGGCTCAGTCGGTAGCGCGCCAGGCTCGTAATCTGTAGTTCCCAGGTTCGAGTCCCAGCTGGGTCAGCGTTGAGATTTATCTCCGCAAAATTCCCCGCCCTGCTCACGGTCAGTAGGGGACACCGATGGGCTTGGAAAGGCCGCCGTCCGTCGGATGGGACGTTAAGCCGTGGCCCCGTGTGCGGGAGAGCCATACCCTGTGCACGTTAAAGAACACGCTGGATGGCCTTGACGGGAGGCTACCATCTGTCTCCCAACAGCTGTTCCAGTGGGTCCCCTCCCCCAACCTTCTCTGAGCCTACGGGGTCCATGTGACCTGGCCATTTAGCCCATGGTGTGCAAAAAAGTGCCGCTCAGAGGTAAAACAACCCAACCCAACTGAAGATAGGTTCCGAACAAAACCGTGTAAATCGAAATCCGTGTTATCGAAATCAAATCCGTGTAAAACGAAAAAAACACTAAAATGTTCATAATTCAGTTTCGATTTACACGGTTTTGATTTCGATTACACGGATTTCGATTTGCGCGGTTTTGTGCGGAACATATCTCCAGTGTAAATCGAGGGATAGGTGTAATCGTAGGATGATTAAGTGTATTAATTTACATATCAATTTTAAAAATTCTGCAAAATTAAAATAAGCATACAGCGGCTTTTCCAGTTATCGTAAAATGCACTCCTGAATGGGATAAAGTCTCATTGAATAATTTTACGCTAAGCTACCACTGTAGTAGCCCACCCGTGGCCGAATGGTTAGCACGCTTGGCTACTGATCTAAGGGACCGGATTAGGCACGGATGTGTGTGTCGTTTTTCTGCTGAGGTCCTGCCATCCTCTCAGATCTCCTACTGTGCTATATATATTGTCAGGCTCCTGTCCGACCTCTGTGGCAAACAGCTGCTTGAGGGGGTATTTATTTATTTTTTATTATTTACCACTGTAGGCAAATAGCCATGATCGTTAGACAGGCTGAAACACTAATAAAATCCCATTAAATATTCATTAAATATTTGAAGAGTAACACAAACCGTAGTTGTAGCGTGCTAAAACGATTGCACTGCAGATGCGCAGATCGCGCCTTACAGTTGTTTTTGTGGCTGCACAGCAATTTGTCGCGTTCAACTTCGACAAAAATCCGCAGAGCGGCGCCACTTACGCTTGTGCGCAGCTGGGCTTTTTCTCCTTAGACCTTCTTTGGCTGTTACTCGGGCTGCTAGTGTCTCCCCCTTCTTCCCCATTTCCCACTTTCGTTCTTGCACTTTTCTTTACCTCTGATTTCTTGCTCACACAGGAAATAAATCCCTTTCCTTTAATTTCATTATCACCTGATAACTCACGCTCTCGTCACATGACTGCATCCACAGCTAGGTCAGCACTGAGATTTATCTCCGCAAAATTCGCCGCCCTCCCATGGTCAGTAGGGGACACCGATGAGTTTGGAACTCCTATGATAGCCTTCCTTACAAAGGAAGTGCTATCATAGAAGTAATGCCACCTATAATAGAAAGCCAACGTACAAATTTCTGACGTCACTCAGATAGTCGTCCTCTGGACATTTCTTTTATTTTTGATTCTATTATTATTACTGGTGGACTCTTGTGTTAATGTTTATACAAATGTTTATACATAAATATATTTTATTTAGACCGAAAATTATTCGTATTTATTATGAAACAAAAAAATACTAATTAGTACAAATAAATTTTCTCCTAAACAGAATATTTTTATAGATAAATATTAGTATGAAATTTAGTACAGTATCTACCAGTAGTAATATTAAACCTGAAAGTATAAGAAGCTTCTCTGTAGTAGGATCAAAGAAGGTCTAGTGGCGCCGTTCTGCGGAATTTTACCGAAGCTGAACGTGGCAAATTGATGTGCATGCACGAAAACAACTGCAAGGGGCGATCTGCGCATGCGCAGTGCAATCATTTTTAGTCCACTGCAGCTGTGGTTTGTCTTACTCTTGGTATATTTATTGCGATTTAATCAGTGTTTCAACCTGTGTAACACCCATGACTGTTTGGCATAGTGATAGCTGACCCTAAAGTTATTCAATGAGTATTTTATCCCGTCCAGGAGTATATTTCACGATACTTGGAAAAGCCGTTGTATTTTATTTTGAGTAATTTTGCAGAATTTTTAAAATTAATATGTAAATTAATACATTTAATCATCTTGCGAACATGTAAGTCAATGTATGTTGCAGTTTTGTGTTCCCTGGAGCATATCGACATATATAGGTGTCTGCAGTTTGTTGTAATAGTAATTTTTTTTTATGGTTGATACGAGAAGTGCCTGCTGCCATCTATTGACAGTTTATACAAGTAAAAACTCGATGTGACTTTAATTGAAAATATCCTAAATTCTATAAAATATAATTAAACAAAACATGTTGTCTCGCATTAAGCCATAAATTTCAATTTATTATAATATATTAAATATAGTAGAAAGTTCCAAATATTAAAATTTTTATGTTGAGCATAGCTACTACTTGTTTTACAAAATGGAGTTTTATTAAGGAAAATCATTTTAACTAATCCTTGTGAAAAGGAAATCATGATGATAAAATATAAGAAATGAACACTTTGAACAGAGTCAAAGTGTATGTAAAATTAGTCACGTGGTGTAAGCCATTGAAAACCTTGCTAGGCGGTGGAAAAATAATGCAAGGAACTGGCTCCTTTCCCTGACTAGGTGGCTTCACTGCAATACACGAATTTGCCATGTTTAGAGGGCGCTGCAATCGAAAAGTTTACATTACGTCTATGGAAGTTAGCTCTCTTCTCCCTTAGACACTCCTTGGTAGGATTAAGCTCACGCTATAAATTTTTTTTGTTCTCTGCTCTATGACTGGTGCCGTGTAGTACAGGTCCTGCATAGTTAGACTGGCCTTCTTGGTGATTCACTGCCATTGGTTCATTCAATCACGTGGTTTAAGGGCGCCATGTTTTGTCGTACCGTGCGACGAATGCCTATGAGTTAGTGTATGTACCAAGTTAAAACTTCTCAGTTGTTATAGTTTTAGATATTTCTACCACTTTTTTTGTCTATGAAAGCTGTCATATTTTATGAATTACTCACTGCGCTGCATTTGGGTGTAAATATTTCACTGAAAGAAATAAATTAAAGAATATTTTTCCGAAAAACTCCATCAGAAGACGAAAATCGGCTGCAAAAGTGAAATGAACTAACTGAAAACCAAAAAAAAATTCTTTTAAGGTTCGTTGGAAAAACGAGCTAATATTTTCACTTTGTCGTCTGCCTATGCCAATATTTGTTCGTCTGTCAGTCCGTCTCTCTGTTAACTTGTCTGTCTGTCTGTCTTCCATCTTGCTGTCCATCTATAGACAATCATTTTTTTTTTACTATTAGGGCTAAATGAATAAATTCGTTTTGGTTTGGATAGGTGTCAAACAAATATTGCGATTCGCAATTTTGAAAAATTTTAATAACTTTAATAGCGCCCTCTAGCGATGGGACAAAATGGAAAATGCTAAAATTTCAAACGAATATTACAAACGATTTATACTGGAAATCTGAAAATTTGTTAGCAGAGTGTTATGGTCAGAAAGTTTACAATGGCAACAAGGCTTTGCCGTCTTAACCAAAAGGAGGTACGAATATGCAACTTTTTTTAAAGAGATAAATGAAACAATATATATATTTGTTTCACAGGCATAACAAAATATTAATGATTTAAACAATATTTGATAATCTCAGCGTTACCTGTAGCAAATTTTCTATCGTCTGTAAATCAATAAATGTTTTTGTGGAAAAAATTTCCCGACATATGGGGTTCGAACCCGGATCTCTCCAGAAATATGCCAGAGTATTCTAACCAGTTGAACTAATGCCAGCTCAGACTTTTTTTCATTAATAATGACTATCACTCTTCCCGTGATTTTTGGGCGCCTCCTTATTGCGCCATCTATGAACTTGGGTGGCAACTGTTTCTTTTTAGTGCTCTGGGTTGGGTTGTTTTACCTCTGAGCGGCTCTTTTTTGCACACTATGGGCTAAATGGCCAGGTCACATGGATCCCGAAGGCTCGGAGAAGGTTGGGGGGAGGGGACCCACTGGAACAGCTGTTGGGAGACAGATGGTAGCCTCCCGTCAAGGCCATCCAGAGTGTTCTTTAACGTGCACAGGGTATGGCTCTCCCGCATACGGGGCCACGGCTTAACGTCCCATCCGACGGACGGCGGCCTTTCCAAGTCCATCGGTGTCCCCTACTGACCGTGGGCAGGGTGGGGAATTTTGCGGAGATAAATCTCAACGCTGACCCAGCTGGGACTCGAACCTGGGAACTACAGATTACGAACCTGGCGCGCTACCGACTGAGCCACCCCGCCCCGATTTAGTGCTTTGAGTAAGATGGAAATAAAGAAGTGATATTACACAATTTACCGTTTCGAATGATTTCAACAATATCTGATAATCTCAGCATTTCCTGTAGACGTTTAAATGTCTATAAATCAATAAATGATTTTTGTGAAAATAGACGGCTTTAGTTCAACAGGTCAGAATATTTTGGCATATTTTTGGAGAGATGATGGTTCGAATCCCTTATGCCGGCGAAATATTTTCCACAAAAATATTAATATTTACATTTTTCGAATTCCAATTGGTTGGAATTTACAGTGTTACAGAGTGCTAAAAGCTATAAATAAAAATTCGAAAGGCCCCGATGGGATTGGAAAAGCCGCCGTCCGTCGGATGGGACCTTAAGCCGTGATCCCGTGTGTGGGAGAGAGCCATACCCTGTGCACGTTAAAGAACACGCTGGATGGCCTTGACGGGAGGCTACTATCTGTCTCCCAACAGCTGTTTCAGTGGTCCCCTCCCCCAACCTTCTCCATGACTTCGGGGTCCATGTGACCTGGCCATTTAGCCCATGGTGTGCAAAAAAGTGCCGCTCAGAGGTAACCCAACCAAACTCGAAAGGCGACCTCTAGCGGTGGAAAAAGCCAGGAAAATACCAAATCTTTAAATAAATATTGCAAACAATCTATTTTTGCTAGAAACTTGAATTTTTGGTCATAGCGTTTAATGATCAAGTGGTTTACACTAGTAGTAATGATTTGCCCCGTTGCAAAATGCAACTTTTCTGCTTTAAGAGATAAATAAAAAACTTTTTTTGTACATTACAGGTACTAATAAAATATTAATATTTTATTTTCTCATTTATACAGTCATTCGAATTTCCACCGTCAAAGAATACTGAAAATGTAAAATAATTAGAAGAACGCATATCGCATCTGGCGCATATGAGAATCTCGTTTTCAAAGAGAATGAAGTTCATCCTTTGCCTACTTTTTCACTCCTTAAAAGTTTTAATCATGGGTTTTCGTGTTGTTTTGGGACGGGGGTGGCTCAGTCGGTAGCGCGCCAGGCTCGTAATCTGTAGTTCCCAGGTTCGAGTCCCAGCTGGGTCACCGTTGAGATTTATCTGCGCAAAATTCGCCGCCTGCCCACGGTCAGTAGGGCACACCGATGGGTTTGGAACGGCCGCCGTCTGACGGATGGGACGTTAAGCCGTGGCCCCGTGTGCGGGAGAGCCATACCTTGTGCACGTTAAAGAAAACTCTGGATGGCCTTGACGGGAGGCTATCTCTATCTCCCAACAGCTGTTCCAGTGGGTCCCCTCTCCCAACCTTCTCTGAGCATTCGGGGTCCATGTGACCTGGCCATTTAGCCCATGGTGTGCAAAAAAGTGCCGCTCACAGGTAAAACAATCCAACTCGTGTTGTTTTTCTGCTGAGGTTCTGCCATCCTCATGGATCATCATCATCCTCATGGAACTGACAGTCTCCTATCAAACCTCTGTACAAACAGCTGCTTGAGGGGTTATTTATTTATTTTTTAATATATGATGAGGGAAATGCACAGAGTGTATTTCATTAGTAATTATAAAATATAAAATGTATTTTTCTTTTAGTTCTTAAATTTAAAAAGTTACTTTTCTTTCGTTCCTCTGAAAATAATGGGCAGATCATTGCAGGCAATGGAATATGTACCACAACAGAACTCTAAAAGCCGAAATTTGTACCATAAACAGATCACTTGAAACATTCGTTAAAAGTTTCGCAATTTCGATATTTAGTGATCTATTCGATATTTCGATATTTAGTGATATAAATTAAAACTACCTTTGAAAATGCGAATTACATTTCATTAGTAACCAACTAAAAAAGAGATTTCCAATTATCTCTTAAAACAAAACCGTTCCGTCTCTTACTACCTTGGGCTTAGGGTCAACTCATTGATCTCCATGGAATTTTCAATTCGGTCACATTCGATGACCAGAATTTCAAATTTCTAGCATAAAAACATCGTTTGCAATATTCGTTTTAAATTTTGGGATTTTTCGATTTTTTTTCTATCGTTAGAGGGTGCAATTATAACTCATGGGAAATTCGCGAAATGTAAATTGCAATATTTCATCAATACCTGCCCAACCAAAAAGAATTTTTAATTTATTTTTAAAAACATACACTTTTCTGTTAAAACAATAGGAAGGGAGGGGAGGGAACGTTTACACAAAAGACTCATCGTTTCGGCATTATGAGTTAAGAGAAGTAAAATTTAAAATCTGAAATATTAGAAGAAATAATATTAAAATAAAAAAATGGTGGAATCTTAAAATAGAAGGCGTACGAAACTTCAGATAAAAGTTATTTATGATTATTTTATAAATATTTATTATTTTTTATTTTTAGCAGCAAATGTTTCTAACAGTGAAAGAATTAGAGTCACGTATTAAGTCGATAAACAAAGTAGAAAAAATAAATGTTATAAATTTCAGGTTGCAAACAACTTTATACTTAACATGGATATTTATGATAAATTTGGTTTCAGATATTTTTACATAATCTACTATAATAATAGGCTAACTTTTTAAAGCAGTCTAGTGATCAGATCGTCAAATCAAACTATTAATTGATTTGTATTTTTAACCGATTATGAGAAGATTTGTTTTCTTTGAATGGCAACTTCACCCTCACAGTAAACAGTTCGTACGTTATCGTTTTGCGCAGCATTGGAAATTTCGAAGCATGGTACTAATGACTTTTTGAACTTAGGTGCATCGGATGATAGAAAGAGGGAATAATAATTATATGTAGGAAAGTGTGCTGTGAAATACTTGCCGGAATAGATGCATCAGTTGACTAAGAGTCGAAATCTGTAACTGAGAAATGAATTTTACTATATTATAAGAAGATTAGTTTTCATTGAATGGCAACTTGATTGAACGGTTACAGTTACTACTTTATAATTTTATTTGAATCTCCGCTTCCGTAGAGACCTTTCTTGAGCATCAACTCAATTATATACATATACCTGATTAAACGAAAATAATAAAATTTCAATCCGTATGTCTAAATTTCATACCGGTAGGTTGTTCCCTATGTAAAGTTAAAACTTGATAACACAAAAATAACAATCGAGAATGTTATTTTTAGTCCATATATTTTTACATGATTATTGAAGTCTCATTACGAATAATTTAGCTGAATTATTTTTCCATGCCATGTAATAGAATATATAACTGATATCACACGTATTCAAAAACACAATGTGTGAATAAAAGTATTTTTACAGATTTTCAATTCTATTTGGATGTTTCGCAACGGAACGTGAATTCCAAATAAATAAACAAACTATAAATGAATTGATTTATTAACTAGGGTAGTGAAATTGAATAAATCATAAACATTTTCTTCACTAATCACACAGAACAAGCAGAGGCTATCAACAGTATAAAATGATTCCAATGATCACAATTTCCATATTTTCTTTTAAACGAAGCGCATTTTTCTGCAATTCAGATAAATTGCTATTTTACTTGAAACTAAAACCTTTCTTATCAGTTAAACATCCAAAACTGATCACTGAAGGTAACACAAACTAAAAGTATCTCGAAAACCGCACTTCTTAATACCAACGCTCACAGATTACGATTGATCTCATTCTTCTACACACAGATTCTTTGAACTACTATTAGATATTCAACTTATCTGGAATATAATCAAAGGCAAGCAGGGAAGAAATAGAATTCTGTTCTTTTGTTTCAACTTCATCGTTCGAACGTAGGTGACGTAATTCTCACTCCGTGCTATACCTCGAGTGGCACGTTGTAACAGTTTCGTTTTCTATTGTTGTACGTGCATGTTCCCTTTCAGTATATTGAAATTGAAGTTTTGTTTATAATACATATATACAAACAAAATCATTCTGAGCCTTGGGTTACGGAGTTTAAACTAGATTATGTAATTTTGTTCGCTAAACGCATCTATCCTGAGCTAGATCTGCTGCACCTGGTTATTGAGACCAATTCTAAGATGGATCTGTTTGACATGTCCGCACATCTCATCCTAAGTCTCTACCCTCTTTCTGAGGCCTTTATGCACACTGTTCGTAACCCTATACGCTAAAATGTGTACGTTAAAGAACACGCTGGATGGCCTTGACGGGAGGCTACCATCTGTCTCCCAACAGCTATTCCAGTGGGTCCACTCCCCCAACCTTCTCTGAGTCTTCGGGGTCCATGTGACCTGGCCATTTAACCCATGGTGTGCAAAAAAGTGCCGCTCACAGGTAAAACAACCCAACCCAATCAGTCATGTATAGGAAACTATGACGTCTACCACCTATCTTAACATTATTGCAGACCAGATACATCCTCTAATGGCAACGGTATTCACCTCTAGTAGTGTCTTTTATCAGTTGTGTTGGGTTGTTTTACTTCTGAGCGGCACTTTTTTGCACACCATGGGCTAAATGGCCAGGTCACATGGACCCAGAAGGCTCACAGAAGATTGGGGGAGGGGACCCACTGGAACAGCTGTTGAGAAACAGATGGTAGTCTCCCGTCAATGCCATACAGCGTGTTCTTTAACGTTGGGTTGTTTTACCTCTGAGCGGCACTTTTTTGCACACCATGGGCTAAATGGCCAGGTCACATGGACCCCGATGGCTCAGAGAAGGTTGGGGGAAGGGACCCACTGGAACAGCTGTTGAGAGACAGATGGTAGTCTCCCGTCAAGGCCATCCAGCGTGTTCTTTAACGTGCACAGGGTATGGCTCTCCCGCACACGGGGCCATGGCTTAACGTCCCATCCGACGGACGGCGGCCTTTCCAAGCCCATCGGTGTCCCCTACTGGCCGTGGGCAGGGCGGGGATTTTTGCGGAGATAAATCTCAACGTTTACCCAGCTGGGACTCGAACCTGGGAACTACAGATTACGAGCCTGGCGCGCTACCGACTGAGCCACCCCCGCCCCTACCGTAGGGAAGGAAAACCTCAGATGACGTGAATGTGAAGAACTCTGGGAAAGAAAATATGTTGCAATTTGTATTTGTAACTAATATCCTGTTAATATATTTAATCGGAAGTGATTTTTGCGAACAAAATCATACAGATTCGAATTTAAAATTCACAAAATATATAATGATTTTACCTCTGTATACCGTAATGACTAAAACACTAGATTTCTTTAAATTTCTTTTACACATGATTTATTTATACTAGAAGTTTGAAATTTTGGTGGTGGAATGTGAATGTTGCCAAGTTCCCTTTCAAAACAATGGTGACCCATAGATTTTTGTTTTAAAATAATTTTTTACAGTGATAATTTAAAAATTAAGTTAAAAATTACAAAATTTTGCAAAAAAAAAAGCACACAAACCGAGAAATGAGGCGCGAAGAGCAAGAGGAAGATAGGTAATAAAAGCAGTTACAGTTCGGACAAATCTTGACAGTTTCTTCAAGCATGCGTTACTACGCTCGAAGAGAATTTCTACTTCTGGTTCAAGTTTGGGCAGTTTTTTGGATTTGAGTGCCATTATTCCTGGATCCGCCTTCGAATATTTTTAAGTCGCCTATCGAAAAAGAAAAAATGTGTCGTGCTCTTTTTCATTTTTTAATAAATGTTTCAAAGTAAAATATCTGCAATATATTTTTAGTTAAAGACTCAAATTTCAGTGTTGTTTGATGAATAAGACTCTATTTCTAATTTTAGTAACAGTGGGTTATACCAATCAACACTAGAAATCATAAGTAAATAAGCATATCTTTGAAATTAATCATCTCAAATTAATTTTTATTTTTGTAGCAAGATTCGGAATGACTTTAAGAGGTAACGAAAAATATTAGAAAACTCGTGTAATACGTCACAAATATTCTCACAAATTCATATCTAGCGTTCGATTGTTTCGAAAGAATTCCATAAACACGAAACAGAATCCATTGTCAATATTGTTTATTGGGCTAATAATATGAATTGTTTAGATTATCCGCTGCTGGTTTCCTTTGAGTGCAAGGCGACTTCCTCTTCTAACATCTTTCCATCGAAAGGTCATCTTCCACCTCAGCCATATCATTTAGGAAGGATCGTGCTGGACTTTACCTCAACAGCAACATACTCTGTTCTTCGGCAACAAGGTACGAAATCAATTCTTTCTCTGACTTCAATGTACTCAATTTTATATCTAATCAATCATTTTTCCGTTTGACTTAGATAGTAGGGGAAGTTGTGGATTGTCCATTAGTCCTTCGAAAACTCCCCGATAACACAGACCTTAAGTTTGGCATTACATTTGAAGTGCCGAATTCAACACCTACATATTCACACTTTACTGTATTACAGAATAATCAATAAATACCGCCTCAAGCAGCTGTTTGCCACAGAATAGAACTGTTAATGAAATCAAAAATATAATTGTCCTCAAAACTATTCTCATACGGTAATAATACGGTAATACAAAACTATATTCATATGGTAAAATAGTTTATAGAAGATTTATGTCGCGAGAGAAATACATATAATTGTTTTATATTTCGTAGCGTATGAGTGTAATAAATTTCAAATATGTAAATCAGTCTCGTTTCTAAATATTTAAGCGGTTAAAGGTTTCTAATTGCTTATCAAAGTGTAATTCACCGTTGGTTAAAATGGCTTTGAATGTAAATTTTATTGCCCTTCTCACAGCTAGCAATCTCCTTTGCTCAAAATGCTGCAGTGTCATACCACTTTTCGCGGAATATTGCATTCGTATACCACTGTTCGCGGAATAATGCCTCGGTTTCGTTGCCGGATTCCAAAAACATTGTTCTTTTATTAATATGTCGTTATATTATTCTTTCATCTTTCTGCCTTTTTCTCTCTTCCATTCGAACATTTCAAATAATTTTTAGGTATTTTTCCACTTAAAAGTGAGGCCCACCTTGAGCAAGTGGTTATTATGTTGCTGCGGTTAAGTGATTGTACGAATTGAATATGCAATTATACGAGCATTACGTTAATCCGTCCCTAGCTACTGCTATTTACTGAGCAGGGGTGGTTCAGGTGAAACCGCGCCAGGCTCGTAATCTGCAGTTCCCAGATTCGGGTCCCAGCTGGGCCAGGGTTCAGGTTTATCTCCGCAAACTGCCGCCCTGCCGTCGTTCAGTAGGGGGACAGCAATGGTCTTGGAAATGCCACCGTCCGTCGTATGAAACATAAAGCCGTGGCTCAGTGTGCAGCAGAGCCATACCCTCTGCACTTTAAAGAACACACTGGATGACCTTGATGGGAGGTTATCAACTGTCTTCTAACAGTTGTTCAACTAACATATTAACCTTCTCTGAGTCTTCGGGGTCCTTATGACCTGGCAATTTAGCTAATTGTGTGCAAAAAATGACGCTTGAAGGTAAAACAACCCAACTGCCATTTAGCTCAATGTTTGAAAATTTACTCCAACATAAAGAAATGTTCCCTTTAAATTTTGGGGAATGTATCTAACTTTGAACAGATTTAACAAACGTTGATACTTTAAAAGAGAGTTTCCATTCACGTTTCATAATTACCGTCACCTTTTTAAATTAAATATATTTTTTCATCTCTCATCATTATAAGCGTAAAATCTCTTTGGGTAACTCTTCGTTGGCTGTTCTTTCTCCATTCATTTGGTTGATATCTAGTGCCAATTAAAAATAATAAATAATAGTTAACCATATTTTTCTAATACTTAAATCGCTTTACTCTTCTTATTAATAAGAACTTCTCATTTTCTTAATTTTCGAACAATAAAATCATTTACATAAAGCGTGTATATTTTTAAGGTTTTTTGTTTAAAAAAAAATGGAAATCCTAGTTTTGTTAATGTTCTGAAATATGTCAAGTATATTAGCTATTCCTTTAATGTTTTGTGCTTGTTCTTTCAGTTCAGATGACAATAGTTTCTGCAAGTTCCGGTAGGAGTCATCAGGACCATTCCGGTGAAGGGAAGAATATGAATATGGCTGACAATTAAGGTATGTCTATAAATAATTTTCGATTATTGGACCAATTTTAATCACCTTTATAGGATAGCATCCCCTGGATGGCTTATATCTGTCCATAAACTTAGATTAAGGTTCGGTTGGGTTGTTTTACCTCTGAGCGGCACTTTTTTGCACACCATGGGCTAAATGGCCAGGTCACATGGACCCCGAAGGCTCAGAGAAGGTTGGAGGAGGGGACCCACTGGAATAGCTGTTGGGAGACAGATGGTAGCCGTTCGTCAAGGCCATCCAGCGTGTTCTTTAACGTGCACAGGGTATCGCACACGGGGCCACAGCTTAACGTCCCATCCGATGACGACGGCCTTTCCAAGCCCATCGGTGTCCCCTACTGACCGTGGGCAGGGCGGGGAATTTTGCGGAGATAAATCTCAACGCTGACCCAGCTGGGACTCGAACCTGGGAACTACAGATTACGAGCCTGGCGCGCTACCGACTGAGCCACCTCCGCCCCCCTTAGATTAAGGAATAAGTTATTTTCAGATAACTGGAGGAGCAGGCTTAATCCTCGAGTTGGGTGGAAAGTGTGAAGAAGGACCTTCGTAGAAAGGACGGTTGCGGTGCCGAAGTGCAATAGGTGTTACTTAGATAGACATGTTTATCTAAATGAAAAACAAGTCTGCTTTGGCTTTTCGTTGATCATGTCTTCTTTACAATTAGATATGTGCATGTGTATTCTGTGAATTGTTTTCCCATAGGAACTTTTCCAGATATAACATTGCCTCCCATACGTACCTCTTAGAGGCCAGTTGCAAGATTCCGGATATGCCCACAACGAGGATGACTTCAAAGATGGTCTGATGCACGGAGATGTTGGCAGAAGATGACAATGCAGTTTCCTTGTAACAAAATTACGCGAAGGTCCTACGGGAGGGATGGTTAGAGAGAAAAGATGATGTTTTATCGAGGGGTTTATAACGATGATTAACGCTAGATTCTACAAAACATTTCTATTAAATTCGCTCAGCAAAAAATAAATTCTGTTTGAGGCTTTAATGGATGTTTTGTGGCATCTTGAGCCCCTCTTTTTCCTTTCACACTAGCTGCCTATGTGTGGAGGGGTTTTCTCTAGGTTAGATCAAAACACTCTGACGTGGATGGTGCCTTGACGTAATAATAATAAATTATACACAATAGTAATAACAGCAATAACGAATTTGAAGTAATCATAAAAATTTAAATGTAATTTCGCCGCAATAAATAAATTATTTCACATTATATAGTATAAAAATAAATGGAATTCAATTAAATATTAGCCAAATTTAGTTGCTTCAATTTTTATGCATGTTTCCCTCCATTTGCTCAACGGATCTGCGGTGATCTTTGGTAAACCGGGTATGCTTATAACTGTATTTTAGCTATTTCTTGCTACCAGATTTTCTTATGTTAATGAAATTTCCATTTGCAATTTTAGACTGGTTGATCGAAGTTTCACCTTTCATAACTGCAGGAAATGCCTAATAGCTCTTTTTAAACCACTAGTTTTGTATAAAATTATAATACGTATAGTCTTTGAGTGCAACTAAAGCGATCACATTTGAAACCTATTTCGATTACTTGAAATCGAACAATTGTTATTTTACGGAAAGTCTTAATTAGTGGACAGATACATAATCATTCGGACGTACTGCCATATACGATGAAACTTTAAAGGGTAAATTAGTGAAACTTGAATAAAGAAATGAAAGCTATTAGTTATATGAAACCATCGTACATTCACTAGAGAATGTACGATTGATACACTCCGAATAAAATCTATTTTTTTTTTAAATTTCAGATGTATCATAAAGATATATCTGTGATCTATTACTATCTGCTACTGAACTAGATATACTCGTACAACGAAATGAATATATTTATATTATTTTGTATTATAAATATAGTGGTAGTTTCCAATATCTTTCACATTTTAATTTTCTTACTGTTTTCTTTCATCATTTGTTGGTTTTTCAATTCTATATGTTTGTCAAAATGGTTCTTCTAAGATGTTGACCACTAGCAACATGCTACGTACTGTCGCTCAAAAAAGTATCCGAACACTACGGTTAATTACAAAATTCAGAAAAAAATATCTGGCAACGATTTTTTAGAAATTTGTGAGCTGGCAACCTTTGTGACACGTGACACGAAGGTTGCCAGCTCACTAATTTCTAAAAAAATCGTTGCCAGAAATTTTTTCTGAATTTTGTAATCAACCGTAGTGTTCGGATACTTTTTTGAGCGACAGTACCAAATAAAAGTCTGTTATATAGGAAAGTCGTGTGTTTTAAAAAAATTCGCAATTTTATTTGCCTATTTTAATCTATATAACAAAAGACGGTGTCTGTGGCAGCCATAACTCATCGGGAATTCAACATAGAGGCTGCAAATTTTCAGAGAATGTTTCTGGTTGTGGTCCGAATTGCAATGCCAAATATCAAGTCGAACGTCCAAAAGGGGGCTTGCTGGAAGCGAAAATATGTACCATGCTATTACAACGGGAAACGATGATCGCTGTCAAATCTGTTGTTGCCATTAACTTGGCAACAACAGATTTCAACAGAATTGCTCACTAACTGTGAAAGTAAAGAGTTAAAGTAGGATTTAAATCTTCTGACGAAATAAATACTCGATCATTTGCCACGGCCTCTGAGAGAGAGCGCCGAGTGAGCAACGACCTTTGCATCACCATTAAATTCTTCGTATTCAAACTGTGTAAAATGTCGGAGGGAGGGAAGAATACACAAAACTAACCATTAGTGCAGGGAACAACAGAATATACAGATTAAAAGTGATACACGAGCTTTCACAATTTGTGTAGAGATGAAGCCACGGGCCAAGTGGGAACCTGATTTTTAAACCAATCACTATGGCAAAAACTGTGCAGGAAATTTGGACCGTGCAGACGAATATCACTAGGGCGGCAAAATCTGTGTTAACGGAAATAAAGAAGTTGACAATGCAGTTTTCTTGTAAAAAAATTACACGAAGGTTCTACAGGAGAGTTGGTAGTAGAAAAATAAAGTCGTTTTATAGCTGGTCTTGTACCGATGAGAGTAAGTTTTAATAATTTTTTTTAATTTAATCTTTCGGAAAATATTTTTATTAAATTCGCTCAACAGATAATAAATTTTGATTGATGCTTTAATGGATGTTTTTAGCATCCTAATCCCTCTTTTTCCTTCCACATTAGCTGCCTAAGTGTGGAGGGGTTTTCTCCAGGTTAGAGCAAAACACTCTGACATGGATGGTGCCTTGACGTGGCGTCAGAGCTTTTCACTAAACCATCCGGCAGACATCTTTCCAATAGCATATCCATTATTTTTTGAGAACTTTCTATTATATAATTAATATATCATTTAGTCCAAGCTTATTGAATGATTTCAAAGTCAAAATATGAAAGAAATTCCCAATAACTACATATTGCTCTATTAATCTATTTTATTACTTCATTAATATTTTCTTTCCAATTAAATTTGTTGACGATAACAACTTCCAAACACAGTAAACCCTCGTAAGCCTGGTTACAGCTAATCCGCGTGTCTTCTAATCCCGATTAAAAAAAAAAAATACCCCCTCAAGCAGCTGCTTGCCACAGAGGTCTGACAGGAGCCTGCCAGTTTATATGCCACAGTAGTAGATCTGAGAGGATGGCAGGACCTCAGCAGAAAAACGACACACACATCCATGCCTAATCCGGGGCTCGACAGATATTATTGCTCACCACGCTCAACAAACGTGTTCATTTCGATCGCTCAGTGTTCTTGTTGTTGGAGCCGCGACGGACGGGTGTTGTTCCTTATAACGCATAATTTATGCTCTGCTGTTTAATTGAGCAAAAATATAGTCTTTTATTTATGGATCCTAAGTATTTGAAGAACGGATAAAAAGGAAAGAGGTTGCTTTAACTATCGTTAGCAAACTGAAAGTGAGAGAAGAACTTGGAAAAAAATTAAATAAATTAAGAAATACCTGTCTTCCTGCAATGCCCTAAAATTAGAAAACAAAATTGAAGCATATCGATGGTGCAATCAGTCACAGAATTCGCATTCACTTCAAAGATAGGGCACTGGCAATCTTGTTGAGTAGGTAAATCGGCGCCCTATATTCCTTTGAAGTGAATACGAAACTCAGTGACTGATTGCATCATCGATATGCTATAGATTTATTTCCTACTATTTGGAGCACATACCAAAAGATATCAATTCTTTTTTAATTTTTTATTACATTTATATACACTGATTTTCATAAATTAAAGAAACTCAGAAAATTTATAATAAACAAAAAACTATATAAATAATTTTAATGAAGTTTGATATCGAGTCTAAAATAGTGTCTGATTGGCAATAACAAATACTAAAACACATAAACCCGAAAGTGGTCACAAGGGAAAAACAAATTTGCTAAAAAAGCACAACTAAAAGTAAAACAAGCAAGTTTGGAGCAACAAAATCTTTGGTCGCTTGAACTGGTAAGAAACAAAGGGATCGAAGAGATCAAGGATCTTCAGTTCGGGTCACTTAACCGTCCAAGAGAGATGCAACAAAATGAAAGTCTTGGACGCCTACTGGGATTCTTTCAATACAATCCTTAGCCACCTTAAATTTAAGACAAAATGTTTTAACTTTGAGCAATATATTACCCTAATTCCATTTCCTGAAGAATTCCAGGATATCGTTTACTTCCTTAACAAAATCAAACGATTCATCCTCGTTTGCTTTGCTCTTTTCAGTTGGTACGTTAATTGTGACCTTCCCTTTGTCTGAAGGTCACAACTGGTGGAACAGTGTTAGATTTTCCTGGAACCTCTTCAGGAGATCTGGTAGCTTGTGCATAGGGTTGGGTTGGGTTGTTTTACCTCTGAGCGGCACTTTTTTTGCACACTATGGGCTAAATGGCCAGGTCACAAGGACCCCGAAGGCTCAGAGAAGGTTGGGGGAGGGGACCCACTGGAACAGCTGTTGGGAGACAGATGGTAGCCTCCCGTCAAGGCCATCCAGTGTGTTCTTTAACGTTGGATTGTTTTACCTCTGAGCGGCACTTTTTTGCACATCATGGGCTAAATGGCTAGGTCACAAGGACCCCGAAGGCTCAGAGAAGGTTGGGGGAGGGGACCCACTGCCACTGCTGTTGGGAGACAGATGGTAGCCTCCCGTCAGACCATCCAGCGTGTTCTTTAACGTGCACAGGATATGGCTCTCCCGCACACGGGGCCACGGCTTAACGTCCCATCCGACGGCCTTTCCAAGCCATCGGTGTCTCCTACTGACCGTGTGCAGGGCGGGGAATTTTGCGGACATAAATCTCAACGCTGACCCAGCTGAGACTCGAACCTGGGAACTACAGATTACGAGCCAGGCGCGCTACCGACTGAGTCGCCCCCGCCCCCAGCAGGGTTGTGTTTTGATGATACTTGTATTGGTTCCTCTACATTCAACTACCCATGCCACATTAAAAATAGATGAAACATTTCCTCATAATCTTTCTCGCATTGAATTACACAATCGAAGCCTTTCTGCTTTCTGCTTTAACTGAATGGCTTGAACAAGGGGGGGCGGGGTGGGGGCTCAGTCGGTAGCGCGCCTGGCTCGTAATCTGTAGTTCCCAGGTTCGAGTCCCAGCTGGGGCAGCGTTGAGATTTATCACCGCAAAATTCCCCGCCCTGCCCACGGCCAGTAGGGGACACCGATGGGCTTGGAATAGGCCGCCGTCCGTCGGATGGGACGTTAAACCGTGGCCCCATGTGCGCGAGAACCATACCCTGTGCACGTTAAAGAACACGCTGGATGGCCTTGACGGGAGGCTGCCATCTGTCTCCCAACAGCTATTCCAGTGGGTCCCCACCCCCAACCTTCGCTGAGCCTTCGGGGTCCAGGTGACCTGGCCATTTAGCCCATGGTGCAAAAAAGTGCCGCTCAGAGGTAAAACAACCCAACCTAAATCCCAGCATTATGATGGATATAATAGCCATCGGGATAAATCCCACCATGATTTGCGTGAATTTCGCAGATGCAATGATTAATAAAACTAAAACCATTGTAGTACTCTAGTAATTACAAATTAAGGTCCCATTCCAGTTCGTTAGGAATATCAGAAGGAATTTTCAGTAAAATGGATGAAGAAATGAAATCAGGTTGGGTTGTTTTACCTCTGAGCGGCACTTTTTTGCACACCATGGGCTAAATGATCAGGTCACATGGACCCCGAAGGCTCAGAGAAGGTTGGGGGAGGGGACCCACTGGAACAGCTGTTGGGAGACAGATGGTAGCCTCCCGTCAAGGCCATCCAGCGTGTTCTTTAACGTTGGGTTGTTTTACTTCTGAGCGGCAATTTTTTGCACACCATGGGCTAAATGGCCAGGTCACATGGACCCCGAAGGCTCAGAGAAGGTTGGGGGTGGGGACCCACTGGAACAGCTGTTGGGAGACAGATGGTAGCCTCCCGTCAAGGCCATCCAACGTGTTCTTTAACGTTGGGTTGTTTTACCTCTGAGCGGCACTTTTTTGCACACCATGGGCTAAATGGCCAGGTCACATGGACCCCGAAGGCTCAGAGAAGGTTGGGGGTGGGGACCCACTGGAACAGCTGTTGGGAGACAGATGGTAGCCTCCCGTCAAGGCCATCCAACGTGTTCTTTAACGTTGGGATGTTTTACCTCTGAGCGGCACTTTTTTGCACACCATGGGCTAAATGGCCAGGTCACATGGACCCCGAAGGCTCAGAGAAGGTTGGGGGAGAGGACCCACTGGAACAGCTGTTGGGAGACAGATGGTAGCCTCCCGTCAAGACCATCCAGCGTGTTCTTGAACGTTGGGTTGTTTTACCCCTGAGCGGCACTTTTTTGCACACCATGGGCTAAATGGCCAGGTCACATGGACCCCGAAGGCTCAGAGATGGTTGGGGGTGGGGACCCACTGGAACAGCTGTTGGGAGACAGATGGTAGCCTTCCGTCAAGGCCATCCAACGTGTTCTTTAACGTTGGGTTGTTTTACCTCTGAATGTACAGTCGGTCAAAAAAGTATCCGAACGCTATGGTTGTATACAAAGTTCAGAAAAAACAACTGGCAACGATTTTTTTAGAAATTAATGATCTGGCAACCTTCGTGTACCGTATACGAAGGTTGCCAGATCATTAATTTCTAAAAAAAATCGTTGCCAGATTTTTTTCTGAATTTTGTATGCAACCATAGCGTTCGGATACTTTTTTGAGCGACTGTACAATATATATGCTATCCACAGGACATATTGTCACATATTCAAAGGCTTTATCAAAAGTGACTCTGAACTAACTAGCAGTCTTTGGTAAAGGTTGGGTTGTGTTACCTCTGAGCGGCACTTTTTTGCACACCATGGGCTAAATGGCCAGGTCACATGGAACCCGAAGGCTCAGAGAAGGTTGGGGGAGGGGACCCACTGGAACAGCTGTTGGGAGACAGATAGTAGCCTCCTGTCAAGGCCATCCAGCGTATTCTTTAACGTGCAAAGGGTATGGCTCTCCCGCACACGGGGCCACGGTTTAACGTCCCATCCGCTGGACGGCGTCCTTTCCAAGCCCATCGGTGTCCCTTACTGACCGTGCGGGAAATTTTGCGGAGATAAACTCAACGCTGACCCAGCTGGGACTCGAACCTGGGAACTACAGATTACGAGCCTGGCGCGCTATCGACCGAGCCACCCCCGCCCCAAATGAAATCAGGAAGAAGTTTGTGAAGTGGCATAAGACGAATAGTAAGAAGGCCGATAAATGTAATCAAAGTATAAGGGATAATGCAACTTATAATGCTATTGCTTTTGGCGATAGTATTTATCAAAATACACATCGTCAGATGCACTAATATCACTTTGTCACGGGAGCATGTTCTCCCCCTTGAGGATGCCAGTAACCGGTACATATAGTACACACTGAGATGCCAGCTTAATAGTCAACACTAGTCATATATATAATCACCACTAGTCATATATATGGTTAATACGTAATACGTTACGTGATGGTGGTGGGCAGAATAAATCAGGCACACTATCTCTTCGAGCATCATTTAAAGATGGACTGACTTTTTGGAAGCGGGAAGGTGACTTCAGTTGTGGGCGCTTCAAATGATGAAAGTCGTAAAATTCAAAATATTAATGAATATTGCAAACGACCTATTAACGGTAGAAATTCGAAATTCTTGTGATAGGATGTGATGAGGACAAGAGGTTTATACCATCACAACGTGGGGCGGGGGTGACTCAGTCGGTAGCGCGCCAGGCTCGTAGTCTGAAATTCCCAGGTTCGAGTCCCAGCTGGGTCAGCGTTGAGATTTATCTCTGCAAAAATTCCCCCGCCCTGTCCACTGTCAGTAGGGGACACCGATGGGCTTGGAAAGGCCGTCGTCCGTCGGATGGGACGTTAAGCCCTGGCCCCGAGTGCGGGAGAGCCATACCCTGTGCACGTTAAAGAACATGCTGGATGGCCTTGACGGGAGGCTACCATCTGTCTCCCAACAGCTGTTCCAGTGGGTCCCCTCCCACAACCTTCGCTGAGCCTTCGGGGTCCAGGTGACCTGGCCATTTAGCACATGGTATGCAAAAAAGTGTCGCTCAGAGGTAAAACAACCCAACGTTAAAGAACACGCTGGATGGCCTTGACGGGAGGCTACCATCTGTCTCCCAACAGCTGTTCCAGTGGGTCCCCTCCCCCAACCTTCTCTGAGACTTCGGGGTCCAGGTGACCTGGCCATTTAGCCCATGGTGTGCAAAAAAGTGTCGCTCAGAGGTAAAACAACCCAACGTTAAAGAACACGCTGGATGGCCTTGACGGGAGACTACCATCTGTCTCCCAACAGCTGTTCCAGTGGGTCCCTTCCCCCAACCTTCTCTGAGCCTTCGGGGTCCATGTGACCTGGTCATTTAGCCCATGGTGTGCAGAAGAATGCCGCTTAGAGGTAAAACAACCCAACCCATCACAACGATTTTCTCCCTTACTACCGGGATGGGAGAGGAGAATCAAATATTTCGTTTTAAAGAGAAATTAGTTTTTTTGCTCTCTAGACTTCATTTGAATATAATTCCTTGGTCTCAATAATAGTGTACGCGTAAATCACCCTTTTTCGGGGGGGGGGGGGATGTTCCAGTGGGTCCCCTCCCCCAACCTTCTCTGAGACTTTTAAACCCTTACTTTGATTACAGCTATGATGAGAGGAGGCTATATGTCAAATTCAGTTACCATAGCTCTTAACGTTTAGGGAAAATTATATCCTGTTTCATGCAAAGGGGTCTTTTATGCGGGGAAAAGTTTAGGAGGAGGGGTGAAACCTTTATATTGTTGCGGATTACAAAAATGGATAGCCACTGAGCGTGAGTATTAAAAACTATATTTCAAAACCAAATTAAATACAAGGCAAATTGTTACAAAGGAAATATGGATGAAGTATCTTATTAACAAATCAACTATTAACATGCACAAGTCATCAATCTTCCTGCATGAGCACACATCAGCTCTGTGTATTTTACTAAATACTACCTTTTACTTGATTTACCAGGTCACCCGAAGATCTTCACTCGTAAACCAATTCTCGTCCTGTGCTAATAACTTTTCACACACTAGCCGAACAAAAAGACAGTCCGTGTAGACATTCGAAGTTAGCCATAAAAGTTCCCACTTTTATACTTCCGCGTATACACAACACATCAAGTTACTTCTTGATACTTAACGATAAAAGATCCCACTTTTATCCTTCCGCGTATACACAACACATCAAGTTACTTCTTGATACTTAACGCGCACTGTCTCAGAACAGCCCACCGGCCATTTTCGAACTCTCCGACCGTTACAACACAACGACCGTTACAACACTCCACTCTTCTTCTCCAAATTCTCCCAAAGTTCTTATTCGTTGGCTGAAACTTTGCTTTCGGCTGCCAGATTCTTCTGTCGTAACAATATTGTTTAAAGCGAGGATGAAAGGAAGCTGTTTAATAATTTCGGGGATCTTACCTTTCATCTTTTAGGTGAAATTCCTCGGTAATTTAGGGGCGGGGGTGACTCAATCGGTAGCGCGCCAGGCTCAAAATCAGTAGTTCCCAGGTTCGAGTCCCAGCTGGATCAGCGTTGAGATTTATCTCCGCAAAATTCCCCGCCCTGCCCATGGTCAGTAAGGGACACCGATGGGCTTGGAAAGGCCGCCGTCCGTCGGATGGGACGTTAAGCCGTGGCTCCGTGTGCGGGAGAGCCATACCCTGTGCACGTTAAAGAACACGCTGGATGGCCTTGACGGGAGGCTACCATCAGTCTCCCAACAGCTGTTCCAGTGGGTCCCCTCCCCCAACCTTCTCTGAGCCTTCGGGGTCCTTGTGGCCTGGCCATTTAGCCCATTGTGTGCAAAAAATTTCCCCTCAGAGGTGAAACAATCCAATCCTCGGTAATTACACGTGTTTGTGGTGGAGAGGGAAGCTTTTTTGTGTAAAAGTAAGAAAGATTGGAAGTCAAAACCTTACGTTTCTTTTATAGCGAATTCGGTTCCCTTATAGCGAAATCCCTTCCAATTTTGTCTAAAGAAAAAAAAAATAAAAAAAACTGTCAGATATATATTTTTTGAGAGGGGAAAAATGTTCAGAGCCAAACTCTTTCTTTACTTTATGTTGCAGGTACAGTAAACTATATAGTGAATTTGGACTCGGATCTTTTACCATTTAGAAACAGTTGGTAACTCTTTTTTGTTGGGGAAGTGCATTTTTAAGGGATGGAGAAAGGCTAAAAGTCCTAACCCTTCCATGCAGTACGTTATCATTAAAGGGAGCTGTATACTGACCGAATAACTCTTATCATTCTTATCATTATCCTTCTAACTCTTATCATTTCGAAATTCTTTTTACTGTTTACAAGGGAGAAGTATTTTTTGGGTGAGAGAAATTTTTTTGAGGTGGTGGTGGGTTGGGGATGGTTCCAAAACCCAGAAATAGAAAAAATATCGAAGCAGACAGTAAGACCCTGTCAGATATGTAACAGATTCTTTATTTCTCCGCTATTTAAAAATGCCTTGATCATTCACTAGTAACTGTGAAATATATCTTATTGGATAAAGAAATAGGACTAATTTTATGGCCTAAAATAAATTAACTTTCACATGAATGATAATAATATGTTTCAAATTAGTGAGAGAAAATGTTTCTTAAAAAAATTCTGCATACACGTCCTGATTCACATATAAATCATTAGCAAAAACTGGAAAAGTTGCCTCTCCTGAAATATAGATGGTACAATGTCCGTTGCATCTCAATGAAAGATTTATAGGTCTTATTCTGGAATATTATTAGTCTCTGATGTGTAGTTTAACTGGTAGAGCTCTCTGGCATGTATCTAGAGAGTTTCAAGTTCGAATCCCGATGCGTCGGAGATAATTTTTTTCAGATGTTTTTAATAATTACTGATACAGAGTCTGACTGATTATCAGAAAATCGTGGATTCATATCCATCCCGACTACAGAGAAATTCGGTATGTTCAATCGGTATTAAAATAGCCAAATTCGGTATTAAATTTGATACTGATATAGAGTCTGACTAATTATCAGAAAATCGTGGATTCATATCCAGCCCGACTACAGAGAAATTCGGTATGTTCATTCGGTATTAAAATAGCCAAATTCGGTATTAAATTTGATACTGATACAGAGTCTGACTAATTATCAGAAAATCGTGGATTCATATCCAGCCCGACTACAGAAAAATTCGGTATGTTCATTCGGTATTAAAATAGCCAAATTCGGTATTACTTTTGATACTGATACAGAGTCTGACTAATTATCAGAAAATCGTGGATTCATATCCAGCCCGACTACAGAGAAATTCGGTATGTTCATTCGGTATTAAAATAGCCAAATTCGGTATTACATTTGATACTGATACAGAGTCTGACTAATTATCAGAAAATCGTGGATTCATATCCATCCCGACTACAGAGAAATTCGGTATGTTCATTCGGTATTAAAATAGCCAAATTCGGTATTACATTTGATACTGATACAGAGTCTGACTAATTATCAGAAAATCGTGGATTCATATCCAGCCCAACTACAGAGAAATTCGGTATGTTCATTCGGTATTAAAATAGCCAAATTCGGTATTACATTTGATACTGATACAGAGTCTGACTAATTATCAGAAAATCGTGGATTCATATCCAGCCCGACTACAGAGAAATTCGGTATGTTCATTCGGTATTAAAATAGCCAAATTCGGTATTAAATTTGATACTGATACAGAGTCTGACTAATTATCAGAAAATCGTGGATTCATATCCATCCCGACTACAGAGAAATTCGATATGTTCAATCGGTATTAAAATAGCCAAATTCGGTATTACATTTGATACTGATACAGAGTCTGACTAATTATCAGAAAATCGTGGATTCATATCATGCCCGACTACAGAGAAATTCGGTATGTTCATTCGGTATTAAAATAGCCAAATTCGGTATTACATTTGATACTGATACAGAGTCTGACTAATTATCAGAAAATCGTGGATTCATATCCAGCCCAACTACAGAGAAATTCGGTATGTTCATTCGGTATTAAAATAGCCAAATTCGGTATTACATTTGATACTGATACAGAGTCTGACTAATTATCAGAAAATCGTGGATTCATATCCAGCCCGACTACAGAGAAATTCGGTATGTTCATTCGGTATTAAAATAGCCAAATTCGGTATTAAATTTGATACTGATACAGAGTCTGACTAATTATCAGAAAATCGTGGATTCATATCCAGCCCGACTACAGAGAAATTCGGTATGTTCATTCGGTATTAAAATAGCCAAATTCGGTATTACATTTGATACTGATACAGAGTCTGACTAATTATCAGAAAATCGTGGATTCATATCCAGCCCGACTACAGAAAAATTCGGTATGTTCATTCGGTATTAAAATAGCCAAATTCGGTATTACATTTGATACTGATACAGAGTCTGACTAATTATCAGAAAATCGTGGATTCATATCCATCCCGACTACAGAGAAATTCGGTATGTTCAATCGGTATTAAAATAGCCAAATTCGGTATTAAATTTGATACTGATACAGAGTCTGACAAATTATCAGAAAATCGTGGATTCATATCCAGCCCGACTACAGAGAAATTCGGTATGTTCATTCGGTATTAAAATAGCCAAATTCGGTATTAAATTTGATACTGATACAGAGTCTGACTAATTATCAGAAAATCGTGGATTCATATCCAGCCCGACTACAGAAAAATTCGGTATGTTAATTCGGTATTACATTTGATACTGATACAGAGTCTGACTAATTATCAGAAAATCGTGGATTCATATCCAGCCCGACTACAGAGAAATTCGGTATGTTCATTCGGTATTAAAATAGCCAAATTCGGTATTACATTTGATACTGATACAGAGTCTGACTAATTATCAGAAAATCGTGGATTCATATCCAGCCCAACTACAGAGAAATTCGGTATGTTCATTCGGTATTAAAATAGCCAAATTCGGTATTACATTTGATACTGATACAGAGTCTGACTAATTATCAGAAAATCGTGGATTCATATCCAGCCCGACTACAGAGAAATTCGGTATGTTCATTCGGTATTAAAATAGCCAAATTCGGTATTACATTTGATACGGATACAGAGTCTGACTAATTATCAGAAAATCGTGGATTCATATCCATCCCGACTACAGAGAAATTCGGTATGTCCAATCGGTATTAAAATAGCCAAATTCGGTATTAAATTTGATACTGATACAGAGTCTGACTAATTATCAGAAAATCGTGGATTCATATCCAGCCCGACTACAGAGAAATTCGGTATGTTCATTCGGTATTAAAATAGCCAAATTCGGTATTAAATTTGATACTGATACAGAGTCTGACTAATTATCAGAAAATCGTGGATTCATATCCAGCCCGACTACAGAAAAATTCGGTATGTTCATTCGGTATTAAAATAGCCAAATTCGGTATTACATTTGATACTGATACAGAGTCTGACTAATTATCAGAAAATCGTGGATTCATATCCAGCCCGACTACAGAGAAATTCGGTATGTTCATTCGGTATTAAAATAGCCAAATTCGGTATTAAATTTGATACTGATACAGAGTCTGACTAATTATCAGAAAATCGTGGATTCATATCCAGCCCGACTACAGAGAAATTCGGTATGTTCATTCGGTATTAAAATAGCCAAATTCGGTATTACATTTGATACTGATACAGAGTCTGACTAATTATCAGAAAATCGTGGATTCATATCCATCCCGACTACAGAGAAATTCGGTACGTTCAATAGGTATTAAAATAGCCAAATTCGGCATTAAATTTGATACTGATACAGAGTCTGACAAATTATCAGAAAATCGTGGATTCATATCCAGCCCGACTACAGAGAAATTCGGTATGTTCATTCGGTATTAAAATAGCCAAATTCTGTATTAAATTTGATACTGATACAGAGTCTGACTAATTATCAGAAAATCGTGGATTCATATCCAGCCCGACTACAGAAAAATTCGGTATGTTCATTCGGTATTAAAATAGCCAAATTCGGTATTACATTTGATACGGATACAGAGTCTGACTAATTATCAGAAAATCGTGGATTCATATCCATCCCGACTACAGAGAAATTCGGTATGTTCAATCGGTATTAAAATAGCCAAATTCGGTATTAAATTTGATACTGATACAGAGTCTGACTAATTATCAGAAAATCGTGGATTCATATCCAGCCCGACTACAGAGAAATTCGGTATGTTCATTCGGTATTAAAATAGCCAAATTCGGTATTAAATTTGATACTGATACAGAGTCTGACTAATTATCAGAAAATCGTGGATTCATATCCAGCCCGACTACAGAAAAATTCGGTATGTTCATTCGGTATTAAAATAGCCAAATTCGGTATTACATTTGATACTGATACAGAGTCTGACTAATTATCAGAAAATCGTGGATTCATATCCAGCCCGACTACAGAGAAATTCGGTATGTTCATTCGGTATTAAAATAGCAAAATTCGGTATTACATTTGATACTGATACAGAGTCTGACTAATTATCAGAAAATCGTGGATTCATATCCAGCCCGACTACAGAGAAATTCGGTATGTTCATTCGGTATTAAAATAGCCAAATTCGGTATTAAATTTGATACTGATACAGAGTCTGACTAATTATCAGAAAATCGTGGATTCATATCCAGCCCGACTACAGAGAAATTCGGTATGTTCATTCGGTATTAAAATAGCCAAATTCGGTATTACATTTGATACTGATACAGAGTCTGACTAATTATCAGAAAATCGTGGATTCATATCCATCCCGACTACAGAGAAATTCGGTACGTTCAATAGGTATTAAAATAGCCAAATTCGGCATTAAATTTGATACTGATACAGAGTCTGACAAATTATCAGAAAATCGTGGATTCATATCCAGCCCGACTACAGAGAAATTCGGTATGTTCATTCGGTATTAAAATAGCCAAATTCTGTATTAAATTTGATACTGATACAGAGTCTGACTAATTATCAGAAAATCGTGGATTCATATCCAGCCCGACTACAGAAAAATTCGCTATGTTCATTCGGTATTAAAATAGCCAAATTCGGTATTACATTTGATACGGATACAGAGTCTGACTAATTATCAGAAAATCGTGGATTCATATCCAGCCCGACTACAGAGAAATTCGGTATGTTCATTCGGTATTAAAATAGCCAAATTCGGTATTACATTTGATACTGATACAGAGTCTGACTAATTATCAGAAAATCGTGGATTCATATCCATCCCGACTACAGAGAAATTCGGTACGTTCAATAGGTATTAAAATAGCCAAATTCGGCATTAAATTTGATACTGATACAGAGTCTGACAAATTATCAGAAAATCGTGGATTCATATCCAGCCCGACTACAGAGAAATTCGGTATGTTCATTCGGTATTAAAATAGCCAAATTCTGTATTAAATTTGATACTGATACAGAGTCTGACTAATTATCAGAAAATCGTGGATTCATATCCAGCCCGACTACAGAAAAATTCGGTATGTTCATTCGGTATTAAAATAGCCAAATTCGGTATTACATTTGATACTGATACAGAGTCTGACTAATTATCAGAAAATCGTGGATTCATATCCAGCCCGACTACAGAGAAATTCGGTATGTTCATTCGGTATTAAAATAGCCAAATTCGGTATTACATTTGATACTGATACAGAGTCTGACTAATTATCAGAAAATCGTGGATTCATATCCATCCCGACTACAGAGAAATTCGGTATGTTCATTCGGTATTAAAATAGCCAAATTCGGTATTACATTTGATACTGATACAGAGTCTGACTAATTATCAGAAAATCGTGGATTCATATCCAGCCCAACTACAGAGAAATTCGGTATGTTCATTCGGTATTAAAATAGCCAAATTCGGTATTACATTTGATACTGATACAGAGTCTGACTAATTATCAGAAAATCGTGGATTCATATCCAGCCCGACTACAGAGAAATTCGGTATGTTCATTCGGTATTAAAATAGCCAAATTCGGTATTAAATTTGATACTGATACAGAGTCTGACTAATTATCAGAAAATCGTGGATTCATATCCATCCCGACTACAGAGAAATTCGGTATGTTCAATCGGTATTAAAATAGCCAAATTCGGTATTACATTTGATACTGATACAGAGTCTGACTAATTATCAGAAAATCGTGGATTCATATCATGCCCGACTACAGAGAAATTCGGTATGTTCATTCGGTATTAAAATAGCCAAATTCGGTATTACATTTGATACTGATACAGAGTCTGACTAATTATCAGAAAATCGTGGATTCATATCCAGCCCAACTACAGAGAAATTCGGTATGTTCATTCGGTATTAAAATAGCCAAATTAGGTATTACATTTGATACTGATACAGAGTCTGACTAATTATCAGAAAATCGTGGATTCATATCCAGCCCGACTACAGAGAAATTCGGTATGTTCATTCGGTATTAAAATAGCCAAATTCGGTATTAAATTTGATACTGATACAGAGTCTGACTAATTATCAGAAAATCGTGGATTCATATCCAGCCCGACTACAGAGAAATTCGGTATGTTCATTCGGTATTAAAATAGCCAAATTCGGTATTACATTTGATACTGATACAGAGTCTGACTAATTATCAGAAAATCGTGGATTCATATCCAGCCCGACTACAGAAAAATTCGGTATGTTCATTCGGTATTAAAATAGCCAAATTCGGTATTACATTTGATACTGATACAGAGTCTGACTAATTATCAGAAAATCGTGGATTCATATCCATCCCGACTACAGAGAAATTCGGTATGTTCAATCGGTATTAAAATAGCCAAATTCGGTATTAAATTTGATACTGATACAGAGTCTGACAAATTATCAGAAAATCGTGGATTCATATCCAGCCCGACTAGAGAGAAATTCGGTATGTTCATTCGGTATTAAAATAGCCAAATTCGGTATTAAATTTGATACTGATACAGAGTCTGACTAATTATCAGAAAATCGTGGATTCATATCCAGCCCGACTACAGAAAAATTCGGTATGTTCATTCGGTATTAAAATAGCCAAATTCGGTATTACATTTGATACTGATACAGAGTCTGACTAATTATCAGAAAATCGTGGATTCATATCCAGCCCGACTACAGAGAAATTCGGTATGTTCATTCGGTATTAAAATAGCCAAATTCGGTATTACATTTGATACTGATACAGAGTCTGACTAATTATCAGAAAATCGTGGATTCATATCCAGCCCAACTACAGAGAAATTCGGTATGTTCATTCGGTATTAAAATAGCCAAATTCGGTATTACATTTGATACTGATACAGAGTCTGACTAATTATCAGAAAATCGTGGATTCATATCCAGCCCGACTACAGAGAAATTCGGTATGTTCATTCGGTATTAAAATAGCCAAATTCGGTATTACATTTGATACGGATACAGAGTCTGACTAATTATCAGAAAATCGTGGATTCATATCCATCCCGACTACAGAGAAATTCGGTATGTTCAATCGGTATTAAAATAGCCAAATTCGGTATTAAATTTGATACTGATACAGAGTCTGACTAATTATCAGAAAATCGTGGATTCATATCCAGCCCGACTACAGAGAAATTCGGTATGTTCATTCGGTATTAAAATAGCCAAATTCGGTATTAAATTTGATACTGATACAGAGTCTGACTAATTATCAGAAAATCGTGGATTCATATCCAGCCCGACTACAGAAAAATTCGGTATGTTCATTCGGTATTAAAATAGCCAAATTCGGTATTACATTTGATACTGATACAGAGTCTGACTAATTATCAGAAAATCGTGTATTCATATCCATCCCGACTACAGAGAAATTCGGTATGTTCATTCGGTATTAAAATAGCCAAATTCGGTATTACATTTGATACTGATACAGAGTCTGACTAATTATCAGAAAATCGTGGATTCATATCCAGCCCAACTACAGAGAAATTCGGTATGTTCATTCGGTATTAAAATAGCCAAATTCGGTATTACATTTGATACTGATACAGAGTCTGACTAATTATCAGAAAATCGTGGATTCATATCCAGCCCGACTACAGAGAAATTCGGTATGTTCATTCGGTATTAAAATAGCCAAATTCGGTATTAAATTTGATACTGATACAGAGTCTGACTAATTATCAGAAAATCGTGGATTCATATCCAGCCCGACTACAGAGAAATTCGGTATGTTCATTCGGTATTAAAATAGCCAAATTCGGTATTAAATTTGATACTGATACAGAGTCTGACTAATTATCAGAAAATCGTGGATTCATATCCAGCCCGACTACAGAGAAATTCGGTATGATCATTCGGTATTAAAATAGCGAAATTCGGTATTACATTTGATACTGATACAGAGTCTGACTAATTATCAGAAAATCGTGGATTCATATCCATCCCGACTACAGAGAAATTCGGTACGTTCAATAGGTATTAAAATAGCCAAATTCGGCATTAAATTTGATACTGATACAGAGTCTGACAAATTATCAGAAAATCGTGGATTCATATCCAACCCGACTACAGAGAAATTCGGTATGTTCATTCGGTATTAAAATAGCCAAATTCTGTATTAAATTTGATACTGATACAGAGTCTGACTAATTATCAGAAAATCGTGGATTCATATCCAGCCCGACTACAGAAAAATTCGGTATGTTCATTCGGTATTAAAATAGCCAAATTCGGTATTACATTTGATACGGATACAGAGTCTGACTAATTATCAGAAAATCGTGGATTCATATCCATCCCGACTACAGAGAAATTCGGTATGTTCAATCGGTATTAAAATAGCCAAATTCGGTATTAAATTTGATACTGATACAGAGTCTGACTAATTATCAGAAAATCGTGGATTCATATCCAGCCCGACTACAGAGAAATTCGGTATGTTCATTCGGTATTAAAATAGCCAAATTCGGTATTAAATTTGATACTGATACAGAGTCTGACTAATTATCAGAAAATCGTGGATTCATATCCAGCCCGACTACAGAAAAATTCGGTATGTTCATTCGGTATTAAAATAGCCAAATTCGGTATTACATTTGATACTGATACAGAGTCTGACTAATTATCAGAAAATCGTGGATTCATATCCAGCCCGACTACAGAGAAATTCGGTATGTTCATTCGGTATTAAAATAGCCAAATTCGGTATTACATTTGATACTGATACAGAGTCTGACTAATTATCAGAAAATCGTGGATTCATATCCAGCCCGACTACAGAGAAATTCGGTATGTTCATTCGGTATTAAAATAGCCAAATTCGGTATTAAATTTGACACTGATACAGAGTCTGACTAATTATCAGAAAATCGTGGATTCATATCCAGCCCGACTACAGAGAAATTCGGTATGTTCATTCGGTATTAAAATAGCCAAATTCGGTATTAAATTTGATACTGATACAGAGTCTGACTAATTATCAGAAAATCGTGGATTCATATCCAGCCCGACTACAGAGAAATTCGGTATGTTCATTCTGTATTAAAATAGCCAAATTCGGTATTACATTTGATACTGATACAGAGTCTGACTAATTATCAGAAAATCGTGGATTCATATCCATCCCGACTACAGAGAAATTCGGTACGTTCAATAGGTATTAAAATAGCCAAATTCGGCATTAAATTTGATACTGATACAGAGTCTGACAAATTATCAGAAAATCGTGGATTCATATCCAGCCCGACTACAGAGAAATTCGGTATGTTCATTCGGTATTAAAATAGCCAAATTCTGTATTAAATTTGATACTGATACAGAGTCTGACTAATTATCAGAAAATCGTGGATTCATATCCAGCCCGACTACAGAAAAATTCGCTATGTTCATTCGGTATTAAAATAGCCAAATTCGGTATTACATTTGATACGGATACAGAGTCTGACTAATTATCAGAAAATCGTGGATTCATATCCAGCCCGACTACAGAGAAATTCGGTATGTTCATTCGGTATTAAAATAGCCAAATTCGGTATTACATTTGATACTGATACAGAGTCTGACTAATTATCAGAAAATCGTGGATTCATATCCAGCCCAACTACAGAGAAATTCGGTATGTTCATTCGGTATTAAAATAGCCAAATTCGGTATTACATTTGATACTGATACAGAGTCTGACTAATTATCAGAAAATCGTGGATTCATATCCAGCCCGACTACAGAGAAATTCGGTATGTTCATTCGGTATTAAAATAGCCAAATTCGGTATTAAATTTGATACTGATACAGAGTCTGACTAATTATCAGAAAATCGTGGATTCATATCCATCCCGACTACAGAGAAATTCGGTATGTTCAATCGGTATTAAAATAGCCAAATTCGGTATTACATTTGATACTGATACAGAGTCTGACTAATTATCAGAAAATCGTGGATTCATATCATGCCCGACTACAGAGAAATTCGGTATGTTCATTCGGTATTAAAATAGCCAAATTCGGTATTACATTTGATACTGATACAGAGTCTGACTAATTATCAGAAAATCGTGGATTCATATCCAGCCCAACTACAGAGAAATTCGGTATGTTCATTCGGTATTAAAATAGCCAAATTCGGTATTACATTTGATACTGATACAGAGTCTGACTAATTATCAGAAAATCGTGGATTCATATCCAGCCCGACTACAGAGAAATTCGGTATGTTCATTCGGTATTAAAATAGCCAAATTCGGTATTAAATTTGATACTGATACAGAGTCTGACTAATTATCAGAAAATCGTGGATTCATATCCAGCCCGACTACAGAGAAATTCGGTATGTTCATTCGGTATTAAAATAGCCAAATTCGGTATTACATTTGATACTGATACAGAGTCTGACTAATTATCAGAAAATCGTGGATTCATATCCAGCCCGACTACAGAAAGATTCGGTATGTTCATTCGGTATTAAAATAGCCAAATTCGGTATTACATTTGATACTGATACAGAGTCTGACTAATTATCAGAAAATCGTGGATTCATATCCATCCCGACTACAGAGAAATTCGGTATGTTCAATCGGTATTAAAATAGCCAAATTCGGTATTAAATTTGATACTGATACAGAGTCTGACAAATTATCAGAAAATCGTGGATTCATATCCAGCCCGACTACAGAGAAATTCGGTATGTTCATTCGGTATTAAAATAGCCAAATTCGGTATTAAATTTGATATTGATACAGAGTCCGACTAATTATCAAAAAATCGTGGATTCATATCCAGCCCGACTACAGAAAAATTCGGTATGTTCATTCGGTATTAAAATAGCCAAATTCGGTATTACATTTGATACTGATACAGAGTCTGACTAATTATCAGAAAATCGTGGATTCATATCCAGCCCGACTACAGAGAAATTCGGTATGTTCATTCGGTATTAAAATAGCCAAATTCGGTATTACATTTGATACTGATACAGAGTCTGACTAATTATCAGAAAATCGTGGATTCATATCCAGCCCAACTACAGAGAAATTCGGTATGTTCATTCGGTATTAAAATAGCCAAATTCGGTATTACATTTGATACTGATACAGAGTCTGACTAATTATCAGAAAATCGTGGATTCATATCCAGCCCGACTACAGAGAAATTCGGTATGTTCATTCGGTATTAAAATAGCCAAATTCGGTATTACATTTGATACGGATACAGAGTCTGACTAATTATCAGAAAATCGTGGATTCATATCCATCCCGACTACAGAGAAATTCGGTATGTTCAATCGGTATTAAAATAGCCAAATTCGGTATTAAATTTGATACTGATACAGAGTCTGACTAATTATCAGAAAATCGTGGATTCATATCCAGCCCGACTACAGAGAAATTCGGTATGTTCATTCGGTATTAAAATAGCCAAATTCGGTATTAAATTTGATACTGATACAGAGTCTGACTAATTATCAGAAAATCGTGGATTCATATCCAGCCCGACTACAGAAAAATTCGGTATGTTCATTCGGTATTAAAATAGCCAAATTCGGTATTACATTTGATACTGATACAGAGTCTGACTAATTATCAGAAAATCGTGGATTCATATCCAGCCCGACTACAGAGAAATTCGGTATGTTCATTCGGTATTAAAATAGCCAAATTCGGTATTACATTTGATACTGATACAGAGTCTGACTAATTATCAGAAAATCGTGGATTCATATCCAGCCCAACTACAGAGAAATTCGGTATGTTCATTCGGTATTAAAATAGCCAAATTCGGTATTACATTTGTACTGATACAGAGTCTGACTAATTATCAGAAAATCGTGGATTCATATCCAGCCCGACTACAGAGAAATTCGGTATGTTCATTCGGTATTAAAATAGCCAAATTCGGTATTAAATTTGATACTGATACAGAGTCTGACTAATTATCAGAAAATCGTGGATTCATATCCAGCCCGACTACAGAGAAATTCGGTATGTTCATTCGGTATTAAAATAGCCAAATTCGGTATTAAATTTGATACTGATACAGAGTCTGACTAATTATCAGAAAATCGTGGATTCATATCCAGCCCGACTACAGAGAAATTCGGTATGTTCATTCGGTATTAAAATAGCCAAATTCGGTATTACATTTGATACTGATACAGAGTCTGACTAATTATCAGAAAATCGTGGATTCATATCCATCCCGACTACAGAGAAATTCGGTACGTTCAATAGGTATTAAAATAGCCAAATTCGGCATTAAATTTGATACTGATACAGAGTCTGACAAATTATCAGAAAATCGTGGATTCATATCCAGCCCGACTACAGAGAAATTCGGTATGTTCATTCGGTATTAAAATAGCCAAATTCTGTATTAAATTTGATACTGATACAGAGTCTGACTAATTATCAGAAAATCGTGGATTCATATCCAGCCCGACTACAGAAAAATTCGGTATGTTCATTCGGTATTAAAATAGCCAAATTCGGTATTACATTTGATACGGATACAGAGTCTGACTAATTATCAGAAAATCGTGGATTCATATCCATCCCGACTACAGAGAAATTCGGTATGTTCAATCGGTATTAAAATAGCCAAATTCGGTATTAAATTTGATACTGATACAGAGTCTGACTAATTATCAGAAAATCGTGGATTCATATCCAGCCCGACTACAGAGAAATTCGGTATGTTCATTCGGTATTAAAATAGCCAAATTCGGTATTACATTTGATACGGATACAGAGTCTGACTAATTATCAGAAAATCGTGGATTCATATCCAGCCCGACTACAGAAAAATTCGGTATGTTCATTCGGTATTAAAATAGCCAAATTCGGTATTACATTTGATACTGATACAGAGTCTGACTAATTATCAGAAAATCGTGGATTCATATCCAGCCCGACTACAGAGAAATTCGGTATGTTCATTCGGTATTAAAATAGCCAAATTCGGTATTACATTTGATACTGATACAGAGTCTGACTAATTATCAGAAAATCGTGGATTCATATCCAGCCCGACTACAGAGAAATTCGGTATGTTCATTCGGTATTAAAATAGCCAAATTCGGTATTAAATTTGATACTGATACAGAGTCTGACTAATTATCAGAAAATCGTGGATTCATATCCAGCCCGACTACAGAGAAATTCGGTATGTTCATTCGGTATTAAAATAGCCAAATTCGGTATTAAATTTGATACTGATACAGAGTCTGACTAATTATCAGAAAATCGTGGATTCATATCCAGCCCGACTACAGAGAAATTCGGTATGTTCATTCGGTATTAAAATAGCCAAATTCGGTATTACATTTGATACTGATACAGAGTCTGACTAATTATCAGAAAATCGTGGATTCCACGATACTGATACATCCCGACTACAGAGCTGATCCACGATTTTCCTGATCCACGATTTCTGACCACGATTTCCACGATTTCTGATCCACGATTTTCCTGATCCATCCCGACTACAGAGAAATTCGGTACGTTCAATAGGTATTAAAATAGCCAAATTCGGCATTAAATTTGATACTGATACAGAGTCTGACAAATTATCAGAAAATCGTGGATTCATATCCAGCCCGACTACAGAGAAATTCGGTATGTTCATTCAGTATTAAAATAGCCAAATTCTGTATTAAATTTGATACTGATACAGAGTCTGACTAATTATCAGAAAATCGTGGATTCATATCCAGCCCGACTACAGAAAAATTCGCTATGTTCATTCGGTATTAAAATAGCCAAATTCGGTATTACATTTGATACGGATACAGAGTCTGACTAATTATCAGAAAATCGTGGATTCATATCCAGCCCGACTACAGAGAAATTCGGTATGTTCATTCGGTATTAAAATAGCCAAATTCGGTATTAAATTTGATACTGATACAGAGTCTGACTAATTATCAGAAAATCGTGGATTCATATCCAGCCCGACTACAGAAAAATTCGCTATGTTCATTCGGTATTAAAATAGCCAAATTCGGTATTACATTTGATACGGATACAGAGTCTGACTAATTATCAGAAAATCGTGGATTCATATCCAGCCCGACTACAGAAAAATTCGCTATGTTCATTCGGTATTAAAATAGCCAAATTCGGTATTACATTTGATACTGATACAGAGTCTGACTAATTATCAGAAAATCGTGGAATCATATCCAGCCCGACTACAGAGAAATTCGGTATGTTCATTCGGTATTAAAATAGCCAAATTCGGTATTACATTTGATACTGATACAGAGTCTGACTAATTATCAGAAAATCGTGGATTCATATCCAGCCCAACTACAGAGAAATTCGGTATGTTCATTCGGTATTAAAATAGCCAAATTCGGTATTAAATTTGATACTGATACAGAGTCTGACTAATTATCAGAAAATCGTGGATTCATATCCAGCCCGACTACAGAGAAATTCGGTATGTTCATTCGGTATTAAAATAGCCAAATTCGGTATTACATTTGATACGGATACAGAGTCTGACTAATTATCAGAAAATCGTGGATTCATATCCATCCCGACTACAGAGAAATTCGGTATGTTCAATCGGTATTAAAATAGCCAAATTCGGTATTAAATTTGATACTGATACAGAGTCTGACTAATTATCAGAAAATCGTGGATTCATATCCAGCCCGACTACAGAGAAATTCGGTATGTTCATTCGGTATTAAAATAGCCAAATTCGGTATTAAATTTGATACTGATACAGAGTCTGACTAATTATCAGAAAATCGTGGATTCATATCCAGCCCGACTACAGAAAAATTCGGTATGTTCATTCGGTATTAAAATAGCCAAATTCGGTATTACATTTGATACTGATACAGAGTCTGACTAATTATCAGAAAATCGTGGATTCATATCCAGCCCGACTACAGAGAAATTCGGTATGTTCATTCGGTATTAAAATAGCCAAATTCGGTATTACATTTGATACTGATACAGAGTCTGACTAATTATCAGAAAATCGTGGATTCATATCCAGCCCAACTACAGAGAAATTCGGTATGTTCATTCGGTATTAAAATAGCCAAATTCGGTATTACATTTGATACTGATACAGAGTCTGACTAATTATCAGAAAATCGTGGATTCATATTCAGCCCGACTACAGAGAAATTCGGTATGTTCATTCGATATTAAAATAGCCAAATTCGGTATTAAATTTGATACTGATACAGAGTCTGACTAATTATCAGAAAATCGTGGATTCATATCCAGCCCGACTACAGAGAAATTCGGTATGTTCATTCGGTATTAAAATAGCCAAATTCGGTATTAAATTTGATACTGATACAGAGTCTGACTAATTATCAGAAAATCGTGGATTCATATCCAGCCCGACTACAGAGAAATTCGGTATGTTCATTCGGTATTAAAATAGCCAAATTCGGTATTACATTTGATACTGATACAGAGTCTGACTAATTATCAGAAAATCGTGGATTCATATCCAGCCCGACTACAGAGAAATTCGGTATGTTCATTCGGTATTAAAATAGCCAAATTCGGTATTAAATTTGATACTGATACAGAGTCTGACTAATTATCAGAAAATCGTGGATTCTTATCCAGCCCGACAACAGAGAAATTCGGTATGTTCATTCGGTATTAAAATAGCCAAATTCGGTATTACATTTGATACTGATACAGAGTCTGACTAATTATCAGAAAATCGTGGATTCATATCCAGCCCGACTACAGAGAAATTCGGTATGTTCATTCGGTATTAAAATAGCCAAATTCGGTATTACATTTGATACTGATACAGAGTCTGACTAATTACCAGAAAATCGTGGATTCATATCCAGCCCGACTACAGAGAAATTCGTTATGTTCATTGGGTATTAAAATAGCCAAATTCGGTATTACATTTGATACTGATACAGAGTCTGACTAATTATCAGAAAATCGTGGATTCATATCCAGCCCGACTACAGAGAAATTCGGTATGTTCATTCGGTATTAAAATAGCCAAATTCGGTATTACATTTGATACTGATACAGAGTCTGACTAATTATCAGAAAATCGTGGATTCATATCCAGCCCGACTACAGAGAAATTCGGTATGTTCATTCGGTATTAAAATAGACAAATTCGGTATTACATTTGATACTGATACAGAGTCTGACTAATTATCAGAAAATCGTGGATTCATATGCAGCCCGACTACAGAGAAATTCGGTATGTTCATTCGGTATTAAAATAGCCAAATTCGGTATTACATTTGATACTGATACAGAGTCTGACTAATTATCAGAAAATCGTGGATTCATATCCAGCCCGACTACAGAGAAATTCGGTATGTTCATTCGGTATTAAAATAGCCAAATTCGGTATTACATTTGATACTGATACAGAGTCTGACTAATTATCAGAAAATCGTGGATTCATATCCAGCCCGACTACAGAGAAATTCGGTATGTTCATTCGGTATTAAAATAGACAAATTCGGTATTACATTTGATACTGATACAGAGTCTGACTAATTATCAGAAAATCGTGGATTCATATGCAGCCCGACTACAGAGAAATTCGGTATGTTCATTCGGTATTAAAATAGCCAAATTCGGTATTACATTTGATACTGATACAGAGTCTGACTAATTATCAGAAAATCGTGGATTCATATCCAGCCCGACTACAGAGAAATTCGGTATGTTCATTCGGTATGAAAATAGCCAAATTCGGTATTACATTTGATACTGATACAGAGTCTGACAAATTATCAGAAAATCGTGGATTCATATCCAGCCCGACTACAGAGAAATTCGGTATGTTCATTCGGTATTAAAATAGCCAAATTCGGTATTACATTTGATACTGATACAGAGTCTGACTAATTATCAGAAAATCGTGGATTCATATCCAGCCCGACTACAGAGAAATTCGGTATGTTCATTCGGTATTAAAATAGCCAAATTCGGTATTACATTTGATACTGATACAGAGTCTGACTAATTATCAGAAAATCGTGGATTCATATCCATTCCGACTACAGAGAAATTCGGTATGTTCATTCGGTATTAAAATAGCCAAATTCGGTATTACATTTGATACTGATACAGAGTCTGACTAATTATCAGAAAATCGTGGATTCATATCCAGCCCGACTACAGAGAAATTCGGTATGTTCATTCGGTATCAAAATAGCCAAATTCGGTATTACATTTGATACTGATACAGAGTCTGACTAATTATCAGAAAATCGTGGATTCATATCCAGCCCGACTACAGAGAAATTCGGTATGTTCATTCGGTATTAAAATAGCCAAATTCGGTATTATATTTGATACTGATACAGAGTCTGACTAATTATCAGAAAATCGTGGATTCATATCCAGCCCAACTACAGAGAAATTCGGTATGTTCATTCGGTATTAAAATAGCCAAATTCGGTATTACATTTGATACTGATACAGAGTCTGACTAATTATCAGAAAATCGTGGATTCATATCCAGCCCGACTACAGAGAAATTCGGTATGTTCATTCGGTATTAAAATAGCCAAATTCGGTATTACATTTGATACTGATACAGAGTCTGACTAATTATCAGAAAATCGTGGATTCATATCCAGCCCGACTACAGAGAAATTCGGTATGTTCATTCGGTATTAAAATAGCCAAATTCGGTATTACATTTGATACTGATACAGAGTCTGACTAATTATCAGAAAATCGTGGATTCATATCCAGCCCAACTACAGAGAAATTCGGTATGTTCATTCGGTATTAAAATAGCCAAATTCGGTATTACATTTGATACTGATACAGAGTCTGACTAATTATCAGAAAATCGTGGATTCATATCCAGCCCGACTACAGAGAAATTCGGTATGTTCATTCGGTATTAAAATAGCCAAATTCGGTATTACATTTGATACTGATACAGAGTCTGACTAATTATCAGAAAATCGTGGATTCATATCCAGCCCGACTACAGAGAAATTCGGTATGTTCATTCGGTATTAAAATAGCCAAATTCGGTATTACATTTGATACTGATACAGAGTCTGACTAATTATCAGAAAATCGTGGATTCATATCCAGCCCGACTACAGAGAAATTCGGTATGTTCATTCGGTATTAAAATAGCCAAATTCGGTATTACATTTGATACTGATACAGAGTTTGACTAATTATCAGAAAATCGTGGATTCATATCCAGCCCAACTACAGAGAAATTCGGTATGTTCATTCGGTATTAAAATAGCCAAATTCGGTATTACATTTGATACTGATACAGAGTCTGACTAATTATCAGAAAATCGTGGATTCATATCCAGCCCGACTACAGAGAAATTCGGTATGTTCATTCGGTATTAAAATAGCCAAATTCGGTATTACATTTGATACTGATACAGAGTCTGACTAATTATCAGAAAATCGTGGATTCATATCCATCCCGACTACAGAGAAATTCGGTATGTTCATTCGGTATTAAAATAGCCAAATTCGGTATTACATTTGATACTGATACAGAGTCTGACTAATTATCAGAAAATCGTGGATTCATATCCATCCCGACTAGAGAGAAATTCGGTATGTTCATTCGGTATTAAAATAGCCAAATTCGGTATTAAATTTGATACTGATACAGAGTCTGACTAATTATCAGAAAATCGTGGATTCATATCCAGCCCGACTACAGAGAAATTCGGTATGTTCATTCGGTATTAAAATAGCCAAATTCGGTATTAAATTTGATACTGATACAGAGTCTGACTAATTATCAGAAAATCGTGGATTCATATCCAGCCCGACTACAGAGAAATTCGGTATGTTCATTCGGTATTAAAATAGCCAAATTCGGTATTACATTTGATACTGATACAGAGTCTGACTAATTATCAGAAAATCGTGGATTCATATCCATTCCGACTACAGAGAAATTCGGTATGTTCATTCGGTATTAAAATAGCCAAATTCGGTATTACATTTGATACTGATACAGAGTCTGACTAATTATCAGAAAATCGTGGATTCATATCCAGCCCGACTACAGAGAAATTCGGTATGTTCATTCGGTATCAAAATAGCCAAATTCGGTATTACATTTGATACTGATACAGAGTCTGACTAATTATCAGAAAATCGTGGATTCATATCCAGCCCGACTACAGAGAAATTCGGTATGTTCATTCGGTATTAAAATAGCCAAATTCGGTATTATATTTGATACTGATACAGAGTCTGACTAATTATCAGAAAATCGTGGATTCATATCCAGCCCAACTACAGAGAAATTCGGTATGTTCATTCGGTATTAAAATAGCCAAATTCGGTATTACATTTGATACTGATACAGAGTCTGACTAATTATCAGAAAATCGTGGATTCATATCCAGCCCGACTACAGAGAAATTCGGTATGTTCATTCGGTATTAAAATAGCCAAATTCGGTATTACATTTGATACTGATACAGAGTCTGACTAATTATCAGAAAATCGTGGATTCATATCCAGCCCGACTACAGAGAAATTCGGTATGTTCATTCGGTATTAAAATAGCCAAATTCGGTATTACATTTGATACTGATACAGAGTCTGACTAATTATCAGAAAATCGTGGATTCATATCCAGCCCAACTACAGAGAAATTCGGTATGTTCATTCGGTATTAAAATAGCCAAATTCGGTATTACATTTGATACTGATACAGAGTCTGACTAATTATCAGAAAATCGTGGATTCATATCCAGCCCGACTACAGAGAAATTCGGTATGTTCATTCGGTATTAAAATAGCCAAATTCGGTATTACATTTGATACTGATACAGAGTCTGACTAATTATCAGAAAATCGTGGATTCATATCCAGCCCGACTACAGAGAAATTCGGTATGTTCATTCGGTATTAAAATAGCCAAATTCGGTATTACATTTGATACTGATACAGAGTCTGACTAATTATCAGAAAATCGTGGATTCATATCCAGCCCGACTACAGAGAAATTCGGTATGTTCATTCGGTATTAAAATAGCCAAATTCGGTATTACATTTGATACTGATACAGAGTTTGACTAATTATCAGAAAATCGTGGATTCATATCCAGCCCAACTACAGAGAAATTCGGTATGTTCATTCGGTATTAAAATAGCCAAATTCGGTATTACATTTGATACTGATACAGAGTCTGACTAATTATCAGAAAATCGTGGATTCATATCCAGCCCGACTACAGAGAAATTCGGTATGTTCATTCGGTATTAAAATAGCCAAATTCGGTATTACATTTGATACTGATACAGAGTCTGACTAATTATCAGAAAATCGTGGATTCATATCCATCCCGACTACAGAGAAATTCGGTATGTTCATTCGGTATTAAAATAGCCAAATTCGGTATTAAATTTGATACTGATACAGAGTCTGACTAATTATCAGAAAATCGTGGATTCATATCCAGCCCGACTACAGAGAAATTCGGTATGTTCATTCGGTATTAAAATAGCCAAATTCGGTATTAAATTTGATACTGATACAGAGTCTGACTAATTATCAGAAAATCGTGGATTCATATCCAGCCCGACTACAGAGAAATTCGGTATGTTCATTCGGTATTAAAATAGCCAAATTCGGTATTACATTTGATACTGATACAGAGTCTGACTAATTATCAGAAAATCGTGGATTCATATCCATTCCGACTACAGAGAAATTCGGTATGTTCATTCGGTATTAAAATAGCCAAATTCGGTATTACATTTGATACTGATACAGAGTCTGACTAATTATCAGAAAATCGTGGATTCATATCCAGCCCGACTACAGAGAAATTCGGTATGTTCATTCGGTATCAAAATAGCCAAATTCGGTATTACATTTGATACTGATACAGAGTCTGACTAATTATCAGAAAATCGTGGATTCATATCCAGCCCGACTACAGAGAAATTCGGTATGTTCATTCGGTATTAAAATAGCCAAATTCGGTATTATATTTGATACTGATACAGAGTCTGACTAATTATCAGAAAATCGTGGATTCATATCCAGCCCAACTACAGAGAAATTCGGTATGTTCATTCGGTATTAAAATAGCCAAATTCGGTATTACATTTGATACTGATACAGAGTCTGACTAATTATCAGAAAATCGTGGATTCATATCCAGCCCGACTACAGAGAAATTCGGTATGTTCATTCGGTATTAAAATAGCCAAATTCGGTATTACATTTGATACTGATACAGAGTCTGACTAATTATCAGAAAATCGTGGATTCATATCCAGCCCGACTACAGAGAAATTCGGTATGTTCATTCGGTATTAAAATAGCCAAATTCGGTATTACATTTGATACTGATACAGAGTCTGACTAATTATCAGAAAATCGTGGATTCATATCCAGCCCAACTACAGAGAAATTCGGTATGTTCATTCGGTATTAAAATAGCCAAATTCGGTATTACATTTGATACTGATACAGAGTCTGACTAATTATCAGAAAATCGTGGATTCATATCCAGCCCGACTACAGAGAAATTCGGTATGTTCATTCGGTATTAAAATAGCCAAATTCGGTATTACATTTGATACTGATACAGAGTCTGACTAATTATCAGAAAATCGTGGATTCATATCCAGCCCGACTACAGAGAAATTCGGTATGTTCATTCGGTATTAAAATAGCCAAATTCGGTATTACATTTGATACTGATACAGAGTCTGACTAATTATCAGAAAATCGTGGATTCATATCCAGCCCGACTACAGAGAAATTCGGTATGTTCATTCGGTATTAAAATAGCCAAATTCGGTATTACATTTGATACTGATACAGAGTTTGACTAATTATCAGAAAATCGTGGATTCATATCCAGCCCAACTACAGAGAAATTCGGTATGTTCATTCGGTATTAAAATAGCCAAATTCGGTATTACATTTGATACTGATACAGAGTCTGACTAATTATCAGAAAATCGTGGATTCATATCCAGCCCGACTACAGAGAAATTCGGTATGTTCATTCGGTATTAAAATAGCCAAATTCGGTATTACATTTGATACTGATACAGAGTCTGACTAATTATCAGAAAATCGTGGATTCATATCCATCCCGACTACAGAGAAATTCGGTATGTTCATTCGGTATTAAAATAGCCAAATTCGGTATTACATTTGATACTGATACAGAGTCTGACTAATTATCAGAAAATCGTGGATTCATATCCATCCCGACTAGAGAGAAATTCGGTATGTTCATTCGGTATTAAAATAGCCAAATTCGGTATTAAATTTGATACTGATACAGAGTCTGACTAATTATCAGAAAATCGTGGATTCATATCCAGCCCGACTACAGAGAAATTCGGTATGTTCATTCGGTATTAAAATAGCCAAATTCGGTATTAAATTTGATACTGATACAGAGTCTGACTAATTATCAGAAAATCGTGGATTCATATCCAGCCCGACTACAGAGAAATTCGGTATGTTCATTCGGTATTAAAATAGCCAAATTCGGTATTAAATTTGATACTGATACAGAGTCTGACTAATTATCAGAAAATCGTGGATTCATATCCAGCCCGACTACAGAGAAATTCGGTATGTTCATTCGGTATTAAAATAGCCAAATTCGGTATTAAATTTGATACTGATACAGAGTCTGACTAATTATCAGAAAATCGTGTATTCATATCCAGCCCGACTACAGAGAAATTCGGTATGTTCATTCGGTATTAAAATAGCCAAATTCGGTATTAAATTTGATACTGATACAGAGTCTGACTAATTATCAGAAAATCGTGGATTCATATCCAGCCCGACTACAGAGAAATTCGGTATGTTCATTCGGTATTAAAATAGCCAAATTCGGTATTAAATTTGATACTGATACAGAGTCTGACTAATTATCAGAAAATCGTGGATTCATATCCAGCCCGACTACAGAGAAATTCGGTATGTTCATCGGAAGGAGCATTTGCGCAAACCATCATCCGTGTTCTTTCAATGACGTCAGATGGGTGAGAATGCTTCTTTTGTCTCCTATCAGATGATTTTACATCCAGAATCTCTCTTCTAATCTCATCTATAAACAACACACACTTTGAGTCTATCAGATGCTGTCGACATCAATTGAATGCCGTGAATAAGCGTAACACGCTCTAATATCAACAGGTTGGGAAGTAAAATTCTGTTTATCGAAAGAGGAGGAAGATTGCTTCTCGGGCTACTGAAGAAGGAAGGTTGGGTTGTTTTACCTCTGAGCGGCACTTTTTTGCACACCATGGGCTAGATGGCCAGGTCACATGGACCCCGAAGGCTCAGAGAAGGTTGGGGGAGGGGACCCACTGGAACAGCTGTTGGGAGACAGATGGTAGCCTCCCGTCAAGACCATCCAGCGTGTTCTTTAACGTGCACAGTGTGTGGCTCTCCCGCACACGGGGCCACGGTTTAACGTCCCATCCGACGGACGGCGGCCTTTCCAAGCCTATCGGTGTCCCCTACTGACCGTGGGCAGGGCGGGGAATTTTGCGGAAATAAAGCTCAACGCTGACTCAGCTGGGACTTGAACCTGGGAACTACAGATTACGAGCCTGGCGCGCTACCGATTGAGCCACCCCCGCCTTTCCTGAAGAAAGAAACATTGAGCATATTTTTTGGTGTTGTAAAATGAAAAGTATGCTGCTTGTCCAAACCCTGGAATTTTTGGTCATTAACATACAGTAGTTCTCAAACTAAAAGTATTTTTTGCATTTCGGATTTAGGATTTTCGCTTTGTTAAATCAGTTGTTTGCGAAAATGATTCAGAAAAAATTAATTTTATGCGCAAGCTTTATAAACCGTAGCAGTTCAGGAGCTTGTCAGTGGAAGTTACTACCAGGTGGCAGAGCACGAAGAGGAAATGCTGATCGAAAGATTTCTAGAATACCACACCATTGTTTAGCCGTTTTCAGGGCGAGAGACTGGATATGAATCCACGATGAATTATCATCTGATAATGATATCATCTGATGAATGAATATCATCTGATAGGAGACAAAAGAAACATTCTCACCCATCTGACGTCATTGAAAGAACACGGATGATGGTTTGCGCAAATGCTCCTTCCGATGAACATACCGAATTTCTCTGTAATCGGGCTGGATATGAATCCACGATTTTCTGATAATTAGTCAGACTCTGTATCAAATTTAAAAACTGAAAATACATCTTTTGAAAATTGCTAAAAAGAATTGTTTCCTGTTTCGAATGTTGTGCGAATGATAATAATTACCAATGCCAATTTATGCCTTGCCTATGTGGTGCTTAGTATTCTCCATCTCATGCATAAGTCCAAAGATGAAAATTAGAAGAAATGATATTTTGTAAAAAAGTAGCTAAAAATGTAAAGAAAAATGATGAAAGAGTAAACTGACAATTTACTTAACAAAACCTAAATATTCCATTTTAGCTATTTCTTAGTTTTTTTAACTTTATTTGCAGAGCGTTGAAGCTTTCCAGTAAGCACAAGAATTGGTGATACGTGTACAACACAGAAAATTTGTAAACATCTAAGCTACCAGCAGAATTATATAATAAATTAATACAATAAACGCAGGTTCCGTTTAATCAAAAGCTTCTAATTCGGTCACTGTTGAACATATCTCGAATGGATGAATCTTTCAGGATGCATCCAAAATAATTAAATTTATTGATATATAGTGGGAGCTTAAACAGAACGATTTTTTTTAAGTCAAACCGATGCACGTTTTCTGTTATGTGGCAGTAAAATAGTGGATTAATGCATATATAGAATGTGCTAAACAACACTCATGTATGCTATTATTTGCTTGCATCATTATTATTTCCCTAAAAAAGGAACAAGTGGATGATTAAATCGATAGCACACTAGTTTCAAAATTTGGTGTCCTTATATTCAAGTCCTCCACTATGGCTATGTTTAATTACCTTTGCAAACCCTTACTGTCTTCTGTTTCAAAGATGACACCGATTGTTTGTGAGGAATTCGTCCGTCAGATTAGACATTAAACCCATCTGTAAAGAGAGAGCCATGACTTGTGCTAACACTGTAGATAATGTTGATGAGAGAGCTTTCATATGTGTCCTTAACGGTTGTTCAGTTTGTTCTCTTTCTCTTTCCAGCCAGGCGGGGGTGGCTCAGTCGGTAGCGCGCCAGGCTCGTAATCTGTAGTTCCCAGGTTCGAGTCCAAGCTGGGTCAGCGTTGAGATTTATCTCTGCCCAATTCCCCGCCCTGCCCACGGTCAGTAGGGGACACCGATGGGCTTGGAAAGGCCGCCGTCCGTCGGATGGTACGTTAAGCCGTGGCCCCGTGTGCGGAAGAGCCATACCCTGTGCACGTTAAAGAACACGCTGGATGGCCTTGACGGGAGGCTACCATCTGTCTCCCAACAGTTGTGTTTTTTGGAAATACCAAGAGTCTTCCCGAGGAGATAAATTTACCACTAATATGGTTATTAAGTAATTTGAAGAAAAAGGAAGATACTTTTGGAATGTCAAGTTTGCTTATGTTACAATCAGTGCCTGTAATAACAAGTGAAAAATCATCATCTGCGTTAATTGATCTTTCGATGATATCGGGGAATTTAAAATTTTCTGAGTCTATTTTAGTTATAACCGTGTAGTTTCTTTCATTTTTTTGTATTCTGAACTGTTTTATCTTTATTTGTACTCTGAGTTGCATTACCTTTATTCTCCGTTAAAGGAGTTATAGAATTTTTGTTTTGGGTTGGGTTGTTTTACCTCTGAGCGGCACTTTTTTTGCACACCATGGGCGAAATGGCCAGGCCACAAGGACCCCGAAGGCTCAGAGAAGGTTGGGGGAGGGGACCCACTGGAACAGCTGTTGGGAGACAGATGGTAGCCTCCCGTCAATGCCATCCAGCGTGTTCTTTAACGTGCACAGGGTATGGCTCTCCCGCACACGGGGCCACGGCTTAACGTCCCATCCGACGGACGGCTGCCTTTACAAGCCCATCGGTGTCCCCTACTGACCGTGGGCAGGGCGGTATATTTTGCGGAGATAAATCTCAACGCTGACCCAGCTGAGACTCGAACCTGGGAACTACAGATTACGAGCCTGGCGCGCTACCGACTGAGCCACCCCCGCCCCAGGTCACATGGACCCCGAAGGCTCAGAGAAGGTTGGGGGAGGGGACCCACTGGAACAGCTGTTGGGAGACAGATGGTAGCCTCCCGTCAAGGCCATCCAGCGTGTTCTTTAACGTGCACAGGGTATGGCTCTCCCGCACACGGGGCCACGTCTTAACCTCCCATCCGACGGACGGTGGCCTTTCCAAGCCCATATGTGTCCCCTAGTGACCGTGGGCAGGGCGGGGAATTTTTGTGGAGATAAATCTCAACGCTGACCCAGCTGGAACTCGAACCTGGGAACTACAGATTACGAGCCTGGCGCGCTACCGACTGAGCCATCCCCGCCCCTAATAAAAAGAATGTTAAATATATACGTATATATTTATTGTTAACATTAACTTCGCAAGGTCATCAAAATATTTAACTTTTCTTTGTTTTAGAGAGAGAAAGAATTCGATTTATTATTCTACTCTGTAGTTCTTAAGCTTCCATTTGACCCATAACTCAGAAAGATTGACTGTTCATTCCCATCCAACTCTTTGGGGTAAGGAATGATGGGGCATAATTGGTAGCTCATGATATTCATACGACTCAATCTTTTATTTGATATGTATATGACGCGTTGAGATCGACCTCATTGATAATTTTCTTCCCTTTTTTGATAAGAATAAGGAGGTTAGGGGGGAGGTAAAATTTAAATTAACATGTGACAGTTCTCATATTACAGGGGGCGGGGGTGGTTCAGTCGGCAACGCGCCAGGTTCGTAATCTGTAGTTCCCAGGTTCGAGCCCAGCTGGGGCAGCGTTGAGATTTATCTCCGCAAAATTCTCCGCCCTGCCCACGGTCAGTAGGGGACACCGATGGGCTTGGAAAGGCCGCCGTCATTCGGATGGGACGTTAAGCCTTGGTCCCGTGTGCGGGAGAGCCATACCCTGTGCACGTTAAAGAACACGCTGGGTGGCCTTGACGGGAGGCTACCATCTGTCTCCCAACAGCTGTTCCAGTGGGTCCCTGCCCCAACCTTCTTTGAGCCTTCGGGGTCCATGTGACCTGCCCATGGTGTGCAAAAAAGTGCCGCTCAGAGGTAAAACAACCCAACTCACATTACAAGCTCTCATTTAATACCTAAAACATTACCCCAGCTGACGCTTCTGAATGAACATAGTAAGAAAAAACGTTTATGCAATCCACCACTTTCTCCAAACGGAAGAAAAACACACATTGTAATTGTTTTACTACCTATGATAGTCCCAACGCCGTAGCAAACCACCGAAATGATTTAACTCGCTACTCATATTCGAAAGATATAGCCGAACAATCGTTTTACAAATCGCCTCTTTAAGGGCAAAAAGGAAACTTGCGGTTAAAACATTTATTTCCCATGGCACTCTCCAGGTACCAATCTTTCATTTGGCACTTGGTTTTGAAAGCTTTTATACAACAGTCTTTTAAAATTTTGCACTTTTTTAGTGGAAAGAAAGACTTGGTTAAACATATATATAGCCTGTGATATTCTCCACTTCACAACAGTTTATTTGGTGTGGGACCCGTTGCTTAAGATATATTAATAATATTTAATAATATTGACAAGAAAAACACACACACACGAACCTAAACCGAAAAACAATGATGGAAACTCGAGAGCAAATTAGGTAGAAATTTTATATAAGCTACCACCTTGTTTATAAAAATGTCGATTACAAAATAATATCATTCGTGTACTCAACATATTTAGCAAATTTGGATTTAAATAATATATCACGGATATATCTCTGCGATGTGTCCAACGTTTAAGAAAATCGAGTTATTCTGCGAAATACACAGATGGAATTCTCAGGCATTCTTTGGTTTCTCCCCTCCTAATCTGAATCTCCCCCAACCTAATCTCCCCCCCTAATCTTTCCCCCCCTAATCTCCCCCCCCTAATCTTCTATTGCTTCTTACAGTAGTTTCCAAAGCACGCTTCATTCATTCGTTCACGTTTCAGCCTTTAGAAACCTCAATAATCGAAGCTTCAACTTGTAGATGACAAGTTTCAGATTCTAAAGTTTTATACACTTAAAAGAAGTTGGATAAAACTACACGATCGGATTTTTTTTTCCGCAAAAGAAAACACATATGTTCGTAATAGCTATGAAGTCTATTATAATTATTGGTTAACTGATAATGAAACAAGAAAAATTAGAATAAGGGCGATACTATGTTTAAGAACATTCCTGCAGTTCTTTCTTTCCGAAATAAGCTCAAGTGCTTTATCACTCGGATAATTCTCTCTCCTCTGCTCCTTTTTCCCTAAAAGAGTACTCTTAGTTTCCAAAAAAAACATGTTTAAAATGGTCCCATTCTTCTTCAACTTCAGTAGCAAACATACCATGACTATCATAATGACTAAGTAATCTATCATGGTATGCTTTAGCTATAACTGGGTCTTTCAGAGCTTCAGCATTAAAGGTAAAATTTTTAATCCTAGCACAACACCTTTTATGTTTAAGTTGCAAGACACTTTTAACAAGGTAATGGTCAGATTCAATTTCAGCTCCCCTATATGCCCTGGTATTTCTAACAGAACTAGCCCATTTGCTGTTAATTAACATATAATCAATCATATTCTTATGCAGCCCATCGGGTGAAACCCATGTGTACTTATGTATGTCGCGGTGTTTGTAATAAGTGTTAGTTATTCTGAATCCATTGAGTTTACTTACCTGTAGGAGACGTTGCCCATTGCCATTGCAGCTACCAATGCCAAAAGGGCCTTTTGCTCCTGCCCAAAGGTCAGAGTCAGTACCAACTTTGGCATTGAAGTCACCAAGAACAAGGGTAATATCTCCTTTCTTGACAGAATTCAAAATGTCCTGAAGTTGTTCATAAAACCTATCCTTCTCATCCTCATCGGCATCCTCAGTGGGGGCATAACAGCAGATAACATTCAAGTCTTTAACGCTTGTCTGAAATTTTGCTGTAAGAATACCCCCCCTCAAGCAGCCGCTTGCCACAGAGGTCTGACAGGAGACTGTCAATTTATATGCCATAGTAGGAGATCTGAGAGGATGGCAGGACCTCAGCAGAAAACCTTTCATTAATGCACTCATATCCTAGAAGAGCATTTACTAGCGTGTCTGCTGAGAAGCAAACCCACGCCTTGGTGATGCTTATTATCGTTATCGTTATTATTATCGTTATTATATCGTCCCTCCCTTATATATTATCGTCCCTCCCTTATTATCGTTATTATTATCGTTATTATATCGTCCCTCCCTTATATATTATCATCCCTCTCTTATTATCGTTATTATATCGTCCCTCCCTTATTATCGTTATTATATCGTCCCTCCCTTATTATCGTTATTATATCGTCCCTCCCTTATTATCGTTATAATATCGTCCCTCCCTGAAAAGGGACGACAATAAGCATCACTTTTAAGAATCACTTTTAAGAATCTATGGAGAGTGTGGAGAAATAGGCGTGTACACCTAAGACTAAAATTAGACTGTATAATAGTTTGGTTCTTTCTAGGGTTAGTTATGGTAGTGAAACTTGGATACTTTGTAAACAAGATAACAGGAAACTAGATGCTTTTGATTCCAGATGCTTACGCAGTATCTTGGGTATTAGGTGGTTCAACTTTGTAACTAATGATGAGGTTAGGCAAAGGAGTCTCAACCTCCTTTAAGCAGCATATTGTGCAGAGAGAGACTCCGTTGGTTTGGCTATGTTGCCCGTATGAATAATTATAGATTGGCGAATAGGGTTATGAACAGTGTGCCTAAAGGCCTCAGAAAGAGGGGGTTATGCGGGATTATGAGGGATTGTGCCTAAAGGTCTCAAAAAGAGGATGTTATGCGGTGGGCAGACAATATCATACAGGACCTTGTTAGAATTGGTGTGCAGTGGCCAGATGCAGTAGATGTAGCTCAGGATAGACTTGCTTGGAGAACTAAATTGCACGGTCTGGTAGGACCTCCGTAGCCCATGGCTGCTTGAGGATGATGATGGTTCTTGCGTGCGTACTGCAGATTAGGTGTGAGGCCCAGGCGTTGTCCTGGTTCCCAATCTTGCATCCAAATAAAATCACTTTCACTATTGGAGTGATGGTCCTTTTCTTGCTTGCAAACGTCATTTCCCCGCAAATGTAACAAAATGTATCTGCACTATTAACACAGTTACGAGGCATCGCTACTGCTGGATTAAAACTGCAAGGATCACTTGTGTTGTACTTATGACTCGGGGGTAAATGGGAGTCGCTCAAAAGACTTGCTCACCATACAAGACGTCACTTGTAACTAACGATTGCGTCATCTTTTGTTCACGATCGTAAAGCCGCGATGTCGTGACTCAAGTACATTGCATCAGACAATGATGCAATACATCCGGGGGTTGTGTTTGTGGCGGGCTGATGCAACACAACGCAATATGTTGCAATCTGGAGTTTAAAATTTAGCGTTGCCAAATGGTTACCTTTGTATTCGATGCAGAACTCTCCCAAACAAGAGCCAATCGACAAATTTCGTTGTCATTTTCGTGTTCAGCACCTCCGAAATTAGTAAAGATTGCTTGTTTTCATTTCAAAGCCTTTTTGTGTGTTGCCCAGTGAAATTGGTGCAAAGGGGGATATTTTGAGTCGTAGATCCCTCTATTGCTGTCAAATTTTGAATTCGATGGATCTTTTAAGGTCAAAAGCAAAATATAGATTAATTGCATTGGAGATATTTAAGATTATTATTATATAATTATTATATTAATTAATTATATTATATTAATATTAATTATTATATATTATATATTAATATATTAAAATTATTCTGCCTTGGAGATATTTTAAGTTGTCGATCTCTGCAGTGTTGTAAAACTTTGGATGCGATGTCTCCTTGGAGGTCAAAGATCAGATTTCCGTATACTAGTGATGCCGAGCCGAAAATTCGCGAATTACTATTTCAGGCAGTACAACTCGGTAATAAGAGCAATTTTCAGACTAAGTGTCACATTCAAGGTCAGATAGGGGTCAGAATGAGGGTCTAGATATCAAGAGTTGTCGAACATGTAGCAAAGGCATTATTTCCATGAACTATATTTGCAAAATAGTTATTTGGAAGGGTTTTTTACTGTATAATGCTAGTATTACAAGTAGCGAATTCGAAGTCAGGTTGTTGTTTGGTTTGTTTTACCTCTGAGCGCACTTTTTTCTGCACACAATGGGCTAAATCATAAGGACCCCGAGAATTCAGATAAGGTTGGGGACCCACTGGAATGGCTGTTGGGAGACAGATGGTAGCCTCCCGTCAAGGCCATCCAGCGTGTTATTTAAAGTTGGGTTGTTTTACCTCTGAGAGGCACTTTTTTTGAACGCAGTGGGCTAAATGGCCAGGTCATAACGAAGTTGAAGGCTCAGAGGAGGTTGGGGGAGGGAACCCACTTTAACAGCTGTTGGGGAGACAGATGTTAGCTTACGGTCAAGGCCACCCAGCGTGTTCTTTAACGTGCACAGGGTATGGCTCTCCAGCACACGGGGAAACGGCTTAACTTTCCATCCAACGGACGGCGGCCTTCCCAAACCCATCGGTGTCCTCTACTAACCATGAGAATGACTGGGAATTTTGCGGAGATAAGTCTCAACGCCGGCCTAGCTGGGAGTCGAACCTGGGAACTGCAGATTAGGAGTCTGGCGCGTTACCGACTGAGCCATCCCCGCCCTTGTTTTCAAAAGGAAGTTTTGTTTTCAAAGGTTTTCCAATTCTGTTTGAATATTTTGCAACCGAACTTGAATTCCAAATATATAAATAAATTATATATTAACTTATATATTAACTAAGGCAATAAAATTCCTAAATCATAAAAAATTTCTTCGCTAATGAAACAAAACAACAATATGCTATCAATCAGTATAAAACGATCACAAGTGCCAGATTTTTTTTAAACAAAGCGCATTTTTCTGCGATACGTTTATAAATTGATAGTTTACTTGAAACTAAAACCTTTCTTATCAGTTAAACATCCAACACTGATCACTGAATATAACACAAGCTAAAAGTATCTACAAAACCACACTTCTTTAAGCTTCCGTCAATTTTTCTTTATTTCAATGTAGTTTTTGACTTTGCCAGTATTGCTCCTCTTACTCATAATGACAGAACGATGAGTCCCGTACCTCTTGGCGGCAGCTCTCCCTCCCTTCCATGCGTTCTCCGGTAATATTAATCCCTTTCTTAACTCTTGCCTCTACTGGTGGCTCGCGATTCATCTTCATAACAGTTCCAAAAATTTTCATTTAATGTCCAGCAACCTCCGATATTGGGATGATCGCTTTATAGCTTAAAGGAATAATTTCTTGCTCTCTCGAACAGCGAAAAAGAAATTACACATTAGAACACATTAGTTGATTCTGTTGCTATGTGGAAATTTCATGAATAATCGAAAGGGAAAATATTTCATTAGTTTATGCTGCCATCTGTCGGACATTTTTAAGACTTCGAAATTAAGAATTCTATTCAAGTAGTAATTGTATAGGAAGGAAAATATCGGACTAAGATTTTATATGTGCTAAAAACAACATTATTCAGAATCTTTAAAATTGATAATTACAAGATAATAATGCACTAGCAAAATATGGAATATCAATCTTAATTTTCTGCAATTAATTGTGATTTCTTAGTTACCCTCTTTAGATAATTTCTCTATAAACACAGTAGACCTAGCAACAAAATTATATATTGTAAACTTAATAGCTGAAAGAATAATTATTGTTTAACTGAATTTAAGGTAGTCAGATATTATTTGGAGTTTTGAATATTCGTAATTCATTTTAAAATAAAATCACTTTAGTCCCCAGGTCAATTTTGACTGCTAAACGTTTTTCATTCCTGTATTTGAGTTTTTCTATATATTAACAAAATGCGAAATAGCCACAGACAATATCAAAGTTGAAACAACTCCATATAACAAATAAAAAATAAAATAAATACCCCCTCAAGCAGCTGCTTGCCACAGAGGTCTGACAGGAGCCTGTCAGTTTATATGCCATTGTAGAAGGTCTGAGAGGATGGCAGGACCTCAGCAGAAAAACGACACACACATCCATGCCTTACCTGAGGCTCGAACCCAGGTCCCTTAGATCAGTAACCAAGCGTTCTAATACATGTTATGAAAAAAAATTTCGCTTTAATTTCTTAATCGGAGCTGTATTTTTTTGGAATACACAAAAATGGAAATAAAAAACTCTTAATATAAATTCTTCAACAACTTTCAGCACATATATAGAAATGCATTAAGTGTTTATTTTTGAAAATATATTGTTTGATGAGAGAAGTTTTTTTCCCCAAATAAATTCATAAAGAAACAGATAAGCACACAACACTTTTTTTTAAATATATTATAAATACAACACTTCGCAAATACCATCAAAACTATAAAAGTTCAAAACTAACAAAAACCATCAACAAATTGTATATCATCACCTAAGGAGTCTTTCAGGTTATCAAAAAATTATTTATTTTTGTCAAAGAAAATGAGTAATTGAACAAAAAAATAAAAAAGTCTCATGTGGTAGGATATGCATTTTTACCAATTATCAGTTCCTATACAAATAATGCATAAATTATTTAACCACAGTAAACGTATATTTAATGTTGTCGAAATTTGAAAAACATGCACGAAAACTTTTCTTAAAAGCTACCAAACATTCTTCATTTCTTATTATATATTCCAGTGAATTAAAAAGCTTTGTTAAAATGAAATTAAAAAATTGTATTGCGGAACAAAATTAAATTATAATTTTGTTGGTCATCAAATAATGTTGCGATGCACTCACTTGATTCGCATTGCACGAAGTTCCTTTCGGACAAGGCTGCAGGATTCGATCCCATAGAGGTCCTACATAGAGGATTTGATCCCATTAAAGACCCAGATAGAGAATTCCTTCATAAGTCATTTTGGTTATATGGTCTAAGTTACCTCCCCATGAAGTTGGGTTGGGTTGCTTTACCTCTGAGCGGCACTTTTTGGCACACCATGGGCTAAACGACCAGGTCACAAGGACCCCGAAGGCTCAGAGAAGGTTGGGGGAGGGGACCCACTGGAACAGCCGTTGGGAGACAAATGGTAGCCTCCCGTCGAGGCGATCCAGCGTGTTCTTTAACGTGCACAGGGTATGGCTCTCCCGCACACGGGGCCACGGCTTAACGTCCCATCCGACGGAGGGCGGCCTTTCCAAGCCCATCGGTGTCTCCTACTGACTGTGGGCAGCGCGGGTAATTTTGCGGAGATAAATCTCAACGCTGACCCAGCTGGGACTCGAACCTGGGAACTACAGATTACGAGCCTGGCGCGCTACCGACTGAGCCACCCCCGCCCTCTCCCCATGAAGACATTTCTTTGTGGGAATTTAAGCTACTTTTCTGCAGTATATCCTTGGATTCAGTATTCAGAATAAATCAGAAAAGGAAATAAAGATCCTCTCAAGCAGCTGCTTGCCACAGAGATCTGACAGGAGCCTTCTGTTTAATACAATAGTAGATGATGTGTCACAATAATATTCAAAAATAAAAACTATTTAATTTTTAAAATAGGAATTAATAAATTGAAAAAAAATTAGATATGATTATTTAGAAGCGTGGTCATATATTACCCTTATTAATAGTGTTGCAATTTCAAGTTTACTAGTTGTCTAGAATTAGGCAGGAGTCTGCCTAATTCTCGACATTGAAAATGCCCTACCCAAAAGGACATGTACAAACATGCAAATAGAAGGGTGGGTGTGTGCAGTTGAGATATGCAAATGATGATAATCCCAAGCCAATGACGTGTGGGGTGCAAGAAGGAACAGGCATTGTATTTTGTTTATGCAGGTGGAATTCGTGTGAGCGGTTGAGATTTGATGGTTCCATTGGAAATTGTTCAGCGAAGGCCGAAAATGTCTGGTACAAGCTGTCGACAGGTTTATCGAAATTTGGATGCTTTTGAGAGAGAAAGAATTATAGGCCTATGTGAAATGGATGGACTATACGTCATGTTGCTGCCCATGTTGATCGGGATGCACGAACTGTTGGATGCTGTTGGCAACAGTGGCGAAATGAAGGTTCTATCATGCATTGCAGAAAGAGTGGGGCCGTCCGGCAGATGTCAGTACGGCTTGATAGGCGAATTGTTCAACATGCTCGTTCGTCACCACAGAGCACTGCAGGCGATGTTCGATGGGCTGTGTCAGCAGCCATGGACGACCGCATAACGACCATAACGATAAACCGAATTTTGCACGAGGCACACCTGCGCTCTATGCAACTGTTACATTGATTGCCATTGACTGCAAACGATCGCAACACTAGTTTGGCTTGGAGCGCAAGTTGTGCAAACTGAGGTCACTAAACACACTGTTGTGTTTAGTGATGAATCAAGTTTCTGTCTGGGTGCTGACAATCGACGGGTCCATGTATGGGGACAACCTGGAGAGATGAAGGATCCAGCTTTTGTTGCTGACCGGCACACCGCCCTTCAGCCAGGCATAATGGTATGGGGTGCTACTGGATATGACAGCAGGTCCCATCTTGTCTGCCTCATGGGAACACTGACAGATGCCTGATACGTTAGCGCAGTTCTACAGCCCATTTGGTTACAGTTCCTGGGAGGCATGCAGCAGCCCATTTTCCAGCATGACAACGCCCGTGGACACATTGCTAGGGTCTACAGACAATGTTTGCAACATGTTCATATATTTCCATGGCTGGCAGGATCTCCAGATTTATCCCCAATAGAAAATCTGTGGGACCACATTGGACGACGTGTGCAATTTTCGCACCGGCTGGCGCTATATATCTCGATGAATTATGGGAGAAAGCCAATGCTGCTTGGTGTGCAATTCCTCAGAACCATGTCCGTCGACTGACTGACTCCATGCCACGCTGTATTTCTGACTGTATTATCGTTCACGGTGGTGCAACCACCTATTGAAGCAATCGTATTGTGCTGCATTATCTCATCTTCTAACTACTGCAAGTGGCTGCAAATTAAATCATGGTAAGCTAGCATGTATTGCTATGTGTGTGCTACATTTCACATCTATTACCACAATCCTTCTGGGTGGAGCAATTTCAACGTCGTGCAGTGTATAACGTTGATTCTCTGCACATACATAATGCGATTTTTTGCCACATCGTCAAATCCAATTAGAGGCATCCAATTAGAGGCTCCTGATCACAGGCATGGGGCAAAGACCTGTTCCTGCCACCTCTAAAGACTGAAGTCACCCATGTTGGTAGGTACTTCAGGCCCCATCTTTTCAATTGGACCTTTTCAAGAGCCATAACATATTTCTGAGAAATATTATTCCAGTTTACGATTGGAGATGCCCAACTAGATAAGTGAGGGTTCAGGTACATGCGATAACCTCTGATCAGATTATCCACCAAATGATGAAATATATCCTGTGAATCTATTCACTTGGGGCTGTCAAACCAAAAACAAACAGAAAACACAGAGGAAGATTTTCCCTCCACAGAAGCCCACCAATGCAGCTAATTCAGTATCCATAATCAAGTTGAAAGCCTTATTCTAGTCCGGTTAGTTTATATGGTCAGCACCAGAACCCTCTGTGGTTGAACACACCTCGGAAGGGTGGAAGAAAAAAGAAAAATGTGGCCGCAGATGACCAGATTAGTAGACCTCACTGATCTGGCAGCCCTCCCCTTCCGTTCACTTCCACAAGAGAGTATCTCTTTTGAGAGGTAGTAAGGGTATGCACCACGTGAAAGCGGGATCGGACATTAGGTTCCGGTTCTGTGTATCATCACCGGGGACTGGTACACAGCTCTCCTTCCAGTTTATGTCTAGCTACCATTTACAGGCCAAAAAATTGCCAATTGCACGAGGTGTTCCCTGTGATCACCTCCCAAGTACTGATCTCGCCCAGAGCTGCTTAACATCTGGGAATGGGACGACAACCAGTGTTTTCAACTTGGTATGGCCTTAGGCTTACCAAGGTCGATATTTTTATTACAAATGTTTTATTTTTTATATTATTATTTATTTTATTTATTTATTATTGTTTACTTCTAAGATTTTATTACAATATTTTCGATTTTTATTACAAAGTTTGTAAGTTTGTTACATTTTCACATTTAATTAAGACTACCAGTAAAATGTTTAAATGAAGAAATAAAAGTTAATTTTATTTTCGCTCAATCCAACAAGATGTAACACAGTATCGACAGAATTCAAGAACATCTGCTGGCCATGCGGAGATAGAAATATATATCAGAAGTGACCCATAGTACGTGTGATTTTTTAAACTGCATTCAATGAGGGCATCGTTAACATATTGGGATGCTATTTTATTGAAATGCAGACAGCTGTCAACATACACTGAGATGTGCGATTGGTTACATTATCAAAAAATAAGTATGGAAAATTACCACTTTACCGGTAAAGTGATACAGTTAGCACGATGTTCAACCGCCCTGTAGAGCAATGCATTCATGAACATAGCGGGGAAGACTATCCTACAGCTCTATAATGTCCTCCTGAGAGATAGAACGCCAAATAGCGCGGTCACTGTTCCATTTCATCGACCATGGTTGGCGCTCCTTATGGGTGTTTATCTCCGAAAAACTCCCCGCACTGCCCAGTCAGTAGGGGACGCCGATGGGCTTCGAAAGGCCGCCGTCCGTCGGATGGGACATTAAGCCGTGCTCCGTGTGCGGGATAGATATACTCTGTACACATTAAAGAACACGCTGGATGGCTTTGACGGGAGGCTACCATCTGTCTCCCAACCGCTGTTCCAGTGGGTTACCTCCCCCAACCTTCTCTGACTCTCGGGGTCTTTGTGACCTGGTCATTTAGCCCATGGTGTGCAAAAAAGTGCCACTCAGAGGTAAAATAACCCAATCCAACCCTTTTGGGTGCTGTTGGAATTGTCGGCCAACATGTCCAAGACATGTTCTATAAGTGAAAGGCCGGCGAGCATGCTGGCTATGGTAGTACGTGAACGTTTTGCTCGTGTAGATACTGCAGACTAATGGGGGTTGTGTGGGGGTTATTCGTTATCATGCTAGTAAAAGGTTCCGTGCTGGAGAGCAAATGGGACAGCTAGTGGCTGCAAAATGTTGGTAACATATCGCTGGGCTATTAGAGATCCCCTTATAATGACCAGTTCTGAGAGAGATGCCCGACTAATGGCACCCCACACCAAGACAGAATGTAGCTTCTCGTCGAGGCCATCCAGCGTGTTCTTTATAGTGCACATGGTATGGCTCTCCCGCACACGAGCAAGGCCACTTCTATATAGTAGGCCTGGACATAGCAAAAACAAAACACCGAATTTTGAAAATGAATAAAGCAACTCTAATAAAAATATTTGTACTAAAATTTCGACCAGTAGTTTCCTTTTTTTAAAATTATATAGTTAATTTTAAAATATTCTCAACTACTTTCATAAAATCCTAAGGAGTATATTATTCTCTATGAAATAGTTTTAAAATAGATAGATTTAATATAAATTTTAAGCAAATTAAATAGCTTGAACTTTATGATCATCAGACCGGTGATTCTCTATGCTTCACCCATATGGGCGAATACTACACCCACCAATATTCGTAAGATTCAGGTCTTACAGAACAAGATTTTGAGAACTGCGGTCGATGGCCCCTGGTTTGTCACTAACAGACAACTCCATAAAAACCTAGGCATCGACCTTACATATACACACACACATAAAACGCACCTTAAAAAGATTTTTTGAGGCTGAAAGCAATGAGATTATTTCATCTATGATTCTTTACGATCATACTGTTTTGAACAAGTACAAGAGGCCTAAAACGGTAGCGTTCTCTGAGGAGACCTACCCGTTTTAGGTTTCTTATACAATTTTACTGATATTTTTAGCTTTTCTTATGTTTGTCCTTAGGGGCCCACCTAAGGGTGGTTTACTTATATATTTTGTTCTTACTCATGCCAAATAGGCATATCTTTATGATGGAGATGGTTTGGGGTAAAATTATTACCCGGTACATCGAATATGATCATATGATCTACGATCACCTGAACTTTCGTGCCTAATTCATTTCTCTCCTTTCTTCCCTGCTTTTGCTCAAGACTGTCCAGGCCTGATGTGTCAAGGTGGCCTTATAACATCAGACGGACAGAGGCCTTACCAAGCCCATCGTGTCCCTTACTGACCGCGGGAAGAACGAGAACTTTTGCGGAGAAATTTGGTTGCGCTACAGCTATATTGTACAGTATGAAATTTATGAAATAAAAACAAATGTTTCAAGAAATTATTAATTTTTCCTTTGGGATCGCCGTTGTGGGCACACCTGTTACGTAATAAAGGGTCACAAAAATTGACTTCTAAAGAGAATTTGTTATTTTTAAATTGTTATTTTTAAGTATTCAAAAAACTCATTAAATGCTGAAAGCGTATTGTTGAAAATCCAGATATTGATTATATTTCACTTATTTTAGAAGTTAGATTGCTTCGACGTTATTATTTTAACATTTACGTAACAGAGGATTGTTTCTTAATTTATGGAAGCCACTATTTGATTTTGAAAACATTTGATGGTCCTCCAGTATAATGAATATAATTTAATATTAACATATGCCTTTCACACCTTATTTCGTAATGGTATATTTTTTAAAAGAAATTGATTCATATAAAAAATTATTTTATTTTTTGAAATACGGATGGTTAAACTAATTTATAATTCAACTTTAAATACCCTAGTTTCTACTATTGGCATGCTTAGGTTAACGATTGTTGGGTTTGGCTGTTTCACCTATGAGCGGCACTTTTTTTGCACACAATAGGTCACTCAGGTCACAAGGACCCAGAAGGCTCAGAGAAGGTTGGGGGAGGGGAACCCACTGGAACAGCTGTTGGGAAACAGATGGTATAGAACACAGAGAGTAGCCTCCTGTCAAGACCATCCAGTGTGTTATTTAACGTTGAGTTGCTTTACTTATAAACGGCACTTTTTTGCGCACAATGGGTTAAATAGCCACGTCACAAGGACCCCGAAGGCTCAGAGAAGATTGGGGGAAGGGGACTCACTGGAACAGCTGTTGGGAGACAGATGGTAGACTCCCGTCAAGGCCATCCAGCGTGTTCTTTAACGTTGGGTTGTTTTACTTCTGAGCGGCACTTTTTTTGCACACAATGGGTTGGGTTGTTGGGTTGTTTTACCTCTGAGCGGCAATTTTTTGCACACCATGGGCTAAATGGCCAGGTCACATGGACCCCGAAGGCTCAGAGAAGGTTGGGGGAGGGGACCCACTGGAACACCTGTTGGGAGACAGATGGTAGTCTCCCGTCAAGGCCATCCAGCGTGTTCTTTAGCGTTGGGTTGTTTTACCTCTGAGCGGTACTTTTTTGCACACCATGGGTTAAATGACCAGGTTACAAGAACCCCGAAGGCTCAGAGAAGTTTGGGGGAGGGGACCCATTGGAACAGCTGTTCGGAGACAGATGGTAGCCTCCCGTCAAGGCCATCCAGCGTGTTCTTTAATTAATTTCTAAAATTTTGTTGCTAAATATTATTTTATCGGTATTCTTTAACGTTGAGTTGTTTTACCCCTGAGTGGCACTTTTTTGCACACAATGGGCTAAATAGCCAGGTCACAAAGACCCCGAAAGCTCAGAGAACGTTCGGGGAGGGGACCCACTGGAACAGCTGTTGGGAGACAGGTGGTAGCCTCCCGTCAAGGCCACCCAGCGTGTTCTTTAACGTTGGGTTGTTTTACGTCTGAGCGGCACTTTTTTGCACACCCTGGGCTAAATGGCTAGGTCACATGGACCCCAAAGTCTCACAGAAGGTTGGGGGAGGGGACCAACTGGAACAGCTGTTGGGAGACAGATGGTAGCCTCCCGTCAAGGCCATCCAGCATGTTCTTTAACGTGCAAGGGTATGGCTCTCCAGCACACGGGGCCACGGCTTAACGTCCCATCCGACGGACGGCGGCCTTTCCAAGCCCATCGGTGTCCCCTACTGACCGTGGGCAGGGCCGGGAATTTTGCAGAGATAAATCTCAACGCTGACCCAGCTGGGACTCGAACCTGTGAACTGCAGAATACGAGCCTGACGCGCTACCGACTGAGCCAACCCCGCCCCGAATGGTGATAGTGATAGGATGTTGATTTAATTATTAGATGATGAAGATGAATAAGAAAAGAAGTTACAAATTGATGCATTGATATGGTTGAAAGTTATTTTGAAACATTCAACATTCTTTATAAATTTTAAACAGTAAACCATAAAGATTCAGGGGTCTGTGTAGAGTCGTCCATGTGAGATTCCACTAACCTGTAATATAAACTACGAGAACTCGGAATTTTCGTAATTTCTAAAGGTTTGAGAAATAAACTTTCGATTTGTCTAATGCGAGTTTCAATTTTTGAAAAACTGGTAACCCCTTTCAAAAACGCCGACGTCCATCGGCTGTAACATTAAGTCACGAAACTTTATGAAGGCCCAACAGCTGTTCAAGTGGGTCCCCTCCCCCAACCTTCTCTGAGCCTTCGGGGTCCATGTGACCTGGGCATTTAGCCTATGGTGTGCAAAAAAGTGCCGCTCAGGGGTAAATCAATCTAACGTTAAAGAACACGCTGGATAGCCTTGACGAGAGGCTACCATCTGTCTCCCAACAGCTGTTCCGGTGGGTCCCCTCCCCCAACCTTCTCTGAGCCTTCGGGGTCCATGTGACCTGGCCATTTAGCCCATGGTGTGCAAAAAAGTGCCGCTCTGAGGTAAAACAACCCAACCCAACCTTCCAGTTTATGTCTAGCTACCATTTACAGGCCAAAAAAGTGCCAACTGTAAGCGATGTTCCCTATGATCACCCTCCCAAGTATTGACCTCACACAAAGCTGCTTAACATCTGGGTTTTAAACTTGGTATGCGCTTTGTCTGAACAAGATTGATATTTTTATTACCAAGATTTTCTTTGTTATATTATTATTGATTTTATGGATTTATTATTATTTTCTTTCAAGCGTTTATTACAATTTTATCGATTTTCATTACCTAGTCTGTTTTCATATTTAATTATGGCTACCAGTAAAAAGTTTAGATAAAGAAATAAAAGTAGAATTATTTTCGTTAAATCAAATGATATACAATACTCATCAAGATGGTTAAAACTGAAGAACGTTTTCTGCGCATGCGAAGATGGATACAAATACAAAAAAAAAGCAGCGAAATGAAGATTGATTTTTGCATCAATATTCAATGAAGTACAGTTAAAAAAATTGCAACACCTTGAACGACTGATGCCATTTCATTGAAATGCAGACAGCTCTTAACATACACTAAGATGTGCGATTGATTACATTATCAAAAAACAATATGGAAAATTACCACTTTACCTGCGCGCTAAAGTGGTATGATTGGTATGATGTTGAACCGCCCGCAGAGTAACACATTCATGAACACGGCGGGGAAGGCTATCGTAGAGCTATATAATGTCCTCCTGAGAGATAGGGGCGGGGTGGCTCAGTCGGTAGCGCGCCAGTCTCGTAATCTGTAGTTCCCAGGTTCGAGTCCCAGCTGGGTCAGCGTTGAGATTTATCTCCGCAAAATTCCCCGCCCTGCCCACGGTCAGTAAGGGACACCAATGGGCTTGAAAAGGCCGCCGTCCGTCGGATGGGACGTTAAGCCGTGACCCCGTGTGCGGGAGAGCCATACCCTGTGCACGTTAAAGAACACGCTGGATGGCCTTGACGGGAGGCTGCCATCTGTCTCCCAACAGCTGTTCCAGTGGGTCCCCTCCCCCAACCTTCTCCGAGTCTTCAGGGTCCATGTGATCTGGCCATTTAGCCCATGGTGTGCAAAAAAGTTCCACTGAGAGATAAAATAACCCAACGTTAAAGAACACGCTGGATGGCCTTGACGGGAGGCTGCCATCTGTCTCCCAACAGCTGTTCCAGTGGGTCCCCTCCCCCAACCTTCTCCGAGTCTTCAGGGTCCATGTGACCTGGCCATTTGTCCCCTGGTGTGCAAAAAAGTGCCGCCCAGAGGTAAAACAACCCAACTTTAAAGAACACGCTGAATGGCCTTGACGGGAGGCTACCCTCTGTCTCCCAACAGCTATTCCAGTGGGTCCCCTCCCCCAAACTTCTCCGAGTCTTCAGGGTCCATGTGACCTGGCCATTTAGCCCATGGTGTGCAAAAAATTGCCGCTCAGAGGTAAAACAACCCAACGTTAAAGAACACGCTGGATGGCCTTGACGAGAGGCTACCATCTGTCTCCCAACAGCTGTTCCAGTGGGTCCCCTCCCCCAACCTTCTCTGAGCCTTCGGGGTCCATGTTACCTGGCCATTTAGCCCATGGAGTGCAAAAAATGCCGCTCAGAGGTAAAACAACCCAACACAACCTACCTGGAGACCTGTTCTATTTACAGGCATTGCCAGTTTCAGCGTCCAACGTTAGTGGAAGCGATACTTCTTCTTTGCATATATTTATCGGGGTATATGTAATAATTTGTCCATTCAATTTAGAAGTGGCTTAGTTTCGGTTACATCCCCGTTAACGTAATACTGAAATTCTCTATTTTGATAGGGTATATTGTTATGAAAATATATCGTTAACATAAAAATAACAAAAAAAAAAATATTTTTGATTTTACGCAGAAATCTAAGAAAAATTTTCTATTATTTTCTGTTAGAGACTGGGACGGATATAAAGGGGAGAGAGAAGGCATGCCCCCTTCAGAATGCTAGTAATAAAAACAAAAAGTTAGTCAACTTATTTATATTTCATGCATTTTCCAAGTTTTTGATAAAGATGCTGTGAAACGGAGGAGAAAATGTTATATTGCAATGGGAATTCAATGTATTTGCCCCCCCCCCCTCCCAAATTTCATTCACTCTAGATCCAGGCCTTAGTACAAAAAAATGTTAGTCATTTGATGGTACTTTTTTTTTCTTTTGCAGTGTCCGGCGTATTTTACACTTTATTCATATCGTTATCCCTTTCTATTACAGTATTTTTATTTAATCTTTCATATTTAAGTTCCCGGATGGACTGGAACTATTTCGAGATATTCGTTTTAAATAATAATTCTATTGTATACTAAACGAAATAAAAACTTATTAAACTGTTTAAGTAATCTTTTTAGCGGTCGATTCAAGGTTATTAAATTAAGGGTTGTTGTGAAAAAGGGGGAGGGGGTGGCTCAGTCGGTAGCGCGCCAGGCTCGTAATCTGTAGTTTCCAGGTTCGAGTCCCAGCTGGGTCAGCGTTGAGATTTATCTCCGCAAAATTCCCCGCCCTGCCCACGGTTAGTAGGGGACACCGATGGGCTTGGAAAGGCCGCCGTCCATCGGATGGGACGTTAAGCCGTAGGCCCGTGCACGGGAGAGCCATACCCTGTGCACGTTAAAGAACACGCTGGATGGCCTTGACGGGAGATTACCATCTGTCTCCCAACAGCGTTTCCAGTGGGTTTCCTCCCGCAACCTTCTCTGAGCCTTCGGGGTCCATGTGACCTGGCCATTTAGCCCATGGTGTGCAAAAAAAGTGCCACTAAGAGGTAAAACAACCCAACCCTATTGTGAAAAACTTTTAAGGTTACCTACGGAATCCCTTGGGTAACTGCTTTAAAAGTATATTTGTTAGTTGCTTTTTTGGCAGCAGACAGTTGCGTTAACTAGCAGAGATATAACTGATGATTCTAATACTTGTTGTTTTCGGTAGGGTTGTTTTACCTGTTAGTGGCACTTTTTATGAACACAATAGGCTAAATGGCCAGCTCACAAGGACCCCAAGGTCTCAGCGAAGGTTGAAGAACGGGATCCAATGAACAGCTTTTGAGTCATGGTAGACTCTTTCAAGGGCACCAGCCATGTTCTTTAATATGCATGGAGTATATCTCTCCCACTCATGGGGCCACGGCTTAATATCCCATCTGACGGACGGTGGACATTCCAAGCCCATTCGTGTCCCATACTGACCGGAGGCAGGACGAAGAGTTTTGAGGAGATAAACCTCAAAGGTGGCCCAGGAGGGACTCGAAACTTGGGACTGCAAATTAGGAGTCTGGCACGCTACAGACTGAGCTACCCTCGCCCCAAGGGACTAGAGGTTGACTTAGTCATCAGTGTGCCATGATGGTAATATGACGTTCCCAGGTTCGAGTCCTGCCTGGGCCAGCATTGAGATTTATCTCCGCAAAACTCCTCATCCTGCCCTCGGTCCGTAGGGGATACTGATGGGATTAGGAAGGCTGCCATCCTTTTGGATTGGATGATAATCCGTGAGCTGGGTTGGGTTGGGTTGTTTTACCTCTGAGCGGCACTTTTTGCACACCATGGGCTAAATGGCCAGGTCACATGGACCCGAAGGCTCAGAGAAGGTTGGGGGAGGGGACCCACTGGAACAGCTGTTGGGAGACAGATGGTAGCCTCCCGTCAAAGCCATGCAGCGTGTTCTTTAACGTGCAGAGGGTATGGCTCTCCCGCACACGGGGCCACGGTTTAACGTCCCATCCGACGGACGGCGGCCTTTCCATGCCCATCGGTGTCCCCTACTGACCGTGGGCAGGGCGGGTAATTTTGCGGAGATAAATCTCAACGCTGACCCAGCTTGGACTCGGACCTGGGAACTACAGATTACGAACCTGGCGCGCTACTGACTGAGCCACCCCCGCCCCTAAGAGCGCTCGTCTCGACCTTTTGTGCCAAAGGTCACATCCTAAGGTCAGTTGATGTGATGTGCCTCGCCCAGGAATGTTGAGCCAAAGGGTGGGATCGGCCGATGGTTATGCTAACATGGGTGAATTACATACATTCAAATAAAAGGTTCATCTAGGTTTATACACTCTAACATTAAATATCTACATTCTTATATTTTGATTTTTGGTTCTATATAATATTGCATTCAAATCTTCTTTGAGTTGGTATTCAGTTATGTCATTTAGGATTACACATGGCATTTACATGATATATATTTTTTAAATTAAACAACACTGCTTTAAGGAATATTAAATGCAATATTTTACATCAAATTTCTAGTTTATGGAAGCTTTTCAGATAATGTTCATTATATATATGTCAATACTAGTTTTAAGATTCTAATTATTGATTTTATTAAATATTGGAAATATATTGACACTGGTATTGAATAGTTAAATTTTAGTAATAGTTATCTAGTTAGGAAAAACATATTTAAGGATTATTTATTTCATTTTATTTTAGTATTTACCTTAATGGTAATAAGTCTTTCATTAAATAGTATAAATGTTATAAGTGTTCACACTAACCACTCAGCCATACAACGGCTTGGCGATAAAATAGCGTATTACACAAGGGGGCTTTTGTTTCTAAGGCTATGGTTTTTATTTCCACAGTGATAGTTCTTTGTCTCTCTGAGAGCAAAATGTTTCTGTAACTTATTACTACTTCTTTATTTCATTAAAATCGCGCACGAAGTTGAATAAAAATTCAATGCCACCTATGGTTAGGTTGAAAGGGACCAATGCCCCCTTTTTCGTTCAGAATGCTGGCAAGGGGAATTGATGGGGGGGGGGGGAATTATTAACCTTAAAAACTTTTCCTGGATTGTTCGATAAATTTGTTAGTGCCAAACTAATTTCATGTTAAAGAACAGCATCGATGGATGTTCAGGATGGTTTTACCTCTAAACGGCAATTTTTTTGTTGGAATATCCCAAAGGCTCAGAGATGATTGGAGGAGGGAATCCACTGGACAGATTTTAGAAGAGAAATGGTAGCCTCAAGTCAAGGACGTCTAACGTGTTCTTTAACGTTGGTTATTTTATCTCTGCGCAATGATTTTTCTGCACACCATGGCACTAAATGACCTGGTCTCAGGGACCCCGACAGCTCAGAGAAGGTTGGGAGAGGAGACCCACTGGAACAACTGTTTCGAGACAGATTGTAGCCTCCCGTCAAAGCCATCTAGCGTGTTCGAATCTGTGAACTGCTCATTTGCAGCCTGGTTGGAGTCAGTATAGCTTTTACTGCTTTTGTATAAAGGGTATCCTTTTTGGATACATTCTTGATTACCGAAATCTTATGAACGAAATGTGAATTAAAGCAAATAACTTTTTTATGAAATTTTAATCACTATAAAAAAAACGGTAATGTGTAACACAATTAAATTTCAAAATATTCAGAATTATGATGGTTTGATTACATGTATTAATTATTTGCCTTATATCGCATTTCAAAATTTAGATTTATTATAAATTTCCGTTTCAAATATTTATAATCATTGATGAATTTTATTCTTACAGCAATCCTAACAGAACAACAATGGCAACAAAATTTGGTTTAGTAAAAATTTCCTTAGAAATTAAATTCCCGATCGGTAATGAAAAAATTTCTTTGTTACAACCCAAAATAGAACACCCTCCAAAAAGGCATTACTATTAAATTTATTTCATTTTTACGTGTACAGGATACGTTCTCTCCCACACACGGGGCCACGGATTAATCTCGCATACCACGGACGCCGGCTTTTACAAGCTCCTCAGTGTTTTCCACTGATCGAGTTTTACCTCTGCGCGGCACTTTTTTTGCACACCATGGGCTGAATGGCCAGGTCACATGGACCCCGAAGGCTCAGAGAAGGTTGGGGGAGGGGACCCACTGGAACAGCTGTTGCGAGACAGATGGTAGCCTCCTGTCAAGGCCATCCAGCGTGTTCTTTAACGTGCACAGGGTATGGCTCTCCCGCACACGGGGCCACGGCTTAACGTCCCATCCGACGGACGGCGGCCTTTCCAAGCCCATTGGTGTCCCCTACTGTCCGTGGGCAGGGCGGGGAATTTTGTGGAGATAAATCTCAACGCTGACCCAGCTGGGACTCGAACCTGGGAACTGCAGATTACGAGCCTGGCGCGCTACCGACTGAGCCACCCCCGCCATACTGATCGAGGGCAAGGCGGGGAGTTTTGCGGAGATAAATCCCAAAGCTGACCCAGCTGAGACTTTAACCAAAGCCACCTTCATGCAATAGGCCTTGACACTGCAGTAACAGAAGAACTAATTTTCAAAAATATAGCAGTTTAAATTTCATCTGCTTCCTAAAAACCCAACTGTTACTAGCCCTACCCAACTGGTTACTTATTTTTAAAAATTTTGAAATTATTTTTATAATATTCTCAAATATTTTATGAAAATCGTGACCAATAAATTTTTTTAACCGGTTTTAAATTAAATAGCTTTAACTTAAATTTTCAATAACGTAGATTACTTAAAAATTTCCGTATAATTAATATTCTCTCCTTTTTTTCCTCCTTTTGTTCAACACTCTTCATGCCTGGTGTATGAAAGTGTTTTTGCTCGAACCTGGGAACTGCTGATTACGAGCCTGGCGCGCTACCGACAGGCACCCCCCCGGAGGAAATGACTGATGATCAATAAAGAAAATGCCAATGACTCACCTGGCGCGATATGTGATTCTTTTCCTACATAACTTATTACGATCGATAGAAGACTAACAATTACAATATAGAAGGGATGGATTTAGGGGGAAAACTCCATAATTCCCATCTTTAGAGAATCCTAGTAAGCGTAATGGAAAACACAAATTATTATACGTGTGCATATTTCGAGTAATTTTCGTGAATATTTAAAAAAATCGGTTAAAACGAAAGGATTGGGTTGGGTTCTGTTGTTTTACCTCTGAGCGGCACTCCATGGGCTAAATGGCAAAGTCAGATGGACCCCGAGGGCTCAAAGAAGGTTGGAGGAGGAGACCCACTGGAAAAGCTGTTGGGAGACAGATGGTAACCTCCCGTCAAGGCCATCCGGCGTGTTCTTTATCGTGCACAGGGTATGGGCTCTCCCGCACACGAGCCCACGGCTTAACGTCCCATCCGACGGACGGTGGCCTTTCCAATCCCATCAATGTCCCCTACTGACCGTGGGCAGGGCGGGGATTTTGCGGAGATAAATCTCAACGCTGACGCAGCTGGGACTCGAACCTGGGGACTACAGATTACGAGCCTGGCGCACACCGACTGAGCCACCCCCGCCCCAAAACGAAAGGAAAATGTTACACTGTAATGGAAATCCAGTTACTTTCACCTCCCCCCATTTTTTGGCCCCCGTGCCCATTATTTTTTCTGGATTCTATCCTGGCTCTGACAGTGCCATTAACAAATTCATTGTCTTGTCTTGTCTGGGTAATGGGATCTTTAATGATGGTAATGGTAATGGAATCTTTAGCCATAGGAGGTAATGAAATCTTTAGCTACATGACTAGTTCTCCGACTCTCGACATAGATAGAGGTAGATCAATCGGAACCGCGTCAGGCTCGTAAATCTGCAGTCATCTTTCCGCAAAACTCCCCGCCCATGGTCAGTAGGGAACACCGAGGGGCTTAGAAAGGCCGCCGTACGTCGGAATGGAAGCTAAGCCGTGAACCTCTCTGTGGGAGAGCCACACTCTGTACACGTTAAAGAGCACGCTGGATGGCCTTGACGGGAGGCTACCATCTGTCTCCCAACAGCTGTTCCAGTGGGTCCCCTCCCCCAACATTCTCTGAGCCTTCGGGATCCTTGTGACCTGGCCATTCAGCTCATCGTGTGCAAAAAAAAGGGTCGATCCGAGGTATAAAAGCTCAACCGCCTAAAGCCTTTGTAATAACGTCCCATCCAACGGACGACGGATATTACAACACCATTCGGTGTTGAAATGAATGAACGAATTATCGTTGTTACTGAGGTCAGACGAAGAATCTGGGACCTAATTTCAGTGATAGCACATTTGGGACTTGAAGTTGGGAACCACGGATCATGAGTAAGACGACCCACAGACAGGTTGGGTTGTTTTACATCTGAGCGGCAGTTTTTTGCACACAATGGGCTAAATGGCCAGGTCACATGGATCCCGAAGGCTCAGAGAAGGTTGGGGGAGGGGACCCACTGGAATAGCTGTTGGAAGACAGATGGTAGCCTCCCGTCAAGGCCATCCAGCGTGTTCTTTAACGTGCACAGGGTATGGCTCTCCAGCACACGGGTCCACGGCTTAACGTCCCATCCGATGGACGGCGTCCTTTCCAAGCCCATCGGTGTCCCCTACTGACCATGGGCAGGGCGGGGAATTTTGCGGAGATAAATCTCAACGCTGACCCAGCTGGGACTCGAACCTGGGAACTACAGATTACGAGCCTGACGCGCTACCGACTGAGCTACCCCACCCACAGACAGAGTTAAACTCCTAGTCAGTAGCGGTTCATACAAAATTTAGGATAAAAAAATCTAAAATCTCTGATCTTCGGGAAGTGAAGAATTTCATTTTGATCTCGTCCTTGTGACCTGGCCATTTAGCCCATTGTGTGCAAAAAAGTGCCGCAGAGAGGTAAAACAATCTAACCAGGTTGTGGCTGACTATTGAATGATATCTCGGCCAAACGTTAACAATCATACCTCGTAAGAGCTTGAACAAAGAAGATAATGTTTGTTGGAAGCTGACGTTTGCATCACAGAAGCATACCATAACCCGATTAGTAGGAAGGACTACAGCCTGGACATGGGGCCACGGATTAACGTCTCATTCGATGGACAATTGCTCTTCCAGGCACATCAGTTTCCCCCTTTGCATTGTGGGTAAAATTGGGATTAACCGAAGAAATATTTCAAATGCAGGTGAAATTAGGACTCGAAATTTGGAAATGCACATCTCCAGCCTGACGTCTTTTAGAGTGAGTACCTCCACGCCCTCTGCTTTTGAGTTGTCTCGGGTTGTTTTACCCCTGAGCAGCACGCTTTGCAAACAATGGGCTATATAGACAGGTCACAAGGACCCCGAAGGCTCAGATAAGTCTGGAGGAAAGGAACCCTCACTGGAACACTGTTGAGTGACACTCCCGTTACATCCGAAAGGAATCTTAGATGGCAAATGGATATTCATTTGTCACCTAGGTAGTCGTACTATATGAATAATTACTTTATTTTTGGATTATAAAAAAATGGAATACATATATGTAGAATATAATATATATATTAAAATATAGATTATAAAAAATATGGATTATATAAAGCATCAAAAGTTTTAAAACGTTGCACAGATTATCTGAAATCATTTTATTAAAAGAAGTATTGGTTAAAGGAATATTTAATAGAAAAGAATATGTAATGGTCACTAGAATTACTATTCTAGTGACCATTTTTGGCAAGGAAATTTTGAATTGCAATATTTTTTTACCTAGTATCAAAGACTAGGTGTGAATGGTTCAGAAGTTGTGGAATTCTTTAGAATTTCATTTATTACTGAGTGGTTAGCGCACTTGGCTGCTGATCAATTGGACCTGGGTTTGAACCCGTATATGGCATGGATATTTCTGTGGTTTTCCTGCTGAGGTTTTGCCATCCTCACAGACCTTCTATGTACTATGGCGTATTAAACTGACAGACACCTATGAGACCTATGTGGCAAGCAGCTGCTTGAGGGGATATTTTTATTTTTATTAATGTAAGTTTTTGTCATCTTTTGATTTTTTGATATTTCATTCTACTTCATTATTCAACAATTTTTTGGCATATGTTTTCATAACTTACGTTAACCCACATTTATAATTTCTAAAGCATTTTAGAAATTATGATATATAAATTAATATAAAATATTAGCATATTTATAATTATATATAAATAATTATTTTACATATATATTTGCACCCACAAACGAGATTGAGTTAGATATGTGTGATTGAAAGTATTATATTTTGCGTTATTTGCATAACATATAATATCACGTGGATCACTTTATTTCATAAAATTTTGCACGTATTCCATCAGTCATATCAGTGTATTTTCTGCTTTTAACGCAATTTTGTAGTCATTCGAGGTGATTATCGGATGTTGCATCTTTCATTCCTTTACATTTTGAAGATATTCAGTTTTCCGTTCCTTTGTACAGTCGCTCAAAAAAGTAACCGAACACTATGGTTGATTACTACCATACTGTTCTGATACTTTTTTGAGCGACTGTAGGTGGTCATATTAATTTGATACTAGATCGTGTGGGCTCACTCACGGAAATATTGAGCGTGTGCAGTTACCGTTCACAGCAAACTGGAGGGTGTGCAGTAACTGCACACGGTCCAGTTTGCTGTGAACGGTAACTGGAGCGTGTACAGCAACTGTACACGCTCCAGATATTTTTTCTGAATTCTATAATCACGTGACACGAAGGTTGCCAGGTCACTAATTTCTAAAAAAATCGTTGGCAGATATTTTTTTGAATTCTGTAATCAACCATAGTGTTGGGATACTTTTTTGAACGACTGTACTTGTGCGATTTTACATTTATTCTGTCATCCATTTTTCTGTACTTCACGAAATTGCGTTCACTCTGCCAATTTATTGTAGTGTTCTTTAAGCAATTCGGACAGACACTCCGATTTACCAAGTGAGATTTTTGCAGTGATTAAGGGATACATTCTAGAATATTTGAAAGATATTCTAGCTTTGATTTTAGAGTACAGTCGATCAAAAAGATATCCGAACACTCTGGTTGATTACAGAATTCAGAAAAGATATCTGGCAAAGATTATTTTAGAAATGAGTGATCTGGCAAAATTCGTGTCACGTGACACGAAGGTTGCCAGATCATTAATTTCTTAAAAAAAGTTGTTATTTTTCCTGAATTCGTAATCAACCATAGTGTTCGGATATTTTGTTGAGCGACTGTACACCAAGGTTGCCCGATCACTAATTTCCAAAAAAAAAGTTGATATTTTTTCTCATATCTGTAACAACCATAGAGTTCGGATACTTTTTTGATCGACTGTACACGAAGGTTGTCATATCTCTAATTTCTAAAAAAATCGTTGCCAGATATTTTTTCTGAATTCTGTAATCAACCATAGTGTTCGGATATTTTGTTGATCGACTGTACCCGAAGGTTGTCAGATCATTAATTTCTAAAAAAATCTTTGCCAGATATTTTTTCTGAATTTTGTAATCAACCATAGTGTTCGGATACTTTTTTCAGCGACTGTACACGAAGGTTGCCAGATCACAGTAATAGAAAAATCACAGTAGTAGATCACAGTAGTAGAAAACAGTGGCAATTTATTGATAGCATTTAAAATAATAAAATGAATAATAAAGTTATATTGCCCAATGATAGTAATTTTAAAAAAATTGGTGTGAAAATTTAACGCATACTTCATAAATGTAAATAGTTCAAATTTATGTTCTCGTAACTCAGATTATAAATATCCTACTGAATTAATTCAACAAAACTCAATGTTTATGATAGAGACAACAGACGAAGAAATTCGTCGTATTATTGGTAGTCTTAAAAATAATAAAACAGCAGGATATGATGGTATAAATTTAAAAATAATTAAAAGAATAGTAAAATATCATTCTAAATTTTTAGTTGAGTTAATAAATAACAGTTTTGAAACAGGTATTTTCTTCTCAGACTTAAAAATTGTTATTGTAAAACCTATTTACTAGAGACAAAATTTATATTAAACTGGAGACAAAAATTGTTTTAATAATTATAGACCAATTTCCATTCTTCCCAACTTTTCAAAAGTTATTGAAACCATCATGAAAATAAGACTTAATAATTATTTAGAATAGTTTTCCTTTTACAGAAATTTCAGCTATGTTTTAGGAAAGGTTATGTTTTAGAGTTTACTACAAGTATTTATCAAGGGATAAATAATTCCAAAAGAACACTAGCCCTATTTCTTTGACATATTTAAAGCTTTTGGTACAGTTAGACATGATATTTCATTAAAGAAATTAAATTTTTTAGGAATTAGGGGAAATTTATGGAGATTTTTTAAATTTTATTTATCTGAACGCTATCAAATGGTTTCTATTACCAACGTTGAAATTGCTAAAATACTGATTAATAAAGGAGTTCCACAAGGATTTATTTTAGGACCTATTTTATTTTTAATTTATATAAACGATTTTTTTATCAAAAGTTAAAAAGAAAATCAGTTTCATGTGCTGATGATACAGTGCTTCTTTGCAGAAAAGGAAATCAACATCATTTATTTATTGATATTTATAATGATTGAAATATTATTGCAACTTGGTTTAACAAAAATGGATTAAAAATTAACTCTGATAAAACATGCTTTAAGTATTTTTCACTCACCCCGACAACATTTCTTAATAAATTACAATTTCATAGTATGCATTGTGCCAACAAACTTTCTTGTGAATGCCCTGATATCAAACAAATTAATTCAGTTCATTTATAGTTTGGTTATTTATTTCGAATTCACACACGATTGCCAAATATCCAAATAGAATTGAAAATATAAAAGAAATACTGTTATTCACACTTTGTGTTTTTGAATGCGTGTGATATCAGTTACATATTCTATTACATGGCATGGAAAAATAATTCGGCTAAACTATTCGTGATGAGACTGCAATATTTGTGTAAAAACATATGGAAAAAAGGGGATAAAAATAATATTCTCAATTGTTATTTTTGGGTTAATAAGTTTGTTAGCTTTTCATAGCTAACTGAAACTACCAGTATGAAATTTAGATATATGGATGCAAGATTTATTATTTTCGTTTTATCGGTATCTCACAAGTCATATTAATGGTGTTCGAGAAAGGTCTCTGCGGAAGCGGAGATTGAAATAAAATTGTAAAAGATGTGACTGTTCAATTAATTTGCTATTCATAATCTAGTAAAAATGCAACTATTCGGGCAAGTATTTCACAGTTCTTTGTATGCACTTATTATTCCCTCTTTCTATCATTCCATGCATCTAAGTTCAAAAATTCATCGGTACCATGCTTCGAAATTTTTTAAAATGTTGCGAAAAACGATAACATACGAACTGTTTACTCTGACGGTGAAGTTGCCATTGAACGTAAACCAATGTTCTCATGATCGGTTAAAAATACATTTCGATTTACAGATATTTTTTTCTGAATTTCGATAAACATAATGTATATATGATGTTTCGATAAACATAAATAAACATGTGTACAATTTGATTTGGCGATCTGGCCACCAGAATGCTTTAAAAAGTTAACCTATTATTATAGTAGATAAGATAAAAATATCTGAAATAAAATTTATCATAAATATACATGTTAACAACAAAGTTGTTTGCAACGTGAAATTTATATCGTTTATTTTTTCCATTACGTTTATCGACTGAATACATAACTCTAATTCTTTCTCTATTAGGAATGTTTGATGCTAAAAATAAAAAATAATGAACCTTTATAAAACAATCATAAATAAGTGTTATGTTAATTTTCGTACGCCTTCTATTTTAAGCTACCGCAAATTTTTTTATATTAATATTGTTACCTCCTGGTATTTTAATTTCTTATTTTCTGCTTTAATTCATAAAAGACACAACGATGAGTGCCGTGTGTAAAAGTACCCTCTGTACCACGTGACGGCAGCTCTCCCTCCTCTCTTCCATGCGCTCTTTAATAATATTAAACAATCTCTTCACTCTTGCCTCTACAGGTGGGGCGGGGTGGCTTAGTCGGTAGCGCGCCAGGCTCGTAATCTGTAGTTCCCAGGTTCGAGTCCCAGCTGGGTCAGCGTTGAGATTTATCTCCGCAAAATTACCCGCCCTGCCCACGGTCAGTAGGGGACACCGATGGGCTTGGAAAGGCCGCCGTCCGTAGGATGGGACGTTAAGCCGTGGCCCCGTGTGCGGGAGAGTCATACCCTGTGCACGTTAAAGAACACGCTGGATGGCCTTGACGGGAGGCTACCATCTGTCTCCCAACAGCTGTTCCAGTGGGTCCCCTCCCCCAACCTTCTCTGAGCCTTCGGGGTCCATGTGACCTGGCCATTTAGCCCATGGTGTGCAAAAAATGTGCCGCTCAGAGGTAAAACAACCCAACCCTCTACAGGTGGCTCACGACGCATCTTCATAACGGTCTCAAAAATTTGACAGTTATATATTGGGATGATCCTTTATAGCTTAAACCAGGGTTTCTCAACATGGGGTATGCGGTAAAATTTTATGGGTTACTCCATCAGAACTCAAAAGTCGCTAGATTTAGTAACCAAGTAGCTAAGTTGCCATTATTATAACTATAGTTTTATCTATCTATATAAGGGGTACACCAGTTACATACACATTTCCAGGGGGTAAGTGAAGCATAAAAACTTGAGAACTACTGACTTAAAGGAATAATTTCTTGCTCTCTCAAAGAGCGGAAAACTAAATCTTGTAGAGAACACATTGGGTATTCTGTCGCTGTATGGGGTGGGGGTGGCTCAGTCGGTAGCGCGCCAGTCTCGTAATCTGTAGTTCCCAGTTTCGAGTCCCAGCTGGGTCAGCGTTGAGATTTATCTCCGCAAAATTCCCCGCCCTCCCACGGTCAGTAGGGGACACCGATGGACTTGGAAAGGCCACCGTCCGTCGGATGGGACGTTAAGCCGTGGCCCCGTGTGCGGGAGAGCCATACCCTGTGCACGTTAAAGAACACCCTGGATGGCCTTGACGGGAGACTACCATATGTCTCCCAACAGCTGTTCCAGTGGGTCCCCTTCCCCAACCTTCTCTGAGCCTTCGGGGTCCATGTGACGTGGCCATTTCGCCCATGGTGTGCAAAAAAGTGCCGCTCAGAGGTAAAACAACCCAAACCAACTCTGAATTACATGGTTTCGAATTATGAAAAATTCTCTTTAGAGATATGACACATAAAGATTAATATCAGCAAGCACGGATGGCATCCCTACCTCCTTGTTCTTTTTTCATACCATTCAAAAACTATGCTTCAAAAATGTCTATCTCAGTTAGCAGGGCGTCAGGCTCTTAATCTGTAGTTCCCAGGTTCGAGTCCCAGCTGGGCCAGGATTGAGATTTATCTCAGCAAATCCCCATTCTGACCATGGTCAATAGCGACACTGAGGCGTTGGAAAAGCTTTCGTCCGTCAGATGAGTCATTACGCCGTGAAGCTGTGTGTGAGAATCATACCTTGTGTACGTTAAAGTACAGTAGCTCAAAAAAGTATCCGAACACTATGGTTGACTACAGAATTCAGAAAAAATATCTGGCAACGATTTTTATAGAAATTAATGATCTGGCAACCTTCCTCTCACGTGAATATTAATCGCTACCAACCTGTATTATAGGGGGGCATAATTATCATGATAGATGTTGGGGGTTGAAAAATCGAGAAAAGAGTCAGAGTTGGGTGTTGTGTTGGGTGGTTTTACCTTTGAACGGCACTTTTTTGCACACCATGGGCTAAATGGCCAGGTCACAAGGACCCCGAAGGCTCAGAGAAGGTTGGGGGAGGGGACCCACTGGAACAGCTGTTGGGAGACAGATGGTAGCCTCCCGTCAATTCCATCCAGCGTGCTCTTTAACGTTGGGTTGTTTTACCTCTGAGCGGCATTTTTTGCACACCATGGGCTAAATGACCAGGTCACAAGGACCCCGAAATCTCAGAGAAAGTTGGGGGAGGGGACCCACTGGAACAGCTGTTGGGAGACAGGTGGTAGCCTCCCGTCAAGGCCATCCAGCGTGTTCTTTAACCTGCACAGGGTATGGCTCTCCCGCACACGGGGCCACGGCTTAACGTCCCATCTGACGGACGGCGGCCTTTCCAAGCCCATCGGTGTCCCCTACTGACCGTGGGCAGGGCGGGGAATTTTGCGGAGATAAATTTCAACGCTGACCCAGCTGGGAATCGAACCTTGGAACTACAGATTACGAGCTTGGCGCGCTACCGACTGAGCCACCCCCGCCCCTCACAGTGTAAAAAAAAGGGCTTTTTACACGTAAGACAACCCAACGTAATGGAACAAGTTGGATGTCGTTGTTGGGAGGCTGCCATCTGTCTCCTAACAGTTGCCCAGTGAGTCCACTTTCCCCAACTTCTCAGAGGTCTTGGTGTAATTTTTACAAACAGAATTACTAGTTGGCAGAGGTGGACCACTGATCATCTCTGCTTGCAGCGCCCCCTTTAGTACTTGCTCCCTAATTCTCATTTTCCCACAACCTTTCTTAGTGCGTGGACATCTTTGGTTTGCATTTCAATGTCTGTGTATTATTCTCTTTTATTGCATTTTGTAATAGGAATGAAGGAGTAAAATTTATTTGTTAAAATTATGCAAGAATGTTCTAGAAAAATCTAAAGTTAATCTGTTAATTTTTAACAAATTAACTACCTGCAGAATTTTAAGAAATAGATTTATATTAATTTAATCTAAACTACATGATTAGGTTTCTTAAATAGTTTAACTTTTCTTTTAAAACGGTGATTCATTAAACAAATTAGCTTGTTGCCCGATTTGGTTGATAACATCAGTTTTGTGGCACAAAGGGCTTTTATGGAAGACGTCTATCCGTGATTTTCACCAAGTCACTTAGCACATTGTATGTAAAAAAAGTGTTGTTAAGAAGTAAATCTACTCGATCCACCTTAATACTCAGACTTCGAAAGACTTTGAGCTAATAGGTTGGGTAGTTTTACCTCTGAGTGGCACTTTTTTGCACACCATGGACTAAATGGCCAGGTCACAAGAACCCCGAAGACTAAGAGAAGGTTGGGAGAGGGGACCCACTGGAACAGCTGTTAGGAGACAGATGGTAACCTCCAGTCAAGGCCAGCGTGTTCTTTAACATTGGGTTGTTTTACCTCTGAGCGGCACTTTTTTGCACACCATGGGCTAAATGGCCAGGTAACAAGAACCCCGAAGACTCAGAGAAGGTTGGGGGAAGGGACCCACTGGAACAGCTATTGGGAGACAGATGGTAGCCTCCCGTCAAGGCCATCCAGCGGGTTCTTTAACGTGCACAGGGTATGGCTCTCCCACACTCGAGGCCAGGGTTTAACGTCCCATCCGACGGACGGCTGCCTTTCCAAGCCCATCGTTGTCCCCTACTGACCGTGGGCAAGGCGGGGAATTTTTGCGGAGATAAATCTCAACGCTGACCACGCTGGGACTCGAACCTGGGAACTACAGATTACGGCGCGCTACCGACTGAGCCACCCCCGCCCCCTTTGAGCTAATAGAGAGCATAAAAGAAATTAAATATGCATCAAAATTTCAACGAATTGTTTTATTTGAAACTTAGCTAAGATATATTTATTTGTAAAATAAATAAAATTAAATAATTAATTTATTTTGACTATATTAGAATATTTATGAATAGTTTATTATTATTTATGATATTTCCTAAAATTAAGAACTGCCACAAAAAATTTGCAAATAAAAGTTTAATAAAGCTTTAAAATCTGTTTTAGATTCGGTTGGTTTACCTGAGTATCTCTTTTTAACACACAATGGGCTAAATAGCCAGGTTGGGTTGTTTTACCTCTGAGCGGCACTTTTTTGCACACTATGGGCTAAATGGCCCGGTCACATGGACCCCGAAGGCTCAGAGAAGGGTTGGGGGAGGGGATCCACTGGAACAGCTGTTGGGAGACAGGTGGTAGCCTCCCGTCAAGGCCATCCAGCGTGTTCTTTAACGTTGGGTTGTTTTACCTCTGAGCGGCACTTTTTTGCACACCATGGGCTAAATGGCCAGATCACATGGACCCCGAAGGCTCAGAGAAGATTCGGGGAGGGGACCCACTGGAACAGCTGTTGGGAGACAGATGGTAGCCTCCCGTCAATGCCATCCAGCGTGTTCTTTAACGTTGGGTTGTTTTACCTCTGAGCGGCACTTTTTGGCACACCATGGGTTAAATGGCCAGGTCACAAGGACCCCGAATGCTCAGAGAAGGTCAGGGGAGGGGACCCACTGGAACAGCTGTTGGGAAACAGATGGTAGCCTCCCGTCAAGGCCATCCAGCGTGTTCTTTAACGTTGTGTTGTTTTACCTCTGAGCGGCACTTTTTTCCACACCATGGCTTAAATGGCCAGGTCACAAGGACCCCGAATGCTCAGAGAAGGTTAGGGAAGGGGACCCACTGGAACAGCTGTTGGGAGACAGATGGTAGCCTCCCGTCAATTCCATCCAGCGTGTTCTTTAACGTTGGGTTGTTTTACCTCTGAGCGGCACTTTTTTGCACACCATGGGTTAAATGGCCAGTTCACAAGGACCCCGAAGTCTCAGAGAAGGTTAGGGGAGGGGACCCACTGGAACAGCTGTTGGGAGACAGATGGTAGCCTCCCGTCAAGGCCATCCAGCGTGTTCTTTAACGTGCACAGGGTATGGCACTCCCGCACACGGAGCCACGGCTTAACGTCCCATCCGACGGACGGCGGCCTTTCCAAGCCCATCGGTGTCCTCTACTGACCGTGGGCAGGGCGGGGAATTTTGCGGAGATAAATCTCAACGCTGACCCAGCTGGGACTCGAACCTGGGAACTACAGATTACGAGCCTGGCGCGCTACCCACTGAGCCACCCCCGCCCCCGCCCCTAGATACCATTGTGAATCGGCGGCCATATAGATACTGTTTGAAATGGGTGATTGCAGATTTTATGACGAGGGCTTCGTTCTCGATTATAGAGTAGCGATGGATAAGTCATATTCTTTTGAACTCACGCTCTAGATTTCCAATTAGAAATTCGGGGCGGGGGTGGCTCAGTCGGTAGCGCGCCAGGCTTGTAATCTGTAGTTCCCAATTTCGAGTCCCAGCTGGGTCAGCGTTGAGATTTATCTCAGCAAAAATTCCCCGCCCTGCCCACGGTCAGTAGGGGACACAGATGGGCTTGGAAAGGCCGCCGTCCGTCGGATGGGACGTTAAGCCGTGGTCCGGTGTGCGGGAGAGCCATACCCTATGCACGTTAAAGAATACGCTGGATGGCCTTGACGGGAGGCTACCATCTGTCTCCCAACAGCTGTTCCAGTGGGTCCCCTCCCCCAACCTTCTCTGAGCCTTCGGGGTCCTTGTGACCTGGCCATTTACCCTATGGTGTGCAAAAAAGTGCCGCTCAGAGGTAAAACAATTCAATCCAAAAGTTACATAAGGTGAAGTTAGAGGGGCAATGGTGAATTCATTTATAACAGAATTGGTCAATCTTACAAAGATTTGTTTCCAAATATTAAAAATGATAAATTTGGTACTTTTATCACTTAATACATATTATTTCAAAATAGGGCCGGATATAAGGGGAGGGGGGGCTGCAAGGGGGCAATGCCCCTTTTCACAATGCTATTATAGGTAATACAGGGCCAAAAAAAATTATAAATCTTTTTGTATTGCAGTGGTACAGTCGCTCAAAAAAGTATCCCAACCCTATGGTTGATTGCAGAATTCAGAAAAAATATCTGGCAACGATTTTTTTGGAAATTAGTGATCTGGCAACCTTCGTGTGACGTGATTACAGAATTCAGGAAAAATATCTGGAGAGTGTACAGAAACTGTACACGCTCCAGTTACCGTTCACAGCAAACTGGAGCATGTGCAGTTACTGCACACGCTCCAGTTTGCTGTGAACGGTAACTGCACACGCTCAATATTTCCGTAAGTGAGCCCACACGATCTAGGTATTTGTGAGCTCACACGATCCAATATCCTGTGAACATTAACCGCAACCGCTCCAATTTGCTGTGAACGGTAACTGCACACGCTCAATGTTCAGTGCATTATATATTCATACGCATTATATATATTAAAAAATATCCGAACGCTATGGTTGATTACAGAATTCAGAAAAATTATCTGGCAGCGACTTTTTTCAGTAATTAGTGATCTGGCAACCTTCGTGTCACGTGACACGAAAGTTGCCAGATCACTAATTTCTGAAAAAGTCGTTGCCAGATAATTTTTCTGAATTCTGTAATCAGCCATAGTGTTCGGATACTTTTTTGAGCGACTGTACTCATCCTCTTATGCTTCACGTACCCCCCCTGGAAATATGTATGTAACTGGCTTACCCCTTATGTAGATAGATAAAACTATAGTTATATTTTAACAATGGTTAATTTTACTTTTGAGCTTTCGCCCCCCCCCCCCCAAAAAAAAAAACAATAATCGCGTACCTCTAAGGGGGTACGAGTATCCCACCTTGAAGACCCCTAGGCTATTGGAAGCATATTTAAAGAGTTATTTTTAAAGACTTGTAAAAGGAAAGGTTGGGTTGGGTTGTTTTACCTCTGAGCGGCATTTTTTTGCACACCATGGGCTAAATGGCAAGGTCACATGGACCCCGAAGGATCAGAGAAGGTTGGGGGAGGGGACACAGTGGAACAGATGGTAACCTCCCGTCAAGGCCATCCAGCGTGTTCTTCAACGTGCACAGTGTATGGCTTTCCCGCACACGGGGCCACGGCTTAACGAATATCTTCAAAAAAGTGCCACGGCTTAATGAATATCTTCAAAATGTAAAGGAATGAAAGGTGCAACATCCGATAATCACCTCGAATGACTACAAAATTGCGTTAAAAGCAGAAAATACACTGATATGACTGACGACACTGATACATCCGACGGACGGCGGCCTTTCCAAGCCCATCGGTGTCTCCTACTGACCGTGGGCAGGGCGGGGAATTTTGCGGAGATAAATCTCAACGCTGACCCAGCTGGGACTCGAACCTGGGAACTACAGATTACGAGCCTGGCGCGCTACCGACTGAGCCACCTCCGCCCGTAAAAGGAAAGTGGTGAGCAGTAAATTGCAGTGGGAATTCCATGTTGAATAAAAATGGAAACAAGATTTGACAGTTTTATTTTATCCTTTCTTAAACACCTAGTTTTACTTTTTTGATTTCTATTTGCGTTTCTAAAATAATTAACTTAAACTATTCATCACCAAGGCTTCAGTTTTTAATTTCGCATAACAAATGAAAAACGATAAAATAAAATCCAAGACTTATATTTGTGTTGTTAATAAGATTGTTATTCGTTCATAAAGCTACCTATAGTAAATTTAAATAATTTATTACAAGTATCCGTAATTCCGTTTGATCAATGAACTAATTGTTATTCGTTGAAGTGATCGAGAATAGGTTTCTGCGCATCTAGAAACTTAAATTTCAAAATGCAAATTTCGTAATTCTTTTATAGCTGAAAAATCCTTCATCCCTCTTATCAAACAAAACTGAATATATCCAAAGCTTAGTTCAGGAGAGGTTTTTGGGCATGCACAGACTGAAATCAATAGGAAAAGCAATGTAAATGAGATGTTCTTCGCGTACCAATGATCATCCCTTTTTGGATGTCACTGAGATCTGACAATGTCGACAATTACACCACAACACCTGTTTCACCTGCGCCTGTGGCACTGCTACATGATAGCCGACATCGTACTTCTCCCCTTTATAATCTCACATTGCGGGCGATGCATATGGCGTATTGCGTGTATTCCAGTCGCAATCACTGTTTCCATTATTTTGATAAACCCCTGTATATGATAATAACGTTGTTTATGTTACTTATGTAATATATAGCGCTCTATATTCCTAAATGTAACGTTAGTTATTTGATGTTTTGTTTCGTTTATTACTGCTAAAAATTAATTGCAGCCTTTCAATTATTAAGAAGTCATTGAAATGGTTAACATATAATTTGAAATTGAAACTGATGCACTTAAGAGGCGGCAGTGGCTCAGACGGTAGCGCGCAGACTCGTAATCTGCAGTTCCCAGGTTCGAGTCCCAGATGGCCAAGCATTGAGATTTATCTGCGAGAAACTCTCCATAGGAGAGGAGACCGATGGGCTTGGAAATGGTGCCGTCCGTCGGATGGGACGTTAAGCCATGGCTTCGTATCCTAGTGAGTCATACCCTGTGCACATTAAGAAATACGCTGGATGGCCTTGATGGGAAGATTCCATCTCACTCCTAGCAGCTGTTCAGTGGGTTCCCTCACCTCAACATTCTCTGAGTCCTCAGGATTCTTGTGACCTGGCCATTTAGCTCATTGTATGCAAAAAAAGTGCCACTCAGAGGTAAAACAACCGAACCCTTTCATAATGATTATTTTGTAGTATGTAGTTCTCATAGCAATTTTTTTTAAATTACATTTCGCTTTAAAGAAATTTCTATATAAAGGATATTTTGCCCTCTCCCCACCTCTTCATTTCCTTATACATTCATCCGTAGGGAAGAAAGGAGAGAAATTAATTAGGCACAAAATTTCAAGTGATTTAATTTGCTTAAAATATATATTAAATTTATCTATTTTTAAAACTACTTCAAATAGAATAGTTTATTCCTAAGGTTTTATTAAAATAATTGAGAATATTTTAAAACAACTCTGTAATTTTTAAAACAGAAAACTGCTGGTTCAATATTTAGTAAAAGTTATTATAAATGAAACTGCTCCATTTGCCTTTAATTAAGCGTTTTGTTACTGCAGTGTCCAGTCCTACTGTATAGAAGTGGCCTTGCACGTGTGCAGGAGTGTTCTTCAGTTTTAACACGTGGTAAGCATGGAATATTTGATTGAGCGAAAATAATTATTCTTTTATTTTTTTACCTTAACTTATTACTGGTAGCCATAGTTAAATATGAAAATAAACTTCGTAATGAAAATCGATAAAATTGTAATATACACTTGGAAGAAAATAATAAAATCTTGGTAATAAAAATATACCACGTGCACGTTAAAGAACACGCTGGATGGCCTCGACGAGAAGCTACAACCTGTCTTGGTGTGGGGTGCCATTAGTTGGACATCTCTGTCAGAACTGGGCATTGTAAGGGGATCTCTAATAGTCCAGCAATAGGTTACCAACATTTTGCTCTCCCATTTGTTCTGCAGCACGGAACCTTTTGCCAGCAAGATAACTCTCGTCTCCACATAGCCCGCATTAGTCTGCGGTATCTGCACGAGCAGATACCGCAGACTACTACCAAGATGAGATTTATGCAATTCCAAAAGGTTCAAGTAATTGACCTGCGCCTGTTTCACCTGCGCTTATATTCCATATAACACAGTGTGCCTGTGTATTATTTATATGCGAAAGTTTCACCTGCGCCTGTATTCCAAAAGGTTCCAAAGTATTCCAAAAGTTTCAGATACTACCATGATGAGATTTAATGCTATTCCAAAAGAATTACTAAATATAGATTGAGATTATATAAATAAACACTGGCGCAGGTGAAACAGGTGTTGTGGTGTAATGAATGAGTTCAGGTACTACCATGGTCAGCACGCTGGGCGGACTTTTCACACATAGAATACGTCTGGGACATGATGGGCCGACAGCTCCAACAACATCCAACAGGTGCGCCAACCACTGTCGATTAAATGGAACAGCGACTACGTGCTATTTGGCGTTCTATCCTTCAGTAGGACATTACAAAGCTGTACGACTGCCTTCCCCGCCGTGTTCATGAATGCATTGCTCTGCGGGGCGGTTCAATGTCATATTAATTATACCACTTTACCGTGCAGGTAAAGTGGTAATTTTCCATATTTATTTTTTCATAATGTAATCAATCGCAAATCTCAGTGTATGCTAACAGCTGTCTGCATTTCAATAAAATGGCATCAGTCGTTCAAGGTGTTGCAAGTTTTTTTCCTGTACCTCATTTAATATTGATGCAAAAATCACTCCTCATTACGATTATTGCTTTTTTTTGCATTTATTTCCATCTCCGCATGCGCAGAAAACGTTCTTGAGTTTAATTGTTATGTCTTGAAATTGTGTTAGATTAAACGAAAATAATTCTACTTTTATTTCAGTATCTAAACTTTCTACTGGTAGTCATAATTAAATATAAAAACAAACTTGGTAATGAAATCGATAAAATTGGAAAAAAATCTTGGAAGAAAATAATAATAAATAAATAAAATAAATAATAATATAACAGTAAAATCTTGGTAATAAAAATATCAATCTTGGTAAGACAAAGGCCATACCAAGATAAAAACACCGGTTGTCGCCCATTTCCGGATGCTAAACAGCTTTGGGTTAGATCAGTACTTGGGAGGGTGACCACGGGGATCATCGCGTGTAGTTGGAAATTGTTTGGCCTCTAAATGGTAGCTAAACATAAATTGGAAGGAGAGCTGTGTACCAATTCCCAGTGATGATACACAGAATCGGCCACTCTAGCACCTAATGTCCGATCCGCCTTCATATGGTGCAGACCCTTAGTACCTTTCAAAAGAGATATTCTCTTGTGGAAGGAAACGGAAATGGAGGGATGCCACATCAGTGTGGCCTACTAATCTGGTCATCTATGGGTTGGGTTGTTTTACCTCTGAGATGCACTTTTGTGCACACACATGGACCCCGAAGGCTCAGAGAAAGTTGGGGGAGGGGACCCACTGGAACAGCTGTTGGGAGACAGATGGTAGCTCCCGTCAAGGCCATCCAGCGTGTTCTTTAACGTGCACAGGGTATGGCTCTCTCCCACACACGGGGCCACGGCTTAACGTCCCATCCGACGGACGGCGGCCTTTCCAAGCCCATCGTTGTCCCCTACTGACCGTGGGCAGGAGGGGGGATTTTGCGGAGATAAATCTCAACGCTGACCCAGCTGGGACTCGAACCTGGGAACTACAGATTACGAGCCTGGTGCGGTATCGACTGAGCCACCCCCGCCCCTGGTCGTCTATGGACACGTTTTTCTTTTTCCTTTCAACCCTTCTGAGAAGTGTTCAACCACACAGGGTTCTGGTGCTAACAATATAAATTAACCGGACTAGAATAAGGCTTTCAGCATTAATATGAATCCTGAATTAGTTGCATTGCTGGGTTCTGTGGAGGGTAAATCTTCCGCTCTGTTTTCTCCTTGTTTGTACGTTGACAGCCCCAAGTGAATAGATTCACAGGGTATGTTTTATCAGTTGCTGGATAATCCTGATCAGAGATTATCGCATGTACCTGAACCCTCACTTAGCTAGTTGGGATTCGCCAATCGTAAACTGGACTATTGTGTCTCAGCCATGTCGTATGGGTCTTGAAAAGGTCCACTCGAAAAGGTGGTAGCTAAAGTTCCTACAAACATGGGTGGTTAAGTCTTTAGGGGAACATGGGTTGGGAACAAGTGTTTGCCCCATGCCTGATCAGGAAGCTGTTTGATATTGTTGACCCTACATCTCTCAAATAAACGTATTTCCTTTAAAAATCCGACTAATCATTTTTGCTCTGCAGGAACGTGGAACGTGAGGACATTACATAGAGATTATTCTCTTGATTTCCCCACTCAGGAATTCCAGCGTTATAATCTAGATATTCTAGGCTTGCAAGATACCAGATGGACAGGAAAAGGTCAGATCCTTAAAAATAACTTTAAATTTCCCTTTTCAGGGAGGGCGGGGTGGCTCAGTCGGTAGCGCGCCAGGCTCGTAATCTGTGGTTCCCAGGTTCAAGTTCCAGCTGGGTCAGCGTTGAGATTTATCTCCGCAAAAAATTCCCCGCCTTGCCCACGGTCAGTATGGGACACCGATGGACTTGGAAAGGCCGCCGTCCGTCGGATGGGACGTTAAGTCGTGGCCCCGTGTGCGGGAGAGCCATACCCTGTGCACATTAAAGAACACGCTGGATGGCCTTGACGGGAGGCTACCATCTGTCTCCCAACAGCTGTTCCAGTGGGTCCGCTCCCCCAACCTTCCTTGAGCCTTCGGGGTCCATGTGACCTGGCCATTTACCCCATGTTGTGCAAAAAAGTGCCGCTCAGAGGTAAAACAACCCAACTCTTTTCAGGTAGGGAGGATCGAAAGGATCACCAAGGCATGAGTCTGCTTCTCAGCATACGTGCCAGTGATGCTCTTCTAGGATATGACTGCATTAATGAAAGATTTCTTACAGCAAACATTAAAACAAAATATAAAGACTTGAATGTCATTTGCTGTTATGCCCACATAGAGGATTCTAATGAGAACGAGAAGGATAGGTTTTACAGGATATTTTGAATTCTGTGAAGAAAGGAGATATTTTTCTTGTGCTATGGCCGAGTGGTTAGCACACTTGGCTACTGATCTAAGGGACCTGGGTTCGAGCCCCGGATAAGGCATGGATGTGTGTGTTGTTTTTCTGCTGAGGTCCTGCCATCCTCACAGACCTTCTACTATGGCATATAAACTGACAGGCTCCTGTCAGACCTCTGTGGCAAGCAGCTGATTAAGGGGGTATTTTTTTTCTTTTTTTTTTTTAAGTGACTTCAATGCTAAAGTTGGTACTGACTATGACTTTTGGGAAAATATTTTAGATCTCTTTAGCTTTGGTAATTCCAATGGCTTGGGTTCCCTCTGAGCGGCACTTTTTTGCACACCATGGGCTAAATGGCCAGGTCACATGAACCCCGAAGGATCAGAGAAGGTTGGGGGAGGGTACACAGTGGAACAGCTGTTGGGAGACAGATGGTAGCCTCCCGTCAAGGCCATCCAGCGTGTTTTTTAACGTTGGGTTGTTTTACCTCTGAGCGGTACTTTTTTTGCACACCATGGGCTAAATGGCCAGGTCACATGGACCCCGAAGGCTCAGAGAAGGTTGGGGGAGGGGACCCACTGGAACAGCTGTTGGGAGATAGATGGTAGCCTCCCGTCAAGGCCATCCAGCGTGTTCTTTAACGTTGGGTTGTTTTACCTCTGAGCGGCACTTTTTTGCACACTATAGGCTAAATGGCCAGGTCACATGGACCCCGAAGTCTCAGAGAAGGTTGGGGGAGGAGACCCACTGGAACAGTTGTTGGGAGACAGATGGTAGCCTTCCGTCAAATCCATCCAGAGTGTTCTTTAACGTGCACAGGGTATGGCTCTCCCGCACACGGGACCACGTCTTAACGTCCCATCCGACGGACGGCGGCCTTTCGAAGTCCATCGGTGTCCCCTACTGATCGCGGGCAGGGCGGGGAATTTTGCGGAGATAAATCTCAACGCTGACAAAGCTGGGACTCGAACCTGGGAACTACAGATTACGAGCCTGGCGCGCTACCGACTGAGCCCCCCCGCCCCCCCTCATTGAGTCCTCACCAAGATGTCTGACTGCTGTTATGAGCGCAAAAGTTGGAGCAATAGTTTATTAGGTACATAGGTATATATATATAGTAACTTTGTCCATTCAGTGTATAGAGGCTAAATGCAGCTGATTCGATAGCATATTGTTTCATAGAATGTCATACAATATTATTTTTACAAAATAAATCATTAATTTTTGGTACAAATACAAAATTTCTAATCTATATTCAATTTATAAATATTCTTCTCTCCAATTTCGTCTTGAAATTGAATAGTGCGCGTCACATTAATGACGACTATTTTTCATGACCAAAAAATAAATATGTGATGAATTAATCTAAAGTTATCTTAATTGGTACAGTCGCTCAAAAAAGTATCCGAACACTATGGTTGATTTACAGATTTCAGATAAAATATCTGGCAACGATTTTTTTAGAAATTAGTGATCTGGCAACCTTCGTGTCACGTGATTTCAGAATTCAGAATAAATACCTGAAAAAATACCATAAATATGTACAGTAACTGTATACGCTCCAGTTACCGTTCACAACAAACTGGAGCGTGTGCAGTAACTGCACACGCTCCAGTTTTCTGCGAACGGTAACAGCACACGCTCAATATTTCCGTGAGTGAGCCCACACGATCTTGTATCAAAATAATATGACCACCTACAGTCGCTCAAAAAAGTATCCGAACACTATGGTTGATTACAGAATTAAAAAAATATCTGGCAACGATTTTTTTAAGAAATTAGTCTCCCGTCAAGGACGTTGACGGGAGGCTACCATCTCTATCTGGCAACCTTCGTGTCACGTGACACGAAGGTTGCCAGATCACTAATTTCTAAAAAAATCTTTCCAGATATTTTTTCTGAAATCTGTAATCAACCATAGCGTTCGGATACTTTTTTGAGCGACTGTACAAATAAAGTACAAAATAATATAATAATATAATATGTTTATTGACCATATATATAACATATAATATATTTAATGAAAATAATAAATATAAAATATATAATGCTTACACATAAATAATGAGTTAAAATATATATCGAAATTCAGTATGAACAAATATTCAGAATTGATCATAAATAAAACCATGCATGTAAAATATTTACATTGAAATGAAATGCTTTAAAATCGAAGCCATATTAAAAGAACCAATGAGCTTCATATTCTTACAGGTTTTCAAATTACTTTATTATTTTTATCGATATGCATTTTCACAGTACAGATTCAAAGGTTTAAGAGTGGAAAACAATTAATAATTTCAGATTTGTTCGTTAATAATATGAAATGAGGCAAGTCACTTAACAGTGAAATAAAGATTCAATATTGTTTTTATTTAATAATCTTGACCAAATTATAATTTTAAAAATATTTTCATATTTTTCTTCCCTTATACTGTTCGGTAATTTATTGAAATTTTCTGGAGCAAGAAAATGTTTATGAATAAATTCTATTCTTGAAAAGGTACATAATAAAGTTCCCCGCCCTGCCCACGGTCAGTAGGGGACACCGATGGGCTTGGAAAAGCCGCCGTCCGTCGGATGGGACGTTAAGCCGTGGCCCCGTGTGCGGGAGAGCCATACCCAGTACACGTTAAAGAACACGCTGGATGGTCTTGACGGAAGGCTACCATCTGTCTCCCAACAGCTGTTCCAGTGGGTCCCCTCCCCCAACCTTCTCTGAGCCTTCGGGGTCCATTTGACCTGGCCATTTAGCCCATGGTGTGCAAAAAAGTGCCGCTCAGAGATAAAACAACCCAACGTTAAAGAACACGCTGGATGGCCTTGACGGGAGGCTACCATCTGTCTCCCAACAGCTGTTCCAGTGGGTCCCCTCCCCCAACCTTATCTGAGCCTTCGGGGTCCATGTGACCTGGCCATTTAGCCCATGGTGTGCAAAAAAATGCCGCTCAGAAGTAAAACAACCCAACCCTGGCCATTTAGCCCATGGTGTGTAAAAAATGCCGCTCAGAGGTAAAACAACCCAACCCATAATAAAGTTCTCTATTGCTAAGATTCATTTTTGTATGTTGCAATTTTAAGAAATATGGGTTTTTAAATACAAACAGAAAGATTTTATAACTGCAGTAAAACCTTGGATTGCGAGTAACTTTGTTTGCGAGTATTTTGCAAGACGAGCAAATTTTTAAAATAAATTTTAATTTGATAAGCGAGCTAAGTCTTGTAATACGAGTAACATGTATGCGCATGTCTACCAACCGTCACGTTCGGTTTCAGTCGGTTGGTGTCGGTGTGCTTTACATATTTACTCAACATACGTACGAAGTATTGTTTATTTTCTTTCTAAACGAGGTTAATGAGTATTTTTTAATAACAGTACTGTAACCATGGCTCCCAAAAAGAAAACTGTTGAAAAAGAAAGTGATAAGAAGAAGAAAATGATTACGGTGGAAGTTAAGAAGGAAATCATCGAGAAGCACGCACGAGGTATGCGAGTGGTCGACATCGCAAGATTTTATAATAAGTCTACATCGACTATTTGCACAATATTAAAGAAGAAAAAAGAATTAAGGGGACTAGATGTAGCAAAAGGAGTCACGCGACTATCAAAGCAACGGCCACGTGTTCTGGAAGATGTAGAAAAGTTGCTTCTCGTGTGGATAAACGAGAAACAACTAGCAGGTGATACTGTGACGGAAAACTGTATCTGCGAGAAAGCAAAGATTTTGTACGCCGACCTCATAAGTAAACTGCCAGATACGTCGATAAGATACGAAGAAGGCTTCAAAGCGAGCAGGGGCTGGTTTGACAACTTTAAGAAGAGAAGTGGTATCCATAGTGTTGTGCGACACGGAGAAGCTGCGAGTTCGGACGTTAAGGCAGCTGAGGCGTTCGCCACCGAATTTCCGAAACTCATGATTTCCGAGGGTTACCTACCACAGCAAGTTTTTAACTGTGACGAGACAGGGCTTTTTTGGAAAAAGATGCCAAAGAGGACTTACATTACTATAGAAGAGAATGCAATGCCTGGTCACAAGCCCATGAAAGACCGTCTCACCCTCTTGTTTTGTGCTAATGCAAGCGGGGATTTTAAAATTAAGCCCTTGCTGGTGTATCATTCCGAGAATCCACGAGCCTTCAAGAAATGCAAGGTACAGAAGAGTCAGTTAAACTTATGTGGAGGTCCAACAGCAAAGCTTGGGTCACTCGTATCTTGTTCGTTGAGTGGATCAATGAGGTCTTCGGTCCTACAGTGAAAAAATACCTTTTAGAAAATAATCTGCCACTCAAAGTTTTGCTAATTATGGACAATGCCCCTGCTCATCCTCCAGGTCTCGAGGATGACTTACTGGAGGAATTCGAGTTCATTAAGGTGAAGTTCCTTCCTCCCAATACCACTCCACTACTTCAGCCCATGGATCAGCAAGTCATTTCGAACTTTAAAAAGCTTTACACCAAAGCATTATTTCAGCGGTGCTTTGAGGTAACTGAAGGAACAAATCTTACCCTCCGAGAATTCTGGAAAAATCATTTCCACATCGTGAACTGTCTCAAGATCATCGATAAAGCTTGGAATGGGGTCACCAAGAGAACGCTCAATTCTGCTTGAAGAAAACTGTGGCCTGACTGCATTCTAGGAGATAACTGTGAGGGGTTAGCTCACGAAGAGGAACTGCCAGTTCTCGATGAAATTGTCTCCTTGGGGAAGAACATGGGACTGGAAGTGAATGAGGACGACATTCAAGAGCTGGTGGAGGAACATCGCCAGGAGCTGACCACCGACGAACTAATGGATCTGCATCGCGAGCAACAGCAAAAGTTTGTGGAGGAGATCTCGTGTGAGGAAGACGAGAAAAAGGAGGAGGAATCACTCACTTCAAATGAGATTAAGGACATGTGTAAAATGTGGGAAACAGTCCAAAATGTTGTAGAAAAACACCACCCAAATAAGGCTGTGGCAATGCGAGCAGTCAACCTTTTTAATGACAATGCAATGTCACATTTTCGGGAAATTATAAAGAGAAGGCAGAAGCAAATGTCCCTTGATAGTTTCGTCGTTAGAGTTATACAAAAGGAAAAAGATTCCAATGTTCCAAACGCAAATTAATTGTGTGTATTATTTTTATGTACCTATATGTATTCTTTTTATTTTGTATTAAACATTTTATTTGAATAAATTTTTTGTTGTGGAACGAATCATTGGGGTTTCCATTATTTGTTATGAGTTATTCGCTTTGATATACGAGTGCTTCGGATTTCAAGTACATTTCCGGAACGAATTAAGCTCGGTAACCGAGGTACCACTGTATATAATTGTCTTAAATCCAAAATTTTATTTTCAATAATCATATTTTTTAAATTCGTAATATTGTTATTCTTAATAACCTTCAGAATTTTGTTTCGTAATGTTATTAATTTATTTAAAGAGTTTAAATAAGTTCCTTCCCAAATAACTAAACAATATTGTAAAGTAGACTGAATCCATGAATAGTAAAGAGTTATGAGAATAATATTGTATTAATGATTATTATTACTATCGCGGTGAAATTTCAGATAGATATGTTTAAATAAAAGAATTTAATCTACGTGTACAGTAGGTCAAAAAAGTATCCGAACACTATGGTTGATTACAGATTTCAGAAATTATTACAGATTATTACAGATATTATTACAGATTTCATTCTGGCAACCTTCGTGTTACGTGACACGAAGGTTACCAGATCACTAATTTCTAAAAAATATCGTTCCCAGATATTTTTCCTGAATTCTGTAATCAACCATAGCGTTCGGATATTTTCTAATATATATAATTCGTATTAATATATAATGCATTGAATATGGAGCGTGTGCAGTTACCGTTCACAGCAAACTGGAGCGGTTGCGGTTAATGTTCACAACACATTGGATCGTGTGAGCTTACAAAGACTTATATCGTGTGGGCTCACTTACGGAAATATTGAGCGTGTGCAGTTACCGTTCACAACAAACTGGAACAGTTCACAACAAACTGGAACAGCGTGTGCAGTAACTGCATACGCTCCAGTTTGCTGTGAACTGTAAATGGAGCGTGTACAGTTGCTGTACACGCTCCAGATATTTTTCCTGAATTCTGTAATCACGTGACACGAAGGTTGCCAGATCACTAATTTCTAAAATAATCGGTGCCAGATATTTTCTCTGAATTCTGTAATCAACCATAGTGTTCGGATACTTTTTTGAGCGACTGTATTTCATAAAAAGTTTTTCTACGAACCTACCCCCTTTTTTTCCATAAGTTGTTTGCCTCGATTTGCATGGTTTCGATTTACACGACGATTTACCAGAACCTATCTTCCGTGAGAATGGTGGATGGAAGAATAGAGAAATGAAGAGGAACCCAAAAAATAATCGTTATACAGAAATTTCGATATAGAGAAATGTAATTAAAAAAAAGTGCTACAAAATAATCATTATCAAAGAGCTGGGTTGTTTTACCTCTAAGCAGCACTATTTTGCACACAATGAGCTAAATGACCAGGTCATAAGGATCCTGAAAGCTCAGAGAAAGTTCGGGGAGGGGGCTCACTGGACAGTTGTTAGGAGACAGATGGTATCCTTCCATCAATGCGTGTTTCTTAACGTTCACAGAGTACGACACTTCCATATACGAAACCACGACCCAGGTTCGAGTCCCAGCTGGTTCAGCGTTGAGATTTATCTCCGCAAAATTCCACGCCCTGCCCACGGTCAGTAGGGGACACCGATAGCTTGGAAAGGCCGCCGTCCGTCAGATGGGACGTTAAGCCGTGGCCCCGTGTGCGGAAGAGCCATACCCTGTGCACGTTAAAGAACACGTTGGATGGCCTTGACGGGAGACTACCATCTGTCTCCCAACAGCTGTTCCAGTGGGTCCCCTCCCCCAACCTTCTCTGAGCCTTCGGGGTCCTTGTGGCCTGGCCATTTAGCCCATGGTGTGCAAAAAAGTGCCGCTCAGAGATAAAACAACACATCGTTAAAGAACTCGCTGGATGGCCTTGACGGGAGGCAAACATCTGTCCCCCAACAGCTGTTCCAGTGGGTCCCCTCCCCCAACCTTCTCGGAGACTTCGGTGTCCATCTGACCTGGCCATTTAGCCCATGGTGTGCAAAAAAGTGCCGCTCAGAGCTAATACAACCCAACGTTAAAGAACACGCTGGATGGCCTTGACGGAAGGCGACCATCTGTCTCCCAACAGCTGCTCCAATGGGTTCCCTCCCCCAACTTTCTCTGAGACTTCGGGATCCATGTGACCTGCCCATTTAGCCTACGGAGTGCAAAAAAGTGCCGCTCAGAGGTAAAACAACCCAACGTTAAAGAACACGCTGGATGGCTTTGACGGGAGGCTATCATCTGTCCCCTAACAGCTGTTCCAGTTGATCCCCTTCCCCAACCTTCTCTGAGCCTTCGGGGTCCTTGTGACCTGGCCATTTAGCCCATGGTGTGCAAAAAAGTGCTGCTCAGAGGTAAAACAACCCAACGTTAAAGAACACGCTGGATGGCCTTGATGCGAGGCTACCATCTGTCCCACAACAGCTGTTCCAGTGGGTCCCCTCCCCCAGCCTTCTCTGAGCCTTCGGGGTCCTTGTGACCTGGCCATTTAGCCCACGGTGTGCAAAAAAGTGCCGCTCAGAGGTAAAACAACCCAACGTTAAAGAACACGCTGGATGGCCTTGACGGGAGGCTACCATGTGTCTCCCAACAGCTGTTCAAGTGGGTCCCCTCCCCCAACCTTCTCTGAGCCTTCGGGGTCCTTGTGACCTGGCCATTTAGCCCACGGTGTGCAAAAAAGTGCCGCTCAGAAGTGAAACAACCCAACGTTAAAGAACACGCTGGATGGCCTTGACGGGAGGCTATCATCTGTCCCCCAACAGCTGTTCCAGTGGGTCCCCTTCCCCAAACTTCTCTGAGCCTTCGGTCCTTGTGACCTGGCCATTTAGCCCATGGTGTGCAAAAAAGTGCCACTCAGAGGTAAAACAACCCAACGTTAAAGAACACGCTGGATGGCCTTCACGCGAGGCTACCATCTGTCCCCCAACAACTGTTCCAGTGGGTCCCCTCCTCCAACCTTCTCCGAGCCTTCGGGGTCCTTGTGACCTGGCCATTTAGCCCACGCTGTGCAAAAAAGTGCCGCTCAGAGGTAAAACAACACAACGTTAAAGAACACGCTGGATGGCCTTGACGGGAAGCTACCATCTGTCTCGCAACAGCTGTTCCAGTGGGTCCACTCCCCCAACCATCTCTGAGCCTTCGGGGGTCCATGTGACCTGGTCATTTAGCCCATGGTGTGCAAAAAAGTACCGCTCAAAGGTAAAACAACCCAACGTTAAAGAACACGCTGGATGGCTTTGACTTGAGCCAACCATCTGTCTCCGAACAGCTGTTCCAGTGGGTCCCCTCCCCCAACCTTCTCTTAGCCTTCGGGGTCCATGTGACCTGGCCATTTAGCCCATGGTGTGCAAAAACGTGCCGCTCAGAGGTAAAACATCACAACGTTAAAGAACACGCTGGATGGCCTTGACGGGAGGCTACCATTTGTCTCCCAACACCTGTTCCAGTGGGTCCCTTCCCCCAACCTTCTCTGAGACTTCGGGGTTCTTGTGACCTGGCCATTTCGCCCATGGTGTGCAAAAAAGTGCCGCTCAGAGGTAAAACAACCCAACCCAACCCAGAAATTTATGCAATTTAACTGCTTTTAAGTACAGCATTATTCATCCTTAATTGTAAGGAAGGAAATTTGCCGAGGGAGCAAAAGGGGAGCAAAACATGAAAAAAGAATTCGATCTGAATAATTCAATAATTAATAAGAATTAAAAATTGTATTTTACCGTTTCCTATTTAATGTTTTCTAATCAATACTGAAAGTCTATCAGTCTATCACGATATTTATAATTCAGAACCAACAATAACACAATTATTTATGCTATTTTTATATGTTTTCATTAGTAAAGCACAATACATAATTTTAATTCTTAAAAAAGCATTCTAGAAAATGGAATAAATTAAAGTTTCGATTATTGTTATTATTAATCCGTTGAATAACATTTAAATTGTTATCCCTTCCTTTCCATCCCAATTGAGTTTCAGGTATCTTAAATCTTTATCATAACCCCCCCTAATGTAATTCGTTCTTTCGGTTTGCATCTCAGAGGATACCTCAGACATCAACATCAATCTCGATAGTCTTGTCCAATCAATAAAAAAGACACTTCCACCGTGACTTGTTCTTTGCCCTTCCTGAGATTTTTTCCTTTTTCAGAATGGGTTGGGTTGTTTTACCTCTGAGCGGCACTTTTTTGCACACCATGGGCTAAATGGCCAGGTCACAAGGACCCCGAAGGCTCAGAGTAGGTTGGGGGAGGGGACCCACTGGAACAACTGTTAGGAGACAGATGGTAGCCTCCCGTCAAGGCCATCCAGCGTGTTCTTTAACGTGCACAGGGTATGGTTCTTCCGCACACGGGGCCCCGGCTTAACGCCACATCCGACGGACGGTGGCCTTTCCAAGTCCATCGGTGTCCCCTACTGACCGTGGGCAGGGCGGGGAATTTTGCGGAGATAAATCTCAACGCTGACCCAGCTGGGACTCGAACCTGGGAACTACAGATTACGAGCCTGAGCCACCCCCGCCTGTTGCAGAATGGGGAAGGTCTTTACACCTCACTGTGTGTAAAGGCTTCCCCATTCTGCAACCCACCGTGCTTTTCATTCACAGCCACTGTGCAGAGCACACGGACTTCTTAACTGTCTTCACAGATGTCTCGAAATCCGACACATCCGTAGTATTGGCTATGGTCTGCTGCGATACCACCACCATTCTCTTCTGTTCAGCGTCTGATCATTTCGCCATGAGGAGCAATGACCGCAACTTTCTCCCGCAACCTTCTCCCGCAACCTTCTCACACCACTCGGGATCCTTGTGACCTGACCATTTACCCCATTTGGTGCCAAAATGTGCTGCTCAGACATGAAAGAACCCAACTCATAACTTGTGCACCTGCAAGAACATGACCTAGACATGCTGCTATCACCTGTCTCCTAACAGCAATTAAGTCGGTCCCTTTTCCCAGCTCTCTCTCTCAGCCCACGGAGTCCCGTTGCCATGACAGTTATCCCGTTTTGTAAATTGTTCGTTACCACTGTTTCTTATATTTTTTATCAGTTTCTACGCGTGCAGAAACCTAACTAGAATGCATTTAATTTTTTAGGAAGATTAATTTGTGATTAAACGTAAATACCAGATTTGAAATATTTTTTTTTAACTTTATGCAGGTAGCGTTATGAAAAATATGTATTTTAAAAATACCAGAAATAAGAATCATGAATTTTAATTTATTAATTTCCATTTGTTATGGTAATTTGAAAACTGAAGCCTATTTAAGCTGAAGACAAGTTTAGGCTAATGTTTTTTTGAAACGTAAAGAAAAATTCATTTATCTTCACAGCCAAAACGATGTATATCTTGCAAAGAAAAGGCAGATAGACGACAAATTAAAATCAGTAACTGCTTTTTGTAATAAAGGTATTATAAAAATAGAGATTTAGTGTAACATTCTCCCATTTAATAACATTAGTTTATAATAGAACTGATCAAGGGAAAAAAGAATGGTATAGGGTTGGGAGGGAGAAAAGAATCAATCAATCGAGCGGAAAAAAAGGTAAAAGAGGGAAATTGAGAGAGGATAAAATAAAGTTATCAAATTTATTTCTTTTTTATTAGACGCTAAATTTTCATTGCTGTATAACTTCCCCCCTCTTTACTTTTACACGTCTTTAAGGGGCGGGGGTGGCTCAGTCGGTAGCGCGCCAGGCTCGTAATGTGTAGTTCCCAGGTTCGAGTCCCAGCTGGGTCAGCGTTGAACTTTATCTCCGCAAAATTCCCCGCCCTGCCCACGGTCAGTAGAAGACACCGATGGGCTTGGAAAGGCCACCGTCCGTCGGATGCGACATTAAGCCGTGGCTCCGTGTGTTGAAGAGCCATACCCTGCGCAAGTTAAAGAACACGCTGGATGGCTTTGACGGAAGGCTACCATCTGTCTCCCAACAGCTGATCCAGTGGGTCCCCTCCCCCAACCTTCTCTGAGAATTCGGGTCCTTGTGGCCTGGCCATTTAGCCCATGGTGTGCAAAAAAGTGCCGCTCAGACCCAACCCTATAATACAGGTTGGTAGCGATTAATATTAAATTAATCCACGCCCCACTTTCTCATGTATTATTATTTCTGCCCCTCCCCTACCCTCTATACATTATTTTACCCTTTCCACCCTGGCTTATTAGGATTACATCCGTTTCCTCCGACCATTAAAACATTCATGAAGGTCGAAACCATTCGCATCGGTTTTTCACAACGAAGCAGTTTTTAAATTTTTCATAGGCACATAACTTATCAGTTGAAGCAGGTAAAGGTTTATCTCGGTACTGTGACATGCCATAACGCGATCTGCGATCTGCGAAAGCGGAAAACTTTCGGAAATACGGAAACTTGTATGTGGAAATACGAAAACTTGTAATTTTTTTTTTAACTCTGTACAGGTAGCGTTATGAAAAATATGTATTTTAATAATACCAGTTCATGGAACATCTGCCATAAGCCCATTACAACATGTTCATCTGTCGTAACAATATTTTAAAGTATTTGTGGTAATTAATTTTTTAATATTAATATCAAATATATTTGGTATATAAGAGTTTAATAATAATAAAAGTTAATATTGAATATATCGCTAATAGTTATATATTAATAGAAAACACTTCCCGAAAAGGATTTGAATAAATATATCGTACTTAGAAAAACTTTGGGGAAAAAAGTCAAACTTTGCATTTTATCATCTTCTCGAGTGTAACATACGAATGTGAGTTTATTGTTAATTCTACATTTTATTATTTGATATTTTCACTAGGGATAATTAAGTTCTATTCATTCAGTTCTGCTAACAGAATATTACTTAAATCGGAATTTACCATAACTATAAACAGTGTTTAGATAAATAATATCTCTAGGTTATATCAATGGGAAGTTAACGTCGAAACACTATAACTTCTACAAAAATCATTTTTGTTTTGAAAAATATGACAGATGATAAAGATCTCAATCAAATATATCAATATCTCGATTTTGGAAAACATTCGTTCAGCATTTAATGAGTTATTTGAATGTTGAACGACAGCAATGACAGTCTTAAGAAACTTATACAAAGCTGAAGAATACTGAAAGAATTCTTTACATAAACTTCTAAAATACACACTTATTTATTAAACCTGTTGATATCATACTTATTACAGAGTTTTAATTAACTTCTGTAGTCAGTTTTGTAACTGACCTAACATTACCTAATTTATAGACGACTATACTAAAATATCCGAAAGTCATCATCTGTTGAATAGAGGGTCGTCGTTTCCTTGGAGCCAGACATTGCAGCATATTTATAGAGGGTCTGTAGTTTCTTCCATGAATTCGACGAATTTTCACCGTTTCAATTCTGAATCTAGTACAACTCCCAGAAATTTATGCTGCCGACGGTCAGTAGGGGACACCGACGGGCTTGGAAAGGCCGCCGTCCGTCGGATGGGATGTTAAGCCGTGGCTCAGTGTGTGGGAGAGCCATAACCTGTGCACGTTAAAGAACACACTGTATGGCCTTGACGGGAGGCTACCATCTGTCTCCCAACAGCTGTTCCAGTGGGTCCCCTCCCCGAAGCTTCTCTGAGCCTTCGGGTTCCTTGTGACCTGGCAATTTAGCACATGGTGTGCAAAAAAGTGCCGCTCAGAGGTGAAACAACCCAACCCAACCCAGAAAATTATGCTATTAACTACTTTTTATTCATTCCTAATTGTAAGGAAGGAAATTTGCCGAGGGAACAAAAGGGGAGCAAAACACGAAAAAATAATTAATAAGAATTAAAAATTGTATTTTACCGTTTCCTATTTAATGTTTTCTAAACAAAACTGAAAGTCTTTCACGAATATTTTAAGATCATTATTCGTTGTTCCGATGTTACATGAATTGAATAAGGGCGAAACAGGTTTAACTCATAATATTGTTGTCATATTTATTATTTAGTAACTATGACGACAGTTTAAAGCCATTCAAGATTTTCCCTTTTCACGAATTTTTTCTTCGATATTTATAATTCAGAACCAACAATAACACAATTATTTATGCTATTTTTATATGTTTTCGTTAGGAAATCATAATACGCAATTTTAATTCTTCAAAAAGCATTCTAGAAAATGGAATAAATTAAAGTTTCGATTAGTGTTATTATTATTCCGTTGAATAACATTTAAATTGTGATTCCTTCCTTTCCACCCCAATTGGGTTTCAGGTATCTTCAATCTTTATCATAACCCCCCTAATGTAATTCGTTCTTTTGGTTTGCACCTCAGATGATACCTCAGACATCAACATCAATCTCGATAGTCTTGTCCAATCGATGAAAAAGACACTTCCACCGCTTTTTTGTTCTTTGCCCTTCCTGAGATTTTTTCCTTTTTGCAGAATGGGTTGGGTTGGGTTGTTTTACCTCTGTCTGTACTTTTTTGCACACCATGGGCTAAATGGCCAGGTCACATGGACCCCGAAGGCTCAGAGAAGATTGGGGGAGGGGACCCACTGGAACAGCTGATGGGAGACAGATGGTAGCCTCCCGTCAAGGTAATCCAGCGTGTTCTTTAACGTGTACAGGGTATGGCTCTCCCGCACACGGGCCACGGACGGTGGTCTTTCCAAGCCCATCGGTGTCCCCTACTGACCGTGGGAAGGGTGGGGAATTTTGCAGAGATAAATCTCAACGCTGACCCAGCTGGGATCGCTGGTCAGCTGGGTCAGTTGACTCAGCTGACCCAGCTCGTAATCTGTAGTTCCCAGCTGACCCAGCTGGGAACTACAGATTACGAGCCTGAGCCATCCCCGCCCCTTGCAGAATGGGGAAGGCCTTTACACCTCACTGTGTGTAATGGCCACTCATTCACAGCCACCGTGCAGAGCACACGGACTTCTTACCTGTCTTCACAGATGGCTCTAAATCCGACACATCCGCAGTATTGACCATGGTCTGCTGCGATACCACCACCATTCTCTTCTGTTCAGCGTCTGATCATGTCGTCATGAGGGGCAATGACCGCAACCTTCTCCCGCAACCTTCTCACAGCACTCGGGATCCTTGTGACTTGGCCATTTACTCCATTTGGTGCCAAAATGTGCTGTTCAGACGTGAAAGAACCCAACTCATAACTTGTGCACGTGCAAGAACATGACCTTTGACATGCTGCTATCACCTGTCTCCTAACAGCTATTAAGTGGGTTCCTTTTCCCAACTCTCTCTCAGCCCTCGGAGTCCCGTTGCCATGACAGTTATCCCATCCCGTTTTGTAAATTGTTCGTTACCACTGTTTCTTATATTTTTTTATCAGTTTCTACCCGCGCGCAGAAACCTAACTTGAATGCATTTCAGTTTAGTTAAATTTTCGGATGTGATTAAACGGAAATACAAAAACTTGTAATATTTTTTTTTAACTTTATGCAAGTAGCGTTATGAAAAATATGTGTCTTAAAAATACCAGAAGTAAGAATCATGAATTTTACATTATTAATTTCCATTTGTTATGGTAATTTGAAAACTGAAGCCTGTTTAAGCTGAAGACAAGTTTAGGCTAATTTTTTTTTGAATCGTAAAGAAAAATTCATTTATCCTTACAGCCAAAAAGATGTATATCTTGAAAAGAAAAGGCAGATAGACGACAAATTAAAATCAGTAACTGCTTTTTGTAATAAAGGTATTATAAAAAATTGAGATTTAGTATAACATTCTCCCATTTAATAACAATAGTTTATAATAGGATTGGATCAAAGAAAAAAAGAATGATTCTTTCCTCCCTTCCAACCCCATACCTTTCTTTGTTCAATTATTTTTTTTTCAATCAAAGAATCAATCAATCGAGCAGAAAAAAAGGTAGAAGAGTGAGAAAAGATAATAAAAATTATCAAAACTTATTTCTTTTTATTAGACGCTAAATTTTCATCGCAGTGTTGTTGTTTTGGGTTGTTTTACCTCTGAGCGGCACTGTTTTGCACACCATGGGCTAAATGACCAGGTTACATGAACCTCGAAGGCTCAGAAAATGTTGGGGGAGGGCACCCACTGGAATAGCTGTTGGGAGACTGATGGTAGCATCCCGTCAAGGCCATCCAGCATGTTCTTTAATGTTGGGTTGTTTTACCTCTAAGCGGCACTTTTTTGTACACCATGGGCTAAATGGCCAGGTCACATGGACCCCGAAGGCTCAGAGAAGGTTGGGGGAGGGACCCATTGGAACAGCTGTTGGGAGACAGATGGTAGCCTCCCGTCAAGGCCATCCAGCGTGTTCTTTAACGTGCACAGGGTATGACTCTCCCACACACGGGGCCACGGTTTAACGTCCCATCCGACGGACGGTGGCCTTTCCAAGCCCATCGGTGTCCCCTACTGACCGTGGGCAGGGCGGGGAATTTTGCGGAGATAAATCTCAACGTTGACCCAGCTGGGACTCGAACCTGGGAACTACAGATTACGAGCCTGGCGCGCTACCGACTGAGCCACCCCCGCCCAGTGGAAAAAGGACAGACAGCATTAGTTCAACAGGTTAGAATACTCTCGTACGTTTCTCCTATTCTTCGAATTCCGTATATCGGCGAAATTTTTTCCAAAAAAAATTTATTGATTTATAGACGTTTAAACGTCTACAGGTAACACCGAGATTATCAAATATTGTTTAAATTATTAATATTTTGTTAGTGCCTGCAAAACAAAAAAAAAATAATTTCGTTTATTTCTTTAAGAAATATTTTCATTTTCGCACCCCCTTTTGGCTAAGTCGTCAAAGCCTTATTGCCATTGAAAACCTTCTGACCATAACACTCTACTACCAAAATTTCAGATTTCCAGTGTAAATAGTTTGTTTGCAATATTTGTTTAAAATTTTAGCATTTTCGTTCTTTTCGCACCGCTAGAGGGTGCTATTAAAGATATCGAAATTTTTCAAAATTGCGAATCAATCGCAGTATTTGTTCCACACCTATCCAACTGAAAAAGAATTTTTCATTTAGCTGTAAAAGCAAAAAAAAAAAATTGATAAAAGTGAACTTTGTCTATAGACAGACAGCAGGTGGAAAGAAAGATGGATAGATAACAGAGAGACGGACAGACAGACGAAGAAATATTGGCATAGGCAGACGACAAAGTGAAACCATTAGCTCGTTTTTCAAACGAACCTTAAAAGAAATTATTTGTTGGTTTTCAGTTAGCTCATTTCACTTTTGTAGCCGATTGCGGTCTTCTGATGGAGTTCCTCGGAAAAAAATATTCATTAATTTATTTCTTTGAGTGAAATTTTTACATCCAAATGCAGTCCAGTGAGGCATTCATAAAATATGACAGTTTTTATAGACAAAAAAAAGTGGTAGAAATATCTAAAACTGTAACAACTGAGAAGTTTTCACTTGGTACATACACTAATGCATAGGCTTTCGTCGCACGGTACGATAAAACATAAATAATAAATAAATACCTCCTCAAGCAGCTGGTTGCCACAGAGGACTGACAGGAGCCTGTCAGTTTATATGCCATAGTAGAAGATCTGAGAGGATGGCAGAACCTCAGCAGAAAAACGACACAGACAGCAATGCCTTAACCGGGGCTCGAACCCAGGTCCCTTAGATTAGTAGCCAAGCGCGCTAACCACTCGGCCATGGAACCTGGCGTCCATAAACCACGTGATTCAATCAACCAATGGCAGTGAATCACCTAGATGGCCAGCCTCTAACTATACAGGACCTCTAGTTGTAATACAGTCTCGTTTTCCATGCTTCTAGGTGCATGTCCCGTTTCAGTATATTGAAATTGAAGTCTTGTTCATAATACATATATGCAAAGAAAATTCTTCTGATCCATGGGTTACAGAGTTTAAACCAGATTACGAAATTTAGTTCACCAAACTCATCTGTCCTGAGCTACATCTGCTGCACCTGATCATTGTAGACCAATTCTAACAAGGTCCTGTGCTACATGTTCGCACATCTCATCCTAGGTCTTCCCCCTCTTTCTGAGACCTTTAGACACATTGTTCATAAACCTATTCGCTAATCTATAATTAACCATATGGGCAACATGGCCAAACCAACGGAGTCTCTCTGCACAATATATTGCTTCAACGAGATTGCCGACTCCTTTGCCTAACCTCATCATTACTTACCAAATCAAACCATCTAATGCCATAGGTGCTAAATCATCAGTATAATCTAAATCAGAAATTTTCAGATCTCCGGACCATTTGAGGCCAGCATTTGTACCGTGCAGTGAAATTCGTATAACATAATCAATAACCAAATAAAGAGAAAAGGAGTCAAAATACACCCTTCTTGAACATTAGAAGCAATGCTAAACCAACTGCTATAAGCCTTACCAACTCTCACACACCACTCAGTGTTATTATAGAGAACTTTCATTATGTTAACTATCTAAAGAGACTAACTAAAAAATCACAATTAATCGCGGAAAATTAAGATTAATATTCCATATTTTCCTAGTGCATTATTATCTTGTAAATATCAATTTTAAAGATTCTGAATAACGTTGTTTTCAGCACATATAAAATCATATTCCGATATTTTCCTTTCTATACAATTACTACTTAAATAGAATTCTTAATTTCGAAGTTTTAAAAAGGTCCGACAGATGGCAGCATAAACTAATGAAATATTTTCACTTTCGATTATTCACGAAATTTCCACATAGCAACAGAATCAACTAATGTGTTCTAATGTGTAATTTCTTTTTCGCTTTTCGAGAGAGCAAGAAATTATTCCTTTAAGCTATAAAGCGATCACCCCAATATCGGAGGTTGCTGGACATTAAATGAAAATTTTTGGAACTGTTATGAAGATGAATCGCGAGCCACCAGTAGAGGCAAAAGTTAAGAGAGGGATTAATATTACCGGAGAACGCATGGAAGGGAGGGAGGGAGAGCTGCCGCCAGAGGTACGGGACTCATCGTTCTGTCATTATGAGTAAGAGGAGCAAAACTGGTAAAGTCAAAAACTACATTGAAATAAAAAAAAGGGAGTGAAGCTTAAAGAAGTGTGGTTTTGTAGATACTTTTAGCTTATGTTCAGTGATCAGTGTTGGATGTGTAACTGATAAGAAAGGTTTTAGTTTCAAGTAAACTATCAATTTATAAATGTATCGCAGAAAAATGCGATTTGTTTAAAAAAAAAATCTGGCACTTGTGATCGTTTTATACTGATTGATAGCATGTTGTTGTTTTGTTTCATTAGCGAAGAAATTGTTTATCATTTAGGAATTTTATTGCCTTAGTTAATATATCAGTTCATATATAGTTTATTTATATATTTGGAATTCACGTTCGGTTGCAAAATATTCAAACAGAATTGGAAATCGGGAAAAATACTTTTATTCACATTTTGTGTTTTTGAATACGTGTTATACCAGTTATATATTCTCTTACATGGCATGGAAAAATGATTTGGCTAAACTATTCGTGGTGAGACTTCAATATTCGTGTAAAAACATATGAAGTAAAAAAGGATTAAAATTATTTTTCTCCATTACTATTTTGGTGTTATTAAGTTTGCTCACTTTTCATAGCTACATGCAATTACCGGTTTAAAATTTAGAAACAGATATAGAAATATTATTATATTCGTTCAATCGAAGTACTCTGCGAATGGTCGTTGGTCGATGTTCGAGAATGGTTTCTGCGAAAGCGGAGATTGTAATAAAATTGCAAAGGCATGAGTGTTCAGTCAAATTATCATTCAACGAAAACTAATCTTCTGATAATCTAGAAAAATACATTTTTCATTACAAATTTCCACTCTTAGTCAACTGATGCATCTATTCCGGGAAACATATCACAGCATGTGCAATTCCTAATGACACTATAGAAACTCACGTAACAAGAACTCTACTACAGAAGCATGAGGGCACTCAATTTCAAGTGAGAACAATAATAATACGCATCAGATATCTCCATGATGTTAACAATTCTGAGCACAAACAAAATAATACTGAAGCTTACTTTTAACGAGCGAATACAATTTTGAGTGACAATAATAATAAGACGTAATGATGCCTCCATGAAGTTGACAATCCTCAAAACAGCAAACATAACTGAACAATACCGAAAGTGTAGAGATGATGTCATTTCCTGCTTTATACGATGTGTGGGGCATGTCATTCACGAATTAGATTAGTGTGTCAAAGAATCAGAACACAGGCTTCACAATTTTTCTGATGGCCATTCTAAATAGCTGGATTCCTTCGCTGATTCGACTTCTTTTGTGTGCTCACAGGCGGATCAATGACTATTGGACAGACTCGCACAGAAGGAAATCTGCTCACGTGTTTCTCGTCCATTCCGTGGATCTCCCGTTTCGTGCATTGGAACAGCCCAGAATTCGACGAAACTTCCATTTCTGGGCAGCGAAGCTAGAGCGGTAAGGACGGTAGCTGAGGCGGCTTGGTCGCTTAGGCTTCTTTGGCTTAGGTGTCTCCTTATGATGGGCGGCATGCCGGGAAAGCTCCGCAGTTCGCTCATCTAGGAATCTCTGTTAATCTCGACCCCAGCGTTAACCTCGTCGTGGTGGTGGCCGCTGCTGCAGTGGAGATGGTGCAGGCAGTCAATGTGTTTGGTGAACTCGTAATGAGCGAGGTTCGAGGCGGTGGTGATTCTGTCTGCAGTGGGGAGAATAGTGACTCTACAATTTGGGCCACGGTGACGTAATGAATGCGAGTGTGGACTGTCATTGAAGGGGTGTACTCGGAGTTGGCAGTGTGGCAGTGGCTCGTTCTAAATTAGGTCTTCTGTTACTGAAGACATGACTCTGGGAGCTGCACGGGCCGGATGGCCTGTGACGTGGTTCTAGGTGGCTCGAGGTTCCAAATCCCAGTTGTGCTCTTCTGGCTCCGATTCTGAGGTCACCCTGGGATAGGGCGTTCGGTGAAAGCTGCCTTGATACATCAGGCCTGGACGACCTTGAGTAAAAGGAGGGAAGAATGGAGGGATATTAATTATGGATAAAAATTCAAGTGATGTAAAATGTTTAAAATTAAAGGCAACGCGATCTCTCTTAAAAGCAATTAAAACAAAATTATTTATTCATAAGAATTTTATTAGAATAATTGAGAATATTTGAAAATTAGTTACGAGATTTTTAGAAAATAAATAACTACCAGTACCTTTTTAGACATTTCACTATAATAAACTGTGCTATATTTTTCAAAAGTAAGTCTTCTGTTATTGTTGTGCGCAGGTCTTTTTTTTATCCAGTCCTTGGCGTTCTTTGATTTTAGTACGGTCACTGGGAAGAGGTGGGTCTGAATGTTTTCCCCTTTGGTTTTTCCTGATAGTCGCACCTCTGCAGACAGCAAATGCATGTCTGTACATAGTTACAAATGTTGGAGTACATTCTTGAGCAATATTACTTGGATTTAACTCTCTGTTGTGTTTTGTCCCCACCCAGGGGATCTGAACAAGGGTTATCGTGACACAACTCTAAAATTTTTCCCTTTTAGACTGAGCAGTACCACCAGTTGCTCTATGACGTCAGTGCCAGGGCTTTGTTGGTCCAAATGAAATAGGCTAATTTTATCCAAATGAAATAGGCTTTCATGTAGAAAAGGTCAGGAGCGTTCGTGGCAAGGCTAGTGTTTTGACCTTCCAAGGCATCTATAATCCCACGGAGTGCATGGTCTTCCATCTGCATCTCCTTCAGCAGGGTTCACTCCCCTAATTGGCTGCGAGGATGTGCGTCCTTCTCAAGTGTCTGTATGTTTCGTGACAGGGTATCGGCGAGGATATTGTGTTCCCATGGGGGATACACGACATCGATATCGTAATCCTGAAGTGTGAGGTTCCAATTCGCCAATCTGCTCGAAGGGGTCTTTAAGCTCCATTGGCTATGACAAGGGGGAGTGATCAGATGCGACTGTGAATCGGCGGTCATAGAGATACTCTTTGAAATGGTTGATTGCAAATATTATGACGAGGGCTTCCTACTCGGTGGTGGAGCAGTGATGGATGATTTACATTCTTTTGAACTCACGCTCAAGATTTCCTACTAAAAATTCTTAACAATAATAAAACGTGTCTGTGGAAAAACCGGAAGTGGGGATTCCCATCATAAGTTACGTATTGTTACATGAGATGAAGCTAGAGGCGGAATGGTGGATTCATCCATAACAGAATTGAATAATTTACATACCAACCATTACAAAGATTTTGTTCCAAATATTAAAAATAATAAATTGGGTACATTTATAACTTAATATATATTATTCCAAAATAGAGTAGGATTTAAGGGGGGGGGGGTGCAAAAGGGTGCCATGCCTATTTTGAGAATGCAATTAAAAGATAATAGATGCAAAAACAATAATAAGTCTTTGTCTATTGGATGCATATTTGAAGAGTTATTTTTAAAGACACGTAAAATTAAAGATGGGAACAGTTGCACGACAATGGGAATTCCATGTTTAATAATAATGGGAATTCCATGTTTAATAATAATGGGAATATGATTTGAAAGTTTTAGTTTATCCTTTCTTAAACTCCTTGTTTTACTTTTTTTGATTTTTATTTACGATGCTAAAGAAATTAGCCTAAACAATTCACCACCAGACTTAAATAAAATAAAATCCATGATTTTTATTTCTTTTTTTTATTAAGATTACTTTTGCTTTACAATGCTACTTACAGAAAATTTAAATCAATTATTACAAGTATTCTTATTACCGTTTGATCAAGGACTTCTTTAGAAAATTCTTACGGAATTGGATTTACGAATTTCTGCATCTAATTGTCCAAAAAAATCCTTATTTCGCGTTTGTGGTTGAGATTCAGGTTCAGTTTCAGGTTAAATTATAGGTATCGCAATAGAAATGATGTATTAGTTATATTATTCCTTAATATGTTTGAGCATTGGATTGGATTGTTTTACCTCTGAGCGGCACTTTTTTGCACACCGTGGGCTAAATGGCCAGGTCACATGGACCCCGAATGCTCAGAGATTGTTGGAGAGGGGACATACTGGAACAAGTGTTGGGAGACAGATGGTAGCCTCCCTTCAAGACGATCCATCGTGTTTTTTAACGTGCACAGGGTATGGCTTTCCCGCACACGGACCACGGCTTAACGTTCCATACGACGGACGGCGACTAAGATGTCGACTCTTAGTCGAAATTTGTAACTGAAAAATGTATTTTACTAGATTATCAGAAGATTAGTTTTCACTAAATGGCAATTTCATTGAACAGTCATAGTTACGCCATTACATATTTATTTCAATCTCCGCCTACGCAGAAACCATTCTCGAGCTTATGCTTATGAACATGTCGAATATTAACTAAACGAAAAAATAATACTTCAATTAATGTATGTCAAAATTTTGTACTGGTAGTTCCAATTAGCTATGAAATGGTAACAAACTTAATAGAAATATAACAATCGACAATATATTGTTTTCATCCTTTTTTATTCGATATGTTTTTACAAGAATATTGAAGTCTCATCACGAATAATTTTGCCGAATTATTTTTCCATGCCATGTAATGAGAGGCACCTTCAGATCCTCCACCATGTCTTATAAATAACCAAATCTTGGTAGCCTAAAGAGTTACTGGGGACTCTTAGTTTGGTCTTTCCATCGATAAGCCCGCTGGCCGGGTTGGCTACTCCCAGCCGCGAGCCTCCAACTTCGTCCTCTCCATTGTGAGCGGGCCGAAGCCCCCCAATGAACAGTACTCCGACCACGATATCATTGAGACCGCATCGACAAGCCCACAAGACGAGTGCACGAAGAAGGTGTGTGGCTCAATCCCCGGTGCTCCCCGAGTACGGCCCCTCAATCGGGGCTGCAACCCCTTGCTTCTGAGGCGAGAAGTCAATAAGCCAACTGGACCGGCCCCCCTCTAAAACCAGTCCACCGTATTCTATAAAGGTTTGTTATTTTTTATTTTTAGCAGGACCTGTTCCTAATAATGAAAGAATTGTAGTCATGGATTAGGTCGAAAAACATAATGGAAAAAATAAACGATATAAATTTCATGTTGCAAACAACTTTATTGTTAACATGTATATTTATGATAAATTTTATTTCAGATATTTTTACTTTATCTGTTATAATAATAGGATAACTTTTTAAAGCAGTCAGTTTCCAGATCGTCAAATCAAATTATAAATCGAAATGTATTTTTAACTGATTATGAGAACATTGGTTTACGTTGAATGGCAACGTGACCGTCAGAGCAAACAGTTGGTATGTTATCGTTTTTCGCAACATTTTAAAAAATTTCGAAGCATGGTACCGATGACTTTTTGAATTTAGGTGCATCGAATGATAGAAAGAGGGAATAATAAGTGCCTACAAAGAAAGTGTACTGTGAAATACTTGCCGGAATAGTTGCATTTTTACTAGATTATGAATAGCAACTTAATTGAACAGTGACATCTTTTACAATTTTATTTCAATCTCCGCTTCCGCACAGACCTCCTCGATCTGCAACTATTAGGACCCAGCGGTACCGATTAAACGAAAATAATAGAACTTGTATCCACATTTCTAATTTTATACTGGTAGTTTCAGTTAGCTATGAAAAGCTAACAAACTTATTAACCAAAAAATAACAATTGAGAATATTATTTTTATCCCTTTTTCCCATATGTTTTTACACAAATATTGAAGTCTCATCACGAATAGTTTGGCCGAATTATTTTTCCATGCCATGTAATAGAATATATAACTGATATCACACTTATTCAAAAACACAAAGTGTGAATAACAGTATTTTTATATGTTTTCAATTCTATTTGGATATTTGGCAATCGAGTGTAAATTCGAAATAAATAACCAAACTATAAATGAACTGAATTAATTTGTTTGATATCAGGGCATTCACAAGAAATTTTGTTGGCACAATGCATACTATGAAATTGTAATTTATTAAGAAATGTTGTCGGGGTGAGTGAAAAATACTTAAAGCATGTTTTATCAGAGTTAATTTTTAATCCATTTTTGTTAAACCAAGTTGCAATAATATTTAAATCATTATAAATATCAATAAATAAATGATGTTGATTTCCTTTTCTGCAAACAAGCACTGTATCATCAGCATATGAAACTGATTTTCTTTTTTTAACTTTTGATAAAAAAATCCTTTATATAAATTAAAAATAAAATAGGTCCTAAAATAAATACTTGTGGAACTCCTTTATTAATCAGTATTTTAGCAATTTCAACTTTGGTAATAGAAACCATTTGATAGCGTTCAGATAAATAAAATTTAAAAAATCTCCATAAATTTCCCCTAATTCCTAAAAAATATAGTTTCTTTAATAAAATATCATGTCTAACTGTACCAAAAGCTTTAGATATGTCAAGAAATAGAGCTAGTGTTTTTTTGGAATTATTTATCCCTTGATAAATACTGGTAGTAAACTCTAAGAGAGCATGTTGAGTACATAAACCTTTTCTATAACATAGCTGAAATTTCTGTAAAACGAAAACTATTCTAAATAATTTTTAAGTCTTATTTTCATGATGGTTTCAATAACTTTTGAAAAGGTGGGAAGAATGGAAATTGGTCTATAATTATTAAAACAATTTTTGTCTCCAGTTTAATATAAATTTTAGTCTCCAGTAAATAGGTTTTACAATAACAATTTTTAAGTCTGAGAGAAAATACCTGTTTCAAAACTGTTATTTATTAACTCAACTAAAAATTTAGAATGATATTTTACTATTCTTTTAATTATTTTTAAATTTATACCATCATATCCTTCTGCTATATTATTTTTAAGACTACCAATAATACGACAAATTTCTTCTTCTGTTGTTTCTATCATAAACATTGAGTTTTGTTGAATTAATTCAGTAGGATATTTATAATCTGAGTTACTAGAAAATAAATTTGAACTATTTACATTTATGAAGTATTCGTTAAATTTTCCCACCAATGTTTTCAAAATTACTCTCATTGGGCAATATAACTTTATTATTCATTTTATTATTTTAAATGCTATTAACAAATTGCCACTGTTTTCTACTACTGTGATCTACTACTGTGATTTTTTTATTACTGTGATCTGGCAACCTTCGTGTTGGGTTGGGTTGTTTTACCTCTGAGCGGCACTTTTTTGCACACCATGGGCTAAATGGTCAGGTCACATGGACCCCGAAGGCTCAGAGAAGGTTGGGGGAGGGGACCCACTGGAACAGCTGTTGGGAGACAGATGGTAGCCTCCCGTCAAGGCCATCCAGCGTGTTCTTTAACGTGCACAGGATATGGCTCTCCCACACACGAGGCCACTGCTTAACGTCCCATCCGACGGACGGCGGCCTTTCCAAGCCCATCGGTGTCCCCTACTGACCGTGGGCAGGGCGGGGAATTTTGCGGAGATAAATCTCAACACTGACCCAGCTGGGACTCGAACCTGGGAACTACAGATTACGAGCCTGGCGCGCTACCGACTGAGCCACCCCCGCCCCTCAACCTTCGTGTACAGTCGCTCAAAAAGTATCCTAACACTATGGTTGATTACAGAATTCAGAAAAATTATCTGGCAACGATTTTTTTTAGAAATTAGAGACCTGACAACCTTCGTGTACAGTCGATCAAAAAAGTATTCGAACACTATGGTTGATCACAGAATTGAGAAAAAATATCAACTTTTTTTTTTTTGGAAATTAGTGATCTGGCAAACTTCGTGTACAGTCGCTCAACAAAATATCCGAACACTATGGTTGATTACAGAATTCAGGAAAAATATCAACGTTTTTTTTTTTAGAAATTAATGATCTGGCAACCTTCGTGTCACGTGACACGAATTTTGCCAGATCACTAATTTCTAAAATGATCTTTGCCAGATATCTCTTCTGAATTCTGTAATCAACCACAGTGTTCGGATATCTTTTTGAGCGACTATACTCTAAAATCAAAACTAGAATATCTTCCAAATATTCTAGAATGTATCCAATAATCGCTGCAAAATCTCATTTGGTAAATCGGTGTGTCTGTCCGAATTGCTCAAACATCTTCGTGTTACGTGAATGTAGAATTCAGGAAAAATATCTGGAGCGTGTACAGCAACTGTACACGCTCCAGTTACCGGAGTTCCAAACTGGAGCGTGTGCAGTTACTGCACATGCTCCAATTTGCTGTGAACGGTAACTGCACACGCTCAATATTTCCGTGAGTGAGCCCACACGATCCAGATCTTTGTGAGCTCACACGATCCAATGTGCTGTGAACATTAACCACAACCGTTCCAGTTTACTGTGAACGGTAACTGCACACGCTCTATATTCATTGCATTATATAGTCATACGCATTATATATATTAAAGATTATCCGAACACTATGGTTGATTACAGAATTCAGAAAACTATCTGGCAACGAATTTTTTAGAAATCAGTGATCTGGCAACCTTATACACGAATTTTGACAGATCACTAATTTCTAAAATAATCTTTGCCAGATATCTTTTCTGAATTCTGTAATCAACCACAGTGTTCGGATATCTTTTTGAGCGACTGTACTCTAAAATCAAAGCTAGAATATCTTCCAAATATTCTAGAATGTATCCCTTAATCACTGCAAAATCTCACTTGGTAAGTCGGAGTGTCTGTCCGAATTGCTTAAAGAACACTAAAATAAATTGTCAGAGTGAACGCAATTTCTTGAAGTACAGTCGCTCAAAAAAGTATCCGAACACTATGGTTGATTACAGAATTCAGAAAAATTATCTGGCAACGACTTTTTCAGAAATTAGTGATCTGGCAACCTTCGTGTCAGTTGACACGAAGGTTGCCAGGTCACTAATTTCTGAAAAATTCGTTGCCAGATAATTGTTCTGAATTGTGTAATCAACCATAGTGTTCGGATACTTTTTTGAGCGACTGTACAGAGAAATGAATGACAGAATAAATATAAAATCACACAAAGTACAAAGGAACGGAAAATTGAATATGTTCAAAATGTAAAGGAATGAAAGGTGCAACATCCGATAATCACCTCGAATGACTACAAAATTGCGTTAAAAGCAAAATATACACTGATATGACTGATAGAATACGTGCAAATGTTTATGAAATAAAACCCAAAATATGTTTATGAAATAAAGCCAAAAACCCAAAATATAATACTTTCAATCACACATATCTAACACGATCTCGTTTGTGGGTGCAAATATATATGTAAAATAATTATTTATATATAATTATAAATATGCTAATATTTTATATTAATTTATATATCATAATTTCTAAAATGCTTTAGAAATTATAAATGTGGGTTAACGTAAGTTATGAAAACATATGCCAAAAAATTGTTCAATAATGAGGTATAATAAAATATCAAAAAATCAAAAGATGACAAAATCTTACATTAATGAAAATAAAAATATCCCCTCAAGCAGCTGCTTGCCACATAGGTCTCATAGGTGTCTGTCAGTTTAATACGCCATAGTACATAGAAGGTCTGTGAGGATGGCAAAACCTGAGCAGGAAAACCACAGAAATATCCAATAAAATTCCACGCCCTGCCCACGGTCAGTAGGGGACACCGATGGGCTTGGAAAGGCCGCCGTCCGTCGGATGGGACGTTAAGCCGTGGCCTCGTGTGCGGGAGAGCTATACCATGTGCACGTTAAAAAACACGCTGGATGGCCTTGACGGGAGGCTACCATCTGTCTCCCAACAGCTGTTCCAGTGGGTCCCCTCCTCCAACCTTCTCTGAGCCTTCGGAGTCCATGTGACCTGGTCATTTAGCCCATTTTGTGCAAAAAAGTGCCGTTCAGAGGTAAAACAGTCCAACGTTAAAGAACACGCCGAATCTGTCTCCCAACAGCTGTTCCAGTGGGTTCCCTCCCCCAACCTTCTCTGAGACTTCGGAGTCCATGTGACCTGGCCATTTAGCCCATGGTGTGCCAAAAAAGTGCCGCGCAGAGGTAAAACAACCCAACCCAAACCCTCGATCAGTGGAAAACACTGAGGTGTTTGTAAAAGCCGGCGTCCATGATATGCGAGATTAATCCATGGCCCCGTGTGTGGGAGAGAACGTATCCTGTGCACGTCAAAATGAAATAAATTTTATATTAATCCATTTTTGGAGGGTGTTATATTTTGGGTTGTAACAAAGAAATTTTTTCGTTACCAATCGGGAATTTAATTTCTAAGGAAATGTTTACTAAACCAAATTCTGTTGCCATTGTTGTTCTGTTAGGATTGCTGTAAGAATAAAATTCATCAATGATTATAAATATTTGAACGGAAATTTGTAATAAATCTAAATGTTGAAATACGATATAAGGCAAATAATTAACAAATGTAATCAAACCATCATAATTCTGAATATATTGAAATTTAATTGTGTTATATATTACCGTTTTATTTATAGTGATTATAATTTCAAAAGAAAATTATTAGCTTTAATTCAAAGATCGTTCACAAAATTACGTTAATCGAGTATGTATCCAAAAAGGATACTCTTTATACAAAAGCAATAAAAGCTATACTGACTCCAACCAGGCTGCAAATGAGTAGTTCACAGATTCGAACACGCTAGATGGCTTTGACGGGAGGCTACAATCTGTCTCCCAACAGCTGTTCCAGTGGGTCTCCTCTCCCAACCTTCTCTGAGCTCTCGGGGTTCCTGAGACCAGGTCATTTAGTGCCAATGGTGTGCAGAAAAATCATTGCGCAGAGATGAAATAACCAACGTTAAAGAACACGTTAGACGTCCTTGACTTGAGGCTACCATTTTTCTTCTAACATCTGTCCAGTGGATTCCCTCCCCCAATCATCTCTGAGCCTTTGGGTTTCTTGCAACAAAAAAATTGCCGTTTAGAGGTAAAACCATCCTGAACATCCATCGATGCTGTTCTTTAACATGCAATTAGTTTGGCTTTAACAAATTTATCGAAAAATGCAGGAAAAGTTCTTAAGGTTAACAATTCCCCCCCCCGTCAGTTCCCCTTGCCAGCATTCTGAATGAAAAAGGGGGCATTGGTCCCTTTCAACCTAACCATAGGTAGCATTGAATTTTTATTCAACTTCGTGCGCGATTTTAATGAAATAAAGAAGTAGTAAAAAGTTACAGAAACATTTTGCTCTTAGAGAGACAAAGAAGTACCATTGTGGAAGGGACACCGATGGGCTTGGAAAGGCCGCCGTCCTTCGGATGGGACGTTAAGCCGTGGTCCTGTGTGCGGGAGAGCCATACTCTGTGCACGTTAAAGAACACGCTGGATGGCCTTGACGGGAGGCTACCATCTGTCTCCCAACAACTGTTCCAGTGGGACCCTTCCCCCAACCTTCTCTGAGCCTTCGGGGTCCTTGTGAGCTGGCCATTTAGCCCATGGTGTGCAAAAAGTGCCGATCAGAGGTAAAACAACCCAACCATTGTGGAAATAAAAACGTAGCCTTAGAAACAAAAGACCCTTTGTTTAATACGTTATTTTATCGCCAAGCCGTTGTATGGCTGAATGGTTAGTGTGAACATTTATAACATTTATACTATTTATATTATTTAATGAAAGACTTACTACCATTAAGGGTAAACACTAAAGTAAAATCAAATAAATAATCCTTAAATATGCTTTTCCTAACTAGATAACTATTACTAAAATTTAACTATTCAATACTACTGTCAATATATTTCCAATATTTAATCAAATCAATAATTAGAATCTTAAAACTAGTATTGATATATATAACGAACATTTTCTGAAAAGCTTCCTTAAACTAGAAATTTGATGTAAAATATTGCATTTAATATTCCTTAAAGCAGTGTTGTTTAATTTAAAAAATATATATCATGTAAATGTCATGTGTAATCCTAAATGACATAACTGAATACCAACTCAAAGAAGATTTTAATGCAATATTATATAGAACCAAAATCAAGATATAAGAATGTAGATATTTAACGTTAGAGTGTATAAACCTAGATGAACCTTTTATTTGAATGTATGCAATTCACCGATGTTAGCATAACCATCGGCCGATCCCACTCTTTGGCTCAACATTCCTGGGCGAGGCATATAACGTCAACTGACACACAAGGTCGAGACGAGCGCTCTTAGAGGCGGGGTGGCTCTGTCGGTAGCGCGGTAGCGCGCCAGGTTCGTAATCTGTAGTTCCCAGGTTCGAGTCCCAGCTGGGTCAGCGTTGAGATTTATCTCCGCAAAATTCCCCGCCCTGCCCACAGTCAGTAGGGGACACCGATGGGCTTGGAAAGGCCGCCGTCCTTCGGATGGGACGTCAAGCCGTGGCCCCGTGTGCGGGAGAGCCATACCCTGTGCACATTAAAGAACACGCTGAATGGCCTTGACGGGAGGCTACCATCTGTCTCCCAGCAGCTGTTCCAGTGGGTCCCCTCCCCCAACCTTCTCTGAGCCTTCGGGGTCCATGTGATCTGGCCATTTAGCCCATGGTATGCAAAAAAGTGCCGCTCAGAGGTAAAACAATCCAATCCAATCGAGCGCTCTTACTAGGAGTGTCTAAGGGAGAAGAGAGTTAGATTCCATAGGCGTAATGTAAACTTTTCGATTGCAGCGCCCTCTAAACATGGCAAATTCGTGTATTGCAGTGAAGCCACCTAGCTCAGGAGAGCACGTGACTATTTTTACATACACTCTGACTCTGATAACTGTTCATTTCCAAAATTTCTCCTTCATGAGGTACCGTCATAATTTTCTTTTCGTTTAGAGAGAAAATAACAGGTAGTAATCAAAATTATTTTTCTAAATAATATTCAATCGACAAAACTTTTTTAACATTTTGAACACTCTAAAATATTTAATATATTTTACAATAAATTGAGACTTATCTGTCAATGTACGATAACATGTTCTATATAATTATATTTATTCAATTCTACATATTTTCAATAAATATCATATAGAGTTTTTCACTTGTATAAATGTTCCACAGATGGCAGCAGGCACTTTCTGTATCAACCAAAAAAAAAAAGAATTATAATCTTAGAGCAAAATGGAGAAACCTATAAACATCGCTATACTCCAGGGAACACAACCTACAACACACATTGACTTATATACACCTATCCCTCGATTTACACTGATGATAGGTTCCGAACAAAACCGTGTAAATCGAAATCCGTGTAATCGAAATCAAAACCGTGTAAAGCGAAAAAAAACACTAAAATGTTCATAATTCAGTTTCGATTTACACGGTTTTGATTTCGATTACACGGATTTCGATTTACACGGTTTTGTGCGGTGGATCTACTTCTAGTAGATCTTATCTTCGGTGTAAATCGAGGGATAGGTGTATTCGTAGGATGATTAAGTGCATTAATTTACATATTAATTTTAAAAACTCTGCAAAATTAAAATAAACATACAGCGGCTTTTCCAGTTATCGTAAAATGCACTCCTGAATCGGATAAAGTCTCATTGAATAATTTTACGCTAAGCTACCACTGTAGTAGCCCACCCGTGGACGAGTGGTTAGCACGCTTGGCTACTGATCTAAGGGACCGGGTTCGAGCCTCGGATTAGGCATGGATGTGTGTGTCGTTTTTCTGCTGAGGTCCTGCCATCCTCTCAGATCTCCTACTGTGGCATATATACAGACAGGCTCCTGTCAGACCTCTGTGGCAAGCAGCTGCTTGAGGGGGTATTTATTTATTTTTTATTATTTACCACTGTGGGCAAATAGCCATGATCGTCACACAGGCTGAAACACTAATAAAATCCCATTAAATATTCATTAAATATTTGAAGAGTAACACAAACCATAGTTGTAGCGTGCTAAAACGATTGCACTGCACATGCGCAGATCGCGCCTTACAGTTGTTTTTGTGGCTGCACAGCAATTTGTCGCGTTCAACTTCGACAAAAATCCGCAGAGCGAAACCACTTACGCTTGTGCGCAGCTGGGCTTCTTCTCCTTAGACCTTCTTTGGCTGTTACTGACTCCCCCTTCTTCCCCATTTCCCCCTTTCGTTCTTGCACTTTTCTTTACCTCTGATTTCTTGCTCACACAGGAAATAAATCCCTTTCCTTTAATTTATCACCTGATAACTCACGCTCTCGTCATATGACTACATCCCCAGCTAGGTCAGCACTGAGATTTATCCCCGCAAATTTCGCCGCCCTCCCATGGTCAGTAGGGGACACCGATGAGTTTGGAACTCATATGATAGCCTTCCTTACAAAGGAAGTGCTATCATAGGAGTAATGCCACCTATAATAGAAAGCCAACGTACAATTTTCTGACGTCACTCAGATAGTCGTCCTTTGGACATTTCTTTTATTTTTGATTCTATTATTATTACTGGTGGACTTTTGTGTTAATGTTTATACAAATGTTTATACATAAATATATTTTATTTAGACAGAAAATTATTCGTATTTATTATGAAACAAAAAAAATACTAATTAGTACAAACAAATTTTCTCCTAAACAGAATATTTTTATAGATAAATATTAGTATAAAAATTAGCACAGTATCTACCAGTAGTAATATTAAACCTGAAAATATAAGAAGTTTCTCTATAGTAGGTGTACTTAAGCTCACGCTATAAACTTTTTTTGTTCTCTGGTCTACGACTGGGGCCGTGAAATACAGGTCCTGCATAGTTAGAGACTGGCCTTCTTGGTGATTCACTGCCATTGGTTGATTGTATCACGTGGTTTAAGGGCGCCATGTTTTGTCGTACCATGCGACGAATGCCTATGAGTTAGTATATGTACCAAGTTAAAACTTCTCAGTTGTTATAGTTTTAGATATTTCTACCACTTTTTTTGTCTATAAAAGCTGTCATATTTTATGAATGGCTCACCGCGCTGCATTTGGGTGTAAATATTTCACTGAAAGAAATAAATTAATGAATATTTTTCCGAAAAACTCCATCAGAAGACGACAATCGGCTGCAAAAGTGAAATGAACTAACTGAAAACCAACAAAATATTTCTTTTAAGGTTCGTTTGAAAAACGAGCTAATGTTTTCACTTTGTCGTCTGCCTATGCCAATATTTGTTCGTCTGTCAGTCCGTCTCTCTGTTAACTTGTCTGTCTGGCTGTCCATCTATAGACAATCATTTTTTTTTTCCTGTTAGGGCTAAATGAATAAATTCGTTTTGGTTTGGATAGGTGTCAAACAAATATTGCGATTCGCAATTTTGAAAAATTTTAATAACTTTAATAGCGCCCTCTAGCGATGGGACAAAATGGAAAATGCTAAAATTTCAAACGAATATTACAAACAATTTATACTGGAAATCTGAAAATTTGTTAGCAGAGTGTTATGGTCAGAAAGTTTACAATGGCAACAAGGCTTTGCCGTCTTAACCAAAAGGAGGTACGAAAATGCAACTTTTTTTAAAGAGATAAACCAAACAATATATATATATTTGTTTCACAGGCATAACAAAATATTAATGATTTAAAGAATATTTGATAATCTCAGCGTTACCTGTAGCAAATTTTCAATCGTCTGTAAATCAATAAATGTTTTTGTGGAAAAAATTTCCCGACATATGGGGTTCGAACCCGTATCTCTCCAGAAACATGCCAGAGTATTCTAACCAGTTGAACTAATGCCAGCTCAGTCTTTTTTTCATTAATAATGACTATCACTCTTCCCGTGATTTTTGGGGGCCTCCTTATTGCGCCATCTATGAACTTGGGTGGCAACTGTTTCTTTTTAGTGCTCTGGGTTGGGTTGTTTTACCTCTGAGCGGCACTTTTTTGCACACTATGGGCTAAATGGCCAGGTCACATGGATCCCGAAGGCTCGGAGAAGGTTGGGGGGAGGGGACCCACTGGAACAGCTGTTGGGACACAGATGGTAGCCTCCCGTCAAGGCCATCCAGCGTGTTCTTTAATGTGCACAGGGTATGGCTCTCCCGCACACGGGGCCAGGGCTTAACATCCCATCGGACCGACGGCGGCCTTTCCAAGTCCATCGGTGTCCCCTACTGACCGTGGGCAGGGTGGGGAATTTTGCGGAGATAAATCTCAACGCTGACCCAGCTGGGACTCGAACCTGGGAACTGCACATTACGAACCTGGCGCGCTACCAACTGAGCCACCCCCGCCCGATTTAGTGCTCTGAGTAAGATGGAAATAAAGAAGTCATATTGCGCAATTTACCGTTTTGAATGATTTCAATAATATCTGATAATCTCAGCATTACCTGTAGAAGTTTAAACGTCTATAAATCAGTAAATGTTTTTTGTGAAAATAGACGGCTTTAGTTAAACAGGTCCAAATACTTTGGCATATTTTTGGAGAGATGCGGGTTCGAATCCCTTATGCCGGCGAAATTTTTTTCCACAAAAATATTAATATTTACATTTTTCGATATTCCCATTGGTTGGAATTTCCAGTGTTAGAGAGTGCTAAAAGCTATAAATAAAAATTCGAAAGGCCCCGATGGGCTTGGAAAAGCCGCCGTCCGTCGGATGGGACGTTAAGCCGTGATACCGTGTGTGGGAGAGAGCCATACCCTGTGCACGTTAAAGAACACGCTGGATGGCCTTGAAGGGAGGCTACAATCTGTCTCCCAACAGCTGTTCCAGTGGGTCCCCTCCCCCAACCTTCTCTATGACTTCGGGGTCCATGTGACCTGGCCATTTAGCCCATGGTGTGCAAAATAGTGCCGCTCAGAGGTAACCCAACCGAACTCGAAAGGCGACCTCTAGCAGTGGAAAAAACCAGGAAAATACCAAATCTTTAAATAAATATTGCAAACAATCTATTTTTGCTAGAAGCTTGAATTTTTGGTCATAGAGTTTAATGATCAAGTGGTTTACACTACTAGTAATGATTTGCCCCGTTGCAAAATGCAACTTTTCTTCTTTAAGAGATAAATAAAAAACTTTTTTTTGCACATTACAGGTACTAATAAAACATTAATATTTTATTTTCTCGTTTATACAGTCATTCGAATTTCTACTGTCAAAGAATACTGAAAATGTAAAATAATTAGAAGAACGCATATCGCATCTGGCGCATCTGAGAATCTCGTTTTCAAAGAGAATGAAGTTCTTCCTTTGCCTACTTTTTCACTCCTTAAAAGTTTTAATCATGGGTTTTCGTGTTGTTTTGGGACGGGGGTGGCTCAGTCTGTAGCGCGCCAGGCTCGTAATCTGTAGTTCCCAGGTTCGAGTCCCAGCTGGGTCAGCGTTGAGATTTATCTCCGCAAAATTCCCCGCCCTGCCCACGGTCAGTAGGGGACATCGATGGGTTTGGAAAGGCCGCCGTCCGTCGGATGGGACGTAAAGCCGTGACCCCGTCTGTGGGAGAGCCATACCCTGTGCACCTTAAAGAACACGCTGGATGGCCTTGACGGGAGGCTACCATCTGTCTCCCAACAGCTGTTCCAGTGGGTCCCCTCCCCAAACCTTCTCTGAGCCTTCGGGGTCCATGTGACCTGGCCATTTAGCCCATGGTGTCCAAAAAATGTGCCGCTCAGAGGTAAAACAACCCAACCCAACTCGTGTTCTTTTTCTGCTGAGGTTCTGCCATCCTCATGGATCATCATCATCCTCATGGAACTGACAGTCTCCTGTCAAACCTCTGTACAAACAGCTGCTTGAGAGGTTGTTTATTTATTTTTTAATGTATGATGAGGGAAATGCACATAGTAGTATTTCATTAGTAATTATAAAATATAAAATGTATTTTTCTTTTAGTTCTTAAATTTAAAAAGTTAGTTTTCTTTCGTTCCTCTGAAAATAGTCTGCAGATCACTGCAGTCAATGGAATATCTACCACAACAGAACTCTAAAAGGCGAAATTTCTACCACAAACAGATCACTTGAAACATTCGTTAAAAGTTTCGCAATTTCGATATTTAGTGATCTATAATGATATAAATTAAAACTACCTTTGAAAATGCGAATTACATTTCATTAGTAACCAACTAAAAAAGAGATTTCCAAATATCTCTTAAAACAAAACCGTTCTGTCTCTTACTACCTTGGGCTTAGGGTCAACTCATTGTTCTCCATGGAATTTTCAAGACGGTCACATTCGATGACCAAAATTTCAAATTTGTAGCATAAAAACATCGTTTGCAATATTCGTTTTAAATTTTGAGATTTTTCGGGTTTTTTTCTGTGCAATTATAACTCATGGGAAATTTACAAAATGTAAATTGCAATATTTCATCAATACCTGCCCAACCAAAAATAATTTTTAATTTATTTCTAAAAACATACACTTTTCTGTTAAAACAATAGGAAGGGAGGGGAGGGAACGTTTACACAAAAGACTCATCGTTTCGTCATTATGAGTTAGAGAAGTAAAATTTAAAATCTGAAAAATTAGAGGAAATAATATTAAAATAAAAAAAAATGGTGGAATCTTAAAATAGAAGGCGTACGAAACTTCAGATAAAAGTTATTTATGATTATTTTATAAATGTTTATTATTTTTTATTTTTAGCAGCAAATGTTTCTAACAGTGAAAGAATTAGAGTCACGTATCCCATGGCCGAGTGGTTAGCACGCTTGGCTACTGATCTAAGAGACCTGGGTTCGAGCCCAGTGTAAGGCATGGTTGGGCGTGTTGTTTTTCTGCTGAGGTCTTGCCATTCTCTCAGACCTGCTACTATTGGCATATAAACTGACAGGCTCCTGTCAGACCTATGTGGCAGCTGCTTCAGGGGGTATTTTATTTTTGTTGAGTCGATAAACAAAATGGAAAAAATAAACGTTATAAATTTCAGGTTGTAAACAACTTTATACTTAACATGGATATTTATGGTAAATTGATTTCAGATATTTTTACATAATCTACTATAATAATAGGCTAACTTTTTAAAGCGGTCAGGTGATCAGATCGTCAAATCAAATTATTAATTGATTTGTATTTTTAACCGACTATGAGAAGATTTGTTTTCTTTGAATGGCAACTTCACCCTCACAGTAAACAGTTCGTACGTTATCGTTTTGCGCAACATTGGAAATTTCGAAGCATGGTACTAATGACTTTTTGAACTTAGGTGCATCGAATTATAGAAAGAGGGAATAATAATTATATATAGGAAAGTGTGCTGTGAAATACTTGCCGGAATAGATGCATCAGTTGACTAAGAGTCGAAATCTGTAACTGAGAAACGTATTTTACTATATTATCAGAAGATTAGTTTTCATTGAATGGCAACTTGATTGAACGGTCACAGTTACTACTTTATAATTTAATTTGAATCTCCGCTTCCGTAGAGACTTTTCTTGAACACTTGTTCCTGAAGACTAAACATTCTGATTAAACGAAAATAATAAAATTTCAATCCATAAATCTAAATTTTATACCGGTAGGTTCAATTAGTTATGTAAAGTTACAACTTGATAACACAAAAATAAAAATCGAGAATATTATTTTTAGTCCATATATTTTTACATGGATATTGAAGTCTCATTACGAATAATTTAGCTGAATTATTTTTTTCATGCCATGTAATAGAATATATAACTGATATCACACGTATTCAAAAACACAATGTGTGAATAAAGGTATTTTTACAGATTTTCAATTCTATTTGGATGTTTGGCAACGGAACGTGAATTCCAAATAAATAAACAAACTGTAAATGAATTGATTTATTAACTAAGGTAGTGAAATTGAATAAATCATAAACATTTTCTTCACTAGTCACACAAAACAAGAATAGACTATCAGCAGTATAAAATGATTCCAATGATCACAATTTCCAGATTTTCTTTTAAACGAAGTGCAATTCTGATAAATTGCTATTTTACTTGAAACTAAAACATTTCTTATCAGTTAACACATTATTTAATCTTATCAGTTAACACATTATTCTTATCAGTTAACACATCTTATCAGGTAACACATTATTTAATTTTTTCTTATTAGTTAAACACATTATTTAATTCTGTTGCTATGTGGAAATTTCATGAATAATCGAAAGGGAAAATATTTCTTTGGTTTATGCTGCCATCTGTCGGACACTTTTAAAACTTCGAAATTAAGAATTCTATTTAAGTTTGGGTTGTTTTACCTCTGAGCGGCACTTTTTTGCACACCATGGGCTAAATGGCCAGGTCACATGGGCCCCGAAGGCTCAGTGAAGGTTGGGGTAGGGGACCCACTGGAACAGCTGTTGGGAGACAGATGGTAGCCTCCCGTCAAGATCATCCAGCGTGTTCTTTAACGTGCACAGGGTATGTCTCTCCCGCAGATGGGGCCACGGCTTAACGTCCCATCCGACGGACATCGGCCTTTCCAAGCCCATCGGTGTCCCCTACTGACCGTGGGGAGGGCAGGGAATTTTGCGGAGATAAATTGATAAATCTCAATGCTGACCCAGCTGGGACTCGAACCTGGGAACTACAGATTACGAGCCTGACGCGCTACCGACTGAGCCGCCCCCGCCCCCTTCTATTTAAGTAGTAATTGTATAGAAATCAAAATATCGGAATAAGATTTTATACTTGCTAAAAACAACATTATTCAGAATCTTTAAAATTGATAATTACAAGATAATAATGCACTAGCAAAATATGGATTATTAATCTTAATTTTCTGCAATTAATTGATTTCTTAGTTACCCTCTTTAGATAGTTTCTCTATAAAGACTGTAGACCTAGCAGCAAAATTATATATTGTAAACTTAATAGCTGAAAGAATAATTACTGTTTAACTGAATTTAAGGTAGTCAGATATTATTTGGAGTTTTGAAAATTCGTAATTCATTTTAAAATAAAATCTCTATAGTCTTCAGGTCAATTTTGAATGGTAAAGGTTTTTCATTCCTGTATTTAGTTTTTCTATATATTATCAAAAAGCGAAATAGCCACAGCCAAAATCAAAGGTGAAACAACTCCATATAATAAATAAAAAGTAAAATAAATACCCCCTCAAGCAGCTGCTTCCCACAGAGGTCTGACAGGAGCCTGTCAGTTTATATGCCATTATAGAAGGTCAGAGAGTTAGGACCTCAGCAGAAAAACCACACACACATCCATGCCTTACCTGAGGCTCGAACCCAGGTCCCTTAGATCAGTAGTCAAGCGTGCTAATATATATTATGAAAAAAAATTGCACTTTAATATTTTTAATCGGAGCTATATTTTTTTTGGAATACCAAAAAACGGAAATGAAAAACTCTTAATACAAATTCTACAACAACTTTCAGCACATATATAGAAATGCATTAAGTGTTTATTTTTGAAAATATATTTTTTTGATGAGAGAAGTTTTTTTTTCCAAATCAATTCATGAAGAAACAGATAATTAAACAACACTTTTTTTAAATATATTATAAATACAACACTTTGCAAATACCATCAAAACTATAAAAGTTCAGAACTAACAAAAACCATCAACAAATTGTTTATCATCACCTAAGGAGCTTTCCAGCTCTTTCAGGTTATCAAAGAAATTATTTATTTTTGTCAAAGAAAATAAGTAATTGAACAAAAAAATTAAAAAGTATCATGTGGTGGGATATGCATTTTCACCAAATATCAGTCCTATACAAATAATGCATAAAATTATTTAATCACTGTAAACGTATATTTAATGTTGCCGAAATTTGAAAAACATGCACGAAAACTTTTCTTAAAAGCTATTAAACATTCTTCATTTCTTATTATATATTCCAGTGAATTAAAAGAACTTAGTTACAATGAAATTAAAAATTGTATAGCGGAACAAAATAAAATTATAATTTTGTTGGTCATCAAATAATGTTGCGATGCACTCATTTGATTCGCATTGCACGAAGTTCCTTTTAGACAAGGCTGCAGGAATTGATCCCATAGAGGTCCTACATAGGGGATTTGATCCCATTAAAGACCCAGATTGAGAATTCCTTCATAAGACATTTTGGTTATATGGTCTATGTTACCTCCCCATGAAGACATTTCTTTGTGAGAATTTAAGCCACTCTTCTGCAGTTATACCCTTGGATGTAGTATTCAAAATAAATCAAAAAAGGAAATAAAGATCCTCTCAAGCAGCTGCTTGCCACAGAGATCTGATAGGAGCCTTCTGTTTAATACAATAGTAGATGATGTGTCACAATAATTTTCAAAAATAAAAAGTATTTAATTTTTAAAATTCGAATTAATATATTGAAAAAAAAATAGATATGATTATTTAGAAGCGTGGACATATATTACCCTTATTAATAGTGTTGCAATTTCAAGTTTACTAGTTGTCTAGAATTAGGCAGGAGTCTGCCTAATTCTCGACATTGAAAGTGCCCCACTCAAAAGGACATGTACAAACATGCAAATAGAAAAGTGAGTGTGTGCAGTTGAGATATGCAAATGGTGATAATCCCAAGCCAATGACGTGTGGGGTGCAAGAAGGAACAGGCATTGTATTTTGATTATGCAGGTGGAATTCGTGTTAGCGGTTGAGATTTGATGGTTCCATTGGAAATTGTTCAGCAAAGGCCAGAAATATCTGGTACAAGCCGTCGACAGGTTTATCGCCATTTGGATGCTTTTGAGAGAGGAAGAATTATAGACCTATGTGAAATGGATGGACTACACGTCATGTTGCTGCCCATGTTCATCGGGATGCACGAACTGTTGGATGCTGTTGGCAACAGTGGCGAAATGAATGTTCTATCATGCATCGCAGAAGGAGTGGGGCCGTCCGGCAGACGTCAGTACGGCTTGATAGGCGAATTGCGGCTTGACATGCTCGTTCGTCACCACAGAGCACTGCAGGCGATGTTCGATGGGCTGTGTCAACAGCCATGGACGACCATAATGATAAACCGAATTTTTCATGAGGCACACCTGCGCTCTACGCAACTGTTACATTCATTGCCATTGACTGCAAACGATCGCAGCACTCGTTTGGCTTGGAGCCGAAGTTGTGGAAACTGAGGTCACTAAACACACTGTTGTGTTTAGTGATGAATCAAGTTTCTGTCTGGGTGCTGAAAATCGACGGGTTCATGTATGGTGACAACTTGGAGAGATGAAGGATCTAGCTTTTGTTCCTGACCGGCACACCGCCCTTCAGCCAGGCATAGTGGTATGGGGTGCTACTGGATATGACAGCAGGTCCCATCTTGTCTGCCTCACGGGAACACTGACAGCTGAGTAGTTTAGTCCCAACCGACCGACTCCCTTTGCACAGTGCTTTCCCCCTATGACGTCACCGGCCACGCCCACTTCCGGTCCGTGTTTTGTTACAACTGTCCACGTTGCCTTCTTGACTTGGACCCCCTATGTCGCAATCGACCGGAAATTAACCTGTGCTGGGCCACGTTGCCTTCTGAACTTTGGCCCCTATGTCGCAATCAACAGGAAATTGACCCTGGCGTAGCAACTGTCATGGTATTAATAATTCATAATTAATAATTCATAATTAAAAATTCCTCCCCCTTTTAACCCCTTGTGCTATCTAGTTTTTAACTCTAATTTTAAGTCCTCCTTCTCGAATAGTCTCGATTTTTCTTTATTTCAGACACCTTTTATTTTAAAACCTCGATTTTGCCAACCCCTGGTTGACCTATATTTTAAGCCCTACCTATATTTTAAGCTCCCCTTCTCGAATAGTCTCGATTTTTCTTTATTTCAGACTAACCTTTTATTTTAAAACCTCGATTTTGCAAACCCCCTGGTTGACACACCTATATTTTAAGCTCCCCTTCTCGAATAGCATCGATTTTTCTTTATTTCAGACTAACCTTTTATTTTAAAACCTCGATTTTGCAAACCCTCTGGTTGACCCACCTATATTTTAAACTCCCCTTCTCGAATAGTCTCGATTTTTCTTTATTTCAGACTCATCTTTTATTTTAAGCCCTCTTCATAGACCCCACCCCCCTGGTTGAGCTATATTTTAAGCTCCCCTTCTCGAATAGTCTCGATTATTCTTTATTTCAGACTCACCTTTCATTTTAAGTCCTCTTCATAGACCCCACCCCCCTGGTTGACCTATATTTTAAGCCCTACCTATATTTTAAGCTCCCCTTCTCGAATAGTCTCGATTTTTCTTTATTTCAGACTCGCCTTTTATTTTAAAACCTCGATTTTGCAAACCCCCATGGTTGAGCTATATTTTAAGTCCTTCTCGAATAGTCTCGATTTTTCTTTATTTCAGACTAACCTTTTATTTTAAAACCTCGATTTTGCAAACCCCCCTGGTTGAGCTATATTTTAAGTCCTTCTCGAATAGTCTCGATTTTTCTTTATTTCAGACTAACCTTTTATTTTAAAACCTCGATTTTGCAAACCCCCTGGTTGACCTATATTTTAAGCCCTACCTATATTTTAAGTCATGGATTTTGCAAACCACCCGGTTGACCTATATTTCAGACTAGCCTTTTATTTTAAAACCTCGATTTTGCAAACCCCCTGGTTGAGCTATATTTTAAGCTCCGCTTCTCGAATAGTCTCGATTTTTCTTTATTTCAGACTCACCTATATTTTAAGCCCGGGATTTTGCAGACCCTCCTGGTTGACCTATATTTTAAACCCTACCTATATTTTAAGCCCCCTCCTTCCCACGGATTTCAAGTCTCAGAATAATTCCGCAGAAAAGGATGACACAAGTCTCAATTGTAAAAATCAACTCTCAAAGTTGTATTCTTATTAATTAAAACCCTTTCTATTAAAAGTTACCTCTATTAAAAATCTTTTGGTGTTCATTTTGCCAGGACTGTTAAACGATTCCCTTTTATTAAAACTAAGGTATTCATTTTTTCCAATCCTGTTAATCGATCCCCTAGTAAATAAAAACTCTCACTCACCTTTATTAAAATCATCCAGCGCTCGTAATAAATCAGTAGATGCATTTAATCGGTAAAAAAAAAAAAATCATTCCATCGCTAGCGTACCTCCACGTTAATTTCGGGAAAAAGCCTCATCGCATCCAAGGTTCACGTGTTTTACTAGAAGAATGACACAGTAACTGTTTCACAGAAAAATTAATAAAATTTGGTTTAAATTATTCGTAGGACTTGTATATAAGATCTAGCTTTAGACGTTCACCAGCCTAAAAGTTTACAAAGACTGTTATCAGTGTATCGGAAATCGTACGTTTCCTGTTGACATCCTTCAGATCGTTTATCCGTGGGTAGCAACAGCACTTTCGCCACATCACACGATACGGTGCAATCCTTTATCAGCTGGAAGGTCAAATGTCCAGCGCTTCACTGTGTCTGCATTTGACACTGATAAGGTTTAAAAATAGATGTTTCCTAGAATCCACATTGCCTTCTCAGATTGGACTTTGACCCCTATGTCGCAACCGACCATATTTTAAGTCCTCTTCATAGACCGCATGGTTGACCTATATTTTAAGTCCCCTTCTCGAATTTTCTTGTTTTTCCCCTGTTTAACCCATATTTTAAGCCCTCCCCTCTTCATAGACCCACCTATTGATCCACCTATATTTGAAGCCCTCCCCTCTTTAAACCAAAGCAGTTTTCGCGCATTTAATCGGTGTCATCCAACGTCCATACTATTTTTATTACGTCTCCTGTATTTAAAAAAAATATATTGGCTTTCATCGCCGTATTTGAACGCGCTACCTCAGTGGCGATAGCTGAAGCGTCATCGCTAGGGCGCGGATTTTTGCGGAGATAAATCTCAACTCTGGCCCTGCTATCCGCTCGACAATATTTGCTACTGATAAAACGATTTCCTTCATTAAAAATAAAAACTAATTAAATAATGGGGTATCACTGGGAAAATACTGGGAAGAACCCAAACTGATTTCGTGCTAAAACATCTCCAGATTTCAGCTTACTTCAAAAACTATTATTAGAAATGAACCAGTGCCTTGAATCACTCAACTTCCATAAGAATACACAATTATGGTACAGTGTCGGGAAGAAATATGTTTCAACGAAATTCAATTGCATGTATTACGATCAGAAAAATAATTTAGTGGACAAAGTTTAAAATAGTTATTAAATGGTACCTTACAGTGCAAGTGCGCTTCAGGCGAAAAGCCTCCCCTTCGAACACTGCACCCCGTTTTTCCGAAGTAACTGTGTCACAAGTCTTCCTACATCATCCCTAAACAGAGAATCGGATTCAATGTGCAAGAAGATCAAGACCTCATTTGAAGGAGCACATAGTGGATACTGTACTCCATAGTGAAATGAACATTGGCCTCTTGCGGGACCTAGTTATATCCCTACTCCAAGAGAATTACTAATGAAAACGTGCTATTGATAATGTATGTAATTCCGACAAAAAATGTTTTGTTTGTTTTAGCCACTTTGTATCCTGCAATAGGAAACACTGAACACCTTAACAACTATATACATTTAGAAGAAAACACATCAGGTCTAATTTTCCCTTTAACAATCTGGATACGAGAAAGAGATGTTCCCACTCTACATCACATCATTCAGATTTAAAGCGCACGCAAATCTCCTACTGTTATCAGACGATGAAAAGCAGCATTATTGTTCCATTAAGAATTTGTTTCTATGAAATTCAAAGGGAGAATGCTGTTTTCCATATTATAGGGAATGCAATTAATACATTCCTTGCAGATGGATGTCCTTTAGGTTATGAAATAATCTTATTAGAACGCTTAAAATTGAGATGACACACATTAGCTCCTCCGAGAAGCGCTAGGGGGTAGAAGAATATACCCGTGTAATGAAAATATTCATTCGACATAAAAAAAAAAACCTACGTCAATATCGCGTACACTGACGTGCTCCTCTTAGCTGATGTGTTTGGTGGCAGATACTGATCCCTGCTATGTTTACACAGCTCCTGCCTTCATACCTGAAGATGACAAATACTAGAGTTGATAACCTACAATGTATCTTTTTGGAAGGCATACGAGGAGGAATTTCGGTGATATGCAGACAACAAGCATTTAGAATGAAAAACTGATTGCAAGTTTGCTTTACTGTCATACAAACCTGAAAAGAGATGAAATGGGTAGTACTTTACCCATGATACACCATGTGACTAGGTCGCTAAATCAAATTACATGCATAAACGAAAATTAGAAAAACAACGAAATGCTTGGTAAATTCAATCAGAATCACTAAAATGTAAAGAGTGTTATCTGTAAATGTACACATATTTCAGTGGATAGGTGAATATTTTCACAATTCTTTGGAAGTGGAAGGCAAAATAACTGTAAAACATACTGTGACGAGAGAGAAAGTATAAAAATGTAGTGGGATGGTTGTAAAAAATCGCTTCAAAACAGAAAATTACAACGCAAATACTGAAAGATAAAAAAAAAAACGACTATTCGACGGTTATTCCAAGCTGCTATCTCACGCTCTTTTTCAGATTTCCTGGTTCTATAGTTCCCTGGTACGTAGCGCATAAGTGTGGGTGTAGTTGGCTATTTTTCGTTGCAAACACAAGTTGTTTTCACTATTAGTTATTTTTCCCGCATGAGAATACACATTTCTATACTACATTGCGTACACACGGATGGACGAATACCACAAAATACTTTGCATATAGAAAACATCAGCAAAGAACCACAGAAGTTTGGAAATTTAAAATCTGAAAACTCAGTGTTTATAAGAAAACAACAATATTTTCAGTATTTCCATGAAAAGTTGAGTCCCAGAATCGATCCGCTAAACCCGACTTTGCATTCTCTGACTTCAACCACCAATAAAACGTAATGTAAGCTCTCTCGTCGGTTATCCCAAGCCGCTATCTCTTTTCAGAGTTTCTGGTCCCCTCGGTACGTTTGAATAAGCGCATAAGTGTGGGTGAAAATGGCTATTTTTCGCTGCAAACACAAGTTTTTCGACAAAGATAGGGTGTTTCACTACAATCTAAAATGGGATTTCATGTGTGTTTAGTTATTTTTCCTGCATGAGAATATTTCTAACCTATCTCATAGACAGCAGGTTAGTTACTTCGGATCTAACAAAGCCAAGGTTTGAGATCCATAGTAAGACATGAACGTCTGTGTTGTTTTCCTACCAAGATCCCGACATCCTCTCACCCCCCTTCTACTGGGTCGTATGAAAAAATCCTGTAACTGTTGCGACAATTAGCTGCGTGAAGGTGTATTTATTTTTAAAGCAAAGACACACTAATTTCGGACTCGCTAGCTAGAGAACAATATATTTAACTTGCTAAAGTTTGATTTTAACGATCAGATAGTGTATACATCACCACTTTTTTAGTTCATACTAAATCATTGTCTCATTATAAGCGATTTCATACAAAGAGATACGCACTCTATGTTTCACATCTAAATCTATAGAGATAACGATCACTACCCATGGAACACATCTGTGAAAAAACACGCTATGATAGGGTTTGAGAAAGATTTTTAGTCCATGGGGGGTGCTGCACTGCAGGAAAGCACATTATCTTTGATATCAGAACCGACATGAAAGTTATACTGTTTGGGTTTGAGAAAGATTCTTTAGTTCACGGGGCACCACATGAATAAATGCATAAGTACGGGTGAAGATGGCTATTTTTCGCTGCAAACACAAGTTTTTCGACAAAGATCGGTGTTTCACTACAATCTAACACGGGATTTCATGTGTGTTTAGTTATTTTTCCTGCATGAGAATATTTCTAACCTATCTCATAGACAGCAGGTTAGTTACTTCGGATCTAACAAAGCCAAGGTTTGAGATCCATAGTAAGACATGAACGTCTGTGTTGTTTTCCTACCAAGATCCCGACATCCTCTCACCCCCTTCTACTGGGTCGTATGAAAAAAATCCTGTAACTGTTGTGGCAATTAGCTGCGTGAAGGTGTATTTATTTTTAAAGCAAAGACACACTAATTTTGGACTCGCTAGCTAGAGAACGATATAGTAATTTGCTAAAATTTGATTTTAACGATCAGATAGTGTATACATCACCACTTTTTTAGTTCATACTAATAACTTCTAACTTTTAAAGAAAATATTGTCTCATTATAAGCGATTTCATACAAAGAGATACGCACTCTATGTTTCACATTTAAATCTATAGAAATAACGAGCACTACCCATGGAACACATCTGTGAAAAAACACGCTATGATAGGGTTTGAGAAAGATTTTTAGCCTATGGGGTGGTTCACTGCAGGAAAGCACATTATCTTTGATATCAGAACCTACGTGAAAGTTATACTGTTTGGGTTTGAGAAAGATTCTTTAGTTCACAGGGCACCGCATGAATAGGCGCATAAGTGTGGGTGAAGATGGCTATTTTTCGCTGCAAACACAAGTTTTTCGACAAAGATAGGGTGTTTCACTACAATCTAACACGGGATTTCATATTTGTTTAGTTATTTTTCCCTGCATGTTTCTATACTAATGTGGAATTCTTAGAACAAGTGGTACTATGTTCGTGTGAAAGTGGTTCTGGCAAGCACACGTTTTTTGATAATGTCATGCACCTGTTTGGAAAGAACACTGTCTATGGAGCATTACTCCTGTAAATTCCATAAGCATAATGATTTCAGCTGTATGTGAACCAAACATTCACTTTAGAAGAATATTTAAAAAACATCAGTGTGAACTCATGGATACATAAAACGTGTCTCTTTCTTGTGTCTCTTCATATCTATATACTATTCTCACGAACACAAAAGATAGAACTTTCGAAGGAAGATGATCAGTGCAACAGTTAAGAAACTGATTTTCTGTGTTTTGGGGCTTTTCACCAATGCCATCTAGGGGCAAATATGTTGACTGTCTGATTCGAGTAAAAACAAGATTATTACTTTTAAGCAGTCGGTTTATGAATATGTAGGAGAATGTTTTTCTGATCTTATGCAAAATATATTCTTGTGTGGTGTATGGTATTATTCAACGGATGTCTTTCTAAGTGTATGCATATATCCGTGCAATAGACTAAGTTTTTTCTCACACACTTGTTTTGTCTCTGTAATTGTATGTTTGTGCGTGCGTATACTTTCATGTTCGTGTGTGTGTGTGTGTGTATGTTTCTGTGTGCGGATGAGTGTGTGCGTGCGTATGTTTTCATGTGTGTGTGTGTGTATACGTCTTCATGTCTCTCTCTCTGTGTGTGTGTGTTTCATCTTTATGTGTATATGTTATCGTATGTGTGTTTTGTTCACATGCAAGAATAAACATATTGTCTTACGGACACTTGCTTGCTACAGAAGAAGGTAACAATTTAAAACGAGACTAGTGGTTACACAAAATATTTCATCACAGATCTTAACTTCGATACTCATATTTCAGGAGATGTAAGGATTTTTCTTCAGCACGTTCGAATATTTTTTGAATACGACTGTCTTACGTTACGTTTCCTGTCAGATGTCTCGTAACGAACAAAGCGTGTGTTTTGCTAATACAGAAGAGGACATTCAACCGAGAATATTTCAAACTTAGAATAACACAACATCCTGATGCGTTAAGAACGAAGTGGAGGGATACTAACAGCTGAAACATGACCTGAAGCGATCGAAATCCTGTTGTTTCGCGCAAGGGGACGAAGGGTGATAAATCGTAATACTACTGAAAAAATCCAGTTGTTTCAAAAAAGAGACCTCTTTTTTGAAACAAGGATTTTTTCAGTAGTATTACACTCTTTACATTTTACATTCACACTCTTTACATTCACACTCTTTACATTTTAGTGATTCTCATTGAATTTACCAAGCATTTCGTTGTTTTTCTAATTTTCGTTTATGCATGTAATTTGATTTAGCGACCTAGTCACATGGTGTATCATGGGTAAAGTACTACCCATTTCATCTCTTTTCAGGTTTGTATGACAGTAAAGCAAACTTGCAATCAGTTTTTCATTCTAAATGCTTGTTGTCTGCATATCACCGAAATTCCTCCTCGTATGCCTTCCAAAAAGATACATTGTAGGTTATCAACTCTAGTATTTGTCATCTTCAGGTATGAAGGCAGGAGCTGTGTAAACATAGCAGGGATCAGTATCTGCCACCAAACACATCAGCTAGGAGGAGCACGTCAGTGTACGCGATATTGACGTAGGTTTTTTTTTTTTATGTCGAATGAATATTTTCATTACACGGGTATATTCTTCTACCCCCTAGCGCTTCTCGGAGGAGCTAATGTGTGTCATCTCAATTTTAAGCGTTCTAATAAGATTATTTCATAACCTAAAGGACATCCATCTGCAAGGAATGTATTAATTGCATTCCCTATAATATGGAAAACAGCATTCTCCCTTTGAATTTCATAGAAACAAATTCTTAATGGAACAATAATGCTGCTTTTCATCGTCTGATAACAGTAGGAGATTTGCGTGCGCTTTAAATCTGAATGGTGTGATGTAGAGTGGGAACATCTCTTTCTCGTATCCAGATTGTTAAAGGGAATATTAGACCTGATGTGTTTTCTTCTAAATGTATATAGTTGTTAAGGTATTCAGTGTTTCCTATTGCAGGATACAAAGTGGCTAAAATAAACAAAACATTTTTTGTCGGAATTACATACATTATCAATAGCACGTTTTCATTAGTAATTCTCTTGGAGTAGGGATATAACTAGGTCCCGCAAGAGGCCAATGTTCATTTCACTATGGAGTACAGTATCCACTATGTGCTCCTTCAAATGAGGTCTTGATCTTCTTGCACATTGAATCCGATTCTCTGTTTAGGGATGATGTAGGAAGATTTGTGACACAGTTACTTCGGAAAAACGGGGTGCAGTGTTCGAAGGGGAGGCTTTTCGCCTGAAGCGCACTTGCACTGTAAGGTACCATTTAATAACTATTTTAAACTTTGTCCACTAAATTATTTTTCTGATCGTAATACATGCAATTGAATTTCGTTGAAACATATTTCTTCCCGACACTGTACCATAATTGTGTATTCTTATGGAAGTTGAGTGATTCAAGGCACTGGTTCATTTCTAATAATAGTTTTTCAAGTAAGCTGAAATCTGGAGATGTTTTAGCACGAAATCAGTTTGGGTTCTTCCCAGTATTTTCCCAGTGATACCCCATTATTTAATTAGTTTTTATTTTTAATGAAGGAAATCGTTTTATCAGTAGCAAATATTGTCGAGCGGATAGCAGGGCCAGAGTTGAGATTTATCTCCGCAAAAATCCGCGCTTCAGCTATCGCCGCTTCAAGATGACGCTTCAGCTATCGCCACTGACGTAGCGCGTTCAAATACGGCGACGAAAGCCAATATTTTTTTTTTAAATACAGGAGACGTAATAAAAATAGTATGGACGTTGGATGACACCGATTAAATGCGCGAAAACTGCTTTGGTTTAAAGAGGGGAGGGCTTAAAATATAGGTGGATCAATAGTTGGGTCTATGAAGAGGGGAGGGCTTAAAATATGGGTTAAACAGGGGAAAAACAAGAAAATTCGAGAAGGGGACTTAAAATATGGTCGGTTGCGACATAGGGGTCAAAGTCCAATCTGAGAAGGCAATGTGGATTCTAGGAAACATCTATTTTTAAACCTTATCAGTGTCAAATGCAGACACAGTGAAGCGCTGGACATTTGACCTTCCAGCTGATAAAGGATTGCACCGTATCGTGTGATGTGGCGAAAGTGCTGTTGCTACCCACGGATAAACGATCTGAAGGATGTCAACAGGAAACGTACGATTTCCGATACACTGATAACAGTCTTTGTAAACTTTTAGGCTGGTGAACGTCTAAAGCTAGATCTTATATACAAGTCCTACGAATAATTTAAACCAAATTTTATTAATTTTTCTGTGAAACAGTTACTGTGTCATTCTTCTAGTAAAACACGTGAACCTTGGATCCGATGAGGCTTTTTCCCGAAATTAACGTGGAGGTACGCTAGCGATGGAATGATTTTTTTTTTTTTACCGATTAAATGCATCTACTGATTTATTACGAGCGCTGGATGATTTTAATAAAGGTGAGTGAGAGTTTTTATTTACTAGGGAATCGATTAACAGGATTGGAAAAAATGAATACCTTAGTTTTAATAAAAGGGAATCGTATAACAGTCCTGGCAAAATGAACACCAAAAGATTTTTAATAGAGGTAACTTTTAATAGAAAGGGTTTTAATTAATAAGAATACAACTTTGAGAGTTGATTTTTACAATTGAGACTTGTGTCATCCTTTTCTGTGGAATTATTCTGAGACTTGAAATTCGTGGGAAGGAGGGGGCTTAAAATATAGGTAGGGTTTAAAATATAGGTCAACCAGGAGGGTCTGCAAAATCCCGGGCTTAAAATATAGGTGAGTCTGAAATAAAGAAAAATCGAGACTATTCGAGAAGCGGAGCTTAAAATATAGCTCAACCAGGGGGTTTGCAAAATCGAGGTTTTAAAATAAAAGGCTAGTCTGAAATATAGGTCAACCGGGTGGTTTGCCAAATCCATGACTTAAAATATAGGTCAACCAGGGGGTTTGCAAAATCGAGGTTTTAAAATAAAAGGTTAGTCTGAAATAAAGAAAAATCGAGACTATTCGAGAAGGACTTAAAATATAGCTCAACCGGGGGGTTTGCAAAATCGAGGTTTTAAAAGAAAAGGTTAGTCTGAAATAAAGAAAAATCGAGACTATTCGAGAAGGAGGGCTTAAAATATAGCTCAACCATGGGGGTTTGCAAAATCGAGGTTTTAAAATAAAAGGCGAGTCTGAAATAAAGAAAAATCGAGACTATTCGAGAAGGGGAGCTTAAAATATAGGTAGGGCTTAAAATATAGGTCAACCAGGGGGGTGGGGTCTATGAAGAGGACTTAAAATGAAAGGTGAGTCTGAAATAAAGAATAATCGAGACTATTCGAGAAGGGGAGCTTAAAATATAGCTCAACCAGGGGGGGTGGGGTCTATGAAGAGGGCTTAAAATAAAAGGTGAGTCTGAAATAAAGAAAAATCGAGACTATTCGAGAAGGGGAGTTTAAAATATAGGTGGGTCAACCAGAGGGTTTGCAAAATCGAGGTTTTAAAATAAAAGGTTAGTCTGAAATAAAGAAAAATCGATGCTATTCGAGAAGGGGAGCTTAAAATATAGGTGTGTCAACCAGGGGGTTTGCAAAATCGAGGTTTTAAAATAAAAGGTTAGTCTGAAATAAAGAAAAATCGAGACTATTCGAGAAGGACTTAAAATATAGCTCAACCGGGGGGTTTGCAAAATCGAGGTTTTAAAAGAAAAGGTTAGTCTGAAATAAAGAAAAATCGAGACTATTCGAGAAGGAGGGCTTAAAATATAGCTCAACCATGGGGGTTTGCAAAATCGAGGTTTTAAAATAAAAGGCGAGTCTGAAATAAAGAAAAATCGAGACTATTCGAGAAGGGGAGCTTAAAATATAGGTAGGGCTTAAAATATAGGTCAACCAGGGGGGTGGGGTCTATGAAGAGGACTTAAAATGAAAGGTGAGTCTGAAATAAAGAATAATCGAGACTATTCGAGAAGGGGAGCTTAAAATATAGCTCAACCAGGGGGGGTGGGGTCTATGAAGAGGGCTTAAAATAAAAGGTGAGTCTGAAATAAAGAAAAATCGAGACTATTCGAGAAGGGGAGTTTAAAATATAGGTGGGTCAACCAGAGGGTTTGCAAAATCGAGGTTTTAAAATAAAAGGTTAGTCTGAAATAAAGAAAAATCGATGCTATTCGAGAAGGGGAGCTTAAAATATAGGTGTGTCAACCAGGGGGTTTGCAAAATCGAGGTTTTAAAATAAAAGGTTAGTCTGAAATAAAGAAAAATCGAGACTATTCGAGAAGGGGAGCTTAAAATGTAGGTAGGGCTTAAAATATAGGTAGGGCTTAAAATATAGGTCAACCAGGGGTTGGCAAAATCGAGGTTTTAAAATAAAAGGTGTCTGAAATAAAGAACAATCGAGACTATTCGAGAAGGAGGACTTAAAATTAGAGTTAAAAACTAGATAGCACAAGGGGTTAAAAGGGGGAGGAATTTTTAATTATGAATTATAATAATTATTATTAATACCATGACAGTTGCTACGCCAGGGTCAATTTCCTGTTGATTGCGACATAGGGGCCAAAGTTCAGAAGGCAACGTGGCCCAGCACAGGTTAATTTCCGGTCGATTGCGACATAGGGGGTCCAAGTCAAGAAGGCAACGTGGACAGTTGTAACAAAACACGGACCGGAAGTGGGCGTGGCCGGTGACGTCATAGGGGGAAAGCACTGTGCAAAGGGGAATCGGTCGGTTGGGACTAAACTACTCAGCTGCGTTATACGTTAGCGCAGTTCTACAGCCCATTTGGTTACAGTTCCTGGGAGGCATGCAGCAGTCCATTTGACACCATGACAACGTCCATGGACACATTGCTAGGGTCTACAGACAATGTTTGAAACATGTTCAAGTATTTCCATGGCTGGCAAGATCTCCAGATTTATCCCCCAAATAAAATCTGTGGGACCACATTGGACGACGTGTGCAATTTTCGCACCGGCTGGTGCTATATATCTCGATGAATTAAATGTGTGCAATTCCTCAGAACCATGTCCGTCGACTGTATGACTCCATGCCACGCTGTATTTCTGACTGTATTAACGTTCACGGTGGTGCAACCACCTATTGAACCAATCGCATTGTGCTGCATTATCTCATCTTCTAACTACTGTAAGTGGCTGCAAATTAAATCATGGTAAGCCAACATGTATTGCTCTGTGTGTGCTACATTTCACCTTTATCACCACAATCCTTCTGGGTGGAGCAATTTCAACGTCGTGCAGTGTATAACGTTGATTCTCTGCACATGCATAATGCGATTATTTGCCAGATCGTCAAATCCAATTATAAATCGAAATGTATTTTTAACCGATTATGAGAAGATTGGTTTTCGTTGAATGGCAACTTCACCCTGACAGTAAACAGTTCTTACGTTATCGTTTTGCGTAACATTCGAAATTTCGAAGCATGGTACTGATGACTTTTTGAACTTAGTTGCATCGAATGATAGAGATAGATAATAATTATATATAGGAAAGTGTGCTGTGAAATACTTCTCGGAATAGATGCATTTTACTAGATTATCAGAAGATTAGTTTTCAATGAATGGCAATTTGATTAAACGTTCACATTCATGCCTTTACAATTTTTATTTCAATAAAACTTTCGCAGAAACGTTTAAAGTTTCAGAAACCTTTGGTTACTAGTTTGTTGATTTCAAAAAGACTTTTCACTCTGTTGATCACCTTAATTTGTGGTTGATTGTGAGATCGTTTGGCATACCGGACAACTTAGTTAACATAATGAAAGTTCTCTATAATAACACTGAGTCGTGTGTGAGAGTTGGTAAGGCTTATAGCAGTTGGTTTAGCATTGCTTCTAATGTTCAAGAAGGGTGTATTTTGACTCCTTTTCTCTTTACTTTGGTTATTGATTATGTTATACGAATTTCACTGCACGGTACAAATGCTGGCCTCAAGTGGTCCGGAGTTCTCAAAATTTATGATTTAGACTATACTGATGATTTAGCACTTATGGAATTAGATGGTTTGATTTGGTAAGTAATGATGAGGTTAGGCAAAGGAGTCAGCAATCTCGTTGAAGCAATGTATTGTGCAGAGAGACTCCGTTGGTTTAGCCATGTTGCCCATATCGATAATTATAGATTAGCGAATATGTTTATGAACAATGTGCCTAAAGGTCTCAGAAAGAGGGGGGAGACCTAGGATGAGATGTGCGAACATGTAGCACAGGAACTTGTTAGAATTGGTCTACAATGATCAGGTGCAGCAGATGTAGCTCAGGACAGATGAGTTTGGTGAACTAAATTTCGTAATCTGGTTTAAACCCGTAACCCATGGCTCAGAATGATTATGTTTGTATATATGTATTATAAACAAGACTTCAATTTCAATATACTGAAACGGGACATGCACCTAGAAGTATGGAAAACGAGACTGTGTTACAACTAGAGGTCCTCTATAGTTAGAGGCTGGCCATCTTGGTGATTCACTGCCATTGGTTGATTGAATCACGTGGTTTATGGACTCCATGTTTTGTCGTACCGTGCGACGAAAGCCTATGAGTTAGTGTATGTACCAAGTTAAAACTTCTCAGTTGTTATAGTTTTAGATATTTCTACCACTTTTTTTGTCTATAAAAGCTGTCGTATTTTATGAATGCCTCACTGCGCTGCATTTGAGTGTAAATATTTCACTCAAAGAAATAAATTAATGAATATTTTTTTCCGAGGAACTCCATCAGAAGACCGCAATCGGCTAGAAAAGTGAAATGAGCTAACTGAAAACCAAAAAATAATTTCTTTTAAGGTTCGTTTGAAAAACGAGCTCGTGTTTTCACTTTGTCATCTGCCTATGCCAATATTTGTTCGTCTGTCTGTCAGTCTCTCTGTTGTCTATCCATCTGTCTTTCCACCTGTCTGTCTGTCTATAGACAAAGTTCTCTTTTATCAATTTTTTTGCTTTTAGAGCTAAATAAAAAATTCTTTTTGGGTTGGATAGGTGTGGAACAAATACTGCGATTGATTCGCAATTTTGAAAAATTTCAATATCTTTAATAGCACCCTCTAGCGGTGCGAAAAAACGGAAAATGCTAAAATTTTAAACAAATATTGCAAACAAACTATTTACACTGCAAATCTGAAATTTTGGTAGTAGAGTGTTATGGACAGAAGGTTTTCAATGGTAACAAGGCTTTGACGTCTTAGCCAAAAGGGGGTGCGAAAATTAAATATTTTCTTAAAGAAGTAAACGAAACTATTTTTTTTTGGTTTTACAGGCACTAACAAAATATTAATAATTTAAACAATATTTGATAAACGTATATAAATCAATAAATGTTTTTATGGAAAAAATTTCGCCGACATATGGGATTCGAAACATAGGAGAAACGTGCCAGAGTATTCTAACCTGTTGAACTAATGCTGTCTGTCCTTTTTCCACTAATAATGACTATCGCTCTTCCCGTGAATTTTGAGCGCCTCCATTTGACATCTATGACCTCGAATGGCAACTATTTCTTTTTTAGTGCTCTGAGTAAGATTTATATAAATAATGAAGTCACATCATGCTATTTAGCGTTATTAATAATTCAAACAATATTTGATAATCTCGGTGTTACCTGTAGACGTGTAAACATCTATAAATCAATAAACGTTTTTTGTGAAAAAAACCGGCGTTAGTTCAACAAGTTAAAATACTCTAGCATGTTTCTGGAGATATGCGGGTTCGAATCCTGTATGTTCGCAAAAAATTTTTCCACAGAAATATTAATATTTACATTTTTCGAATACCCATCAGTTGGAATTTCCAGTGTTCGAGAGTGCTAAAGTCGGTAAATAAAAACTAGAAAAGCCAACTCTAGTGGCGGAAAAAGCTGGAAAATACCAAATCTTTAAATAAATATTGAAAACGATCTGTTTTTGGGAGAAATTTAAATTTTTGGTCACAGAGTGTAATGATTAACTGGTTTACCCTAATAGTAATGATTTGTCCCGTTGGTAAAATGAAACTTTTCTGCTTTAAGAGATAAATAAAAATCTTTTTTTTTTTTGCACAATACAGGTACTAATAAAATATTAATAGTTTATTTTCTCAATTAAACAGTAGTTCGAATTTCCACTGTCAGATGGTACTAAAAGTGTAAAATAACTAGAAGAACGCATATCGCCTCTGGCGCATATGGGAATCTCATTTTCAAAGAGAATGAAGTTCTTCCTTTGCCTACTTTTTCACTCCTTAAAAGTTTTAATTATGAATGTTCGTGTTGTTTTTCTGCTGAGGTCCCGTCATCCTCATGGACCGGCGGGGGTGGCTCAGTCTGTAGCGCGCCAGGCTCGTAATCTGTAGTTCCCAGGTTCGAGTCAAAGCTCGGTCAGCGTTGAGATTTATCTTTGCAAAATTCCCCGCCCTGCCCACGGTCAGTAGGGGACACCGATGGGCTTGAAAAGGCCGCCGTCCGTCGGATGGGACATTAAGCCGTGGCACGCATGCGTTAAAGAACACGTTGGATGACCTTGACGGGAAGCTACCATCTGTCTCCCAACAGCTGTTCCAGTGGGTCCCCTCCCCCAACCTTCTCTGAGCCTTCGGGGTCCATGTGCCCTGGCCATTTAGCCCATGGTGTGCAAAAAATTGCCGCTCGGAGGAAAAACAACCCAAACAACAATAATCCAAATCCTCATGGACCTTCTACTATGGCGTATAAACTGACAGTCTCCTATCAGACCTCTGTACAAGCAGCTGCTTGAGGGGTTATTTATTTTTTAATGTATGATTGGGGAAATGCACATAGTAGTATTTTATTAGTAATTATGTACTAAAAAAAACTTAAATAAGATAATTGATGTCAGTGGAATTTCTACTATAACAGATCTATACACGCCGAAATTTCTACCATAAACATGATCTCTGATGATATAAATTAGAACTACGATTGAAAATACGAATTACATTTCATTAGTAGCCAAATAAAAAGGAGGTTTCCAATTATCTCTTAAAACAAAGCCGTTCCGTTTCTTACCTACTTTGGGCTTAGGGTGAATTCATTGTTGTCAATGGAATTTTCGAGACCGCCATATTCCACGACCAGAATTTCAAATTTCTTGCATAAATACATTGGCTACTGATCTAAGGGACCTGGGTTCGAGCCCCAGGAAAGACATGGATGTATGTGTCGTTTTTCTGCTGAGTCCTGTCATCCATCTCTCAGACCTTTTACTCTGGAATATAAACTGACAGACTCCTGTCAGACCTCTGTGGCAAGCAGCTGCTTGAGGGGGTATTTATTTATTTAATATTTATTACCCAAGTAATAGGTTCACATATTGCTAATTCTTCACCTTTTTTTCAATAATTTATTGGATTTGTTAGAGTTTATCACTCTGATAGGAAACTGTTCTTCATCTACACTGACTAAAATCCTTGCAACCAGGATACCATGAGCCAAAGCTCGTTTACCAGTGACTGACAATCAATTGAAACCGTTGGTTTAGCATTGCTTTTAATGTTCAAGAAGGGTGTATTTTGACTCCTTTTCTCTTTACTTTGGTTATTGATTATGTTATACGAATATCACTGCACGGTACAAATGCTGGCCTTAAGTGGTCCGGAGTTCTCAAAATTTATGATTTAGATTATACTGATGATTTAGCACTTATGGCATTAGGTGGTTTGATTTGTAAGTTGGGTTGTTTTACCTCTTAGCAACACTTTTTTGCACACCATGGGCTAAATGGCCAGGTCACATGGACCCCGAAGGCTCAGAGAAGGTTGGGGGAGGGAACCCACTGAAACAGCTGTTGGGAGACAGATAGTAGCCTCCCGTCAAGGCCATCCAGCGTGTTCTTTAACGTGTACAGGGTATGTCACTCCCGTACACGGGACAACGGCTTAACATCCCATCCGACGGACGGCGGCCTTTCCAATCCCATCGGTGTCACCTACTGACCGTGGGCAGGGCGGGGAATTCTGCGGAGATAAATCTCAACGCTGACCCAGCTGGGACTCGAACCTTGGAACTACAGATTACGAGCCTGGCGCGCTACCGACTGAGCCACCCCCGCTCTTCTGGCCATAGAGATAATGATGAAAATGCTGTATTGCTTTTACTATTGCAAACAGTACTTTACGTGTGACAATAATTTCGTTCTGTTTCGGATAGAGTTTTACTAAAGTATGCAATAACCTTTTCTTGTCCGTCTTGTTGTTGTGAAATTGTCAGTATCTATTATGAACTGTTTTCCAGTTTGTGAATATGCTAACACTGGTGCTGTGGAAAGAGTGCACTGGTGCACTTCAACTGTTGGAAGACCACTTCACATTCGGTGGTCCACATGAACACCTGGTCCTCCTCCATCAGACGATGTAATGGCCTTGCGATGTTGGGGAAAACCTTGGCAAATCTTCTATATTAGGTGCAAAGTTCAATAAAATTATGAAGTAAATGGAGGAAGCCAGTCTCTTACAGCTTCTGCTTTACTATTATCAGTCTTATCTATTATGTATGTGTTATCTATGATGTAGTGATAACAGACCAAAGAAATGAACTTCTTGGTGGAACAGTTTACACTTTGTCGGTCCCAATTTTAGCTTGGTCGCCCTAAGATTTTCAAACACCTGATGCAGATTTCTCAAATGTTTCTCAAAAGTCTTTCCAAGAACGATGATGTCGTCGAAGTAAATCAGGCAGACCTCCCAAGACAAACCTTTGAGCACCGACTCTATTAGTCGTTCAAACTTTGCAGGTGCGTTGCAAAGTCTAAATGGCATCACTTTAAACTGCCAAAGTCCGTTTCCTGTAGTGAAAGCTGTTTTCTCACGGTCTTCAGGATGCATACCAACTTGCCAATAGACGCTCTTCAAGTCTAATGTCGAGAACCATTCTGACCCAGATAGAGTGTCAAGTGTGTCATCAATCCTGAATAAAAGAAAGCAGTCATTCTTCGTCATATCATTCAATCTGTGGTAATCCACACAAAATCAGGTAGATCCATCCTTTTTCTTGACAAGAACCACTGGTGATGTCCAGGGACTCGATGATGGTTCAATGATGTCTCGAGCTTCCATGTCCCTTATGATTTGTTCTGTTTCCTCTCGTTTCGCTAATGGAAGCCTTCTTGCTGGTAGGTGGACTGGCGGAGAATCACCAGTGCTGTCTTATGTTTTGTCAGGTTTGAACGGACATAATCATTTGAAGTAGCAGGAAAAATATCGGAAAACTATTTAAGAAAGTTCTCGGTCTAAGCAGCTTGGTCTTCAGTTAATATTCTTCCTTCTTTCTCTCCACAAGCAAGTAAGATGAGAGGGGATGTCTGTATGGTGTTGGTTTGAGTCAGTAACTTCTATTCTGTTTAAACTTGTTGTTACGATATACGGGACCTGGGTTCGAGCCCCGGGTAAGGCATGGATGTTCGGGTTGTTTTCTGCTGAGGTCCTGCCATCCTCTCAGATCTTCTACTGTGGCATATAAACTGACAGACTCCTGTCAGACCTCTGTGGCAAGCAGCTGCTTGAGGGTGTATTTATTTATTTAATATTTATTACCCAAGTAATAGGTTCACATATTGCTAATTCTTCACCTTTTTTTCAATATTTTATTGGATTTGTTACAGTTCATCACTCTGATAGGAAACTGTTCTTCATCTACACTGACTAAAATCCTTGCAACCAGGATACCATGAGCCAAAGCTCGTTTACCAGTGACTGACAATCAATTGAAACCGTTGGTTTAGCATTGCTTTTAATGTTCAAGAAGGGTGTATTTTGACTCCTTTTCTCTTTACTTTGGTTATTGATTATGTTATACGAATTTCACTGCACGGTACAAATGCTGGCCTTAAGTGGTCCGGAGTTCTCAAAATTTATGATTTAGATTATACTGATGATTTAGCACTTATGGCATTAGGTGGTTTGATTTTGTAAGTAATGATGAGGTTAGGCAAAGGACTCGGCAATCTCATTGAAGCAATATATTGTGCAGAGAGAGACTCCGTTGGTTTGGCTATGTTGCCCATATGGATAATTACATTTTAGCGAATAGGGTTACGAACAGTGTGCATAAAGGCCTCAGAAAGAGGGGGGAGACCTAGGATGAGATGTGCGGGTTGGGTTGTTTTACCTCTGAGCGGCACTTTTTTGCACACCATGGGCTAAATGGCCAGGTCACATGGACCCCGAATTCTCAGAGAAGGTTGGGGGAGGGGACCCACTGAAAGAGTTGTTGGGAGACAGATGGTAGCCTCCGGTCAAGGCCATCCAGCGTGTTCTTTAACGTGCACAGGGTATGGCTTTCCCGCACACTTGGCCACGGCTTAACGTCCCATCCGACGGACGGCGGCCTTTCCAAGCCCATCGGTGTCCCCTACTGACCGTGGACACGGCGTGTAATTTTGCGTAGATAAATCTCAACGCTGACCCAGCTGGGACTCGAACCTGGGAACTACAGATTACGAGCCTGGAGCGCGTTACCGACTGAGCCACGCCCGCCCCGAGATATGCGGATATGTCAAATAGAACCATCTTAGAATTGGTCTCAATGACCAGGTGCAGCAGATGTAGCTCAGGATAGATGCGTTTAGCGAACAAAATTGCATAATCTAGTTTAAACTCCGTAACCCATGGCTCAGAATGATTTTGTTTGTATATATGTATTATAAACAAGACTTCAATTTCAATATACTGAAAGGGAACATGCGCGTACAACAATAGAAAACGAGACTGTTGCAACGTGCCACTCGAGTTATTAGCACGGAGTGAGAAATACGTCACTTACGTTCGAACGATGAAGTTGAAATGAAAGAACAGAATTCTATTTCTTCCCTGCTTGCCACTGATTATGTACCAGATAAGTTGAATGTCTAATAGTAGTTCGAAGAATCTGTGTGTAGAAGAATGAGATCAATCGTAATCTGTGAGCGTTGGTATTAAGAAGGCGGTTTTCGAGATACTTTTAGTTTGTGGTACCTTCAGTGATCAGTTTTGGATGTTTAACTGATAAGAAAGGTTTTAGTTTCAAGAAAAATATCAATTTATCTGAATTGCAGAAAAATGCGCTTTGTTGAAAAGAAAATATGGAAATTGTGATCATTGGAATTATTTTATACTGTTGATAGCCTATTCTTGTTTTGTGTGACTAGTGAAGAAAATGTTTATGATTTATTCAATTTCACTACCTTAGTTAATAAATCAATTCATTTATAGTTTGTTTGTTTATTTGGAATTCACGTTCCGTTGACAAACATCCAAATAGATTAGAAAATCTGTAAAAATACTTTTATTCACATTTTGTGTTTTTGAATACGTGTGATATCAGTTATATATTCTATTACATGGCATGAAAAAAATAATTCAGCTAAATTATTCGTAATGAGACTTCAATATCGATGTAAAAATATATGAACTAAAAATAATATTCTCGATTGTTATTTTTGTGTTATCAAGTTTTAACTTTACATAGCTAACTGAACCTTCCGGTATAAAATTTAGACTTATGGATTGAAATCTCTTTATTTTCGTTTAATCAGTTTATTCGGTCTTGTAGAAAAGGTGCTCAAAAAAGGTCTCTACGGAAGCGGAGATTCAAATAAAATTATAAAGTAGTAACTGTGACCGTTCAATGAAGTTGCCATTCAATGAAAACTAATCTTCTGATAATATAGTAAAATACATTTCTCAGTTACAGATTTCGACTCTTAGTCAACTGATGCATCTGTTCCGGCAAGTATTTCACAGCACACTTTACTATATATAATTATTATTCCCTCTTTCTATCATTCGATGCACCTAAGTTCCAAAAGTCATTAGTCCATGCTTCGAAATTTCAAATGTTGCGGAAAACGATAACGTACGAACTGTTTACTGTGAGGGTGAAGTTGCCATTCAACGAAAACAAATCTTCTCATAATCGGTTAAAAATACAAATCAATTAATAATTTGATTTGACGATCTGATCACCTGACCGCTTTAAAAAGTTAGCCTATTATTATAGTAGATTATGTAAAAATATCTGAAATCAAATTTATCATAAATATCCATGTTAAATATAAAGTTGTTTGCAACCTGAAATTTATAACGTTTATTTTTTCCATTTTGTTTATCGACTTAATACGTGACTCTAATTCTTTCACTGTTAGAAACATTTGCTGCTAAAAATAAAAAAAAATAAATATTTATAAAATAATCATAAATAACTTTCATTAGAAGTTTCGTACGCCTTCTATTTTAATATTATTTTCTCTAATTTTTCAGATTTTAAATTTTACTTCTCTTAACTCATAACGACGAAACGATGAGTCTTTTGTGTAAACGTTCTCTCCCCTCCCTTCCTATTGTTTTAACAGACAAGTGTATGTGTTTAGAAATAAATTAAAAATTCTTTATGGTTGGGCAGGTATTGATGAAATATTGCAATTTACATTTTTCAAATTTCCCATGAGTTATAATTGCACCCTCTAACAATAGAAAAAAAATCGAAAAATCCCAAAATTTAAAACGAATATTACAAACGATGTTTTTATGCTAGAAATTTGAAATTTTGGTCATCGAATGTGACCGTCTTGAAAATTCCATGGAGAACAATGAGTTGACCCTAAGCCCAAGGTAGTAAGAGACGGAACGGTTTTGTTTTAAGAGATAATTGGAAATCTCTTTTTTGGTTGGTTACTAATGAAATGTAATTCGCATTTTCAAAGGTAGTTTAAATTTATATCATTAGAGATCACTAAATATCGAAATTGAGAAACTTTTAACGAATGTTTCAAGTGATCTGTTTATGGTAGAAATTTAGGCTTTTAGAGTTCTGTTGTGGTAGATATTCCATTGACTGCAGTGATCTGCCCACTATTTTCAGAGGAACGAAAAAAAGTAACTTTTTAAATTTAAGTATTAAAAGAAAAATACATTTTATATTTTATAATTATTAATGAAATACTTCTATGTGCATTTCCTTCATCATATATTAAAAAATAAATAAATAACCCCTCAAGCAGCTGTTTGTACAGAGGTTTGACAGGAGACTGTCAGTTCCATGAGGATGGCAGGATCTCAGGAGAAAAACAACACGAGTTGGGTTGTTTTACCTGTGAGCGGCACTTTTTTGCACACCATGGGCTAAATGGCCAGGTCACATGGACCCCGAAGGCTCAGAGAAGGTTGGGGGAGGGGACCCATTGGAACAACTGATGGGTGATAGATAGTAGCCTACCGTCATGGACATCCAGCGTGTTGTTTAGCGTTGGGTTGTTTTACCTCTGAGCGGCACTTTTTTGCACACCATGGGCTAAATGGCCAGGTCACATGGACCCCGAAGGTTCAGAGAAGGTTGGCGGAGGGGACCCACTTGAACAGCTGTTGGGACACCGATGGTAGCCTCCCGTCAAGGCCATCCAGCGTGTTCTTTAACGTGCACAGGGTATGTCTCTCCCGCATACGGGGCCACGGCTTAATTTCCCATCCGACGGACGGCGGCCTTTCCAAGCCCATCGGTGTCCCCTACTGTTCGTGGGCAGAGCGGGGAGTTTTGCGGAGAAAAATCTCAACGCTGACCCAGCTGGGACTCGAACCTGGGAACTACAGATTACGAGCGTGGCGCGCACCGACTGAGCCACCCCCGCCCCAAAACGAAAGAAAAATGTTACACTGTAATGGAAATCCAGTTACTTTCACCTCACCCCATTTTTTGGCCCCCGTGCCCATTATTTTTTCTGGATTCTGTCCTGGCTCTGACAGTGCCATTAACAAATTCATTGTCTTGTCTTGTCTGGGTAATGGGATCTTTAATAATGGTAATGGGAATGGAATCTTTAGCCATAGGAGGTAATGGGATCTTTAGCTACATTACTAGTTCTCCGACTCCCGACATAGATAGAAGTAGATCAATCGGAACCGCGTCAGGCTCGTAAATCTGCAGTCATCTTTCCGCAGAGATTTATATTTCCGCAAAACTCCCCGCCCATGGTCAGTAGGGAACACCGAGGGGCTTAGAAAGGCCGCCGTACGTCGGAATGGAAGCTAAGCCGTGAACCTCTCTGTGGGAGAGCCACACTCTGTACACGTTAAAGAGCACGCTGGATGACCGTGAAGGAAGACTACCATCTGTCTCCAAACAGCTGTTCCAGTGGGTCCCCTCCCCCAACATTCTCTGAGCCTTCGGGATCCTTGTGACCTGGCCATTCAGCCCATCGTGTGCAAAGAAAAGGGTCGATCCGAGGTATAAAAGCTCAACCGCCTAAAGCCCTTGTAATAACGTCCCATCCAACGAACAACGGATATTACAACACCATTCGGTGTTGAAGTTTCAAAATTTATATCAACGCCATTAGGTGTTGAAATGAATGAACGAATTATCGTTGTTACTGAGGTCAGGCGAAGAATCTGGGAGCTAATTTCAGTGATAGCACATTTGGGACTTGAAGTTGGGAACCACGGATCATGAGCCAGACGACCCACAGACAGGTTGGGTTGTTTTACATCTGAGCGGCAGTTTTTTGCAGACAATGGGCTAAATGGCCAGGTCACATGGACCCCGAAGGCTCAGAGAAGGTTGGGGGAGGGGACCCACTGGAATAGCTGTTGGGAGACAGATGGTAGCCTCCCGTCAAGGCCATCCAGCGTGTTCTTTAACGTGTACAGGGTATGGCTCTCCAGCATACGGGTCCACGGCTTAACGTCCCATCCGATGGAAGGCGTCCTTTCCAAGCCCATCGGTGTCCCCTACTGACCGTGGGCAGGTCGGGGAATTTTGCAGAGATAAATCTCAACACTGACACAGCTGGGACTCGAACCTGGGAACTACAGATTACGAGCCTGACGCGCTACCGACTGAGCCACCCTACCCACAGACAGAGTTAAATTCCTAGTCAGTAGCGGTTCATACAAAATTTAGGATAAAAAAATCTAAAATCTCTGATCTTCGGGAAGTGAAGAATTTCATTTTGATCTCGTCCTTGTGACCTGGCCATTTAACCCATTGTGTGCAAAAAAGTGCCGCAGAGAGGTAAAACAATCTAACCAGGTTGTGGCTGACTATTGAATGATATCTCGGCCAAACGTTAACAATTATACCTCGTAAGAGCTTGAACAAAGAAGATAATGTTTGTTATGTTAACTTGCACCGGGTATGACTCTCCCGTACATTGCGCCACGGCTTAACATCCCATCTGAGGGAACTCATCAGTGTCCCCTATTGACTGTGGGCAGGGTGGCGAATTTTTCGGAGATAAATCTCAGTGCTGACCTAGCTGGGGATGTAGTCATGTGACGAGAGCGTGTGTTATCAGGTGATAATTAAATTAAAGGAAAGGGATTTATTTCCTGTGTGAGCAAGAAATCAGAGGTAAAGAAAAGTGCAAGAACGAAAGGGGGAAATGGGGAAGAAGGGGGAGTCAGTAACAGCCAAAGAAGGTCTAAGGAGAAGCCCAGCTGCGCAAGTGGCGCCGCTCTGCGGAATTTTGTCGAAGTTGAACGTGACAAATTTCTGTGCAGCCACAAAAACAACTGTAAGGTGCGATCTGCGCATGTGCAGTGCAATCGTTTTAGCACGCTACAACTATGGTTTGTCTTACTCTTCAAATATTTAATGAATATTTAATGGGATTTTATTAGTGTTTCAGCCTGTCTAACGATCATGGCTATTTGCCTACAGAGGTAAATAATAAAAAATAAATAAATACCCCCTCTAGCAGCTGCTTGCCACAGAGTTCTGACAGGAGCCTGTCAGTATATATGCCACAGTAGGAGATCTGAGAGGATGGCAGGACCTCAGGAGAAAAACGACACACACATCCATGCCTAATCCGGGGCTCGAACCCGGTCCTTTAGATCAGTAGCCAAGCGTGCTAACCACTCGGCCACGCATGGGCTACTACAGAGGTAGCTTAGCGTAAAATTATTAAATGAGACTTTATCCCATTCAGGAGTGCATTTTACGATAACTGGAAAAACCGCTGTATGTTTATTTTAATTTTGCAGAATTTTTAAAATTAATATGTAAATTAATACACTTAATCATCCTACGAATATATAAGTTAATGTGTGTTGCAGGTTGTGTTCACTGGAGTATAGCGATGTATATAGGTTTCTGCATTTTGCTCTAAGATTATAATTCTTTTTATTTTGGTTGATACAGAAAGTTCCTGCTGCCATCTGTTTCACATTTATACAAGTGAAAAACTCTATATGATATTTATTGAAAATATGTAGAGTTGAATAAAATATCATTATATAGAACATGTTATCGTACATTGACACATAAGTCTCAATTTATTATAATATATTGAATATTTTAGAGTGTTCAAAATGTTAAAATATTTTCGTTGAGCGGAGCTACTACCTGTTTTACAAAATTGGATTTTATTTAGGAAAATAAATTTGATTACTCCTTGATATTTTCTCTCTAAACGAACAGAAAATTATGACGGTAACTCATGAAGGAGAAATTTTGGAAATGAACATTTATCAGAGTCAGAGTGTATGTAAAATTAGTCACGTCCTCTCCTGAGCTAGGTGGCTTCACTGCAATACACGAATTTGCCATGTTTAGAGGGCGCTGCAATCGAAAAATTTACATTACATCTATGGAAGCTGGCTCTCTTCTCACTTTGACACACTCCTTGTAAGAGCACTCGTCTCCTCTCCTGAACTAGGTGGCTTCAATGCAATACACGAATTTGCCATGTTTAGAGGGCGCTGCAATCGAAAAATTTACATTACGCTTATGGAAGGTGGCTCTCTTCTCCCTTAGACACTCCTTGTAAAAGCGCTCGTCTCCTCTACTGAGCTAGGTGGCTTCACTGCAATACACGAATTTGCCATGTTTAGAGGGCGCTGCAATCGAAAAGTTTACATTACACCTATGGAAGCTGGCTCTCTTCTCCCTTAGACACACTCCTTGTAAGAGCGCTCGTCTCCTCTCCTGAGCTAGGTGGCTTCACTGCAATACACGAATTTGCCATATTTAGAGGGCGCTGCAATCGAAAAGTTTACATTACACCTATGGAAGCTGGCTCTCTTCTCACTTTGACACACTCCTTGTAAGAGCACTCGTCTCCTCTCCTGAGCTAGGTGGCTTCCCTGCAATACACGAATTTGCCATGTTTAGAGGGCGCTGCAATCGAAAAGTTTACATTACGCCTATGGAAGCTGGCTCTCTTCTCCTTTAGACACTCGTTGCAAGAGCGCTCGTCTCCTCTCCTGAGCTAGGTGGCTTCCCTGCAATATACGAATTTGCCATGTTTAGAGGGCGCTGCAATCGAAAAGTTTACATTACGCCTATGGAAGCTGGCTCTCTTCTCCTTTAGACACTCGTTGCAAGAGCGCTCGTCTCCTCTCCTGAGCTAGGTGGCTCTACTGCAATACACGAATTTGCCATGTTAGAGGGCGCTGCAATCGAAAAGTTTACATTACGCCTATGGAAGCTGGCTCTCTTCTCCTTTAGACACTCCTTGCAAGAGCGCTCGTCTACTCTCCTGAGCTAGGTGGCTTCACAGCAATACACGAATTTGCCATGTTTAGAGGGTGCTGCAATGGAAAAGTTTACATTACGCCTATGGAAGCTGGCTCTCTTCTCCCTTAGACACTCCTTGTAAGAGCGCTCGTCTCCTCTCCTGAGCTAGGTGGGTTCAATGCAATACACGAATTTGCCATGTTTAGAGGGCGCTGCAATCGAACAGTTTACATTACACCTATGGAAGCTGGCTCTCTTCTCACTTTGACACACTCCTTGTAAGAGCACTCGTCTCCTCTCCTGCACTAGGTGGCTTCACTGCAATACACGAATTTGCCATGTTTAGAGGGCGCTGCAATCGAAAAGTTTACATTACGCCTATGGAAGCTGGCTCTCTTCTCCTTTAGACACTCGTTGCAAGAGCGCTCGTCGCAAGAGCGCTCGTCTCCTCTCCTGAGCTCGGTGGCTTTACTGCAATACACGAATTTGCCATCTAAGAGGGCGCTGCAATCGAAAAGTTTACATTACGCCTATGGAAGCTGGCTGTCTTCTCCTTTAGACACTCCTTGCAAGAGCGCTTGTCTCCTCTCCTGAGCTAGGTGGCTTCACCGCAATACACGAATTTGCCATGTTTAGAGGGCGCTGCAGTCGAAAAGTTTACGTTACGCCTATGGAAGCTGGCTCTCTTCTCCCTTAGACACTCCTTGTAAGAGCGCTCGTCTCCTCTCCTGAGCTAGGTGGCTTAACTGCAATACACGAATTTGCCATGTTTAGAGAGCGCTGCAATCGAAAAGTTTACATTACGCCTATGGAAGCTGGCTCTCTTCTCCTTTAGACACTCCTTGTAAGAGCGCTCGTCTCCTCTCCTGAGCTAGGTGGGTTCAATGCAATACACGAATTTGCCATGTTTAGAGGGCGCTGCAATCGAAAAGTTTACATTACACCTATGGAAGCTGGCTCTCTTCTCACTTTGACACACTCCTTGTAAGAGCACTCGTCTCCTCTCCTGAACTAGGTGGCTTCACTGCAATACACGAATTTGCCATGTTTAGAGGGCGCTGCAATCGAAAAGTTTACATTACGCCTATGGAAGCTGTCTCTCTTCTCCTTTAGACACTCGTTGCAAGAGCGCTCATCTCCTCTCCTGAGCTAGGTGGCTTTACTGCAATACACGAATTTGCCATGTTAGAGGGAGCTGCAATCGAAAAGTTTACATTACGCCTATGGAAGCTGGCTCTCTTCTCCTTTAGACACTCCTTGCAAGAGCGCTCGTCTCCTCTCCTGAGCTAGGTGGCTTCACTGCAATACACGAATTTGCCATGTTTAGAGGGCGCTACAATCGAAAAGTTTACATTACGCTTATGGAAGCTGGCTCTCTTCTCCCTTAGACACTCCTTGTAAGAGCGCTCGTCTCCTCTCCTGAGCTAGGTGGCTTCACTGCAATACACGAATTTGCCATGTTTAGAGGGCGCTGCAATCGAAAAATTTACATTACACTTATGGAAGCTGGCTCTCTTCTCCCTTAGACACTCCTTGCAAGAGCGCTCGTCTCCTCTACTGAGCTAGGTGGCTTTACTGCAATACACGAATTTGACATGTCTAGAGGGCGCTACAATCGAAAAGTTTACATTACACCTATGGAAGCTGGCTCTCTTCTCCCTTAGACACACTCCTTGTAAGAGCGCTCGTCTCCTCTGCTGAGCTAGGTGGCTTCACTGCAATACACGAATTTGCCATGTTTAGAGGGCGCTGCAATCGAAAAGTTTACATTACGCCTATGGAAGCTGGCTCTCTTCTCCTTTAGACACTCGTTGCAAGAGCGCTCGTCTCCTCTCCTGAGCTAGGTGGCTTTACTGCAATACACGAATTTGCCATGTTAGAGGGCGCTGCAATCGAAAAGTTTACATTACACCTATGGAAGCTGGATCTCTTCTCCTTTAGACACTCCTTGTAAGAGCGCTCGTCTCCTCTCCTGAGCTAGGTGGCTTCACTGCAATACACGAATTTGCCATGTTTAGAGGGCGCTGCAATCGAAAAATTTACATTACACTTATGGAAGCTGGCTCTCTTCTCCCTTAGACACTCCTTGCAAGAGCGCTCGTCTCCTCTACTGAGCTAGGTGGCTTTACTGCAATACACGAATTTGACATGTCTAGAGGGCGCTACAATCGAAAAGTTTACATTACACCTATGGAAGCTGGCTCTCTTCTCCCTTAGACACACTCCTTGTAAGAGCGCTCGTCTCCTCTGCTGAGCTAGGTGGCTTCACTGCAATACACGAATTTGCCATGTTTAGAGGGCGCTGCAATCGAAAAGTTTACATTACGCCTATGGAAGCTGGCTCTCTTCTCCTTTAGACACTCATTGCAAGAGCGCTCGTCTCCTCTCCTGAGCTAGGTGGCTTTACTGCAATACACGAATTTGCCATGTTAGAGGGCGCTGCAATCGAAAAGTTTACATTACACCTATGGAAGCTGGATCTCTTCTCCTTTAGACACTCCTTGCAAGAGCGCTCGTCTCCTCTCCTGAGCTAGGTGGCTTCACTGCAATACACGAATATGCCATGTTTCGAGGGCGGTGCAATCGAAAAGTTTACATTACGCCTATGGAAGCTGGCTCTCTTCTCCTTTAGACACTCGTTGCAAGAGCGCTCGTCTCCTCTCCTGAGCTAGGTGGCTTTACTGCAATACACGAATTTGCCATGTTAGAGGGCGCTGCAATCGAAAAGTTTACATTACGCCTATGGAAGCTGGCTCTCTTCTCCTTTAGACACTCCTTGCAAGAGCGCTCGTCTCCTCTCCTGAGCTAGGTGGCTTCACTGCAATACACGAATTTGCCATGTTTAGAAGGCGCTGCAATCGAAAAGTTTACATTACACCTATGGCAGCTGGCTCTCTTCTCCCTTAGACACACTCCTTGTAAGAGCGCTCGTCTCCTCTCCTGAGCTAGGTGGCTTCACTGCAATACACGAATTTGCCATGTTTAGAGGGCGCTGCAATCGAAAAGTTTACATTACACCTATGGAAGCTGGCTCTCTTCTCCCTTAGACACACTCCTTGTAAGAGCGCTCGTCTCCTCTCCTGAGCTAGGTGGCTTCACTGCAATACACGAATTTGCCATGTTTAGAGGGCGCTGCAATCGAAAAGTTTACATTACACCTATGGAAGCTGGCTCTCTTCTCACTTTGACACACTCCTTGTAAGAGCACTCGTCTCCTCTCCTGAGCTAGGTGGCTTCACTGCAATGCACGAATTTGCCATGTTTAGAGGTCGCTGCAATCGAAAAGTTTACATTACGCCTATGGAATCTAACTCTCTTCTCCCTTAGACACTCCTTGTAAGAGCGCTCGTCTCCTCTCCTGAGCTAGGTGGCTTCACTGCAATACACGAATTTGCCATGTTTAGAGGGCGCTGCAATCGAAAAGTTTACATTACGCCTATGGAATCTAACTCTCTTCTCCCTTAGACACTCCTTGTAAGAGCGCTCGTCTCCTCTCCTGAGCTAGGTGGCTTCACTGCAATACACGAATTGGCCATGTTTAGAGGGCGCTGCAATCGAAAAGTTTACATTACACCTATGGAAGCTGGCTCTCTTCTCCCTTAGACACTCCTTGTAAGAGCGCTCGTCTCCTCTCCTGAGCTAGGTGGCTTTACTGCAATACACGAATTTGCCATGTTAGAGGTCGCTGCAATCGAAAAGTTTACATTACGCCTATGGAATCTAACTCTCTTCTCCCTTAGGCACTCCTTGTAAGAGCGCTCGTCTCCTCTCCTGGGCTAGGTGGCTTCACTGCAATACACGAATTTGCCATGTTTAGAGGGCGGTGCAATCGAAAAGTTTACATTACACCTATGGAAGCTGGCTCTCTTCTCCCTTAGACACTCCTTGTAAGAGCGCTCGTCTCCTCTCCTGAGCTAGGTGGGTTCAATGCAATACACGAATTTGCCATGTTTAGAGGGCGCTGCAATCGAAAAATTTATATTACGCTTATGGAAGGTGGCTCTCTTCTCCCTTAGACACTCCTTGTAAAAGCGCTCGTCTCCTCTCCTGAGCTAGGTGGCTTTACTGCAATACACGAATTTGCCATGTTTAGAGGGCGCTGCAATGGAAAAGTTTACATTACGACTATGGAAGCTGGCTCTCTTCTCCTTTAGACACTCCTTGTAAGAGCGCACGATTGGATTGGATTGTTTTACCTCTTAGCAGAACTTTTTTACACACCATGGGCTAAATGGCCAGGTCACATGGATCCCGAAGGCTCAGAGAAGGTTGGGGGAGGGGACCCACTGGAACAGCTGTTGGAGACAGATGGTAGCCTCCCGTCAAGGCCATCCAGCATGTTCTTTAACGTGCACAGGGTATGGCTCTCCAGCACACGGGTCCACGGCTTAATGTCCCATCCGACAGACAGCGGCCTTTCCAAGCCCATCGGTGTCCCCTACTGACCGTGGGCAGGGCGGGAAATTTTGCGGAGAGAAATCTCAACGCTGACCCAGCTGGGACTCGAACCTGGGAACTACAGATTACGAACCTGGCGCGCTACCGACTGAGCCACCCCCGCCCCTAAGAGCGCTCGTCTGGACCTGGTGTGCCAAAGGTCACATCCTAAGGTCAATTGATGTGATGTGCCTCGCCCAGGAAAGTTGAGCCAAAGGGTGGTATCGACCGATGGTTATGCTAACATGGGTGAATTGCATACATTCAAATGCAAAGTTCATATAGGTTAATACACTCTAAGATTAAATATCTACATTCTTATATCTTGATTTTCGGTTCTATATAATATTGCATTAAAATCTTCTTTAAGTTGGTATTCAGTTATGTCATTTAGGTTACACATGACATTTACATGATATATATTTCTTAAATTAAACAACACTGCTTTAAGGAATATTAAATGCAATATTTTACATCAAATTTCTAGTTTATGGAAGCTTTTCAGAAAATGTTCATTATATATATGTCAATACTAGTTTTAAGATTCTAATTATTGATTTTATTAAATATTGGAAATATATTGACACTAGTATTGAATAGTTAAATTTTAGTAATAGTTATCTAGTTAGGAAAAACATATTTAAGGATTATTTATTTCATTTTATTTTAGTATTTACCTTAATGGTAATAAGTCTTTCATTAAATAGTATAAATGTTATAAGTGTTCACACTAACCACTCAGCCATACAACGGCTTGGCGATAAAATAGCGTATTAAACAGGGGGCTTTTGTTTCTAAGGCTACGATTTTTATTTCCAAAGTGGTAATTCTTTGTCTCTCTGAGAGCAAAATGTTTCTGTAACTTATTACTACTTCTTTATTTCATTAAATCGCGCACGAAGTTGAATAAAAATTCAATGCTACCTATGGTTAGGTTGAAAGGGACCAATGCCTCCTTTGTCGTTCAGAATGGTGGCAAGGGAATTGATGGGGGGGGGGGGGGGGGGGGGAATTATTAACCTTAGAACTTTTCCTGCATTGTTCGATAAATTTGTTAGTGCCAAACTAATTTCATGTTAAAGAATATCATCGATGGATGTTCAGGATGGTTTTACCTCTAAACGGCAATATTTTTTGTTGCAAGAATCCCAAAGGCTCAGAGATGATTGGGGGAGGGAATCCACTGGACAGATTTTAGAAGAGAAATGGTAGCCGCAAGTCAAGGACGTCTAACGTGTTCTTTAACGTTGGTTATTTTATCTCTGCGCAATGATTTTTCTGCACACCATGAGCACTAAATGACCTGGTCTCAGCACCCAGAGAGCTCAGAGAAAGTTGGGAGAGGAGACCCACTGGAACAACTGTTTTGAGACAGATTGGAGCCTCCCGTCAAAGCCATCTAGCGTGTTCGAATCTATGAACTGCTCATTTGCAGCCTGGTTGGAGTCAGTATAGCTTTTATTGCTTTTGTATAAAGGGTATCCTTTTTGGATACATTCTGGATTACCGAAATCTTATGAATGTACTGTGAATTAAAGCTAATAACTTTTTTTATGAAATTATAATCACTATAAAAAAAACGGTAATCTGTAACACAATTAAATTTCGAGATATTCAGAATTATGATGGTTTGATTACATGTATTAATTATTTGCCTTATATCGTATTTCAACATTAAGATTTATTACAAATTTCCGTTTCAGATATTTATAATCATTGATGAATTTTATTCTTACAGCAATCCTAACAGAACAACAATGGCAACAGAATTTGGTTTAGTAAACATTTCCTTAGAAATTAAATTCCCGATCGGTAATGAAAAAATTTCTTTGTTACAACCCAAAATAGAACACCCTCCAAAAAGGCATTACTATTAAATTTATTTCATTTTGACGTGCACAGGATACGTTCTCTCCCACACGGGGCCACGGGTTATTCTCGCAACCCACGGACGCCGGGTTTTACAAGCTCCTCAGTGTTTTCTACTGATCGAGGGTTTGGGTTGGGTTGTTTTACCTCTGCGCGGCACTTTTTTTGCACACCATGGGCTAAATGGCCAGGTCACATGGAATCCGAAGGCTCAGAAGAGGTTGGGGGAGGGGACCCACTGGAACAGCTGTTGGGAGACAGATCCAGCGTGTTCTTTAACGTTGGACTGTTTTACCTCTGAACGGCACTTTTTTGCACAAAATGGGCTAAATGGCCAGGTCACATGGACTCCGAAGGCTCAGAGAAGGTTGGGGGAGGGGACCCACTGGAACAGCTGTTGGGAGACAGATCCATCGTGTTCTTTAACGTTGGACTGTTTTACCTCTGAACGAAACTTTTTTGCACAAAATGGGCTAAATGGCCAGGTCACATGGCCCCCGAAGGCTCAGAGAAGGTTGGGGGAGGGGACCCACTGGAACAGCTGTTGGGAGACAGATCCAGCGTGTTCTTTAACGTTGGACTGTTTTACCTCTGAACGACACTTTTTTGCACAAAATGGGTTAAATGGTCAGGTCACATGGCCCCCGAAGGCTCAGAGAAGGTTGGGGGAGGGGACCCACTGGAACAGCTGTTGGGAGACAGATCCAGCGTGTTCTTTAACGTTGGACTGTTTTACCTCTGAACGACACTTTTTTGCACAAAATGGGCTAAATGGCCAGGTCACATGAACCCCGAAGGCTCAGAGAAGGTTGGGGGAGGGGACCCACTGGAACAGCTGTTGGGAGACAGATCCAGCGTGTTCTTTAACGTTGGACTGTTTTACCTCTGAACGGCACTTTTTTTGCACAAAATGGGCTAAATGGCCAGGTCACATGGACCCCGAACGCTCAGAGAAGGTTGGGGGAGGTGACCCACTGGAACAGCTGTTGGGAGACAGATAGTAGCCTACCGTCAAGGCCATCCAGCGTGTTCTTTAACGTGCAGGGTATGGCTCTCCCGCACACGGGGCCATGGCTTAACGTCTCATCCGACGGACTGCGGCCTTTCCAAGCCCATTGGTGTCCCCTACTGACCGTGGGCAGGGTGAGGAGTTTTGCGGAGATAAATCTCAACGCTGACCCAGCTGGGACTCGAACCTGGGAACTACAGATTACGAGCCTGGCGCGCTACCGACTAAGCCACCACCACCGCCCCACTGATCGAGGGCAAGGCGAGGAGTTTTGCGGAGATAAATCCCAAAGCTGACCCAGCTGAGACTTTAACCAAAGACACCTTCATGCCACAGGCCTGGACACTGCAGTAACAGAAGAACTAATTTTCAAAAATATAGCAGTTCAAATTTCATCTGCCTCCTAAAAACCCAACTGTTACCTAGCCCTACCCGACTAGTTACTTATTTTTTAAAATTTTGAAATTATTTTTATAATATTTTCAAATATTTTATGAAAATTGTGACCAATAAATTTTTTTAACCGGTTTTAAATTAAATAGCTTTAACTTAAATTTTCAATAACGTAGATTACTTAAAAATTTCCGCATAATTAATATTCTCTCCTTTTTTTCCTCCTTTTGTTTAACACTCTTCATGCCTGTTGTGTCAAAGTGGTTTTGCTCGAACCTGGGAACTGCTGATTACGAGCCTGGCGCGCTACCGACAGGCACCCAGAGCAAATGACTGATAATCAATAAAGAAAATGCCAATGACTCACCTGGCGCGATATGTGATTCTTTTCCTACATAACTTGTTACGATCGATAGAAGACTAACAATTACAATATAGAAGGGATGGATTTAGGGGGGAAAGCTCCATAATTCCCCTCTTTAGAGAATCCTAGTAAGCGTAATGGAAAACACAAATTATTATACGTGTGCAAATTTCAAGCAATTTTGTGAATATTTTAAAAAATCCGCTAAAACGAAAGGATTGGATTGTTTTACCTCTGAGCGGCACTTTTTTGCACACCTTGGGCTAAATGGCCAGGTCACATGGACCCCGAGGGCTCAGAGAAGGTTGGAGGAGGAGACCCACTGGAAAAGCTGTTGGGAGACAGATGATAGCCTCCCGTCAAGGCCATCGGCGTGTTCTTTATCGTGCACAGGGTATGGGTTCTCCCGCACACGAGGCCACGGCTTAACGTTCCATCCGACGGACGGCGGCCTTTCCAATCCCATCGGTGTCCCCTACTGACCGTGGGCAGGGCGGGGAATTTTGCGGAGAAAAATCTCAACGCTGACCCAGCTGGGACTCGAACCTGGGAACTACAGATTACGAGACTGGCGCGCACCGACTGAGCCACCCCCGCCCCAAAACGAAAGGAAAATGTTACACTGTAATGGAAATCCAGTTACTTTCACCTCCCTTAATTTTTTGGTCCCCGTGCCCATTATTTTTTCTGGATTCTGTCCTGGCTCTGACAGTGCCACTAACAAATTCATTGTCTTGTCTTGTCTGGGTAATGGGATCTTTAATCATGGTAATGGTAATGGAATCTTTAGCCATAGGAGGTAATGAGATCTTTAGCTACATGACTAGTTCTCCGACTCCCGACATAGATAGAGGTAGATCAATCGGAACCGCGTCAGGCTCGTAAATCTGCAGTCATCTTTCCGCAGAGATTTATATTTCCGCAAAACTCCCCGCCCATGGTGAGTAGGGAACACCGATGGGCTTAGAAAGGCCGCCGTACGTCGGAATGGAAGCCAAGCCGTGAACCTCTCTGTGGGAGAGCCACACTCTGTACACGTTAAAGAGCACGCTGGATGACCGTGAAGGAAGACTAACATCTGTCTCCGAATAGCTGTTCCAGTGGGTCCCCTCCCCCAACATTCTCTGAGTCTTCGGGATCCTTGTGACCTGGCCATTCAGCCCATTGTGTGCAAAAAAAAAAGAGTCGATCCGAGGTATAAAAGCTCAACCGCCTAAAGACCTTGTAATAACGTCCCATCCAACAGACGACGGATATTTCAACATCATTCGGTGTTGAAGTTTTAAAATTTATTTCAACGCCATTATGTGTTGAAATGAATGAACGAATTATCGTTGTTACTCAGGTCAGCCAAAGGATCTGGGAGCTAATTTCAGTGATAGCACATTTGAGACTTGAAGTTGGGAACCACGGATCATGAGCCAGACGACCCACAGAAAGGTTGGGTTGTTTTACATCTGAGCGGCAGTTTTTTGCACACAATGGGCAAAATGGACAGGTCACATGGATCCCGAAGGCTCAGAGAAGGTTGGGGGAGGGGACCCACTGGAATAGCTGTTGGGAGACAGATGGTAGCCTCCCGTCAAGGCCATCCAGCGTGTTCTTTAACGTGCACAGGGTATGGCTCTCCAGCACACGGGTCCACGGCTTAACGTCCCATCCGATGAACGGCGTCCTTTCCAAGCCCATCGGTGTCCCCTACTGACCATGAGCAGGGTGGGGAATTTTACGGAGATAAATCTCAACGCTGACCCAGCTGGGACTCGAACCTGGGAACTACAGATTACGAGCCTGGTGCGCTACCGACTGAGCCACCCCACCCACAGACAGAGTTAAACTCCTAGTCAGTAGCGGTTCATACAAAATTTAGGATAAAAAAATCTAAAATCTCTGATCTTCGGGAAGTGAAGAATTTCATTTTGATCTCGTCCTTGTGACCTGGCCATTTAGCCCATTGTGTGCAAAAAAGTGCCGCAGAGAGGTAAAACAATCTAACCAGGTTGTGGCTGACTATTGAATGATATCTCGGCCAAACGTTAACAATTATATCTCGTAAGAGCTTCAACAAAGAAGATAATGTTTGTTGGAAGCTGACGTTTGCATCACAGAAGCATACCATAACCCGATTAGTAGGAAGGACTACAGTCTGGACATGGGGCCACGGATTAACGTCTCATTCGATGGACAATAGCTCTTCCAGGCACATCAGTTTCCCCCTTTGCATTGTGGGTAAAATTGGGATTAATCGAAGAAATATTCCAAATGCAGGTGAAATTAGGACTCGAAATTTGGAAATGCACATCTCCAGCCTGACGTCTTTTAGAGTGAGTACCTCCACGCCGTCTGCTTTTGAGTTGTCTCGAGTTGTTTTACCCCTGAGCAGCACGCTTTGCAAAGAATGGGCTATATAGACAGGTCACAAGGACCCCGAAGGCTCAGATAAGTCTGGAGGAAAGGAACCCTCACTGGAACACTGTTGAGTGACACTCCCGTTACATCCGAAAGGAATCTTAGATGGCAAATGGATATTCATTTGTCACCTAGGTAGTCGTACTATATGAATAATTACTTTATTTTTGGATTATAAAAAATGGAATATAATATATATATTAAAATATAGATTATAAAAAATATGGATTATATAAAGCATCAAAAGTTTTAAAACGTTGCACAGATTATCTGAAATCATTTTATTAAAAGAAGTATTGGTTAAAGGAATATTTAATAGAAAAGAATATGTAATGGTCACTAGAATTACTATTCTAGTGACCATTTTTGGCAAGGAAATTTTGAATTGCAATATTTTTTTACCTAGTATCAAAGACTAGGTGTGAATGGTTCAGAAGTTGTGGAATTCTTTAGAATTTCATTTATTACTGAGTGGTTAGCGCACTTGGCTGCTGATCAATTGGACCTGGGTTTGAACCCGCATATGGCATGGATATTTCTGTGGTTTTCCTGCTGAGGTTTTGCCATCCTGACAGACCTTCTATGTACTATGGCGTATTAAACTGACAGACACCTATGAGACCTATGTGGCAAGCAGCTGCTTGAGGGGATATTTTTATTTTTATTAATGTAAGTTTTTGTCATCTTTTGATTTTTTGATATTTCATTCTACTTCATTATTCAACAATTTTTTGGCATATGTTTTCATAACTTACGTTAACCCACATTTATAATTTCTAAAGCATTTTAGAAATTATGATATATAAATTAATATAAAATATTAGCATATTTATAATTATATATAAATAATTATTTTACATATATATTTGCACCCACAAACGAGATTGAGTTAGATATGTGTGATTGAAAGTATTATATTTTGCGTTATTTGCATAACATATAATATCACGTGGATCACTTTATTTCATAAAATTTTGCACGTATTCCATCAGTCATATCAGTGTATTTTCTGCTTTTAACGCAATTTTGTAGTCATTCGAGGTGATTATCGGATGTTGCATCTTTCATTCCTTTACATTTTGAAGATATTCAGTTTTCCGTTCCTTTGTACAGTCGCTCAAAAAAGTAACCGAACACTGTGGTTGATTACTACCATACTGTTCTGATACTTTTTTGAGCGACTGTAGGTGGTCATATTAATTTGATACTAGATCGTGTGGGCTCACTCACGGAAATATTGAGCGTGTGCAGTTACCGTTCACAGCAAACTGGAGCGTGTGCAGTAACTGCACACGCTCCAGTTTGCTGTGAACGGTAACTGGAGCGTGTACAGCAACTGTACACGCTCCAGATATTTTTTCTGAATTCTATAATCACGTGACACGAAGGTTGCCAGGTCACTAATTTCTAAAAAAATCGTTGGCAGATATTTTTTTGAATTCTGTAATCAACCATAGTGTTGGGATACTTTTTTGAGCGACTGTACTTTGTGTGATTTTACATTTATTCTGTCATCCATTTCTCTGTACTTCACGAAATTGCGTTCACTCTGCCAATTTATTTTAGTGTTCTTTAAGCAATTCGGACAGACACTCCGATTTACCAAGTGAGATTTTTGCAGTGATTAAGGGATACATTCTAGAATATTTGGAAGATATTCTAGCTTTGATTTTAGAGTACAGTCGCTCAAAAAGATATCCGAACACTGTGGTTGATTACAGAATTCAGAAACGATATCTGGCAAAGATTATTTTAGAAATGAGTGATCTGGCAAAATTCGTATCACGTGACACGAAGGTTGCCAGATCATTAATTTCTTAAAAAAAAGTTGTTATTTTTCCTGAATTCGTAATCAACCATAGTGTTCGGATATTTTGTTGAGCGACTGTACACGAAGGTTGCCCGATCACTAATTTCCAAAAAAAAAAGTTGATATTTTTTCTCAGTTCTGTAACAACCATAGTGTTCGGATACTTTTTTGATCGACTGTACACGAAGGTTGTCATATCACTAATTTCTAAAAAAATCGTTGCCAGATATTTTTTTCTGAATTCTGTAATCAACCATAGTGTTCGGGTATTTTGTTGATCGACTGTACACGAAGGTTGTCAGATCACTAATTTCTAAAAAAATCTTTGCCAGATATTTTTTTCTGAATTTTGTAATCAACCATAGTGTTCGGATACTTTTTCAGCGACTGTACACGAAGGTTGCCAGATCACAGTAATAGAAAAATCACAGTAGTAGATCACAGTAGTAGAAAACAGTGGCAATTTATTGATAGCATTTAAAATAATAAAATGAATAATAAAGTTATATTGCCCAATGATAGTAATTTTAAAAAAATTGGTGGGAAAATTTAACGAATACTTCATAAATGTAAATAGTTCAAATTTATGTTCTAGTAACTCAGATTATAAATATCCTACTGAATTAATTCAACAAAACTCAATGTTTATGATAGAGAGAACAGAAGAAGAAATTTGTCGTATTATTGGTAGTCTTAAAAATAATAAATCAGCAGGATATGATGGTATAAATTTAAAAATAATTAAAAGAATAGTAAAATATCATTCTAAATTTTTAGTTGAGTTAATAAATAACAGTTTTGAAACAGGTATTTTCTTCTCAGACTTAAAAATTGTTATTGTAAAACCTATTTACTGGAGACTAAAATTTATATTAAACTGGAGACAAAAATTGTTTTAATAATTATAGACCAATTTCCATTCTTCGCACCTTTTAAAAGTTATTGAAACCATCATGAAAAATAAGACTTAATAATTATTTAGAATAGTTTTCCTTTTACAGAAATTTCAGCTATGTTTTAGGATAGGTTATGTTTTAGAGTTTACTACCAGTATTTATCAAGGGATAAATAATTCCAAAAAAACACTAGCCCTATTTCTTCGACATATTTAAAGCTTTTGGTACAGTTAGACATGATATTTCATTGAAGAAATTAAATTTTTTAGGAATTAGGGGAAATTTATGGAGATTTTTTAAATTTTATTTATCTGAACGCTATGAAATGGTTTCTATTACCAACGTTGAAATTGCTAAAATGCTGATTAATAAAGGAGTTCCACAAGGATTTATTTTAGGACCTATTTCATTTTTAATTTATATAAACGATTTTTTTATCAAAAGTTAAAAAGAAAATCAGTTTCATGTGCTGATGTTACAGTGCTTTGTTTGCAGAAAAGGAAATCAACATCATTTATTTATTGATATTTATAATGATTTAAATATTATTGCAACTTGGTTTAACAAAAATGGATTAAAAATTAACTCTGATAAAACATGCTTGAAGTATATTTCACTCACCCCGACAACATTTCTTAATAAATTACAATTTCATAGTATGCATTGTGCCAACAAAATTTCTTGTGAATGCCCTGATATCAAACAAATTAATTCAGTTCATTTATAGTTTGGTTATTTATTTCGAATTCACACTCGATTACCAAATATCCAAATAGAATTGAAAATATATAAAAATACTTTTATTCACACTTTGTGTTTTTGAATACGTGTGATATCAGTTATATATTCTATTACATGGCATGGAAAAATAATTCTGCTAAACTATTCGTGATGAGACTCCAATATTTGTGTAAAAACATATGAAAAAAAAGGGATAAAAATAATATTCTCAATTGTTATTTTTGGGTTAATAAGTTTGTTAGCTTTTCATAGCTAACTGAAACTACCAGTATAAAATTGAGATATATGGAAACAAGATTTATTATTTTCGTTTTATCGGTATCTCACAAATCATATTAATGGTGTTCGAGAAAGTTCTCTGCGGAAGCGGAGATTGAAATAAAATTGTAAAAGATGTGACTGTTCAATTAATTTGCTATTCATAATCTAGTAAAAATGCAACTATTCGGGCAAGTATTTCACAGTTCTTTGTATGCACTTATTATTCCCTCTTTCTATCATTCCATGCACCTGAGTTCAAAAAGTCATCGGTACCATGCTTCGAAATTTTTTATAATGTTGCGAAAAACGATAACATACGAACTGTTTACTCTGACGGTGAAGTTGCCATTCAACGTAAACCAATGTTCTCATGATCAGTTAAAAATACATTTCGATTTACAGATATTTTTTTCTGAATTTCGATAAACATAATGTATATATGGTGTTTCGATAAACATAAATAAACATGTGTACAATTTGATTTGGCGATCTGGCCACCAGAATGGTTTAAAAAGTTAGCCTATTATAATAGTAAATAAGATAAAAATATCTGAAATAAAATTTATCATAAATATACGTGTTAACAATAAAGTTGTTTGCAACATGAAATTTATAACGTTTATTTTTTACATTATGTTTATGGACTGAATACAAAACTCTAATTCTTTCTCTATTAGGAATGTTTGCTGCTAAATATTAAAAATAATAAACCTTTATAAAACAATCATAAATAACTGTTATGTTAATTTTCGTACGCTTTCTATTTTAAGCTACCGCAAATTTTTTTATATTAATATTGTTACCTCGTGGTATATTAATTTTTTATTTTCTGCTTCTCTAATTCATAAAAGACACAACGATGAGTGCCGTGTATAAAAGTACCCTATGTACCACGTGACTGCAGCTCTCCCTCCTCTCTTCCATGCGCTCTTTAATAATATTAATCCACCTCTTCACTCTTGCCTCTACAGGTGGGGCGGGTGGCTTAGTCGGTAGCGCGCCAGGCTCGTAATCTGTAGTTCCCAGGTTCGAGTCCCAGCTGGGTCAGCGTTGGGATTTATCTCCGCAAAATTTCCCGCCCTGACCACGGTCAGTAGGGGACATCGATGGGCTTGGAAAGGCCACCGTCCGTCGGATGCGACGTTAAGCCGTGGCTCCGTGTGCGGGAGAGCCATACCCTGTGCACGTTAAAGAACACGCTGGATGGCCTTGACGGGAGACTACCATCTGTCTCCCAACAGCTATTCCAGTGGGTCCCCTCCCCAAACCTTCTCTGAGCCTTCGGGGTCCATGTGACCTGGCCATTTAGCCCATGGTGTGCAAAAAAGTGACGCTCAGAGGTAAAACAACAACCCAACCCCCTACAGGTGGCTCACGAAGCATCTTCATAACGGTCTCAAAAATTTGACAGTTACATATTGGGGTGATCCTTTATAGCGTAAACCACGGTTTCTCAACATGGGGTATGCGGTAAAATTTTATGGCTTACTTCATCAGAGCTAAAAAGTCGCTAGATCTACTAACCAAGTAGCTAAGTTGCCATTATTATATTATAACTATAGTTTTATCTATCAGTATAAGGGATACGCAAGTTACATACACATATCCAGGGGGTAAGTGAAGCATAAAAACTTGAGAACTACTGGCTTAAAGGAATAATTTCTTGCTCTCTCAAAGAGCGGAAAACTAAATCTTGTAGAGAACACATTGGGTATTCTGTCGCTGTATGGGGTGGGGGTGGCTGAGTCGGTAGCGCGCCAGTCTCGTAATCTGTAGTTCCCAGTTTCGAGTCCCAGCTGGGTCAGCGTTGAGATTTATCTCCGCAAAATTCCCCGCCCTCCCACGGTCAGTAGGGGACACCGATGGGCTTGGAAAGGCCACCGTCCGTCGGATGGGACGTTAAGCCGTGGCCCCGTGTGCGGGAGAGCCATACCCTGTGCACGTTAAAGAACACGCTGGATGGCCTTGACGGGAGACTACCATATGTCTCCCAACAGCTGTTCCAGTGGGTCCCCTCCCCCAACCTTCTCTGAGCCTTCGGGATCCATGTGACCTGGCCATTTAGCCCATGGTGTGCAAAAAAGTCCGCTCAGAGGTAAAACAACCCAACCCAACTCTGAATTACATGGTTTTGAATTATGAAAAATTCTCTTTAGAGATATGACACATGAAGATTAATATCAGCAAGCACGGATGGCATCCCTTCCTCCTTGTTCTTTTTTCATACCATTCAAAAACTATGATTCAAAAATGTCTATCTCAGTTAGCAGGGCGTCAGGCTCTTAATCTGTAGTTCCCAGATTCGAGTCCCAGCTGGGCCAGGATTGAGATTTATCTCAGAAAATCCCCATTCTGACCATGGTCAATAGCGACACTGAGGCGATGGAAAAGCTTTCGTCCGTCAGATGAGTCATTACGCCGGGAATCTGTGTGTGAGAATCATACCTTGTGTACGTTAACGTACAGTCGCTCAAAAAAGTATCCGAACACTATGGTTGACTACAGAATTCAGAAAAAATATCTGGCAACAATTTTTTTAGAAATTAATGATCTGGCAACCTTCGTGTCACGTGAATATTAATCGCTACCAACCTGTATTATAGGGGGGCATAATTATCATGATAGATGTTGGGGGTTGAAAAATCGAGAAAAGAGTCAGAGTTGGGTTGTTGGGTTGTTTTACCTCTAAACGGCAATTTTTTGCACACCATGGGCTAAATGGCCAGGTCACAAGGACCCCGAAGGCTCAGAGAAGGTTGGGGGAGGGGACCCATTGGAACAGCTGTTGGGAGACAGATGGTAGCCTCCCGTCAAGGCCATCCAGCGTGTTCTTTAACCTGCACAGGGTATGGCTCTCCCGCACACGGGGCCACGGCTTAACGTCCCATCCGACGGACGGCGGCATTTCCAAGCCCATCGGTGTCCCCTACTGACCGTGGGCAGGGCGGGGAATTTTGCGGAGATAAATTTCAACGCTGACCCAGCTGGGAATCGAACCTTGGAACTACAGATTACGAGCATGGCTCGCTTCCGACTGAGCCACCCCCGCCCCTCACAGTGTAAAAAAAGGGCTTTTTACACGTAAGACAACCCAACGTAATGGAACAAGTTGGATGTCGTTGTTAGGAGGCTGCCATCTGTCTCCTAACAGTTGCCCAGTGGGTCCACTTTCCCCAAATTCTCAGAGCTCTTGGTGTAATTTTTACAAACAGAATTACTAGTTGGCAGAGGTGGACTACTGATCATCTCTGCTTGCAGCGCCACCTTTAGTACTTGCTCCCTAATTCTCATTTTCCCACAACCTTTCTTAGTGCGTGGATATCTTTGGTTTGCATTTCAATGTCTCTGTATTATTCTCTTTTATTGCATTTTGTAATAGGAATGAAGGAGTAAAATTTATTTATTAAAATTATACAAGAATGTTATAGAAAAGTCTAAAGTTAATATATGAATATTTAACAAATTAACAACCTGTAGAATTTTAAGAAATGGATTTATATTAATTTAATCTGAACTACATGATTAGGATTCTTAAATAGTTTAACTTTTCTTTTAAAACGGTGATTCATTAAACAAAATTAGCTTGTTACTCGATTTGGTTGATAACATCAGTTTTGTGCCACAAAGGGCTTTTATGGAAGACGTCTATCCGTGATTTTCACCAAGTCACTTAGCACACTGTATGTAAAAAAAGTGTTGTTAAGAAGTGAATCTACTCGATCCACCTTAATACTCAGACTTGGAAAGACTTTGAGCTAATAGGTTGGGTAGTTTTACCTCTGACTGGCACTTTTTTGCACACCATGGACTAAATGGCCAGGTCACAAGAACCCCGAAGACTAAGAGAAGGTTGGGAGAGGGGACCCACTGGAACAGCTGTTGGGAGACAGATGGTAACCTCCCGTCAAGGCCATCCAGCGGGTTCTTTAACGTGCACAGGGTATGACTCTCCCGCACTCGAGGCCAGGGTTTAACGTCCCATCCGACGGACGGCGGCCTTTCCAATCCCATCGGTGTCCCCTACTGACCGTGGGCAACGCAGGGAATTTTGCGGGGATAAATCCCAACGATGACCACGCTGGGACTCGAACCTGGGAACTACAGATTACGAGCCTGGCGCGCTACCGACTGAGCCACACCCGCCCCCTTTGAGCTAATAGAGAGCATAAAAGAAATTAAATATGCATCAAAATTTCAACGAATTGTTTTATTTGAAATTTAGCTAAAATATATTTATTTGTAAAATAAATAAAATTAAATAATTAATTTATTTTGACTATATTAGAATATTTATGAATAGTTTATAATTATTTATGATATTTCCTAAAATTAAGAACTGCCACAAAAAATTTGCAAATAAAAGTTTAATAAAGCTTTAAAATCTGTTTTAGATTCGGTTGGTTTACCTGAGTATCTATTTTTAACACACAATGGGCTAAATAGCCAGGTTGGGTTGTTTTACCTCTGAGCGGCACTTTTTTGCACACCATGGGCTAAATGGCCAGATCACATGGACCCCGAAGGCTCAGAGAAGGTTGGGGGAGGGGATCCACTCCATCTCCCAAGAACTGTTCCAGTTCTTGGGAGACAGGTTGTAGCCTCCCGTCAAGGCCATCCAGCGTGTTCTTTAACGTTGGGTTGTTTTACCTCTGAGCGGCACTTTTTTGCACACCATGGGCTAAATGGTCAGATCACATGGACCCTGAAGACTCAGAGAAGATTCGGGGAGGGGACCCACTGGAACAGCTGTTGGGAGACAGATGGTAGCCTCCCGTCAAAGCCATCCAGCGTGTTGTTTAACGTTGGATTGTTTTAACTCTGAGCGGCACATTTTTGCACACAATGGGTTAAATGGCCAGGTCACAAGGACCCCGAATGCTCAGAGAAAGTTAGGGGAGGGGACCCACTGGAACAGTTGTTGGGAGACAGATGGTAGCCTCCCGACAAGGCCATCCAGCGTGTTCTTTAACGTTGGGTTGTTTTACCTCTGAGCGGCACTTTTTTGCACACCATGGGTTAAATGGCCAGGTCACAAGGACCCCGAATGCTCAGAGTAGGTCAGGGGAGGGGACCCACTGGAACAGCTGTTGGGAGACAGATGGTAGCCTCCCGTCAAGGCCATCCAGCGTGTTCTTTAACGTTGTTGTTTTACCTCTGAGCGGCACTTTTTTCCACAATATGGGTTAAATGGCCAGGTCACATGGACCCCGAATGCTCAGAGAAGGTTAGGGGAGGGGACCCACTGGAACAGCTGTTGGGAGACAGATGGTAGACTCCCGTCAAGGCCATCCAGCGTGTTCTTTAACTTTCGGTTGTTTTACCTCTGAGCGGCACTTATTTGCACACCATGGGTTAAATGGCCAGGTCAAAAGGACCCCGAATGCTCAGAGAAGGTTAGGGGAGGGGACCCACTGGAACAGCTGTTGGGAGACAGATGGTAGCCTCCCGTCAAGGCCATCCAGCGTGTTCTTTAACGTGCACAGGGTATGGCTCTCCCGCACACGGGCCACGGCTTAACGTCCCATCCGACGGACGGCGGCCTTTCCAAGCCCATCGGTGTCCTCTACTGACCGTGGGCAGGGCGGGGAATTTTGCGGAGATAAATCTCAACGCCTTCGTTTTGAGATCGTCTTCGTGTTCGTGATCTGGCAACCTTCGTGTCACGTGACACGAAAGTTGCCAGATCACTAATTTCTGAAAAAGTCGTTGCCAGATAATTTTTCTGAATTCTGTAATCAGCCATAGTGTTCGGATACTTTTTTGAGCGACTGTACTCAACCTCTTATGCTTCACGTACCCCCCTGGAAATATGTATGTAACTGGCTTACCCCTTATGTAGATAGATAAAACTATAGTTATATTTTAACAATGGTTAATTTTACTTTTGAGCTTTCGCCCCCCCCCCAAAAAAAAAACAATAATCGCGTACCTCTAAGGGGGTACGAGTATCCCACCTTGAAGACCCCCTAGGCTATTGGAAGCATATTTAAAGAGTTATTTTTAAAGACTTGTAAAAGGAACGGTTGGGTTGGGTTGTTTTACCTCTGAGCGGCATTTTTTTGCACACCATGGGCTAAATGGCCAGGTCACATGGAACCCGAAGGCTCAGAGAAGGTTGGGGGAGGGGACCCACTGGAACAGCTGTTGGGAGACAGGTGGTAGCCTCCCGTCAAGGCCATCCAGCGTGTTCTTTAACGTGCACAGGGTATGGCTCTCCCGCACACGGGGCCACGGATTAACGTTCCATCCGACGGACGGAGACCTTTCCAAGCCCATCGGTGTCCCCTAGTGACCGTGGGCAGGGCGGGGAATTTTGCGGAGATAAGTCTCTACGCTGATACAGCTGGGACTCGAACCTGGGAACTACAGATTACGAGCCTGGCGCGCTACCGACTGAGCAACCTCCGCCCGTAAAAGGAAAGTGGTGAGCAGTAAATTGCAGTGGGAATTCCATGTTTAATAAAAATGGAAACAAGATTTGATAGTTTTATTTTATCCTTTCTTAAACACCTAGTTTTACTTTTTTTTTATTTCTATTTGCGTTTCTAAAATAATTAACTTAAACTATTAATCACCAAGGCTTCAGTTTTTAATTTCGCATAACAAATGAAAAACGATAAAATAAAATCCACGACTTTTATTTGTGTTGTTAATAAGATTGTTATTCGTTCATAAAGCTACCTGTAGGAAATTTAAATAATTTATTACAAGTATTCGTAATTCCGTTTGATCAATGAACTAATTGTTATTCGTCGAAGTGATCGAGAATAGGTTTCTGCGCATGTAGAAACTTAAATTTAAAAATGTAAATTACGTAATTCTCTTATAGCTGAAAAATCCTTCATCCCTCTTATCAAACAAAACTGAATATATCCAAAGCTTAGTTCAGGAGAGGTTTTTGGGCATGCACAGACTGAAATCAATAGGAAAAGCAATGCAAATGAGAAGTTATTTCGCGTACCAATGATCATCCCTTTTTGGAGGTCACTGAAATCTGACATTGTCGACAATTACACCACAACACCTGTTTCACCTGCGTCTGTGGCACTGCTACATGATAGCCGAGATCGTACTTCTTCCCTTTATAATCTCACATTGCGGGCGATGTCGTCCCTGTGATATGCATACGGCGTATTGCGTGTATTCCAGTCGCAATCACTGTTTCCATTATTCTGATAAACCCCTGTATATGATAATAACGCTGTTTATGTTACTTGTGTAATATACAGCGCTCTATATTCCTAAATGTAACGCAAGTTATTTGATGTTTTGTTTCGTTTATTACTGCTAAAAATTAATTGCAGCCTTTCAATTATTAAGAAGTAATTGAAATGGTTACTATGTAATTTGAAATTGAAACTGATGCACTTTAAGAAGCGGCAGTGGCTCAGACAGTAGCGCGCAGGCTCGTAATCTGCAGTTCCCAGGTTCGAGTCCCAGATGGCCAAGCATTGAGGTTTATCTGCGAGAAACTCTCCGTAGCAGAGGAGACCGATGGGCTTGGAAATGGTGCCGTCCGTCGGATGGGACGTTAAGCCATGGCTTCGTATCCGGGTGAGTCATACCCTGTGCACATTAAGAAATACGCTGGATGCCCTTGATGGGAAGATACCATCTCACTCCTAACAGATGTCCAGTGGGTCCTCTCATCTCAACTTTCTCTGAGTCCTCAGGATCCTTGTGACCTGGCCATTTAGCTCATTGTATGCAAAAAAAGTGCCGCGCAGAGGTAAAGCATCCGAACCCTTTCATAATGATTATTTTGTAGTACGTAAGTCTCATAGCACTTTTTTTTTTAAATTACATTTCGCTTTAACGAAATTTCTATTTAAAGGATACCCCCCCCTCTTCATTTCTTTATACATTCATCCGTAGGGAAGAAATGAGAGAAATTAATTAGGCACAAAATCTAAAGTGACTTAATTTGCTTAAAACTACTTCAAATAGAATAGTTTATTCCTAGGGTTTTATTAAAATAACTCTATAATTTTTAAAACATTAAACTGCTGGTTCAATTTTTAGTAAAAGTTATTATAATTAGGACTGCTCCATTTTCTTTTAATTAGGCGTTTCTTTCTTGCAGTGTCCAGTCCTACTGTATTGTATAGACGTGGCCTTGCACGTGTGCAGGAGTGTTCTTACCGCGTGTAAAACACGCGGTAAGCATGGAATGTTTGATTGAACGAAAATAATTCTTCTTTTATTTCTTTATCTAAACTTATTACTGGTAACCATAGTTAAATATAAAAATAAACTTGGTAATGAAAATCGATAAAATTGTAATATACACTTGGAAGAAAATAATAATAAATAAATAAAATAAATAAAAATATAACAAATAAAATCTTGGTAATAAAAATATACCACGTGCACGTTAAAGAACACGCTGGATGGCCTCGACGAGAAGCTACAACCTGTCTTGGTGTGGGGTGCCATTAGTCGGGCATCTCTGTCAGAACTGGTCATTGTAAGGGGTTGGGTTGTTTTACCTCTGAGCGGCACTTTTTTGCACACCATGGGCTAAATGGCCAGGTCACAAGGACCCCGAAGGCTCAGAGAAGGTTGGGGGAGGGGACCCACTGGAACAGCTGTTGGGAGACAGATGGTAGCCTCCCGTCAAGGCCATCCAGCGTGTTCTTTAACGTGCACAGGGTATGGCTCTCCCGCACACGGGGCCACTGCTTAACGTCCCATCCGACGGACAGCGGCCTTTCCAAGCCCATCGGTGTCCCCTACTGACCGTGGGCAGGGCGGGGAATTTTACGGAGATAAATCTCAACGCTGACCCAGCGGGGACTCGAACCTGGGAACTACAGATTACGAGCCTGGCGCGCTACCGACTGAGCCACCCCCACCCCTATTGTAAGGGGATCTCTAACTGCCCAGCGATATGTTACCAACATTTTGCAGCCACTAGCTGTCCCATTTGTTCTTCATCACGGAACCTTTTAATAGCAAGATAACGCATGTCCCCACACAACCCACATTAGTCTGCGGTATCTGCACGAGCAAAACGTTCAGGTACTACCATGGTCAGCAGGCTCGCCGGACTTTTCACTTATAGAACACGTCTGGGACATGATGGGCCGACAGCTCCAACAACATCCAACAGGTGCGCTTACCACTGTCGATGAAATGGAACAGCGACTACGCGCTATTTGACGTTCTATCTCTCAGGAGGACATTATAGAGCTGTACGATAGCCTTCCCCGTCGTGTTCATGAATGTGTTGCTCTGCGGGCGGTTCAACATCATACCAATCATACCACTTTAGTGGAGCTGGGGTGGCTCAGTCGGTAGCGCGCCAGGCTCGTAATCTGTAGTTCCCAGGTTCGAGTCCCAGCTGGGTCAGCGTTGAGATTTATCTCCGCAAAATTCCCCGCCCTGCCCACGGTCATCAGTAGGGGACACGTTAAGCCGTGGCCCGTGTGCGGGAGAGCCATACCCTGTGCACGTTAAAGAACACGCTGGATGGCCTTGACGGGAGGCTACCATCTGTCTCCCAACAGCTGTTCCAGTGGGTCCCCCCCAACCTTCTCTGAGCCTTCGGGGTCTATGTGACCTGGCCATTTAGCCCATGGTGTGCAAAAAAGTGCCGCTCAGAGGTAAAACAGCCCAACCCATACCACTTTAGCGCGCAGGTAAAGTAGTAATTTTCCATATTTTTTTTGGATAACGTAATCAATCGCACATCTTAGTGTATGTTAAGAGCTGTTTGCATTTCAATAAAATGGCATCAGTCGTTCAAGGTGTTGCAATTTTTTTAACTGTACTTCATTGAATATTTGCAAAAATCAATCCTCAAATCGCTGCTTTTTTTTTGTATTTATATCCATCTCCGCTTGCGCAGAAAACGTTCTTGAGTTTTGACTGATTTCACAGAGTGATATTTGATTGAGCGAAAATAATTCTACTTTTATTTCTTTATCTAAACTTTTTACTGGTAGCCATAATTAAATATAAAAACAGACTAGGTAATGAAAATCGATAAAATTGTAATAAACGCTTGGAAGAAAATAATAATAAATCCATAAAATGAATAATAATATAACAAAGAAAATCTTGGTAATGAAAATATCAATCTTGTTAAGACAAAGGGCATACCAAGTTTAAAACACTGGTTGTCGTCCCATTTCCAGATGTTAAGTAGCTTTGTGTGAGATCAATACTTGGGAGGGTGACCATAGGGAACATCGCTTACAGTTGGCCTGTAAATGGTAACTAGACATAAACTGGAAGGTTGGGTTGGATTGTTTTACCTCTGAGCGGCACTTTTTTGCACACCATGGGCTAAATGGCCAGGTCACATGGACCCCGAAGGCTCAGAGAATGTTGGGGGAGGGGACCCACTGGAACAGCTGTTGGGAGACATATGGTAGCCTCCCGTCAAGGTCATCCAGCGTGTTCTTTAACGTTGGGTTGTCTTACCTCTGAGCGGCACTTTTTTGCACACCATGGGCTAAATGGCCAGGTCACATGGACCCCGAAGGCTCAGAGAAGGTTGGGGGAGGGGATCCACTGGAACAGCTGTTGGGAGACAGATGGTAGCCTTCTGTCAAGGCCATCCAGCGTGTTCTTTAATGTTGGGTTGCTTTACCTATGAGCCGCACTTTTTTGCACACGTTGGGCTAAATGACCAGGTCACAAGGGTCCCAAAGGCTCAGAGAAGATTGGGGGAGGTAATCAACTGGGACAGCTGTTGGGAGACAGATGATAGCCTCCCGTCAAGGCCATCCAGCGTGTTCTTTAACTTGCACATGGTATATCTATCCCGCACACGGGGCACGGCTTAATGTCCCATCCGACAGACGGAGGCCTTTCCAAGCCTATCGGCGTCCCCTACTGACTGGGCAGGGCGGGGAGTTTTTCGGAGATAAACACCCAAAAGGAGTGCCAACCATTGTCGATGAAATGTAACAGTGATAGCGATGAATGTAACAGTGATTGGCGTTCTATCTCTCACTAGGACATTATAGAGCTGTAGGATAGTCTTCCCGCCATGTTCATGAATGCATTGCTCTACAGGGCGGTTCAACATCATGCTAACTATATCACTTTATGGGGCGGGGGTGGCTCCAGTCGGTAGCGCGCCAGGCTCGTAATCTGTAGTTCCCAGGTTCGAGTCCCAGCTGGGTCAGCGTTGAGATTTATCTGCGCAAAATTCCCCGCCCTGCCCACGGTCAGTAGGGGACACCGATGGGCTTGGAAAGGCCGCCGTCCGTCGGATGAGAGTTAACCCCTGGCACCGTGTGCGGGAAAGCCATACCCTGTGCACGTTAAAGAACACGCTGGATGGCCTTGACGGGAGGCTACCATCTGTCTCCCAACAGCTGTTCCAGTGGGTCCCCTCCCCGAATCTTCTCTGAGCCTTCTGGGTCCATGTGATCTGGCCATTTAGCCCATGGTGTGCAAAAAAGTGCCGCTCAGGGAACACGCTGGATGCCAACGTTCAAGAAACGTTCAAGAACACGCTGGATGGTCTTGACGGGAGGCTACTATCTGTCTCCCAACAGCTATTCCAGTGGGTCTCCTCCCCCAACATTCTCTGAGCCTTCGGGGTCCATGTGACCTGGCAATTTAGCCCATGGTGTGCAAAAAAGTGCCGCTCAGAGGTAAAACAACCCAACGTTAAAAAACACGCTGGATGGCCTTGACGGGACGCTACCATCTGTTTCCCAACAGCTGTTCCTGTGAGTCCCCTCCCCCAACCTTCTCTGAGCCTTCGGGGTCCATGTGACCTGGCCATTTAGCCTATGGTGTGCAAAAAAGTGCCGCTCAGAAGTAAAACAACCCAACCCAAATATCACTTTAACGGTAAAGTGGTAATTTTCCATATTTATTTTTTAATAATGTAACCAATCGCACATCTCAGTGTATGTTGACAGTTGTCTGCATTTCAATAAAATAGCATCCCAATATGTTAACGATGCCCTCATTGAATACAGTTTAAAAAATCACACGTACTATGGGTCGCTTCTGATATATATTTCTATCTCCGCGTGGCCAGCAGATGTTCTTGAATTCTATCGATACTGTGTTACATCTTGTTGGATTGAACGAAAATAAAATATACTTTTATTTCTTCATTTAAACATTTTACTGGTAGTCTTAATTAAAGGTAAAAATGTAACAAACTTACAAACTTGGTAATAAAAATCGATAATATTGTAATAAAATCTTAGAAGAAAACAATAAAAAATAAATAAAATAAATAATAATATAAAAAATAAAACATTTGTAATAAAAATATCAACCTTGGTTAGCCTAAGGCCACACCAAGTTGAAAACACTGGTTGTCATCCCATTCCCAGATTTAAGCAGCTTTGGGCGAGATCAGTCTTTGAGAGGGTGACCACAGGGAACACCGCGTGCAGTTGGTAATTTTTTGGCCTGTAAATGGTAGCTAGACATAAACTGGAAGGAGAGCTGTGTACCAGTCCCCAGTGATGATACCCAGAACCGGAACCTAATGTCCGATCCCGCTTACACGTGGTGCATACCCTTACTACCTCTCAAAAGAGATACTCTCTTGTGGAAGTGAACGGAAGGGGAGGGCTGCCAGATCAGTGAGGTCTACTAATCTGGTCATCTACGGCCACATTTTTCTTCCAACCCTGCTGAGGTGCGTTCAACCACACAGGGTTCTGGTGCTGACCATATAAACTAACCGGACTAGAATAAGGCTTTCAGCTTGATTATGGATCCTGAATTAGCTTCATTGGTGGGCTTCGGTGGAGGGAAAATCTTCCGCTGTGTTTTCTGTTTGTTTTTGGTTTGACATCCCCAAGTGAATAGATTCACAGGATATATTTTATCATTTAATGGATAATCTGATCAGAGGTTATCGCATGTACCTGAACCCTCACTTATCTAGTTGGGCATCTCCAATCGTAAACTGGAATAATATTTCTCAGAAATATCTTATGGCTCTTGAAAAGGTCCAATTGAAAAGATGGGGCCTGAAGTACCTACCAACATGGTTGACTTCAGTCTTTAGAGGTGGCAGGAACAGGTCTTTGCCCCATGCCTGTGATCAGGAGCCTCTAATTGGATGCCTCTAATTGGGTATCTCCAATCGTAAACTGGAATAATGTTTCTCAGAAATATCTTATGGCTCTTGAAAAGGTCCAATTGAAAAGATGGGGCCTGAAGTACCTGCCAACATGGGTGACTTCAGTCTTTAGAGGTGGCAGCAACAGGTCTTTGCCCCATGCCTGTGATCAGGAGCCTCTAATTGGATGCCTCTAATTGGATTTGACGATCTGGTAAAAAATCGCATTATGCATGTGCAGAGAATCAACGTTATACACTGCACGACGTTGAAATTGCTCCACCCAGAAGGATTGTGGTGATAGAGGTGAAATGTAACACACACATAGCAATACATGTTGGCTTACGATGATTTAATTTGCAGCCACTTAGAGTAGTTAGAAGAAGAGATAATGCAGCACAATGCGATTGCTTCAATAGGTGGTTGTACCACCGTGAACATAACCATAATACAGTCAGAAATACAGCGTGGCATGGAGTCATACAGTCGACAGACATGGTTCTGAGGAATTGCACACCAAGCAGCATTGGCTTTCTCCCATAATTCATCGAGATATATAGCGCCAGCCGGTGTGATAATTGCACACGTCGTCCAATGTGGTCCCACAGATTTTCTATTGGGGATAAATCTGGAGATCCTTTCAAAAATAAACGATTAATGCATTTCTATATATGTGCTGAAAGTTGTTGAAGAATTTATATTAAGCGCTGTTTATTTCCATTTTTGGGTATTCCAAAAAAATCATGCAGCTCCGATTAAAAGAATTAAAGTGTAATTTTTTTTCATAACATGTATTAGAACGCTTGGTTACTGATCTAAGGGACCTGGGTTCGAGCCTCAGGTAAGGCATGGAGTGTGTGTCGCTTTTCTGCTGAGGTCCTGCCATCCTCTCAGACCTTCTACAATGGCATATAAACTGACAGGCTCCTGTCAGACCTCTGTGGCAAGCAGCTACTTGAGGGGGTATTTATTTTATTTTTTATTTGTTATATGGAGTTGTTTCCACTTTGAATTTGGCTGTGGCTATTTCGCTTTTTGGTAATATATAGAAAAGTCAAATACAGGAATGAAAAACGTTTAGCAGTCAAAATTGACCTGAGGACTATAGAGATTTTATTTTAAAATGAATTACGAATTTTCAAAACTCCAAATAATATCTGATTACCTTAAATTCAGTTAAAAAGTAATTATTCTTTCAGCTATTAAGTTTACAATATATAATTTTGCTGCTAGGTGTACTGTGTTTATAGAGAAATTATCTAAGAAATCACAATTAATTGCAGAAAATTAAGATTAATATTCCATATTTTGCTAGTGCATTATTATCTTGTAATTATTAATTTTAAAGATTCTGAATAATGTAGTTTTTAGCACATATAAAATCTTCGTCCGATATTTTCCTTCCTATACAATTACTACTTGAATACAATTCTTTATTTCGAAGTCTTAAAAATGTCCGACAGATGGCAGCATAAACTAATGAAATATTTTCCCATTCGATTATTCATGAAATTTCCACATAGCAACAAAATCAACTAATGTGTTCTCTGCAGTATTTCTTTTTCGCTGTGTTAGAGAGCAAGAAATTATTCCTTTAAGCTATGAAGCGATCACCCCAATATCGGAGGTTGCTGGACATTAAATGAAAATTTTTCGAACTGTTATGAAGATGAATCGCGAGCCACCAGTAGAGGCAAGAGTTAAGAGAGGGATTAATATTAATGGAGAACGCATGGAAGGGACGGAGGGAGAGCTGCCGCCAAGAGGTACGGGACTCATCGTTCTGTCATTATGAGTAAGAGGAGCAAAACTGGTAAAGTCAAAAACTACATTGAAATAAAAGAAAAGTGACTGAAGCTTAAAGAGGTGTGGTTTTGTAGATATTTTTAGCTTCTGTTATGTTCAGTGATCAGAGTTGGATGTGTAACTGATAAGAAAGGTTTTAGTTTCACGTAAACTATCAATTTTTCTGCATCGGAGAAAAATGCGCTTTGTTTAAAAAAAATCTGGCAATTGTGAACATTGGGATCATTTTATACTGTTTGATATCATATTGTTGTTTTGTTTAATTAGCGAAGAAATTGTTTATAATTTAGGATTTTTGTTGCCTTAGTTAACATATCAGTTAATATATAGTTTATTTATATATTTGGAAATCACGTTCGGTTGCAAAATATTCAAACAGAATTGAAAATCGGAAAAAATACTTTTATTCACATTTTGTGTTTTTGAATACGTGTTCAATACGTATCAGTTATATATTCTCTTACATGGCATGGAAAAATGATTCGGCTAAAATATTCGTAGTGAGACTTCAATATTCGTGTAAAAACATTTGAAGTAAAAAAGGATAAAATTTATTTTCTCCATCACTATTTTGATGTTATTAAGTTTGTTTGCTTTTCATAGCTAAATGCAACTACCGGTGTGAAATTTAGAAACAGGTATAGAAGTATTGTCATAATGACTAAGTAACCTATCATGGTAAGCTTTGGCTATAACTGGATCTTTCAGAGCTTCAGTATTAAAAGTAAATTTTTTAACCCTAGCACAACCCTTTTTAAGTTTAAGTTGCAACACACTTTTAACAAGGTAATGGTCAAATCCAATTTCAGCTCCCCTATATGCCCTGGTATTCCTAACAGAACTAGCCCATTTGCTGTTAATTAATATGTAATCAATCATATTCTTATGCAGCCCATCAGGTGAAACCCATGTGTACTTATGTATGTCGCGGTGTTTGTAATAAGTGTTAGTTATTCTGAATCCATTGAGTTTACTTACCTGTAGGAGACGTTGCCCATTGCCATTGCAGCTACCAATACCAAAAGGGCCTATTACTCCTCCCCAAAGGTCAGAGTCAGTACCAACTTTGGCATTGAAGTCACCAAGAACAAGGGTAATATCTCCTTTCTTGACAGAATTCAAAATATCCTGAAGTTGTTCATAAAACCTATCCTTCTCATCCTCATCGGCATCCTCAGTGGGGGCATAACAGCAGATAACATTCAAGTCTTTAACGCTTGTCTGAAATTTTGCTGTAAGAAACCTTTCATTAATGCACTCATATCCTAGAAGAGCATTGCTAGCGTGTCTGCTGAGAAGCAGACCCACGCCTTGGTGATGCTTATTGTCGTCCCGCCCTGAAAAGAGAAATTTAAGATTATTTTTAAGAATCAGACCTTTATCTGTCCATCTGGTCTCTTGCAAGCCGAGAATATCTAAATTATAACGGTGGAATTCTTGTGTGAGGACATCAAGAGAAAAAGCTCTGTGCAGAGTCCTCACATTCCAACTACCTATGGAGAGAAAATGGTTAGTGGGATGTTTAAAGAAACTATGTTTATTGAGAGAGGGAATGCCGACAATATCAAACAGCACCCTAATCGCAGACATGGTGCAAAGACCCGTTCCCCCACTACTAAAGGCTGAAGCCATCTACACTGGAAGACTTCCTCCAATGTAGAATTTGACGATGCCAATAGAAGCAAAGAGTTCAGGTGCCTGCGATGACTTCTGCTCAGGATTATCCACCAGCTGATAAACATATCCTGTGAATCTATTCACTTGGGGCTGTCAACCCACAAACAAACAGAAAACACAGCGGAAGATTTTCCCTCCACAGAAGCCCACCAGTGCAGTAAAATCAGGATCCATAATCAAGCTCAGAGCCATATATCTGTCCAGTCCAGTAGGTTTATATGGTCAGCACCAGGACCCTGTGTGGTTGACCACTCCTCAGCAGGGTAGAAAAATAAAGAAAAGTAGCCATAGTTGTCCAGATCAGTAGGCCACACTAATCTGGCAGCCCTCCTCTTCCGTTCACTTCCGCAAGAGAGTATATCTTTTGAAAGTTACTAACGGTCCGCACCACGAGAAGGCGGGGTCGGACCTTAGGTGCTAGGCCTGGCCGGTTCTATGCATCATCACAGGGGATTGGTGCATAGCTCTCCTTCCAGAGACTACCTAGCTACCATTTACAGACCACTTAGTCATTATGACAGTCATGGTTTGCTTACTACTGAAGTTGAGGAAGAATGGGATCATTTTAAACAGGCTTTTTTGGACACTAACAGTACTCTTTTAGGAAAAAGGAGCAGAAGAGTCAGAATTATCTGAGTGATAAGGCACTTGAGCTTATTTCGGAAAGAAAGAACTGCAGGAATGCACTTAATCAAACCCTACTAGTCCTAATAGAAAGCATTACAGAGACCTTAATAAACTTGTAAAGGATCAGTTAGCTGCGGATAAGAATCTTTGGCTTGATGGTTTGGCTGACAAAGCCGAGGAAGCAGTTAGACAGCACAACAGCAGAGAGTTGTACCAGATAGTTAATGTTTTGTGTGGTAGAAAACGGACAGGCATACAAGGATTGAAGGATAAACAAGGTAAGGTTATAGAAGGGGAGGATTCTGTCATGGCTAGGTGGGCTGAGCATTTCAGTGATGTTCTAAACAATGTAGTTAGTTCTACTCCCATTGTTTGCAATGATGATAGATGCATTGGTGGCTTTAATGTTGACCCTCTAACACAATCTGAAGTTATTTTGGCTGTTTCTAAACTTAAACTTCACAAATCCCCAGGGGTAGATGAAATTACTACGGAAATGCTTAGAGCTGGGAATGTTTCGGTTACCACTTGGATGACTGAAATTCTGAATATCTTTTATGATAAAGGCATGGTTCCTAAGGATTTTAGCAGAGCTATTGTTATCCCTATTTTCAAAAAAGGTGATCGCAGTTCTTGTGATAACTATAGGGGTATCAGCCTACTCTCTGTTCCAGGTAAAGTTCTTTCCATGATTGTGCTTAATAGAATTAAGAATCTGGTTGACAGTCAATTGCGTGATGCGCAATGTGGATTCAGAAGTGGTAGGGGATGTGTGGATCAGATATTTTCACTTAGGCAGATTCTTGAGAAATGTTTAGAGTTTCAGAAACCTTTGGTTGCTAGCTTTGTTGATTTCAAAAAGGCTTTCGACTCTGTTGATCGTCATAATTTGTGGTTGATTGTGAGATCATATGGTATACCAGACAAGTTAGTTAACATTATGAAAGCTCTCTATAATAACACTGAGTCGTGTGTGAGAGTTGGTAAGGCTTGTAGCAATTGGTTTAGCATTACTTCTGGTGTTCGACAAGGGTGCATTCTGTCTCCATTTCTCTTTAGCTTGGTTATTGATTATGTTATGCGAAATTCACTTCAAGGGAAAGCTTTTGGCCTTAAATGGGCTGGAGATAGGAAAATTTCTGATTTAGATTATGCTGATGATTTAGCCCTTTTGGCAAACGATGTTGATGAGATGAACTGTTTCATTCGAGCTGTTGACGAGACTGGTATTAGAGTAGGTTTGGTTATAAACAGAGAGAAAACTAAAGTGATGAAAATTGGTCAGGCAGGCTGTGATTCAGTTCATCTGAATGGTTGCAGTCTTGAGCAGGTGTCACAGTTTAATTATCTTGGGAGCTATGTAACAGATAATGGGGATGTGCGGCATGAGATTAACAGACGAATAGGGATTGCTGCCGGGACTTTTAAGAACCTATGGAGAGTGTGGAGAAATAGGCGTATACACCTAAAGACTAAAATTAGACTGTATAATAGTTTGGTAATTTCTAGGGTTAGTTATGGCAGTGAAACTTGGACACTTTGTAAACAAGATAACAGGAAACTAGATGCTTTTGATTCCAGATGCTTACGCAGTATCTTGGGCATCAGGTGGTTCAACTTTGTAACTAATGATGAGGTTAGGCAAAGGAGTTTGCAACCTCCTTTAAGCAGCATATTGTGCAGAGAGAGACTCCGTTGGTTTGGCCATGTTGCCCGTATGAATATTTATAGATTGGCGAATAGGGTTATGAACAGTGTGCCTAAAGGCCTCAGAAGGAGGGGGAGACTTAGGATGCGGTGGGCAGACAATGTCAAACAGGACCTTGTTAGAATTGGTGTGCAGTGGCCAGATGCAGTAGATGTAGCTCAGGATAGATTTGCTTGGAGAACTAAATTGCATGGTCTGGTTGGACCTCCGTAGCCCATGGCTGCTTGAGGATGATGATGATGATGATGATGATAGAAGTATTATTGTTATCGTTTAATCGGAACTATGGAAGTAAAACACTGGTCGAAGTTCGGGAATGGTTTCTGCGAAAGCGGAGATTGTAATAAAATTGCAAAGGCGTGACTGTTCAGTCAAATTATCATTCAATGAAAACTAATCTTCTGATAATCTAGAAAAATACATTTTTCATTACAAATTTCCACTCTTAGTCAACTGATGCATTTATTCCGGGAAGTATATCACAGCATCTGCAATTCCTAATGATGCTATAGAATCTCACGTAACAATAACTATACTACAGAAGCATGAGGGCATTCAATTTCAAGTGAGAACAATAATAATACGCATTAGATATCTCCATGAGGTTAACAATTCTGAAAGCACAAACAAAATAATACTGAAGCTTACTTTTAACGAGTGAATAGAATTTCGAGTGATAATAATAATAAGACGTAATGGACATCTCCATGAAGTTGACAATCCTCAAAACAGCGTACATAACTGAACGATACCGAAAGTGTAGAGATGATGTCATTTCCTGCTTCACTAGTGTATACGATGTGTGGGGCATGTCATTCACGAATTAGATTAGTGTGTCAAAGAATCAGAACACAGGCTTCACAATTTTTCTGATGGCCATTCTAAATAGGTGGACTCCTTCGCTGATTCGACTTCTTTTGTGTGCGCGCGGGCGGATCAATGACTACTCGGCAGATTCGCCCAGAAGGAAATATGCCAATGTGTTTCTCGTCCATTCCGTGGATCTCTCGTTTCGTGCATTGGAACAGTCCAGAATTCGCCGAAACTTCCATTTCTGGGCAGCGAAGCTAGAGCGGTAAGGACGGTAGCTGAGGCGGCTTGGTCGCTTAGGCTTCTTTGGCTTAGGTGTCCCCTTATGATGGGCGGCATGCCGGGAAAGCTCCGCAGGAATCGCTCCTCTAGGAATCTCTGTTAATCTCGACACCAGCGTTAAGTTCGTCGTGGTGGTGGCCGCTGCTGCAGTGGAGGTGGTGCAGGCAGTCAGTGTGTTTGGTGAACTCGTAATGAGCGAGGTTCGAGGCGGACTGATTCTGTCTGCAGTGGGGAGAATAGTGACTACAATTTTGGCCACGGTGACGTAATGAATGCGAGTGTGAACTGTCATTGAAGGGGTGTACTCGGAGTTGGCAGTATGACAGTGGCTCTCTTTAAATTAGGTCTTCTGTTAGTGCAGACAGGACTCTGGGCGCTGCGCCGACCGGATGGCTTGTGACGTGGTTCTAGGTTGCTCGAGGTTCCAAATCCCAGTTGTGCTTTCTGGCTCCGATTCTGAGGTCGCCCTGGGATAGGGCGTTCGGTCAAAGCTGCCTTGATACATCAGGTCTGGACAGCCTTGAGTAAAAGGAGGGAAGAATGGAAGGATATTAATTATGCATAAAAATTCAAGTGATATAATATGTTTAAAATTAAAGGCAACGCGATCTCTTTTAAAAGCAATTAAAATAAAATTATTTATTCACCAGAATTTTATTAGAATAATTGAGAATATTTGAGAATTAGTTACGAGATTTTCAAAAATAAATAACTACCAATTCATTTTTTAGAAATTTCGTTATAATAGAATGTGCTATATTTTTCAAAAGTAGGTCTTCTGCTTTTGTTGTGTGCAGGGCTTTTTTTATCCAGGTTCCTTGGCGTTCTTTGATTTTAGTACGGTCACTGGGAGGAGGTGGGTCAGAATGTTTTCCCCTTTGGCTTTTCCTGATAGTCGCGCCTCTGCAGACAGCAAATGCATGTCTGTACATAGTTACAAATGTTGGAGTACATTCTTCAGCAATATTACTTGGATTTAACTCACTGTTGTGTTTTGTCCCCACCCAGGGGATCTGAACAAGGGTTATTGTGACACAATTCTAAACTTTTTCCCTTTTAGACTGAGCAGTACCACCAGTTGCTCTATGACGTCAGTGCCAGAGCTTTGTTGGTCCAAATGAAATAGGCTAATTTTATCCAAATGAAATAGGCTGTCATGTAGAAAGGGTCAGGAGCGTTCGTGGCAAGGCTAGTGTTTTGACTTTCCAAGGCATCTATAATCCCAAGGAGTGCATGGTCCTCCATCTACATCTCCCTCAGCAGGGTTCAGTCCCCTATTGGCTGCGAGGAAGTGCGTCCTTCTCAAGTGCCTCTATGTTTCGTGACATGGTATCGGCAAGGATATTGTGTTCCCATGGGAGATACACGACATCGATATCGTAATCCTGAAATGTGAGGTTCCACTTCGCCAATCTGCTCGAAAGGGTCTTTAAGCTCCATTGGCTATAACAAGGAGAAGTGATCAGATACGACTGAGAATCGACGGCCATAGAGATACTCTTTGAAATGGTTGATTGCAAATATTATGACGAGGGATTTCTACTCGGTGGTGGAGCAGTGATGGACGATTCACATTCTTTTGAACTCACGCTCAAGATTTGCTACTAAAAATTCTTAAAAATAATAAAACGTGTCTGTGGAAAAACCGGAAGTGGGGATTCCCAATCATAAGTTACGTATTGTTACATCAGATGAAGCTAGAGGGGGAATGGTGGATGAATCCATAACAGAATTAAATAATTTACATACCAACCCTTACAAAGATTTTGTTCCAAATATCAAAAATAATAAATTGGGTACTTTTATAACTTAATATATATTATTCCAAAATAAGGTTGGATTTAAGGGAGCCGTGCCTATTTTGAGAATGCAATTAAAAGGTAATAGATGCAAAAAAATTAATAAAGCTTTGTCTATTGGATGCACATTTGAACAGTTATTTTTAAAGACATGTAAAATTAAAGATGGGAGCAGTTACACGACAATGGGAATTCCATGTTTAATAATAACGGAAATATGATTTGAAAGTTTTAGTTTATCCTTTCTTAAATTCCTTGTTTTACTTTTTTTTATTTTTATTTGCGATGCTAAAGAAATTAGCCTAAACAATTCACCACCAGACTTCAATAAAATAAAAACCATGATTTTTATTTCTTTTTTTTATTATTAAGATTACTTTTTCTTTACAATTTTACTAACAGAAAATTTAAATAAATTATTACAAGTATTCTTATTACCGTTTGATCAAGGACTTCTTCAGAAAATTCTTACGGAATTTGATTTATGAATTTCTGCATCTAATTGTCCAAAAAAATCCTCATTTCGCGTTTGTGGTTCAGATTCAGGTTCAGTTTCAGATTAAATTATAGGTATCGCAAGAGTAATGATGTATTAATTATATTATTCCTTAATATGTTTGTGCATTGGATTGGAATGTTTTTCCTCTGAGAGGCACTTTTTTGCACACCGTGGGCTAAATGGCCAGGTCACATGGACACCGAAAGCTCAGAGATGGTTGGAGAGGGGACCCACTGGAATAAGTGTTGGGACACAGATCGTAGCCTCCCTTTAAGACGATCCAGCGTGTTTTTTAACGTGCACAGGGTATGGCTCTCCCGCACACGTGGTTGGGTTGGGTTGTTTTACCTCTGAGCGGCACTTTTTTGCACACCGTGTGCTAAATGGCCAGGTCACATGGACTCCGAAGGCTCAGAGATGGTTGGAGAGGGGACCCACTGGAACAAGTGTTGGGAGACAGATGGTAGCCTCCCTTCAAGACGATCCAGAGTGTTTTTAACGTGCACAGGGTATTGCTCTCCCGCACACGGAGCCACGGCTTAACGTCCCATACGACGGACGGCGGTCTTTCCAAACCCATCGGTGTCCCCTACTGACCGTGAGTAGGTCGGGGATAATATCTCAACGCTGACCCAGCTGGGACTCGAACCTGGGAATTACAGATCACGATCCTGGCGCGCTACCGACTGAGGTCCATATGTTTGAGCAGTGTTCCTTTTAAGTGTTGCCAGGCTCTGTTCTGGAAAAACATAAAACGATGGAGGGGAGGAGTGAGAGGGGGGGATGAGCTCAATAGCACAATTAAGCTCAATATTTTGATGGTGAAGATGTTTTTTTTTTCACAGTAGAGATTTGATTTGTTCTTTCACTTGCATAGGGAAGGAAATATTCAGTTTTTTTGTTTTGTTTTAAAAGTTAAATGTAGGTTTTGTTTCCCGTCGGATAAGTATTAATTTAATCCACGTGCTCTGACGTGTCGTCAGGAGGCCGTGGGTTCGGATGCCACCTGGCTCAAGACAATTTTTCCTCTACACCAAGCGTACATAAACAATTTTATTTGTCTCGTGTGAAAATGAAGAAATATAACATAAACGTTTCAGTCTGGCTGTATTAAAGAGAGTGGTGTTTAAAAGAGACGAAATTTGAATATCATCATTCAACTGTTCTCCGTTTCGGATAAATAATGGAGAAGCAAAATCTGAAGATCAGAGAAGAGAATCAACCAATGAAAAGACGCCACACCCACGTGAGTTCTAGGCTCGCAGATGTAATACTCCGCCACATGAAATAGTACCACACCTAATGGGAGAATTAAGCCTCTTTTTGATACGTTCATTATTAATATATATACTGTATTGCATTAAGAGTTTAAAAATACTGTTTTTAATTTCAGAATATAGCAAAAGTAGACAATGAAGCATTTTTTTTATTTTACTCTGGTATATTAGCGAATGGAAGAATTGAGCACTCGTGTTCAGGTTGTTGTTGACATCAGCGCGAGCTCTCATTGCCTGTTGCTTCGTTTCTATGCAAATTATTTCCGTTTAGACAAACTTTGGTCCCGTTCAATCCTGGACGGTCATGAACAAAAGAAGGGAAATTAGTACTAAATAATCACAGGATAAGTGCTATAGACATGGAACTCATGAAATGATGAGTTGAAAAAAACAAATGTTTTTTTTTTCCAGCTCATCATTTCATGAGTTCAATGTCTACAGGACTTATCCTGTGATTATTTAGTACTGATTTATAGATTTAACGCCCTGAGCGTGAGTGACAAATATTAATTCCATCTCTAATGAGGAAACAGAGTTGTCCACTTCCTGGATAGATGACGCCACTAGTGCGAAACAAATAAATAAAATCCGGAAGGTTTTTAAGGTCGCATAAGCTAAAAAAAGGTTAGCCATTGATGGTGTAGTGGTTAGCATAACAGGTTTGTTTTCTGGAAGGGAAATTGATTATGCATACATATATAATTGATTTGATTGGTTCAAAATTTAAATTTGTGTTGTTTTATCCAGTGGCGGACTGGGTCTTAAAATATATGGTTGCCAGGAGACAAAGGGGACCCACCCACAACTATAAGGCTATCATTTTTAACATAGTGTCTAATGATAAAGAGGACCCACTTCATCAGGGGTCCACATGGTCCAGTTACCATCGGGCAAGCTGACACCCTAACCACTGGTTTTTACATATGAATGGCATTTTTTTTTATACAATAGTCTAAATGGCCAAGTCACAACGACTCGAGTGTTCAGAGATGATTGGGGGTAGGTAACTCACTGAATAGTTGTTAGCAGACAAATGACAGCCTCCCATCATGACCATCCAGCGTGTCCTTTAACGTTGAGATGTGTTACCAATCAACGGCATTTTTTGCATTCTATAGGCTAAATGGCCAAGCCACAAGAACCCCGAGGCTTCAGAGAAGGTTGGAGGTAGGGAACTCGCTGGACAGCTCTAAGGAGACAGATGATAGGCGCCCATAATGGACATCCAACGTGTTTTTTAACGTTGAATTGTTTTGCCTATGAAAGGTATTTCTAACCGATTATGAGAAGAATTGTTTTCGTTGAATGGCAACTTCACCCTCACAGTAAACAGTTCCTACGTTATCGTTTCGCGCAACATTCCAAATTTCGAATCATGGTACTAATGATTTTTTGAACTTAGGTGAATCGAATGATAGAAAGAGGGAATAAAGATTATATATAGGAAAGTGTGCTGTGAAATACATGCCGGAATAGATGCATCAGTTGATTAAGAGTCGAAATTTGTAACTGAAAAATGTATTTTACTAGATTATCAGAAGATTAATTTTCACTAAATGGCAATTTCATTGAACAGTCATAGTTACGCCATTACATATTTATTTCAATCTCCGCCTACGCAGAAACCATTCTCGAGCTTATGCTTATGAACATGTCGAATATTAACTAAACGAAAAAATAATATTTCAATGAATGTATGTCAAAATTTTGTACTGGTAGTTCCAGTTAGCTCTGAAATGGTAACAAACGTAATAGAAATATAACAATCGACAATATATTATTTTCATCCTTTTTTATTTGATATGTTTTTACACGAATATTGAAGTCTCATCACGAATAATTTTGCCGAATTATTTTTCCATGCCATGTAATGAGAGGCACCTTCAGATCCTCCACCATGTCTTATAAATAACCAAATCTTGGTAGCCTAAAGAGTTACTGAGGACTCTTAGTTTGGTTTTTCCATCGATAAGCCCGTTGGCCGGGTTGGCTACTCCCAGCCGCGAGCCTCCAACTTCGTCTTCTCCATTGTGAGCGGGCCGAAGCCCCCCAATGAACAGTACTCCGACCACGAAATCATTGAGACCGCATCGACAAACCCACAAGACGAGTGCACGAAGAAGGTGTGCAGCTCAATCCGCGGTACTCCCCGAGTACGGCCCCTCAATCGGGGCTGCAACCCCTTGCTTCTGAGGGGAGAAGTCAATAAGCCAACTGGACCGGGCCCCCTCTAAAACCAGTCCACCGTATTCTTTAAAGGTTTGTTATTTTTTATTTTTAGCAGCAAATGTTCCTAATAATGAAAGAATTGGAGTCATGGATTAGGTCGAAAAACATAATGGAAAAAATAAACGATATAAATTTCATGTTGCAAACAACTTTATTGTTAACACGTATATTTATGATAAATTTTATTTGAGATATTTTTACTTAATCTATTATAATAATAGGATAGCTTTTTAAAGCAGTCAGTTTCCAGATCGTCAAATCAAACTGTACACATATTTATATATATTTATCGAAACATCATATATACATTATGTTTATCAAAATTCAGAAAAAATATCTGTAAATCGAAATGTATTTTTAACTGATTATGAGAAGATTGGTTTACGTTGAATGGCAACTTCACCGTCAGAGTAAACAGTTCGTATGTTATCGTTTTTCGCAGCATTTTAAAAAATTTCGAAGCGTGGTACCGATGACTTTTTGAACTTAGGTGCATGGAATGATAGAAAGAGAGAATAATAAGTGCATACAAAGAAAGTGTACTGTGAAATACTTGCGGAATAGTTGCATTTTTTCTAGATTATGAATAGCAACTTAATTGAACAGTCACACCTTTTACAATTTTATTTCAATCTCCGCTTCCGCAGAGACCTTTCTGGAACCGCCGGCACCCTTTTGTAAGTGACACCGATAGAACGAAAATAATAAAACTTGTATCCATATATCTAAAATTTATACTGGTAGTTTCAGTTAGCTATGAAAAGCTAACAAACTTATTAACACAAAAATAACAATTGAGAATATTATTTTTATCCCTTTTTTTTCCATATGTTTTTACACAAATATTGGAGTCTCATCATGAATAGTTTAGCCGAATTATTTTTCCATGCCATGTAATAGAGTATATAACTGATATCACACTTATTCAAAAACACAAAGTGTGAATAAAGGTATTTTTTATATATTTTCAATTCTATTTGGATAAATTTGGCAATCGAGTGTGAATTCGAAATAAATAACCAAACTATAAATGAACTGAATTAATTTGTTTGATATCAGGGCATTCACAAGAAATTTTATTGGCACAATGCATACTATGAAATTGTAATTTATTAAGAAATGTTGTCCGGGTGAGTGAAAAATACTTAAAGCATGTTTTATCAGAGTTAATTTTAATCCATTTTTGTTAAACCAAGTAACAATAATATTTCAATCATTATAAATATCAATAAATAAATGATGTTGATTTCCTTTTCTGCAAACAAGCACTGTAGCATCAGCATATGAAATTGATTTTCTTTTTAACTTTTGATAAAAAAAACCCTTATATAAATTAAAAATAAAATAGGTCCTAAAATAAATCCTTGTGGAACTCCTTTATTAATCAGTATTTTAGCAATTTCAACGTTAGTAATAGAAACCATTTGATAGCGTTCAAATAAATAAAATTAAAAAATCTCCATAAATTTCAATTAATTCCTAAAAAATTTAATTTCTTTAATAAAATATCATGTCTAACTGTACCAAAAGCTTTAGATATGTCAAGAAATAGGGCTAGTGTTTTTTTGGAATTATTTATCCCTTGATAAATACTGGTAGTAAACTCTAAGAGAGAATGTTCAGTACATAAACCTTTCCTAAAACATAACTGAAATTTCTGTAAAAGGAAAACTATTCTAAATAATTATTATGTCTTATTTTCATGATGGTTTCAATAACTTTTGAAAAGTTGGGAAGAATGGAAATTGGTCTATAATTATTAAAACAATTTTTGTCTCCAGTTTAATATAAATTTTAGTCTCCAGTAAATAGGTTTTACAATAACAATTTTTAAGTCTGAGAAGAAAATACCTGTTTCAAAACTGTTATTTATTAACTCAACTAAAAATTTAGAATGATATTTTACTATTCTTTTAATTATTTTCAAATTTATACTATCATATCCTGCTGCTTTATTATTTTTAAGACTACCAATAATACGACAAATTTCTTCTTCTGTTGTCTCTATCATAAACATTGAGTTTTGTTGAATTAATTCAGTAGGATATTTATAATCTGAGTTACTAGAACATAAATTTGAACTATTTACATTTATGAAGTATTCGTTAAATTTTCCCACCAATTTTTTCAAAATTACTATCATTGGGCAATATAACTTTATTATTCATTTTATTATTTTAAATGCTATCAACAAATTGCCACTGTTTTCTACTACTGTGATCTACTACTGTGATTTTTCTATTACTGTGATCTGGCAACCTTCGTGTACAGTCGCTGAAAAAAGTATCCGAACACTATGGTTGATTACAGAATTCAGAAAAAATATATGGCAACGATTTTTTTAGAAATTAGTGATCTGACAACCTTCCTGTACAGTCGATCAAAAAGTGTACGAACAGTATGGTTGATTACAGAATTGAGAAAAAATATAATTTTTTTTATTTGAAATTAGTGATCTGGCAACTTTCGTGTACAGTCGCTCAACAAAATATCCGAACGCTATGGTTGATTACAGAATTCAGAAAAAATATCTGGCAACGAATTTTTTGGAAATTAATGATCTGACAACCTTCGTGTACAGTCGATCAAAAAAGTATCTGAACACTATGGTTGTTACAGAAGTGAGAAAAAATATCAACTTTTTTTTTGGGGGGGGGGGAAATTAGTGATCGGGCAACCTTCATGTACAGTCGCTGAACAAAATATCCGAACAATATGGTTGATTACAGAATTCAAGGAAAAATATCAACTTTTTTTTAGAAATTAGTGATCTGGCAACCTTCGTGTCACGTGACACGAATTTTGTCAGATCACTCATTTCTAAAATAACCTTTGCCAGATATCTTTTCTGAATTCTGTAATCAACCACAGTGTTCGGATATCTTTTTGAGCGACTGTACTCTAAAATCAAAGCTAGAATATCTTCCAAATATTCTAGAATGTATCCCTTAATCACTGCAAAATCTCACTTGGTAAATAGGAGTGTCTGTCCGAATTGCTTAAAGAACTCTAAAATAAATTGGCAGAGTGAACGCAATTTCGTGAAGTACAGAGAAATGGATGACAAAATAAATGTAAAATCACACAAAGTACAGTCGCTCAAAAAAGTATCCGAACACTATAATTGATTACAGAATTCAAAAAAATATATATATATCTGGCAACGATTTTTTTAGAAATTAGTGACCTGGCAACCTTCGTGTCACGTGATTACAGAATTCAGGAAAAATATCTGGAGCGTGTACAGCAACTGTACACGCTCCAGTTACCGTTCAGAACAAACTGGAGCGTGTGCAGTTACTGCACACGCTCCAGTTTGCTGTGAACGGTAAATGCACACGCTCAATATTTCCGTGAGTGACCCGCACGATCTAGTATCAAAGTAATATGACCACTTACAGTCGCTCAAAAAAGTATCCGAACACTATGGTTGATTACAAAATTTAAAAAAATCTGGCAACGATTTTTTTAGAAATTAGTGACCTGGCAACCTTCGTGTCACGTGACACGAAGGTTACTAGGTCACTAATTTCTGAAAAAATCGTTGTCAGATATTTTGTTGAATTCTGTAGTCAACCATAGTGTTCGGATACTTTTTTGAGCGACTGTACAAAGGAACGGAAAATTGAATATCTTCAAAATGTAAAGGAATGAAAGGTGCAACATCCGATAATCACCTCGAATGACTACAAAATTGGGTTAAAAGCAGAAAATACACTGATATGGCTGATCGAATACATGCAAAATTTTATGAAATAAAATGATCCACGTGATATTATATGTTATGCCAATAACGCAAAATATAATACTTTCAATCACACATATCTAACTCTTAGCGGCGGGGGTGGCTCAGTCGGTAGCGCGTCAGGCTCGTAATCTGTAGTTCCCAGATTCGAGTCCCAGCTGGGTCAGCATTGAGATTTATCTCCGCAAAATTCACCGCCCTGCCCACGGTCAGTGGGTGACACCGATGGGATTGGAAAGGCAGCCGTCCGTCGGATGCGACGTTAAGCTGTGGCTCTGCATGGTGGAAAGCAACACCGTATGCTTTCAGCTTTAATATGAATCCTGAATTAGTTGCATTGGTGGGTTCTGTGGAGGGTACCTGAACCCTCACTTAGCTAGTTGGGCATCGCCAATCGTAAACTGGAGTATTGTGTCTCAGCCATGTCGTATGGGTCTTGAAAAGGTCCACTCGAAAAGGTGGTATTGGATTGGATTGTTTTACCTCTGAGCGGCACTTTTTTCCACACCATGGGCTAAATGGCCAGGTCACAAGGACCCAGAAGGCTAAAAGAAGGTTGGGGGAGGGGACCCACTGGAACAGCTGTTGGGAGACAAATGGTAACTTCCCGTCAAGGCCATCCAGTGTGTTCTTTAACGTGCACAGAGTATGGCACTCACACACACGGGACCACGGCTTAACGTCCCATCCGACGGACGGCGGCCTTTCCAATCCCATCGGTGTCCCCTACTGACCGTGGACAGGGCGGGGAATTTTGCGGAGATAAATCTCAACGCTGACCCAGCTGGGACTCGAACCTGGGAACTACAGATTACGAGCCTGGCGCGCTACCGACTGAGCCACCCCCGCCCCAAACATGGGTGGCTTCAGATTTTAGGGTGGGGGAACAAGTGTTTGCCCCATGCCTGATCAGGGAGCTGTTTGATATTGTTGACCCTACATCTCTCAAATAAACCTATTTCCTTTAAAAATCCGACTAATCATTTTTGCTCTGCAGGAACGTGGAACGTGAGGACATTACATAGAGATTATTCTCTTAATTTCCCCACGCAGGAATTCCAGCGTTATAATCTAGATATTCTACGCTTGCAAGAGACCAGATGGACAGGTAAAGGTGAGATATTTAAATATAACTTTAAATTTCTCTTTACAGGGAGGGAGGATGGAAAGCATCACCAAGGTGTGGGTCTGCTTCTCAGCATACGTGCCAGTGATGCTCTTCTAGGATATGACTGCATTAATGAAAGGTTTCTTACAGCAAAAATTAAAACAAAATATAAAGACTTGAATGTCATTTGTTGTTATGCCCACATAGAGGACTCTAATGAGAACGAGAAGGATAGGTTTTACAGGATATTTTGAATTCTGTGAAGAAAGGAGATATTTTTCTTGTGCTATGGCCGAGTGGTTAGCACGCTTGGCTACTGATCTAAGGGACCTGGGTTCGAGCCCCGGATAAGGCATGGATGTGTGTGTTGTTTTTCTGCTGATGTTCTGCCATCCTCACAGACCTTCTACTATGGCATATAAACTGGCAGGCTCCTGTCAGACCTCTGTGGCAAGCAGCTGATTGAGGGGGTATTTTTTTTATTTATTTTTTTTAAGTGACTTCAATGCTAAAGTTGATACTGACTCTGACTTTTGGGAAGATATTTTAGATCTCTTTGGCTTTGGTAATTCCAATGGCTTGGGTTGGGTTGTTTTACCTCTGAGCGGAACTTTTTTGCACACCATGGGCAAAATGGCCAGGTCACATAGACGCCTAAGGCTCAGAGAAGGTTGGGGGAGAGGACCCACTGGAACAGCTGTTGGGAGACAGATGGTAGCCTCCCGTCAGGGCCATCAAGCGTGTTCTTTAACGTTGGGTTGTTTTACCTCTGAGCGGAACTTTTTTGCATACCATGGGCTAAATGACCAGGTCACAATGACCCCGAAGGCTCAGAGAAGGTTAGAGGAGGGGACCCACTGGAACAGCTGTTGGGAGACAGATGGTAGTCTCCCGTCAAGGCCATCCAGCGTGTTCTTTTACGTGCACAGGGTATGGCTCTACCTCACACGGGGCCACGGCTTAACGTCCCATCCGACGGACGGCGGCCTTTCCAAGCCCATCGGTGTCCCCTACTGACCGTGGGCAGGGCGGGGAATATTGCGGAGATAAATCTCAACGCTGACCCAGCTGGGACTCGAACCTGGGAACTACAGATTACGAGCCTGGCGCGCTACCGACTGAGCCACCCCCGCTCCTTATGTGGGAAGAAACAGTCAGGTACACAGGGATTGTGGGATAAACATGGCAAGGTGGTTGCTGGTGAGGATTCTGTGATGGCTAGGTGATCTGAGCATTTCAAAGATGTTCTGAACCATGTGATATCAAATTCCGAAGTCACTTTGGCTATCTCTAAATTGAAACTGCGTAAATCACCTGAGGTGGATGAAATCATCACTTAAATTCTTAGTGCTGCGAACATTTGAGTTGTCGCGTGGCTGATTGAAACTTTGAATGTTTTTGTATGATAAAGATGTTGTTCCTAAGGATTTTAACAGAGCTATTACTATCCATATTTTTTAAAAAAAGGTGATCGTAGTTCTTGTGATAATTATATAGGAATTAGTTTACTTTCTGTTTCAGGTAAAGTGTTTCAATGATTACACTTAATGGAATTAAGCATTTGGTTAATCGACAGCTGCGTGATGAACAGTGTGGATTCAGAAGTGGTAGGGGACGTAGTGATCAAATATTTTCATTGAGGAAGATTCTCTAGAAATATTTAGAGTTTCAGAAAACTTGGGTTTCTAACTTTATAGTTTTTGAAAAGGCTTTTGACTCTTTCGATCGACATAATTTGTGGTTGATTGTTAGATCATATGGAATACCTGACAATTTAGTGTAATGAAAGCTCTCTATAATAACACTGAGTCGTGTGTGGGAGTTGGTAAGACTTCTATCAATTGTTAGTGGTGTTACACAAAGGTGCATTTTGTCCCCTTTTCTCTTTAATTTGGATATTGGTTTTGTTATTCGATATTCTTTGCAAGAGAAAAAGTTTGGTCTTAAATTGTCTACAGATTTCAAAATTTCTGATTTAGATTATGCAGATGATTTGGCCCTGTTGGTAAATGATGTTGATGAGATGAATTTGTTCATTAGGGCTGTTGATTAGATTGTAATAGAGTAGGTTTGTGATAAACCAAGAAAAAAACAAAGTGATGAAAACTGGGCCAGCAGATGGTGCTTCAGTTGCTTTGAATGGCTGCATTCTTGAGTAAGTATGTCAGTTTAATTAGCATGGGGACTATGCAACAGATACTGGAGATGGGACTTTTAAGAATCTATGGAGAGTGTGGAGAAATAGGCGTATGCATATAAATACAAACATTAGGCTGTATAATAGTCTGGTTCTTTCTAAGATTAGTTATGGTAGTGAAACATGGACTTTTGTAAACAGAAACAGAAGAAACTTGATGCTTTTGATTCCAAATGCTTACGCAGTATCTTGGGCATTTGGTGGTTTGATTTTGTAAGTAATGATGAGATTAGAAGAAGGAGTCATCAACCTCCTTTGAGCAACGTTTTGTGGAGAGAGAGAATGCGTTGGTTTGGCCGTGTTGCCCGTATGCACAGCTGCAGATTAGCAGAAAGGATATGAATAGTGTGCCTGAGGGCTTCAGGAAAAATTGGGAGACCTACGATGCGATGGGCAGATAATGTCAAACAGGATCTTGTTAGAATTGGCCTAGAGTGGCCAAATGCATCATCTGTAAGTCACATATTGCACAGTACCTCCATAGCCCGTGACTGTATGAGGGTTGGGTTGTTTTACCTCTGAGCGGCACTTTTTTGCACACCATGGGCTAAATGGTCATGTCACATGGACCCTTAAGGCTTAGAGAAGGTTGGGGATGGGACCCACTGGAATAGCTGTTGGGAAACAGATGGTAGCCTCACGTCAAGGCCATCCAGCTTGTTCTTTAACGTGCACAGAGTATGGCTCTCCCGCACACAGGGCCACGGCTTAACGTCCCATCCGACGGACGGCGGCCTTTCCAAGCCCATCGGTGTCCCCTACTGACTGTGGGCAGGGCGGGGAATTTTACGGAGATAAATCTCAACGCTGACCCAGCTGGGACTCGAACCTGGGAACTACAGATTACGAGCCTGGCGCGCTACCGACTGAGCCACCCCCGCCCCTACAAAATAAAGAGAGTAGGGTAAAATTAGCAACCTGGATTAGCTACTTGCAATCACCAAATCTGTAATCGGGAGGTAAGAAAATTCTTTTAAGCATAACAGTAGAGTGAAACAGAATAGTCTAGAAGAAAAAATCTAGGTATTTCTTACATACCTGTTTCCGTTTTTAGTACTGGTAGATTTAATAGTAACTCTTTATGTCAATTTTTATTTAAAACTATATATTACTTAAAAAACAAATTAAATATATATATAAGCCTTTTAATAATACTAATGCATACGTTTACAAAATACTCCTTATAAAGGAGAATTTTGTAAATAAAAATTAGTGTAATGATTAGTATTAAAATCAACCAGTAATAATAATAGAAAGAAACCTATTTCAAGAATTTTAACATGATTCTTGTGACGTCATAATTATTATATGGCCTTCTGTTCTAGGTAGTGTTGACCAACTCCCCCCCCCCCCTTCTCTTAGATCTCCCGCGTTTGGCACGTTCGATCCCACCTTCCAGAGAAGTGACTCATATCGGGGCAGGTAAAGAAATACTTTAAAATTTGGAATGTTGCACAAAACATTTTGAAAAGTTAATCTTTTGTCCATTATATGAAACATAGTTTTAATAATAATAATCTTTATTTTTTTGGCATCACATTTACATCTGTTTTAAAGCAATGAAACAATACAAACATAATGAATATAATCCTTCGAAACCAGGGGCTTATCTGCAGGATACAATTATACATTATAAGGATCACTTCCATTGTATATAATGAAATAATTTATAACAATAAAAATAAAACAATACCTTCACGAGCAGCTCCTTGCAGGGGCGGGGGTGGCTCAGTCGGTTGCGCGCCAGGCTCATAATCTGTAATTCCCAGGTTCGAGTCCCAGCTGGGTCAGCGTTGATATTTATCTCCGCAAAATTCCCCGCCCTGCCCACGGTCAGTAGGGGACACCGATGGGCTTGGAAAGGCCGCCGTCCGTCGGATGGGACGTTAAGCCGTGGCCCCAGGTGCGGGAGAGACATACCCTGTGCACGTTAAAGAACACGCTGGATGGCCTTGACGGGAGGCTACCATCTGTCTCCCAATAGCTGTTCCAGCGGGTCCCCTCCGCCAACTTTCAACTGAACCTTCGGGGTCCATGTGACCTGGCCATTTAGCCCATGGTGTGCAAAAAAGTGCCGCTCAGAGGTAAAACAACCCAACTCCTCCGTTTTACAGCATCTTTATCAAAAACTTGGAAAAATGCATGAAATATAAATAACTTGACTAACTTTTTGTTTTTATTACTAGCATTCTGAAGGGGGCATGCCTTCTCTCTCCCCTTTATATCCGTCCCAGTCTCTAACAGAAAAAAATAGAAAATCTTTCTTAGATTTCTGCATAAAATCAAAAATATTTTTTTGTTGTTTTTATGTTAACAATATATTTTCATAACAATATACCCTATCAAAATAGAGAATTTCAGTATTACGTCAACGGGGATCTAACTTCGAAACTAAGCCACTTCTGAACTGAATGGACAAATTACTATATATACCCCGATAAATATATGCAAAGAAGAAGTATCGCTTCCACTCACGTTGGACGCTGAAACTGGCAATGCCTATAAATAGAACAGGTCACTAAGTAGGTTGAGTTGGGTTGTTTTAGCTCTGAGCGTCACTTTTTTGCACTCCATGGGCTAAATGACCAGGTCACATGGACCCCGAAACCTCAGAGAAGGTTGGGGGAAGGACCCACTGGAAACCCTGTTGGGAGACAGATGGTAGCCTCCCATCAAGGCTATCCAGCATGTTCTTTAACGTGTACAGGGTATGGCTTTCCCACACACGGGGCCACGGCTTAACCCCCCATCCGACAGACAGTGGCCTTTCCAAGTCCATCGGCGTCCCCTACTGACCGTGGGCAGGACGGGGAATTTTGCGGAGATAAATCTCAACGCTGACCCAGCTGGGACTCGAACCTGGGAACTACAGATTACGAGCCTGAGCCACCCCCGCCCCTTGCAGAATGGGGAAGGCCTTTACACCTCATTGTGTGTAATGGCCACTGATTCACAGCCACCGTGCAGAACACACGGACTTCTTACCTGTCTTCACAGATGGCTCGAAATCCGACACATCCGTAGTATTGGCCATGGTCTGCTGCGATACCACCACCATTCTCTTCTGTTCAGCGTCTGATCATGTCGTCATGAGGGGCAATGACCGCAATCTTCTCCCGCAACCTTCTCACAGCACTCAGGATCCTTGTGACCTGGCCATTTACCCCATTTGGTGCCAAAATGTTCTACTCAGACGTGAAAGAACCCAACTCATAACTTGTGCACATGCAAGAACATGACCTTGACATGCTGCTATCACCTGTCTCCTAACAGCTATTAAGTGGGTTCCTTTTCCCAACTCTCTCTCAGCCCTCGGAGTCCCGTTGCCATGACATTTATCCCGTTTTGTCAATTGTTCGTTACCACTGTTTCTTATATTTATTTATCGGTTTCTACACGCGCGCAGAAACCTAACTAGAATGCATTTCAGTTCTTCTTTACATTCCCGATGTGATTGAACGGAAATACAAAAACTTGTAATATTTTTTTTTTAACTTTATGCAGGTAGCGTTATGTAAAATATGTATTTTAAAAATACCAGTATTAAGAATCATGAATTTTACTTTACTAATTTGCATTTGTTATGGTAATTTGAAAACTGAAGCCTGTTTAAGCTGAAGCCAAGTTTAGGCTAATTTTTTTTTGAATCGTAAAGAAAAATTCATTTATCCTTACAGCCAAAAAGATGTATATCTTGAAAAGAAAAGGCAGATAGATGACAAATTAAAATCAGTAAATAAATGGTAGCTAGGTAGTCACTGGAAGGAGAGCTATGCACCAATCCCCTGTGATGATGCATAGAACCGGCCAGGCCTAGCACCTAATGTCTGACCCCGCCTTTTCGTGGTGCAGACCGTTAGTACCTTTCAAAAGAGATACTCTCTTGTGGAAGTGAACGGAAGGGAAGGGCTGCCAGATTAGTGTGGCCTACTGATCTGGACAACTATGGCTACTTTTCTTTTTTTTTCTACCCTGCTGAGGAGTGGTCAACCACACAGGGTCCTGGTGCTGACCATATAAACCCACTGGACTGGACAGATATATGGCTCTGAGCTTGATTATGGATCCTGATTTTGCTGCACTGGTGGGCTTCTGTGGAGGGAAAATCTTCCGCTGTGTTTTCTGTTTGTTTGTGGGTTGACAGCCCCAAGTGAATAGATTCACAGGATATGTTTATCAGCTGGTGGATAATCCTGAGCAGAAGTCATCGCAGGCACCTGAACTCTTTGCTTCTATTGGCATCGTCAAATTCTACATTGGAGGAAGTTTTCCAGTGTAGATGGCTTCAGCCTTTAGTAGTGTGGGAACGGGTCTTTGCCCCATGTCTGCGATTAGGGGGCTGTTTGATATTGTCGGCATTCCCTCTCTCAATAAACAGTTTCTTTAAACATCCCACTAACCATTTTCTCTCCATAGGTAGTTGGAATGTGAGGACTCTGCACAGAGCTTTTTCTCTTGATGTCCTCACACAAGAATTCCACCATTATAATTTAGATATTCTCGGCTTGCAAGAGACCAGATGGACAGATAAAGGTCAGATTCTTAAAAATAATCTTAAATTTCTCTTTTCAGGGAGGGACGACAATAAGCATCACCAAGGCGTGGGTCTGCTTCTCAGCAGACACGCTAGCGATGCTCTTCTAGGATATGAGTGCATTAATGAAAGGTTTCTTATAGCAAAATTTCGGACCAGCGTTAAAGACTTGAATGTTATCTGCTGTTATGCCCCCACTGAGGATGCCGATGAGGAGGAGAAGGATAGGTTTTATGAACAACTTCAGGATATTTTGAATTCTGTCAAGAAAGGAGATATTACCCTTGTTCTTGGTGACTTCAATGCCAAAGTTGGTACTGACTCTGACCTTTGGGGAGGAGTAATAGGCCCTTTTGTTATTGGTAGCTGCAATGGCAATGGGCAACGTCTCCTACAGGTAAGTAAACTCAATGGTTTCAGAATAACTAACAATATTACAAACACCGCGAAATACATAAGTACACATGGGTGTCACCTGATGGGCTGCATAGGAATATGATTGATTATATATTAATTAACAGCAAATGGGCTAGTTCTGTTAGAAATACCAGGGAATATAGGGGAGCTGAAATTGGATCTGACCATTACCTTGTTAAAAGTGTCTTGTAACCTAAACTTAAAAGGTGTTGTGCTAGGGTTAAAAAATTTGCTTTTAATACTGAAGCTCTGAAAGACCCAGTTATAGCCAAAGCTTACCATGATAGGTTACTTACCATGATAGGTTACAGTCATGGTATGTTTACTACTGAAGTTGAGGAAGAATGGGATCATTTTAAAAAGGCTTTTTTGGACACTAACAGTACTCTTTTAGGAAAAAAGGAGCAGAAGAGACAGAATTATCTGAGTGATAAGGCACTTGAGCTTATTTCGGAAAGAAAGAACTGCAGGAATGTCCTTAATCAATACCCTACTAGTACTAATAGAAAGCATTACAGAGAACTTAATAAACGTGTAAAAGATCAGTTAGCTGCTGATAAGAATCTTTGGCTTGATGGTTTGGCTGACAAAGCCGAGGAAGCAGTTAGACAGCACAACAGCAGAGAGCTGTACCAGATAGTTAATGTTTTGTGTGGTAGAAAACGGACAGGTATACAAGGAATGAAGGATAAACAAGGTAAGGTTATAGAAGGGGAGGATTCTGTCATAGCTAGGTGGGCTGAGCATTTCAGTGATGTTCTAAACAATGTAGTTAGTTCTACTCCCATTGTTTGCAGTGATGATAGATGCATTGGTGGCTTTAATGTTGGCCCTATAACACATTCTGAAGTTAGTTTGGCTATTTCTAAACTTAAACTACATAAATCCCCAGGAGTAGATGAAATTACTACCGAAATGCTTAGAGCTGGGAATGTTTCGGTTACCACTTGGATGACTAAAATTCTGAATATCTTTTATGATAAAGGCATGGTTCCTAAGGATTTTACCAGAGCTATTGTTATCCCTATTTTCAAAAAACGTGATCGCAGTTCTTGTGATAACTATAGGGGTATTAGCCTACTCTCTGTTCCAGGTAAAGTTCTTTCCATGATTGTGCTTAATAGAATTAAGAATCTGGTTGACAGTCAATTGCGTGATGAGCAATGTGGATTCAGAAGTGGTAGGGGATGTGTGGATCAGATATTTTCACTTAGGCAGATTCTTGAGAAATGTTTAGAGTTTCAGAAACCTTTGGTTGCTAGCTTTGTTGATTTCAAAAAAGCTTTCGACTCTGTTGATCGTCATAATTTGTGGTTGATTGTGAGATCATATGGTATACCAAACAAGTTAGTTAACATAATAAAAGCTCTCTATAATAACACTGAGTCGTGTGTGAGAGTTGGTAAGGCTTGTAGCAATTGGTTTAGCATTACTTCTGGTGTTCGACAAGGGTGCATTTTGTCTCCTTTTCTCTTTAGTTTGATTATTGATTATGTTATGCGAAATTCACTTCAAGGGAAAGATTTTGGCCTCAAATGGGCTCGAGATACGAAAATTTCTGATTTAGATTATGCTGATGATTTAGCCCTTTTGGCAAATGATGTTGATGAGATGAACTCTTTCATTCGAGCTGTTGATCAGACTGATAGTAGAGTAGGTTTGGTTATAAACAGAGAGAAAACTAAAGTGATGAAAATTGGTCAGCCAGGCTGTGATTCAGTTAATCTGAATGGTTGCAGTCTTGAGCAGGTGTCACAGTTTAATTATCTTGGGAGCTATGTAACAGATAATGGTGATGTGCGGCATGAGATTAACAGACGAATAGGGATTGCTGCCGGGACTTTTAAGAATCTATGGAGAGTGTGGAGAAATAGGCGTATACACCTAAAGACTAAAATTAGGCTGTATAATAGTTTGGTTCTTTCTAGGGTTAATTATGGTAGTGAAACTTGGACACTTTTTAAACAAGATAACAGGAAACTAGATGCTTTTGATTCCAGATGCTTACGCAGTATCTTGGGCATTAGGTGGTTCAACTTTGTAACTAATGATGAGATTAGGCAAAGGAGTCTGCAACCTCCTTTAAGCAGCATATTGTGCAGAGAGAGACTCCGTTGGTTTGGCCACGTTGCCCGTATGAATAATTATAGATTGGCGAATAGGGTTATGAACAATGTGCCTAAAGGCCTCAGAAAGAAGGGGAGACCTAGGATGCGGTGGGCAGACAATGTCAAACAGGACCTTGTTAGAATTGGTGTGCAGTGGCCAGATGCAGTAGATGTAGCTCAGGATAGACTTGCTTGGAGAACTAAATTGCACCGTCTGGTTGGACCTCCGTAGCCCATGGCTGCTTGAGGATGATGATGATGATGATGATGATGAACTGCTTTTTGTAATAAAGGTATTATAAAAAACTGAGATTTAGTGTAACATTCTCCCATTTAATAACATTAGTTTATAATAGAACTGGATCAAGGGAAAAAAGAAAGGTATGGGGTTGGGAGGGAGAAAAGAATCAATCAATTGAGCGGAAAAAAAGGTAAAAGAGGGAAATTGAGAAAGGATAAAATAAAGTTATCAAACTTATTTCTTTTTTATTAGACGCTAAATTTTCATTGCAGTATAACTTCTCCCCTCTTTACTTTTACACCTCTTTAGAGGGTGGCTCAGTCGGTAGCGCGCCAGGCTCGTAATCTGTAGTTCCCAGGTTCGAGTCCCAGCTGGGTCAGCGTTGAGATTTATCTCCGCAAAATTCCCCGTCCTGCCCACGGTCAGTAGGGAACGCCGATGTGCTTGGAAAGGGCACTGTAGGTCGGATGGGGTGTTAAGCCGTGGCCCCGTGTGTGGGAGAGCCATACCCTGTGCACGTTAATGAACATGCTGGATAGCTTTGATGGGAGGCTACCATCTGTCTCCCAACAGGGTTTCAATTGGGTCCCCTCCCCGAACCTTCTCTGAGCCTTCGGGGTCCATGTGACCTGGCCATTTAGCCCATGGTGTGCAAAAAAGTGCCGCTCAGAGGTAAAACAACCCAACCCAACACGTCTTTAAACATAATTCTTGAAATGTGCATCCAATATACGAAGATTTATCAATTGTTTAGCCTCTATTACCTTTAATAGTATTCTCAAAGGGGGCAGGACAATCGTGCCCTCCCCCCCTTAAATCCGGACCTAGTTTGGAATAATGCACATTAATGATAAAAGTTGTGGTAAAAGTAAGGCAATTTATCATTTTTTATATTTGGAACTAAATCTTTATAAGGGTTCATTCGTAAATTACCCAATCCTATTATAACTGAATAAATCATTCCCCCCATCCAACTTCATCTTATGTAACAATACGTAACTTATGACGGGAATTTTGAGCGTGAGTTCAAAAGAATATTTAGCAACAAAAATTTAAAAATGAATCAATTAATTACAAAAGTATAAAACCACATTATATGACTAAATTCAGTGAACAGAAATCCTTATCTTCCTCAGTATGAAGCGAAACCATCAAAATAAAAATGCATATTATCTAACAATACTTCAAATAGTCCTATTACAATTCTTACAAACTCTATTCAAAGTATAGAGCAAAACGTTTCAAATATTATTATTTATTATTTATTAATCTTTTATATCCGTCTTTTGTATGACAGCTGACCGAGCCACGTGATCCTGGTAAAGGTCACCTTCATGCACCTAGCCTGGACAATGGTTGAGCAAAAGGACGGAAGTGAAATATGCGTAAATATTTTCAATTTTGCTTTGTTTGAATGTTAATTAAATTAATTTAGTTTAAACTACGTAAAATCAATAAATTATTTTATATCGTCTAGACTAAAATATCTCTGAATATTTTGAAAATGATTAAAAAATGTTTTAAAATAAGTAATTACCAGTTGAATTTTAAGTAATGTAATTAGTTAAATTTATTTAATACGGGGGGGGCAGAAATTATTTTGCCACTGCATTGTTCGGAGCTAATGTGATATAGGGAGCTTCAGTCTGTCAGGACAATGATGATGTACCAAACAGATTTTAAGAATCATCCACTAGTTTATTAAAGTGCGTTTATACTAAAGAAGGTCTGAGAAGGCCAGCTTCGCACAAGCGTAAGTTGCGCTGCACTGCGGAATTTTGTCGAGGCTGAAAGTGGCAAATTGTTGTGCAGGCACAAAAACTGCAAGGGGCGATCTGCGCATGAGCAATGCAATCAGTTTATCCCACTGTAACTATGGTTTGCCTTACTCGTAAAATATTTAATGTGATTTAATTAGTTTTCAAACTGTCTAACACCCATGACTATTTGCATACAGTGGTAGCTGACCCTAAAGTTATTCAATGAGTATTTTATCCATTTCAAGTTTGCAGTTTACGATACCTGGAGGAGCCATTGTATTCTTTTAGTGCTTTTTCAGAATTTTAGAAATTAATATGTAAATTAATACATTTAATCATCTTCCGAACATTTAAGTCAATGTATGTTGCAGTTTTGTTCCCTGGAGCATATGGATGTATATAGGTGTCTGCACTTAGTTGTAATAATAAAGTTCTTTTTTTTTATGGTTGATACGAAAAGTACCTGCTGCCATCTGTTGACAGTTTATATAAGTAAGAAACTCGATATGACATTTATTGAAATTATCTATATTTGTTTAAAATATAATTGTATAAGAGACGTTGTCGTGCATGTGATACATAAATCTCAATTTATTATACCAAATATTGTAGAATGCTTCAAATATTAAAATTTTCTTGTTGAGCAGAGCTACTACCTGTTTTACAAAAAAGGATTTTATTAAGAAAAATAATTTTAATAATTTCTTGTTGTTTCTTCTTGGTTCTTCCACATCCCTCTCGTCAAATCATTCCCGCTTGGTCCTCATATTGTGTTCGGTTTGATAACAGAATTATTACTTTGGACTTTTATTAGATAAAATTTTAATATTATTGTTTAATAGCAAAATTATTACTTAAACGTTGCTTAGATAAAAGTTTTTAATATTTTTGTAGCAAAGAAATTTCTTTGGACTTTGATTAAAAGTTTTAATATTTTTTCTATGATAAGAAATTTATTCACTTTTAGATAAAACTTTTAATATTCTTCTTTGATAACAGAATTAATACTTTGGACTTTCCTTAGAAAGTTTTGATTTTGCTGTATCCAGTGAAGTGTATGATAACTCAACAAAACACATCATTTTTTATCTCATATACACACACCTCATTTGAAACTAATTCATTTAAACTAATTCACAAATTAGTTTAAACCTCATCTTTAAAAAAATCTTAAATTTGTTTTTCACATGCACGGTTTTTTCTAATTTTCACACATATTTTCACAAAAACCACAAGAAACATACTTTTTACCTCATCCCCCATAACTTTTCCCATGGATTTTCATCGAATTCTCGAGCCCGTTTTACGGTGCCAGAACTCTCATTGCTAGTACTGTCATGTATAAAGTCGATAAACATAATTGAAAAAATAAAAGTTATATATTTCAGGTTGCAAACAAATTTATTGCTAACATGTATATTTATGATAAATTTTATTTCAGATATTTTTACTTTATCTGCTATAATAATAGGCTAATTGTTTAAAGCAGTCTGGAGGCAAGATCGTCAAACCAAAATATAAATTGAAATGTTTTTTAACCAATTATGAGACGATTGGTTTTCGTTGAATGGCAACTTAACCCTCACAGTAAACAGTTCGTATGTTATCGTTCTGTGCAATATTCGAAATTTCGAAACAGGGTGCTGATGACTTTTTGGACTTAGGTGCATCGAATGGTAGAAAGAGAAAATAATAATTATATATAGGAAAGTGTGTGCTGTGAAATACTCCCAGATTAGTCGAAATTTGTAACTGAAAAATGCATTTTACTAGATTATCAGAAGTTTATTTTTCACTGAAATGCATTTTTGATTGAACAGTAATAGTACTCCTTTTACAATGTCTTTTAAACCCCGTTTCCGCAGAGTCATTTCTTGATATGCAACACAACAAACGAAGAACTACCGATTAAACGAAAATAATAATTCTTCTATCTATTTATCTGAATTTTCTACTGGTAGTTTCAGTGAGTTATGAAAAGCTAACAAACTTGATAAAAAATTAATAATCGAGAATGTCACTTTTTTTTCTTTTTTATTTCACATGTTTTTACACAAACTTTTGAAGTCTCATCACGAATAGTTTAGCCTAGTTATTTTTCCTTGCCATATAATAGTATATGTAATTGATAACACAAGTATTAGAAAACACAAAGTGTGAATTAAAGTATTGTTACAGATTTTGAATTCAGTTTGATATTTGTCAAAGGAACGTATTCGAAAAAAATAAACTATAAATGAACTGATTTATTAACTAAGGCAACAAAATGGCATAAATCATAAACCATTTTTTCACTAATCACACAAAACAGCAATATGTTATCAATCAGTATAAAATGATCCCAATGATCACAATTGCCAGATTTTCTTTTAAACAAAGCTCATTTTTCTGCGATACAAATAAATTTGTATTTTACTTGAAACTAAAACATTTCTTATTAGTTAAACATCCAAAAGAAATAGGCGTATACACCGAAAGACTAAAATTAGACTGTATAATAGTTTGGTTCTTTCTAGGGTTAGTTATGGTAGTGAAACTTGGACGCTTTGTAAACAAGATAACAGGAAACTAGATGCTTTTGATTCTAGATGCTTACGCAGTATCTTGGGCATTAGTTGGTTCAACTTTGTAACTAATGATGAGGTTAGGCAAAGGAGTTTGCAACCTCCTTTAAGCAGCATATTGTGCAGAGAGAGACTCCGTTGGTTTGGCCATGTTGCCCGTATGGATAATTACAGATTGCCGAATAGGGTTATAAACAGTGTGCCTGAAGGCTTCAGAAAGAAGGGGAGACCTAGGATGCGGTGGGCAGACAATGTCAAACAGGGCCTTGTTAGAATTGGTGTGCAGCGGCCAGATGCAGTAGATGTAGCTCAGGATAGACTTGCTTGGAGAACTAAATTGCACGGTCTGGTTGGATCTCTTTAGCCCATGGCTGCTTGAGGATGATGATGATGATGAAACATCCAAAACTGATCACTGAACATAACACAAACTAAAAGTATCTCCAAAACCACACTTCTTTTTACCAACGCTCACAGATTACGATTAATCTCTTTCTCCTATAAACAGATTCTCCGAACTTCTATTAGACATTCAACTGTCTGGCACATAATCACAGGCAAGCAGACAACAAATAGAATTATGCTCTTTCATTTCAAGTTCGACGTTTGAACTCGTAAGTGACGTAATTCTCACCCCGTGGTATACTTCGACTTGTCCGGTATGCCACACGATCTCGCAATCAACCACAAAATAAGATGATCAATGGTGTGAAAATTCTTTTTCAAAGCAACAAAGCTAGTTACCAAAGGTTTGTCAAACTTTAAAAATTTCTCAAGAATCTGCCTATGTGAAAAAATCTGATCTTCACATCCCCCACTAATTTTAATTACTCATCACGCAATTGTCCGTCAACCAAATTCTTAATTCTGTTAAGCACAATCATGCAAAGAGGTTCGTAATCTGTAGTTATCATGTTCGAGTCCCAGCTGGGTCAGCGTTGAGATTTCTTTCCGCAAAATTCCCCGCCCTGCCCGTTGGCAGGTCGGGACGGCGGCCGGCGGCCTTTCCAAGCCCATCCATGTCCCCTCCGTGCCCATCCGTGCCCATCCGTGTCCCCTACTGACCATTGTCAGTAGCGGACACGGATGGGCTTGGAAAGGCCGCCGTCCGTCAGATGGGACGTTAAGCCATGGTCCCGTGTGCGGGAAAGCCACACCCTGTGCACGTTAAAGAACACGCTGGATGGTCTTGACGGGAGGCTACTATCTGTCTCCCAACAGCTGTTAAAGTGGGTCCCCTCCCCCAACCTTCTCTGCGCCTTCGGGCTCCATGTGACCTGCCCATTTAGCCCATGGTGTGCAAAAAAGTGCCGCTCAGAGGTAAAACAACCCAACGTTAAAGAACACGCTGGATGGCCTTGACGGGAGGCTACCATCTGTCTCCCAACAACTGTTTCAGTGGGTCCTGTGACCTTCTCTGACCCACTGAAACCTTCTCTGAGCCTTTGGGGTCCATGTGACCTGGCCATTTAGTCCATGGTGTGCAAAAAAGTGCCGCTCAGAGGTAAAACAATCCAACGTTAAAAAACACGCTGGATGGCCTTGACGGAAGGCTACCATCTGTCTCCCAACAGCTGTTCCAGTAGGTCCCCTCCCCCAACCTTCTCTGAGCCTTCGGGGTCCATGTGACCTGGCCATTTAGCCCATGGTGTGCAAAAAAGTGCCGCTCAGAGGTAAAACAACCCAACATTAAAGAATATAGTGGATGGTTTTGACGGGAGGCTACCATCTGTCTCCCAGCATGTGTTCCAGTGGGTCCCCTCCCCCAACATTCTCTGAGCCTTCGGGGTCCATGTGACTTGGCCATTTAGCCCATGGTGTGCAAAAAAGTGCCGCTCAGAGGTAAAATAACCCAACATTAAAGAATATAGTGGATGGCCTTGACGGGAGGCTACCATCTGTCTCCCAACATGTGTTCCAGTGGGTCCCCTCCCCCAACCTTCTCTGATACTTCGGGGTCCATGTGACCTGGCCATTTAGCCCATGGTGTGCAAAAAAGTGCCGCTCAGAGGTAAAACAATCCAACGTTAAAAAACACGCTGGATGGCCTTGACGGGAGGCTACCATCTGTCTCCCAACAGCTGTTCCAGTGGGTCCCCTCCCCCAACCTTCTCTGAACATTCGTAGTCCATGTGACCTGGCCATTTAGCCCATGGTGTGCAAAAAAGTTCAGCTCAGAGGTAAAACAACCCAACCCATGCAAAGAGCAACTGATGAAAGGTACCTAGGTTCAAATCCCGGGTAAGGTATATGGATGTCTGCCTTGTCTTTCTGCTGTGATCTGGAATTCCTGACAGATCACCTCTATTACACTGACAGGTTCCTGTAAAGACCTCTGTGGTAAGCAGCTGCTTGAGGGGGGTATTTGTTTTATTATATTATTTCAGATGAAAGATCCATATTAATAATCTTTGTTACAGGCTTGGAAGATGTGCTTATAAAATCTAAAAATTACAGAAAACAGTTCCTACTAACTTATTTGTCTTAGTGTACAAATCTTTGTTTGAATCTGTTATTCGATATGACGTATAAGTCTTTGGTTTAACTTACTCCTCTCATATTGACCGCATTTTTAGAATACAAAGCGGTAGTTTAGAAACAATATTCATTTCTCACCCTATTGGAAGCACCAGCCTCAAGAGTTGGGTTGGGATGTTTTACCTCTGAGCGGCACTTTTTTGCACACCATGGGCTAAATGGCCAGGTCACATGGACCCCGAAGGCTCAGAGAAGGTTGGGAGAAGGAACCCACTGGAACAGCTGTTGGGAGACAGATGGTAGCCTCCCGTCAAGGCCATCCAGCGTGTTCTTTAACGTTGGGTTGATTTACCTTTGAGCGGCACTTTTTTTGCACACCATGGGCTAAATGGCCAGGTCATATGGACCCCGAAGGCTCAGAGAAGGTTGGGGGAAGGGACCCACTGGAACAGCTGTTGGGAGACAGATGGTAGCCTCCTGTCAAGGCCATGCAGCGTGTTCTTTAACATGCACAGGGTATGACTCTTCCGCACACGGAGCCACGGATTAACGTCCCATCCGACGGACGGCGGTCTTTCCAAGCCCATCGGTGTCCCCTACTGACCGTGGGCAGGGCGGGGAATTTTGCGGAGATAAATCTCAACGCTGACCGAGCTGGGACTCGAACCTGGGAACTACAGATTACGAGCCTGGCGCGCTACCGACTAAGCCACCCCCGCCCCCCAGCCTCAAGAAGGAATTTTTTTTTAAGTTAGCCATCTACCAGTCGACGATTTATACAAATATATCATAATTCTAAAATTTTACTTTAGTAAAGACTTCAAAATTGAAAAAAAAAAACTCTTTTACCCAGCAAGAATACTGACCACTAAACGATACTACTTATTGCTTAAATTAATTAACAACTATGTTAAAAAAACTCGAGCGTACCAAGTATCATTCATCTTTAATTCAATCCCACAATATCTATTACAGCTTAAAATTTATGCCACAATCGTATATAAGAGAAAAAAATCCATCATTTGAATATATAGAAAAATAATATTTCCATTTTCGCATTTTTCAAATCAATATTTTTTTTCATATTTCTCAACTTATTTGTTTGATAATCATCTACATTTCGTGAAATCACATATTATTTGTGAATGGTTAGCGCGTTTGGCCACTGATCTAATGGACCAGAGTTCGAGTCCCGGGTAAAGTATCACTGTTCGTTTCGTTTTCCTCCTGAGGTCCTGCCATCCTCACAGACCTTCTACTACGGCATATAAACTGACAGTTATATGCAGTTATATCCTGTCAGTTTATATGCCGTAGTAGAAGGTGTGTAAGGATGCCATAGTAGGAGGTCTGTGAGGATGATATAGTAGAAGGTCTGTGAGGATGCCGTAGTAGAAGGTCTGTGAGGATGCCTTAGTAGAAGGTCTGTGAGGATGCCGTAGTAGAAGGTCTGTGAGGATGGCGTAGTAGAAAGTCTGTGAGGATACCGTAGTAGAAGGTCTGTGAGGATGCAGCAGCAGAAGGTCTGTGAGGATGCCATAGTAGAAAATCTGTGAGGATGCCGTAGTAGAAGGTCTGTGAGAATGCCGTAGTAGAAGGTCTGTGAGGATGGCATAGTAGAGGGTCTGTGAGGATACCGTAGTAGAAGGTCTGTGAGGATGGCTTAGTAGAATGTCTGTGAGGATACCGTAGTAGAAGGTCTGTGAGGATGCCTTAGTAGAAGGTCTGTGAGGATGCCTTAGTAGAAGGTCTGTGAGGATGCCGTAGTAGAAAGTCTGTGAGGATGCCGTAGTAGAAGGTCTGTTAGAATGCCGTAGTAGGAGGTCTGTGAGGATGACATAGTACAAGGTCTGTGAGGATACCGTAGTAGAAAGTCTGTGAGGATGCCGTAGTAGAAGGTCTGTGAGGATGCCGTAGTAGAAGGTCTGTGAGGATGCCGTAGTAGAAGGTCTGTGAGGATGCCGTAGTAGAAGGTCTTTGAGGATGCCGTAGTAGAAGGTCTGTGAGGATACCGTAGTAGAAGGTCTGTGAGGATGCAGTAGCAGAAGGTCTGTGAGGAGCCATAGTAGAAGGTCTGTGAGGATACCGTAGTAGAAGGTCTGTGAGGATGCCGTAGTAGAAGGTCTATGAGGATGCCATAGCAGAAGGTCTTTGAGGATGCCGTAGTAGAAGGTCTGTGAGGATACCGTAGTGGAAGGTCTGTGAGGATACCGTAGTGGAAGGTCAGTGAGGATGCAGTAGCAGAAGCTCTGTGAGGATGCGTAGTAGCAGGTCTGTGAGGATGCCGTAGTAGAAGGTCTGTGAGGATGCCGTAGTAGAAGGTCTGTGAGGATGGCGTAGAAAGTCTGTGACGATACCGTAGTAGAAGGTCTGTGAGGATGCCGTAGTAGAAGGTCTGTGAGGATGCCGTAGTAGAAGGTCTGTGAGGATGCTGTAGTAGAAGGTCTTTGAGGATGCCGTAGTAGAAGGTCTGTGAGAATGCCGTAGTAGAAGGTCTGTGAGGATACCGTAGTAGAAGGTCTGTGAGGATGCAGTAGCAGAAGGTCTGTGAGGATGCCGTAGTAGAAGGTCTGTGAGGATGGCGTAGTAGAGGGTCTGTGAGGATACCGTAGAAGAAGGTCTATGAGGATGGCTTAGTAGAAGGTCTGTGAGGATACCGTAGTAGAAGGTCTGTGAGGATGCCTTAGTAGAAGGTCTGTGAGGATGCCGTAGTAGAAAGTCTGTGAGGATGCCGTAGTAGAAGGTCTGTGAGAATGCCGTAGTAGAAGGTCTGTGAGGATGGCATAGTAGAAGGTCTGTGAGGATACCATAGTAGAAAGTCTGTGAGGATGCCGTAGTAGAAGGTCTGTGAGGATGCCGTAGTAGAAGGTCTGTGAGGATGCCGTAGTAGAAGGTCTGTGAGGATGCCGTAGTAGAAGGTCTTTGAGGATATCGTAGTAGAAGGTCTGTGAGGATACCGTAGTAGAAGGTCTGTGAGGATACCGTAGTAGAAGGTCTGTGAGGATGCAGTAGCAGAAGGTCTGTGAGGATGCCGTAGTAGAAGGTCTGTGAGGATACCGTAGTAGAAGGTCTGTGAGGATGCCGTAGTAGAAAGTCTGTGAGGATGCCATAGCAGAAGGTCTTTGAGGATGCCGTAGTAGAAGGTCTGTGAGGATACCGTAGTAGAAGGTCTGTGAGGATACCGTAGTGGAAGGTCTGTGAGGAGGCAGTAGCAGAAGGTCTGTGAGGATGCCTTAGTAGAAGGTCTGTGAGGATGCCGTAGTAGAAGGTCTGTGAGGATGGCATAGAAGGTCTGTGAGGATACCGTAGTAGAAGGTCTGTGAGGATGCCGTAGTAGAAGGTCTGTGAGGATGCTGTAGTAGAAGGTCTTTGAGGATGCCGTAGTAGAAGGTCTGTGAGAATGCCGTAGTAGAAGGTCTGTGAGGATACCGTAGTAGAAGGTCTGTGAGGATGCAGTAGCAGAAGGTCTGTGAGGATGCCGTAGTAGAAGGTCTGTGAGGATGGCATAGAAGGTCTGTGAGGATACCGTAGTAGAAGGTCTGTGAGGATGCCGTAGTAGAAGGTCTGTGAGGATGCCGTAGTAGAAGGTCTGTGAGGATGGCGTACTAGAAGGTCTGTGAGGATGCCATAGTAGAAGGTCTGTTAGGATGCAGTAGCAGAAGGTCTGTGAGGATGCCGTAGTAGAAGGTCTTTGAGGATGCCGTAGTAGAAGGTCTGTGAGGATACCGTAGTAGAAGGTCTGTGAGGATGCAGTAGCAGAAGGTCTGTGAGGATGCCGTAGTAGAAGGTCTGTGAGGATGCCGTAGTAGAAGGTCTGTGAGGATACCGTAGTAGAAGGTCTGTGAGGATGCCGTAGTAGAAAGTCTGTGAGGATGCCATAGCAGAAGGTCTTTGAGGATGCCGTAGTAGAAGGTCTGTGAGGATACCTTAGTAGAAGGTCTGTGAGGATACCGTAGTGGAAGGTCTGTGAGGATGCAGTAGCAGAAGGTCTGTGAGGATGCCTTAGTAGAAGGTCTGTGAGGATGCCGTAGTAGAAGGTCTGTGAGGATGCCGTAGTAGAAGGTCTGTGAGGATGGCATAGTAGAGGGTCTGTGAGGATACTGTAGTAGAAGGTCTGTGAGGATGCAGTAGCAGAAGGTCTGTGAGGATGCCGTAGTAGAAGGTCTGTGAGGATGGCATAGAAGGTCTGTGAGGATGCTGTAGTAGAAGGTCTTTGAGGATGCCGTAGTAGAAGGTCTGTGAGAATGCCGTAGTAGAAGGTCTGCGAGGATACCGTAGTAGAAGGTCTGTGAGGATGCAGTAGCAGAAGGTCTGTGAGGATGCCGTAGTAGAAGGTCTGTGAGGATGGCGTAGAAGGTCTGTGAGGATACCGTAGTAGAAGGTCTGTGAGGATGCCGTAGTAGAAGGTCTGTGAGGATGGCGTAGTAGAAGGTCTGTGAGGATGGCGTACTAGAAGGTCTGTGAGGATGGCGTACTAGAAGGTCTGTGAGGATGCCATAGTAGAAGGTCTGTTAGGATGCAGTAGCAGAAGGTCTGTGAGGATGCCGTAGTAAAAGGTCTTTGAGGATGCCGTAGTAGAAGGTCTGTGAGGATGCCGTAGTAGAAGGTCTGTGAGGATGCCGTAGTAGAAGGTCTGTGAGGATGCTGTAGTAGAAGGTTTTTGAGGATGCCGTAGTAGAAGATCTGTGAGGATGCCGTAGTAGAAGGTCTGTGAGGATGGCATAGTAGAGGGTCTGTGAGGATACCGTAGTAGAAGGTCTGTGAGGATGCAGTAGCAGAAGGTCTGTGAGGATGCCGTAGTAGAAGGTCTGTGAGGATGGCATAGAAGGTCTGTGAGGATGCTGTAGTAGAAGGTCTTTGAGGATGCCGTAGTAGAAGGTCTGTGAGAATGCCGTAGTAGAAGGTCTGCGAGGATACCGTAGTAGAAGGTCTGTGAGGATGCAGTAGCAGAAGGTCTGTGAGGATGCCGTAGTAGAAGGTCTGTGAGGATGGCGTAGAAGGTCTGTGAGGATACCGTAGTAGAAGGTCTGTGAGGATGCCGTAGTAGAAGGTCTGTGAGGATGGCGTAGTAGAAGGTCTGTGAGGATGGCGTACTAGAAGGTCTGTGAGGATGGCGTAGTAGAAGGTCTGTGAGGATGCCATAGTAGAAGGTCTGTTAGGATGCAGTAGCAGAAGGTCTGTGAGGATACCGTAGTAGAAGGTCTTTGAGGATGCCGTAGTAGAAGGTCTGTGAGGATGCCGTAGTAGAAGGTCTGTGAGGATGCCGTAGTAGAAGGTCTGTGAGGATGCCGTAGTAGAAGGTTTTTGAGGATGCCGTAGTAGAAGATCTGTGAGGATGCCGTAGTAGAAGGTTTTTGAGGATGCCGTAGTAGGAGGTCTGTGAGGATACCGTAGTAGAAGGTCTGTGAGGATACCGTAGTAGAAGGTCTGTGAGGATGCAGTAGCAGAAGGTCTGTGAGGATGCCGTAGTAGAAGGTCTGTGAGGATGCCGTAGTAGAAGGTCTGTGAGGATGCCGTAGTAGAGGGTCTGTGAGGATGCAGTAGCAGAAGGTCTGTGAGGATGCCGTAGTAGAAGGTCTGTGAGGATGCCGTAGTAGGTCTGTGAGGATGTCGTAGTAGAAGGTCTGTGAGGATGCCGTAGTAGAGGGTCTGTGAGGATACCGTAGTAGAAGGTCTGTGAGGATACCGTAGTAGAAGGTCTGTGAGGATACCGTAGTGGAAGGTCTGTGAGGAGGCAGTAGCAGAAGGTCTGTGAGGATGCCTTAGTAGAAGGTCTGTGAGGATGCCGTAGTAGAAGGTCTGTCAGGATGCCGTAGTAGAAGGTCTGTGAGGATGGCGTAGTAGAGGGTCTGTGAGGATACCGTAGTAGAAGGTCTGTGAGGATGCAGTAGCAGAAGGTCTGTGAGGATGCCGTAGTAGAAGGTCTGTGAGGATGGCATAGAAGGTCTGTGAGGATACCGTAGTAGAAGGTCTGTGAGGATGCCGTAGTAGAAGGTCTGTGAGGATGCTGTAGTAGAAGGTCTTTGAGGATGCCGTAGTAGAAGGTCTGTGAGAATGCCGTAGTAGAAGGTCGGTGAGGATACCGTAGTAGAAGGTCTGTGAGGATGCAGTAGCAGAAGGTCTGTGAGGATGCCGTAGTAGAAGGTCGGTGAGGATGGCGTAGAAGGTCTGTGAGGATACCGTAGTAGAAGGTCTGTGAGGATGCCGTAGTAGAAGGTCTGTGAGGATGCCGTAGTAGAAGGTCTGTGAGGATGGCGTACTAGAAGGTCTGTGAGGATGCCATAGTAGAAGGTCTGTTAGGATGCAGTAGCAGAAGGTCTGTGAGGATGCCGTAGTAGAAGGTCTTTGAGGATGCCGTAGTAGAAGGTCTGTGAGGATACCGTAGTAGAAGGTCTGTGAGGATGCAGTAGCAGAAGGTCTGTGAGGATGCAGTAGCAGAAGGTCTGTGAGGATGCCGTAGTAGAAGGTCTGTGAGGATGCCGTAGTAGAGGGTCTGTGAGGATGCAGTAGCAGAAGGTCTGTGAGGATGCCGTAGTAGAAGGTCTGTGAGGATGCCGTAGTAGGTCTGTGAGGATGTCGTAGTAGAAGGTCTGTGAGGATGCCGTAGTAGAGGGTCTGTGAGGATACCGTAGTAGAAGGTCTGTGAGGATGCCGTAGTAGAAGGTCTGTGAGGATGGCGTACTAGAAGGTCTGTGAGGATGGCGTACTAGAAGGTCTGTGAGGATGCCGTAGTAGAAGGTCTGTGAGGATGCCGTAGTACAAGGTCTGACAGGCTCCTGTCAGACCTCTATGACAATCAGCTGCTCATGAAGATATTGTTTTATATTTATTGTTATAAATTATTTCAATATATACAATAGAACTAATCCATATAATGTATGATTTCCTGCAGATAAGCCCCTGGCTTCGTAAGATCATATTCATTATTTACGTACAATTTAATTGCTTTAAATAAGATATAAATGTGATGCCAAAAAATTAAAATTATTATTATTATTAAAACTTTGTTTCATGTAATGGACAAAAGATTCACATTCTATAATATTTTGTGCAACATTCGAAATTTTGTAGTATGTATTGTTATATCTGCTCTGCTAGTAAGAGCCCTCACGAGTCACTTCTCTGGAAGGAGGGAGAGAACGTGCCAGAAGTGGGGGATCTAGGTAAGGGTTGGGTTGGGTTGTTTTACCTCTGAGCGGCACTTTTTTGCACACCATGGGCTAAATGTCCAGGTCACATGGACCCCGAAACCTCAGAGAAGGTTGGGGGAGGGGACCCACTGCAACAGCTGTTGGGAGACAGATGGTAGCCTCCCGTCAAGGCCATCCAGCTTGTTCTTTAACGTGCACAGGGTATGGCTCTACCGCACACGGGGCCACGGCTTAACGTCCCATCCGACGGACGGCGGCCTTTCCAACCCCATCGGTGTCCTCTACTGACCGTGGGCCTGGCGGGGAATTTTGCGGAGATAAATCTCAACGCTGACCTAGCTGGGACTCGAACCTGGGAACTACAGATTACGAGCCTGGCGCGCTACCCACTGAGCCACCCCCGCCCCCGTCCCTAGATACCATTGTGAATCGGCGGCCATATAGATACTGTTTGAAATGGGTGATTGCAGATTTTATGACGAGGGCTTCCTTCTCGCTACTCTATAGTAGCGATGGATAAGTCATATTCTTTTGAACTCACGCTCTAGATTTCCAATTAGAAATTCGGGGCGGGGGTGGCTCAGTCGGTAGCGCGCCAGACTCGTAATCTGTAGTTCCCAATTTCGAGTCCCAGCTGGGTCAGCGTTGAGATTTATCTCAGCAAAAATTCCCCGCCCTGTCCACGGTCAGTAGGGGACACAGATGGGTTTGGAAAGGCCGCCGTCCGACGGATGGGACGTTAAGCCGTGGTCCGGTGTGCGGGAGAGCCATACCCTGTGCACGTTAAAGAATACGTTGGATGGCCTTGACGGAAGGCTACCATCTGTCTCCCAACAGCTGTTCCAGTGGGTCCCCTCCCCCAACCTTCTCTGAGCCTTCGGGGTCCTTGTGACCTGGCCATTTAGCCTATGGTGTGCAAAAAAGTGCCGCTCAGAGGTAAAACAATCCAATCCAAAAGTTACATAAGTTGAAGTTAGAGGGGCAATGGTGAATTTATTTATAACAGAATTGGTCAATCTTACAAAGATTTGTTTCGAAATATTAAAAATGATAAATTTAGTAATTTTATCACTTAATACATATTATTTCAAAATAGGGCCGGATATAAGGGGAGGGGGTGCTGCAAGGGGGCAATGCCCTTTTGACAATGCTATTATAGGTAATACAGGGCCAAAAAAAATTATAAATCTTTTTGTATTGCAGTGGTACAGTCGCTCAAAAAAGTATCCCAACACTATTCAGAAAAAATATCTGGCAACGATTTTTTCAGAAATTAGTGATCTGGCTACCTTCGTGTCACGTGATTACAGAATTCAGGAAAAATATCAGGAGAGTGTACAGCAACTGTACAAGCTCCTGTTACCATACACAGCAAACTGGAGCGTGTGCAGTTACTGCACACGCTCCAGTTTGCTGTGAACGGTAACTGCACACGCTCAATATTTGCGTGAGTGAGGCCACACGATCTAGGTATTTGTGAGCTCACACGATCCAATGTCCTGTGAACATTAACCGCAACCGCTCCAGTTTGCTGTGAACGGTAACTGCACACGCTCCATATTCATTGCATTATATATTCATACGCATTATATATATTAAAAAATATCCGAACGCTATGGTTGATTACAGAATTCAGAAAAATTATCTGGCAGCGACTTTTTTCAGTAATTAGTGATCTTCCAAACTTCGTGTCACGTGACACGAAAGTTGCCAGATCACTAATATCTGAAAAAGTCGTTGCCAGATAATTTTTCTGAATTCTGTAATCAGCCATAGTGTTCGGATACTTTTTTGAGCGACTGTACTCAACCTCTTATGCTTCACGTACCCCCCTGGAAATATGTATGTAACTGGCTTACCCCTTATGTAGATAGATAAAACTATAGTTATATTTTAACAATGGTTAATTTTACTTTTGAGGTTTCCCCCCCCCCCAAAAAAAAAAACAATAATTGCGTACCTCTAAGGGGGTACGAGTATCCCACCTTGAAGACCCCTAGGCTATTGGAAGCATATTTGAAGAGTTATTTTTAAAGACTTGTAAAAGGAAAGGTTGGGTTGTGTTGTTTTAACTCTGAGCGGCACTTTTTTGCACACCATGGGCTAAATGGCCAGGTCAAATGGACCCCGAAGGCTCAGGGAAGGTTGGGGGAGGGGACCCACTGGAAGAGCTGTTGGGAGACAGGTGGTATCCTCCCGTCAATACCATCCAGCGTGTTCTTTAACGTGCACAGGGTATGGCTCTCCCGCACACGGGGCCACGGCTTAACGTTCCATCCGAGGACGGAGGCCTTTCCAAGCCCATCGGTGTCCCCTACTGACCGTGGGCAGGGTGGGGAATTTTGCGGAGATAAGTTTCTACGCTGATACAGCTGGGACTCGAACCTGGGAACTACAGATTACGAGCCTGGCGCGCTACCGACTGAGCCACCTCCGCCCGTAAAAGGAAAATGGTGAGCAGTAAATTGCAGTGGGAATTCCATGTTTAATAAAAATGGAAACAAGATTTGATAGTTTTATTTTATCCTTTCTTAAACACCTAGTTTTACTTTTTTTTATTTCTATTTGCGTTTTTAAAATAATTAACTTAAACTATTCATCACTAAAGCTTCAGTTTTTAATTTCGCATAACAAATGAAAAACGATAAAATAAAATCCAAGACTTTTATTTGTGTTGTTAATAATATTATTATTCGTTCATAAAGCTACCTATAGGAAATTTAAATAATTTATTACAAGTACTCGTAATTCAGTTTGACCAATGAACTAATTGTTATTCGTCGAAGTGATCGAGAATAGGTTGTAGAAACTTAAATTTAAAAATGCAAATTACGTAATTCTCTTATAGCTGAAAAATCCTTCATCCCTCTTATCAAACAAAACTGAATATATCCAAAGCTTAGTTCAGGAGAAGTTTTTGGGCATGCACAGACTGAAATCAATAGGAAAAGCAATGCAAATGAGAAGTTACTTCGCGTACCAATGATCATTCCTTTTTGGAGGTCACTGAGATCTGACATTGTCCACAATTACATCACAACACCTGTTTCACCTGCGCCTGTACCACTGCTACATGATAGCCGACATCGTACTTCTCCCCTTTATAATCTCACATTGCTGGCGATGTCATCCCTGTGATATGCATACGGCGTATTGCCTGTATTCCAGTCGCAATCACTGTTTCCATTATTTTGATAAAACCCTGTATATGATAATAACGTTGTTTATGTTACTTATGTAATATACAGCACTCTATATTCCTAAATGTAATGCAAGTTATTTGATGTTTTGTTTCGTTTATTACTGCTAAAAATTAATTGCAGTCTTTCAATTATTAAGAAGTCATTGAAATGGTTAACATATAATTTGAAATTGAAACTGATACACTTTAAGAGGCGGCAGTGGCTCAGACGGTAGCGCGCAGGCTCGTAATCTGCAGTTCCCAGGTTCGAGTCCCAGATGGCCAAGCATTGAGGTTTATCTGCGAGAAACTCTCCGTAGCAGAGGAGACCGATGGGCTTGGAAATGGTGCCGTCCGTCGGATGGGACGTTAAGCCATGGCTTCGTATCCGGGTGAGTCATACCCTGTGCACATTAAGAAATACGCTGGATGCCCTTGATGGGAAGATACCATCTCACTCCTAACAGATGTCCAGTGGGTCCTCTCATCTCAACTTTCTCTGAGTCCTCAGGATCCTTGTGACCTGGCCATTTAGCTCATTGTATGCAAAAAAAGTGCCGCGCAGAGGTAAAGCATCCGAACCCTTTCATAATGATTATTTTGTAGTACGTAAGTCTCATAGCACTTTTTTTTTTAAATTACATTTCGCTTTAACGAAATTTCTATTTAAAGGATATCCCCCCCTCTTCATTTCTTTATACATCCATCCGTAGGGAAGAAATGAGAGAAATTAATTAGGCACAAAATCTAAAGTGACTTAATTTGCTTAAAACTACTTCAAATAGAATAGTTTATTCCTAGGGTTTTATTAAAATAACTCTATAATTTTTAAAACATTAAACTGCTGGTTCAATTTTTAGTAAAAGTTATTATAATTAGGACTGCTCCATTTTCTTTTAATTAGGCGTTTTGTTCTTGCAGTGTCCAGTCCTACTGTATTGTATAGAAGTGGCCTTGCACGTGTGCAGGAGTGTTCTTACCGCGTGTAAAACACGCGGTAAGCATGGAATGTTTGATTGAACGAAAATAATTCTTCTTTTATTTCTTTATCTAAACTTATTACTGGTAACCATAGTTTAATACAAAAATAAACTTGGTAATGAAAATCGATAAAATTGTAATATACACTTGGAAGAAAATAATAATAAATAAATAAAATAAATAAAAATATAACAAATAAAATCTTGGTAATAAAAATATACCATGTGCACGTTAAAGAACACGCTGGATGGCCTCGACGAGAAGCTACAACCTGTCTTGGTGTGGGATGCCATTAGTTGGACATCTCTGTCAGAACTGGTCATTGTAAGGGGTTGGGTTGTTTTACCTCTGAGCGGCACTTTTTTGCACACCATGGACTAAATGGCCAGGTTACAAGGACCCCGAAGGCTCAGAGAATGTTGGGGGAGGGGACCCACTGGAACAGCTGTTGGGAGACATATGGTAGCCTCCCGTCAAGGTCATCCAGCGTGTTCTTTAACGTTGGGTTGTTTTACCTCTGAGCGGCACTTTTTTGCACACCATGGGCTAAATGGCCAGGTCACATGGACCCCGAAGGCTCAGAGAAGGTTGGGGGAGGGGACCCACTGGAACAGCTGTTGGGAGACAGATGGTAGCCTCCCGTCAAGGCCATCCAGCGTGTTCTTTAACGTTGGGTTGTTTTACCTCTGAGCGGCACTTTTTTGCACATCATGGGCTAAATGGCCAGGTCACAAGGACCCCGAAGACTCAGAGAAGGTTGGGGGAGGGGACCCACTGGAACAGCTGTTGGGAGACAGATGGTAGCCTTCCGTCAAGGCCATCCAGCGTGTTCTTTAACGTGCACAGGGTATGGCTCTCCCGCACACGGGGCCACTGCTTAACGTCACATCCGACGAACGGCGGCCCTTCCAAGCCCATCGGTGTCCCCTACTGACCGTGGGCAGGGCGGGGAATTTTGCGGAGATAAATCTCAACGCTGACCCAGCTGGGACTCGAACCTGGGAACTACAGATTACGAGCCTGGCCCGCTACCGACTGAGCCACCCCCACCCCTATTGTAAGGGGATCTCTAACTGCCCAGCGATATGCTACCAACATTTTGCAGCCACTAGCTGTCCCATTTGTTCTGCATCACGGAACCTTTTAATAGCAAGATAACGCATGTCTCCACACAGCCCACATTAGTCTGCGGTATCTGCACGAGCAAAACTTTCAGGTACTACCATGGTCAGCAGGCTCGCCGGACTTTTCACTTATAGAACACGTCTGGGACATGATGGGCCGACAGCTCCAACAACATCCAACAAGTGCGCTTACCACTGTCGATGAAATGGAACAGCGACTACGCGCTATTTGGCGTTCTATTTCTCAGGAGGACATTATAGAGCTGTACGATAGCCTTCCCCGCCGTGTTCATGTATGTGTTGCTCTGCGGGCGGTTCAACATCATACCAATCATACCACTTTAGTGGGCGGGGGTGGCTCAGTCAGTAGCGCGCCAGGCTCGTAATCTGTAGTTCCCAGGTTCGAGTCCCAGCTGGGTCAGCGTTGAGATTTATCTCCGCAAAATTCCCCGCCCTACCCACGGTCGTCAGTAGGGGACACAGATGGGATTGGAAAGACCGCCGTCCGTAGGATGGGACGTTAAGCCGTGGCCCCGTGTGCGGGAGAGCCATACCCTGTGCACGTTAAAGAACACGCTGGATGGCCTTGACGGGAGGCTACCATCTGTCTCCCAACAGCTGTTCCAGTGGGTCCCCTCCCCCAACCTTCTCTGAGCCTTCGGGGTCCATGTGACCTGGCCATTTAGCCCATGGTGTGCAAAAAAGTGCCGCTCAGAGGTAAAACAACCCAACCCATACCACTTTAGCGCGCAGGTAAAGTGGTAATTTTCCATATTTTTTTTGATAACGTAATCAATCGCACATCTTAGTGTATGTTAAGAGCTGTCTGCATTTCAATAAAATGGCATCAGTCGTTCAAGGTGTTGCAATTTTTTTAACTGTACTTCATTGAATATTTGCAAAAATCAATCCTCATTTCGCTGCTTTTTTTTTTTGTATTTATATCCATCTCCGCATGCGCAGAAAACGTTCTTGAGTTTTAATTAACTTCACCAAACAGAAATTTGATTGAACGAAAATAATTCTACTTTTATTTCTTTATCTAAACTTTTTACTGGTAGCCATAATTAAACATAAAAACAGACTAGGTAATGAAAATCGATAAAATTGTAATAAACGCTTGGAAGAAAATAATAATAAATCCATAAAAATGAATAATAATATAACAAAGAAAATCTTGGTAATGAAAATATCAATCTTGTTAAGACAAAGGGCATACCAAGTTTAAAACACTGGTTGTCGTCCCATTTCCAGATGTTAAGTAGCTTTGTGTGAGATCAATACTTGGGAGGGTGACCATAGGGAACATCGCTTACAGTTGGCACTTTTTTGGCCTGTAAATGGTAGCTAGACATAAACTGGAAGGTTGGGTTGGTTTGTTTTACCTCTGAGCGGCACTTTTTTGCACACCATGGGCTAAATGGCCAGGTCACATGGACCCCGAAGGCTCAGAGAAGGTTGGGGGAGGGGACCCACTGGAACAGCTGTTGGGAGACAGATGGTAGCCTCCCGTCAAGGCCATCCAGCGTGTTCTTTAACGTTGGGTTGTTTTACCTCTGAGCGGCACTTTTTTGCACATCATGGGCTAAATGGCCAGGTCACAAGGACCCCGAAGGCTCAGAGAAGGTTGGGGGAGGGGATCTACTGGAACAGCTGTTGGGAGACAGATGGTAGCCTCCTGTCAAGGCCATCCAGCGTGTTCTTTAATGTTGGGTTGTTTTACCTATGAGCCGCACTTTTTTGCACACCTTGGGCTAAATGACCAGGTCACAAGGGTCCCAAAGGCTCAGAGAAGATTGGGGGTGGTAATCAACTGGGACAGCTGTTGGGAGACAGATGTCAACTCAGACTCACGTCAAGGCCATCCAGCGTGTTCTTTAACGTGCACATGGTATATCTATCCCGCACACGGGGTACGGCTTAATGTCCCATCCGACAGACGGAGGCCTTTCCAAGCCTATCGGCGTCCCCTACTGACTGGGCAGGGCGGGGTGTTTTTCGGAGATAAACACCCAAAAGGAGTGACAACCATTGTCGATGAAATGTAACAGTGATAGCGCTATTTGGCGTTCTATCTCTCACTAGGACACTATAGAGCTGTAGGATAGTCTTCCCGCCATATTCATGAATGCATTGCTCTACAGGGTGGTTCAACATCATGCTAACTATATCACTTTATGGGGCGGGGGTGGCTCCAGTCGGTAGCGCGCCAGGATCGTAATCTGTAGTTCCCAGGTTCGAGTCCTAGCTGGGTCATCGTTGAGATTTATCTGCGCAAAATTCCCCGCCCTGCCCACGGTCAGTAGGGGACACCGATGGGCTTGGAAAGGCCGCCGTCCGTCGGATGGGAGTTAACCCCTGGCCCCGTGTGCGGGAAAGCCATACCCTGTGCACGTTAAAAAACACGCTGGATGGCATTGACGGGACGCTACCATCTGTCTCCCAACAGCTGTTCCAGTGGGTCCCCTCCCCCAACCTTCTCTGAGCCTTCGGGGTCCATGTGACCTGGCCATTTAGCCCATGGTGTGCAAAAAAGTGCCGCTCAGAAGTAAAATAACCCAACCCAAATATTACTTTAACGGTAAAGTGGTAATTTTCCATATTTATTTTTTAATAATGTAACCAATCGCACATCTCAGTGTATGTTGACAGTTGTCTGCATTTCAATAAAATAGCATCCCAATATGTTAACGATGCCCTCATTGAATACAGTTGAAAAAATCACACGTACTATGGGTCGCTTCTGATATATATTTCTATCTCCGCATGGCCAGGAGATGTTCTTGAATTCTATAGATTTTGTGTCACATCTTGTTGGATTAAACGAATTAAAAATTAACTTTTATTTCTTCATTTAAACATTTTACTGGTAGTCTTAATTAAATGTGAAAATGTAACAAACTTACAAACTTGGTAATAAAAATCGATAATATTGTAATAAAATCTTAGAAGAAAACAATAAAAAATAAATAAAATAAATAATAATATAAAAAATAAAACATTTGTAATAAAAATATCAACCTTGGTAAGCCTAAGGCCACACCAAGTTGAAAACACTGGTTGTCATCCCATTCCCAGATTTAAGCAGCTTTGGGCGAGATCAGTCTTTGAGAGGGTGACCACAGGGAACACCGCGTGCAGTTGGTAATTTTTTGGCCTGTAAATGGTAGCTAGACATAAACTGGAAGGAGAGCTGTGTACCAGTCCCCAGTGATGATACACAGAACCGGAACCTAATGTCCGATCCCGCTTTCACGTGGTGCATACCCTTACTACCTCTCAAAAGAGATACTCTCTTGTGGAAATGAACGGAAGGGGAGGGCTGCCAGATCAGTGAGGTCTACTAATCTGGTCATCTACGGCCACATTTTTCTTTTTTCTTCCAACCCTGCTGAGGTGTGTTCAACCACACAGGGTTCTGGTGCTGACCATATAAACTAACCGGACTAGAATAAGGCTTTCAGCTTGATTATGGATCCTGAATTAGCTGCATTGGTGGGCTTCTGTGGAGGGAAAATCTTCCGCTGTGTTTTCTGTTTGTTTTTGGTTTGACATCCCCAAGTGAATAGATTCACAGGATATATTTTATCATTTGGTGGATAATCTGATCAGAGGTTATCGCATGTACCTGAACCCTCACTTATCTAGTTGGGCATCTCCAATCGTAAACTGGAATAATATTTCTCAGAAATATGTTATGGCTCTTGAAAAGGTCCAATTGAAAAGATGGGGCCTGAAGTACCTACCAACATGGGTGACTTCAGTCTTTAGAGGTGGCAGGAACAGGTCTTTGCCCCATGCCTGTGATCAGGAGCCTCTAATTGGATGCCTCTAATTGGATTTGACGATCTGGCAAAAAATCGCATTATGCATGTGTAGAGAATCAACGTTATACACTGCATGACGTTGAAATTGCTCCACCCAGAAGGATTGTGGTGATAGAGGTGAAATGTAACACACACATAGCAATACATGTTGGCTTACGATGATTTAATTTGCAGCCACTTAGAGTAGTTAGAAGAAGAGATAATGCAGCACAATGCGATTGCTTCAATAGGTGGTTGTACCACCGTGAACATAACGATAATACAGTCAGAAATACAGCGTGGCATGGAGTCATACAGTCGACAGACATGGTTCTGAGGAATTGCACACCAAGCAGCATTGGCTTTCTCCCATAATTCATCGAGATATATAGCGCCAGCCGGTGTGATAATTGCACACGTCGTCCAATGTGGTCCCACAGATTTTCTATTGGGGATAAATCTGGAGATCCTTTCAAAAATAAACGATTAATGCATTTCTATATATGTGCTGAAAGTTGTTGAAGAATTTATATTAAGCGCTGTTTATTTCCATTTTTGGGTATTCCAAAAAAATCATGCAGCTCCGATTAAAAGAATTAAAGTGTAATTTTTTTTCATAACATGTATTAGAACGCTTGGTTACTGATCTAAGGCACCTGGGTTCGAGCCTCAGGTAAGGCATGGAGTGTGTGTCGCTTTTCTGCTGAGGTCCTGCCATCCTCTCAGACCTTCTACAATGGCATATAAACTGACAGGCTCCTGTCAGACCTCTGTGGCAAGCAGCTACTTGAGGGGGTATTTATTTTATTTTTTATTTGTTATATGGAGTTGTTTCCACTTTGAATTTGGCTGTGGCTATTTCGCTTTTTGGTAATATATAGAAAAGTCAAATACAGGAATGAAAAACGTTTAGCAGTCAAAATTGACCTGAGGACTATAGAGATTTTATTTTAAAATGAATTACGAATTTTCAAAACTCCAAATAATATCTGATTACCTTAAATACAGTTAAAAAGTAATTATTCTTTCAGCTATTGAGTTTAAAATATATAATTTTGCTGCTAGGTCTACTGTGTTTATAGAGAAATTATCTATAGAGGGTAACTAAGAAATCACAATTAATTGCAGAAAATTAAGATTAATATTCCATATTTTGCTAGTGCATTATTATCTTGTAATTATTAATTTTAAAGATTCTGAATAATGTAGTTTTTAGCACATATAAAATCTTCGTCCGATATTTTCCTTCCTATACAATTACTACTTGAATACAATTCTTTATTTCGAAGTCCTAAAAATGTCCGACAGATGGCAGCATAAACTAATGAAATATTTTCCCATTCGATTATTCATGAAATTTCCACATAGCAACAAAATCAACTAATGTGTTCTCTGCAGTATTTCTTTTTCGCTGTTCGAGAGAGCAAGAAATTATTCCTTTAAGCTATAAAGCGATCACCCTAATATCGGAGGTTGCTGGACATTAAATGAAAATTTTTCGAACTGTTATGAAGATGAATCGCGAGCCATCAGTAGAGGTAAGAGTTAAGAGAGGGATTAATATTAATGGAGAACGCATGGAAGGGAGGGAGGGAGAGCTGCCGCCAAGAGGTACGGGACTCATCGTTCTGTCGTTATGAGTAAGAGGAGCAAAACTGGTAAAGTCAAAAACTACATTGAAATAAAAGAAAAGTGACGGAAGTTTAAAGAAGTGTGGTTTTGTAGATACTTTTAGCTTGTGTTATGTTCAGTGATCAGTGTTGGATGTGTAACTGATAAGAAAGGTTTTAGTTTCAAGTAAACTATCAATTTTTCTGCATCGGAGAAAAATGCGCTTTGTTTAAAAAAAATCTGGCAATTGTGAACATTGGGATCATTTTATACTGTTTGATATCATATTGTTGTTTTGTTTAATTAGCGAAGAAATTGTTTATGATTTAGGATTTTTGTTGCCTTAGTTAACATATCAGTTTATATATAGTTTATTTATATATTTGGAAATCACGTTCGGTTGCAAAATATTCAAACAGAATTGAAAATCGGAAAAAATACTTTTATTCACATTTTGTGTTTTTGAATACGTGTGATATCAGTTATATATTCTATTTCATGGCATGGAAAAATAATTCTGCTAAACTATTCGTGGTGAAACTTCAATATTTGTGTAAAAACATATGAAGTAAAAAAGGATTAAAATTATGTTCTCCATTACTATTTTGGTGTAATTAATTTTGTTCGCTTTTCATAGCTAAATGCAACTACCGGTGTGAAATTTAGAAACAGATATAGAAGTATTATTATTTCCGTTTAATGGAAACAATGGGTGGGATATCTACTCCAAGCTCGAGAATGGTTTCTGCGAAAGCGGAGTTTTGTAATAAAATTGCAAAGGCGTGACTGTTCAGTCAAATTATCATTCAATGAAAAGTAATCTTCTGATAATCTAGAAAAATGCATTTTTCTTTACAAATTTCGAATCTTAGTCAACTGATGCAGTATTCTGGGAAATATATCACAGCATCTGCAATTCTTAATGACGCTATAGAATCTAACGTAACAATAACTATACTACAGAAGCATGAGGGAATTCAATTTCAAGTGAGAAAAATAATAATACGCATTAGATATCTCCATGAGGTTAACAATTCTGAAAGCACAAACAAAATAATACTGAAGCTTACTTTTAACGAGTGACAATAATAATACGTAATGGATATCTCCATGAAGTTGACAATCCTCAAAACAGCCTACATAACTGAACGATACCGAAAGTGTAGAGATGATGTCATTTCCTGCTTCACTAGTGTATACGATGTGTGGGGCATGTCACTCACGAATTAGATTAGTGTGTCAAAGAATCAGAACACAGGCTTCACAATTTTTCTGATGGCCATTCTAAATAGCTGAACTCCTTCGCTGATTCGACTTCTTTTGTGTGCGCGCAGGCGGATCAATGACTACTCGGCAGATTCGCCCAGAAGGAAATATGCCAACGTGTTTCTCGTCCATTCCGTGGATCTCTCGTTTCGTGCATTGGAACAGTCCAGAATTCGCCGAAACTTCCATTTCTGGGCAGCGAAGCTAGAGCGGTAAGGACGGTAGCTGAGGCGGCTTGGTCGCTTAGGCTACTTTGGCTTAGGTGTCCCCTTATGATGGGCGGCATGCCGGGAGAGCTCCGCAGTTCGCTCCTCTAGGAATCTCTGTTAATCTCGACACCAGCGTTAAGCTCGTCGTAGTGGTGGCCGCTGCTGCAGTGGAGGTGGTGCAGGCAGTCAGTGTGTTTGGTGAACTCGTAATGAGCGAGGTTCGAGGCGGACTGATTCTGTCTGCAGTGGGGAGAATAGTGACTACAATTTGGGCCATGGTGACGTAATGAATGCGAGTGTGAACTGTCACTGAAGGGGTGTACTCGGAGTTGGCAGTATGACAGTGGCTCTTTTTAAATTAGGTCTTCTGTTAGTGCAGACAGGACTCTGGGCGCTGCGCCGACCAGAAGGCCTGTGACGTGGTTCTAGGTTGCTCGAGGTTCCAAATCCCAGTTGTGCTTTCTGGCTCCGATTCTGAGGTCGCCCTGGGATAGGGCGTTCGGTCAAAGCTGCCTTGGTACATCAGGCCTGGACAGCCTTGAGTAAAAGGAGAGAAGAATGGAAGGATATTAATTATGCATAAAAATTCAAGTGATATAATATGTTTAAAATTAAAGGCAACGCGATCTCTTTTAAAAGCAATTAAAATAAAATTATTTATTCACAAGAATTTTATTAGAATAATTGAGAATATTTGAAAATTAGTTACGAGATTTTCAAAAATAAATAACTACCAATTCATTTTTTAGAAATTTCGTTATAATAAAATATGCTATATTTTTGAAAAATACATCTTCTGTTATTGTTGTGTGCAGGTCTTTTTTTTTATCCAGGTGTATTTGACGTTCTTTGATTTCAGTACGGTTACTGGGAGGAGGTGGGTCAGAATGTTTTCCCCTTTGGCTTTTCCTGATAGGCGCGCCTCTGCAGACAGCAAATGCATGTCTGTACATAGTTACAAATGTTGGAGTACATTCTTCAGCAATATTACTTGGATTTAACTCACTGTTTTGTTTTGTCCCCACCCAGGGGATCTGAACAAGGGTTATCGTGACACAACTCTAAAATTTTTCCCTTTTAGACTGAGCAGTACCACCAGTTGCTCTATGACGTCAGTGTCAGGGCTTTGTTGGTCCAAATGAAATAGGCTAATTTTATCCAAATGAAATAGGCTTTCATGTAGAAAGGGTCAGGAGCGTTCGTGGCAAGGCTAGTGTTTTGACCTTCCAAAGCATCTATAATCCCAAGGAGTGCATGGTCCTCCATCTGCATCTCCCTCAGCAGGGTTCAGTCCCCTATTGGCTGCGAGGAAGTGCGTCTTTCTCAAGTGCCTCTATGTTTCGTGACACGGTATCGGCAAGGATATTGTGTTCCCATGGGAGATACACGACATCGATATCGTAATCCTGAAATGTGAGGTTCCACTTCGCCAATCTGCTCGAAGGGGTCTTTAAGCTCCATTGGCTATAACAAGGGGAAGTGATCAGATACGACTGTGAATCGACGGCCATAGAGATACTCTTTGAAATGGTTGATTGCAAATATTATGACGAGGGATTTCTACTCGGTGGTGAAGCAGTGATGGACGATTCACATTCTTTTGAACTCACGCTCAAGATTTGCTACTAAAAATTCTTAAAAATAATAAAACGTGTCTGTGGAAAAACCGGAAGTGGGGATTCCCAATCATAAGTTACGTATTGTTACATCAGATGAAGCTAGAGGGGGAATGGTGGATGGAATCCATAACAGAATTGAATAATTTACATACCAACCCTTACAAAGATTTTGTTCCAAATATCAAAAATAATAAATTGGGTACTTTTATAACTTAATATATATTATTCCAAATAAGGTTGGATTTAAGGGAGCCGTGCCTATTTGGAGAATGCAATTAAAAGGTAATAGATGCAAAAAAAAAATTAATAAAGCTTTGTCTATTGGATGCACATTTGAATAGTTATTTTTAAAGACATGTAAAATTAAAGATGGGAGCAGTTACACGACAATGGGAATTCCATGTTTAATAATAACGGAAATATGATTTGAAAGTTTTAGTTTATCCTTTCTTAAATTCCTTGTTTTACTTTTTTTAATTTTTATTTGCGATGCTAAAGAAATTAGCGTAAACAATTCACCACCAGACTTGAATAAAATAAAAACCATGATTTTTATTTCTTTTTCTTATTATTAAGATTACTTTTTCTTTACAATTTTACTAACAGAAAATTTAAATATATTATTACAAGTATTCTTATTACCGTTTGACCAAGGACTTCTTTAGAAAATTCTTACGGAATTTGATTTACGAATTTCTGCATCTAATTGTCCAAAAAAATCCTCATTTCGCGTTTGTGGTTGAGATTCAGGTTCAGTTTCAGGTTAAATTATAGGTATCGCAAGAGTAATGATGTATTAGTTATATTATTTCTTAATATGTTTGTGCATTGGATTGGAATGTTTTTCCTCTGAGAGGCACTTTTTTGCACACCGTGGGCTAAATGGCCAGGTCACATGGACCCCGAAAGCTCAGAGATGGTTGGAGAGGGGACCCACTGGAATAAGTGTTGGGACACAGATCGTAGCCTCCCTTTAAGATGATCCAGCGTGTTTTTTAACGTGCACAGGGTATGGCTCTCCCGCACACGTGGTTGGGTTGGGTTGTTTTACCTCTGAGCGGCACTTTTTTGCACACCGTGTGCTAAATGGCCAGGTCACATGGACTCCGAAGGCTCAGAGATGGTTGGAGAGGGGACCCACTGGAACAAGTGTTGGGAGACAGATGGTAGCCTCCCTTCAAGACGATCCAGCGTGTTTTTTAACGTGCACAAGGTATTGCTCTCCCGCACACGGAGCCACGGCTTAACGTCCCATACGACGGACGGCGGTCTTTCCAAACCCATCGGTGTCCCCTACTGATCGTGAGTAGGTCGGGGATAATATCTCAACGCTGACCCAGCTGGGACTCGAACCTGGGAATTACAGATCACGATCCTGGCGCGCTACCGACTGAGGTCCATATGTTTGAGCAGTGTTCCTTTTAAGTGTTGCCAGGCTCTGTTCTGGAAAAACATAAAACGATGGAGGGGAGGAGTGAGAGGGGGGGATGAGCTCAATAGCACAATTAAGCTCAATATTTTGATGGTGAAGATGTTTTATTTTTTCACAGTAGAGATTTGATTTGTTCTTTCACTTGCATAGGGGAGGAAATATTCAGTTTTTTTGTTTTGTTTTAAGAGTTAAATGTAGGTTTTGTTTCCCGTCGGATAAGTATTAATTTAATCCACGTGCTCTGACGTGTCGTCAGGAGGCCGTGGGTTCGGATGCCACCTGGCTCAAGACAATTTTTCCTCTACACCAAGCGTACATAAACAATTTTATTTGTCTCGTGTGAAAATGAAGAAATATAACATAAACTTTTCAGTCTGGCTGTATTAAAGAGAGTGGTGTTTAAAAGAGACAGAATTTGAATATCATCATTCAACTGTTCTCCGTTTCGGATAAATAATGGAGAAGCAAAATCTGAAGATCCGAGAAGAGAATCAACCAATGAAAAGACGCCACACCCACGTGAGTTCTAGGCTCGCAGATGTAATACTCCGCCACATAAAATAGTACCACACCTAATGGGAGAATTAAGCCTCTTTTTGATACGTTCATTATTAATATATGTATTGTATTGCATTAAGAGTATAAAAATACTGTTCTTAATTTCAGAATATAGCAAAAGTAGACAATGAAGCATTTTTTTTTATTTTACTCTGGCATATTAGCGAATGGAAGAATTGAGCATTCTTGTTCCAGTTGTTGTTGACATCAGCGCGAGCTCTCATTGCCTGTTGCTTCGTTTCTATGCAAATTATTTCCGTTTAGACAAACTTTGGTCACGTTCAATCCTGGACAGTCATGAACAAAAGGAGGGAAATTAGTACTAAATAATCACAGGATAAGTCCTGTAGACATGGAACACATGAAATGATGAGCTGAAAAAAAAATGTGTTTTTCTTCAGCTCATCATTTCATGAGTTCCATGTCTACAGGACTTATCCTGTGATTATTTACTACTGATTTATTGATTTAACGCCCTGAGCGTGAGTGACAATTATTAATTCCATCTGTAATGAGGAAACAGAGTTGTTCACTTCGTGGATAGATGGCGCCACTAGTGCGAATCAAATAAATAAAATCCAGAAGGTTTAAGGTCACATAAGCTGAGAAAAGATTAGCCATTGATGGTGTAGTGGTTAGCAGAACAGGCTTGTTTCCTGGAAGGGAAATTGATTATGCATACATATATAATTGATTTGATTGGTTCAAAATTTAAATTTGTGTTGTTTTACCCAGTGGCGGACTGGGTCTTAAAATATATGGTTGCCAGGAGACAAAGGGGACCCACCCACAACTATAAGGCTATCATTTTTAACATAGTGTCTAATGTTAAAGAGGACCCACTTCATCAGGGGTCCACATGGCCCACTTACCATCGGGCAAGCTGACACCCTGACCAGTCCGCCGCTGGTTTTTACATATGAACGGCATTTTTTTTGGATACAATTGTCTAAATGGCTAAGTCACAACGACCCGAGTGTTCAGAGATGATTGGGGGAAGGTAACTCACTGAATAGCTGTTAGCAGACAAATGACAGCCTCCCATCATGACCATCCAGCGTGTCCTTTAACGTTGAGATGTGTTACCAATCAACGGCATTTTTTGCAATCAATAGGCTAAATGGCCAAGCCACAAGAACCCCGAGGGTTCAGAGAAGGTTGGAGGAAGGGAACTCGCTGGACAGCTCTAAGGAGACAGATGATAGGCGCCCATAATGGACATCCAACGTGTTTTTTAACGTTGAATTGTTTTGCCTATGAAAGGTATTTTTAACCGATTATGAGAAGAATGGTTTTCGTTGAATGGCAACTTTACCCTCACAGTAAACAGTTCGTACGTTATCGTTTCGCGCAACATTCCAAATTTCGAATCATGGTACTAATGATTTTTTGAACTTAGGTGAATCGAATGATAGAAAGAGGGAATAATGATTATATATAGGAAAGTGTTCTGTGAAATACATGCCGGAATAGATGCATCAGTTGACTAAGAGTCATAATTTGTAACTGAAAAATGTATTTTACTAGATTAGCAGAAGATTAGTTTTCACTAAATGGCAATTTCATTGAACAGTCATAGTTTCGCCATTACATATTTATTTCAATCTCCGCCTCCGTAGAAACCATTCTCGAGCTCATGCTTATGAACATGTCGAATATTAACTAAACGAAAAAAATAATACTTCAATGAATGTATGTCAAAATTTTATACTGGTAGTTCCAGATAGCTATGAAATGGTAACAAACTTAATAGAAATATAACAATCGACAATATATTATTTTCATCCTTTTTTATTTGATATGTTTTATATGTATCACGAATAATTTTGCCGAATTATTTTTTCATGCCATGTAATGAGAGGCACCTTCACATCCTCCACCATGTCTTATAAATAACCAAATCTTGGTAGCCTAAAGAGTTACTGGGGACTCTTAGTTTGGTTTTTCCATCGATAAACCCGTTGGCCGGGTTGGCTACTCCCAGCCGCGAGCCTCCAACTTCGTCTTCTCCATTGTGAGCGGGCCGAAGCCCCCCAATGAACAGTACTCCGACCACGATATCATTGAGACCGCATCGACAAGCCCACAAGACGAGTGCACGAAGAAGGTGTGCAGCTCAATCCGCGGTACTCCCCGAGTACGGCCCCTCAATCGGGGCTGCAACCCCTTGCTTCTGAGGGGAGAAGTCAATAAGCCAACTGGACCGGGCCCCCTCTAAAACCAGTCCACCGTATTCTTTAAAGGTTTGTTATTTTTTATTTTTAGCAGCAAATGTTCCTAATAATGAAAGAATTGGAGTCATGGATTAGGTCGAAAAACATAATGGAAAAAATAAACGATATAAATTTCATGTTGCAAACAACTTTATTGTTAACACGTATATTTATGATAAATTTTATTTGAGATATTTTTACTTAATCTATTATAATAATAGGATAGCTTTTTAAAGCAGTCAGTTTCCAGATCGTCAAATCAAACTGTACACATATTTATATATGTTTATCGAAACATCATATATACATTATGTTTATCAAAATTCAGAAAAAATATCTGTAAATCGAAATGTATTTTTAACTGATTATGAGAACATTGGTTTACGTTGAATGGCAACTTCTCCGTCAGAGTAAACAGTTCATATGTTATCGTTTTTTGCAACATTTTAAAAAATTTCGAAGCATGGTACCGATGACTTTTTGAACTCAGATACATGGAATGATAGAAAGAGAGAATAATAAGTGCATACAAAGAAAGTGTACTGTGAAATACTTGCGGAATATTTGCATTTTTTTCTAGATTATGAATAGCAACTTAATTGAACAGTCACATCTTTTGCAATTTTATTACAATCTCCGCTTCCGCAGAGACCTTTCTAGAACCGCCGGCACCCTTTTGAAAGGGACACCGATAAAACGAAAATAATAAAACTTGTATCCATATATCTAAAATTTATACTGGTAGTTTCAGTTAGCTATGAAAAGCTAACAAACTTATTAACACAAAAATAACAATTGAGAATATTATTTTTATCCCTTTTTTTTCCATAGGTTTTTACACAAATATTGGAGTCTCATCACGAATAGTTTAGCCGAATTATTTTTCCATGCCATGTAATAGAGTATATAACTGATATCACGCTTATTCAAAAACACAAAGTGTGAATAAAGGTATTTTTTATATATTTTCAATTCTATTTGGATAAATTTGGCAATCGAGTGTGAATTCGAAATAAATAACCAAACTATAAATGAACTGAATTAATTTGTTTGATATCAGGGCATTCACAAGAAATTTTATTGGCACAATGCATACCATGAAATTGTAATTTATTAAGAAATGTTGTCCGGGTGAGTGAAAAATACTTAAAGCATGTTTTATCAGAGTTAATTTTAATCCATTTTTGTTAAACCAAGTAACAATAATATTTCAATCATTATAAATATCAATAAATAAATGATGTTGATTTCCTTTTCTGCAAACAAGCACTGTAGCATCAGCATATGAAATTGATTTTCTTTTTAACTTTTGATAAAAAATACCTTTATATAAATTAAAAATAAAATAGGTCCTAAAATAAATCCTTGTGGAACTCCTTTATTAATCAGTATTTTAGCAATTTCAACGTTAGTAATAGAAACCATTTGATAGCGTTCAGATAAATAAAATTAAAAAATCTCCATAAATTTCCCTTAATTCCTAAAAAATTTAATTTCTTTAATAAAATATCATGTCTAACTGTACCAAAAGCTTTAGATATGTCAAGAAATAGAGCTAGTGTTTTTTTGGAATTATTTATCCCTTGATAAATACTGGTAGTAAACTCTAAAACATAACCTTTCCTAAAACATAGCTGAAATTTCTGTAAAAGGAAAACTATTCTAAATAATTATTAAGTCTTATTTTCATGATGGTTTCAATAACTTTTGAAAAGGTGGGAAGAATGGAAATTGGTCTATAATTATTAAAACAATTTTTGTCTCCAGTTTAATATAAATTTTAGTCTCCAGTAAATAGGTTTTACAATAACAATTTTGAAGTCTGAGAAGAAAATACCTGTTTCAAAACTGTTATTTATTAACTCAACTAAAAATTTAGAATGATATTTTACTATTCTTTTAATTGTTTTTAAATTTATACCATCACATCCTTCTGCTATATTATTTTTAAGATTACCAATAATACGACAAATTTCTTCTTCTGTTGTCTCTATCATAATCATTGAGTTTTGTTGAATTAATTCAGTAGGATATTTATAATCTCAGTTACTAGAACATAAATTTGAACTATTTACATTTATGAAATGTTCGTTAAATTTTCCCACCAATTTTTTCAAAATTACTATCATTGGGCAATATAACTTTATTACTCATTTCATTATTTTAAATGCTATCAACAAATTGCCACTGTTTTCTACTACTGTGATCTACTACTGTGATTTTTCTATTACTGTGATCTGGCAACCTTCGTGTACAGTCGCTGAAAAAAGTATCCGAACACTATGGTTGATTACAAAATTCAGAAAAAATATATGGCAACGATTTTTTTAGAAATTAGTGATCTGACAACCTTCCTGTACAGTCGATCAAAAAGTATACGAACAGTATGGTTGATTACAGAATTGAGAAAAAATATCATTTTTTTTATTTGAAATTAGTGATCTGGCAACCTTCGTGTACAGTCGCTCAACAAAATATCTGAACGCTATGCTTGATTACAGAATTCAGAAAAAATATCTGGCAACGAATTTTTTAGAAATTAATGATCTGATAACCTTCGTGTACAGTCGATCAAAAAAGTATCTGAACACTATGGTTGTTACAGAAGTGAGAAAAAATATCAACTTTTTTTTTGGGGGGGGGGAAATTAGTGATCGGGCAACCTTCATGTACAGTCGCTGAACAAAATATCCGAACAATATGGTTGATTACAGAATTCAAGGAAAAATATCAACTTTTTTTTAGAAATTGGTGATCTGGCAACCTTCGTGTCACGTGACACGAATTTTGTCAGATCACTCATTTCTAAAATAATCTTTGCCAGATATCTTTTCTGAATTCTGTAATCTACCACAGTGTTCGGATATCTTTTTGAGCGACTGTACTCTAAAATCAAAGCTAGACTATCTTCCAAATATTCTAGAATGTATCCCTTAATCACTGCAAAAATCTCACTTGGTAAATAGGAGTGTCTGTCCGAATTGCTTAAAGAACTCTAAAATAAATTGGCAGAGTGAACGCAATTTCGTGAAGTACAGAGAAATGGATGACAAAATAAATGTAAAATCACACAAAGTACAGTCGCTCAAAAAAGTATCCGAACACTATAATTGATTACAGAATTCAAAAAATATATATATATCTGGCAACGATTTTTTAGAAATTAGTGACCTGGCAACCTTCGTGTCACGTGATTACAGAATTCAGGAAAAATATCTGGAGCGTGTACAGCAACTGTACACGCTCCAGTTACCGTTCAGAACAAACTGGAGCGTGTGCAGTTACTGCACACGCTCCAGTTTGCTCTGAACGGTAACTGCACACGCTCAATATTTCCGTGAGTGAGCCCGCACGATCTAGTATCAAAGTAATATGACCACTTACAGTCGCTCAAAAAAGTATCCGAACACTATGGTTGATTACAAAATTAAAAAAAAATCTGGCAACGATTTTTTTAGAAATTAGTGACCTGGCAACCTTCGTGTCACGTGACACGAAGGTTACCAGGTCACTAATTTCTGAAAAAATTGTTGTCAGATATTTTGTTGAATTCTGTAGTCAACCATAGTGTTCGGATACTTTTTTGAGCGACTGTACAAAGGAACGGAAAATTGAATATCTTCAAAATGTAAAGGAATGAAAGGTGCAACATCCGATAATCACCTCGAATGACTACAAAATTGCGTTAAAAGCAGAAAATACACTGATATGGCTGATCGAATACATGCAAAATTTTATGAAATAAAATGATCCACGTGATATTATATGTTATGCCAATAACGCAAAATATAATACTTTCAATCACACATATCTAACTCTTAGCGGCGGGGGTGGCTCAGTCGGTAGCGCGTCAGGCTCGTAATCTGTAGTTCCCAGATTCGAGTCCCAGCTGGGTCAGCATTGAGATTTATCTCCGCAAAATTCACCGCCCTGCCCACGGTCAGTGGGTGACACCGATGGGATTGGAAAGGCAGCCGTCCGTCGGATGGGACGTTAAGCCGTGGTCCCGTGTGCGGGAGAGCCATACCCTGTACACGTTAAAGAACACGCTGGATGGCCTTAACGGGAGACTACCATCTGTCTCCCAACAGCTGTTCCAGTGGGTCCCCTCTCACAACGTTCTCTGAGCCTTCGGGGTCCATGTGACCTGGCAATTTAGCCCATGGTGTGCAAAAAAGTGCCGCTCAGAGGTAAAACAACCCAACTTTAAAGAACACGCTGGATGGCCTTGACGGGAGACTACCATCTATCTCCCAACAGCTGTTCCAATGGGTCCCCTCCCCCAACCTTCTCTGAGACTTCGGGGTCCATGTGACCTGGCCATTTAGCCCATGGTGTGCAAAAAAGTGCCGCTCAGAGGTAAAACAACCCAACGTTAAATAACACGCTGGATGGCCTTGACGGGAGGCTACCATCTGTCTCCCAACAGCTGTTCCAGTGGGTCCCCTCCCCCAACCTTCTCTGAGCCTTCGGGGTCCATGTGACCTGGCAATTTAGCCCATGGTGTGCAAAAAAGTGCCGCTCAGAGGTAAAACAACGCAGCTGCTTGCCACAGAGGTCTGACAGTAGCCTCTCAGTTTATATGCCATAGTACAAGGTCTTAAGTTAATGAAATTAAGGTCTAAGGTTATAAAACTTTGTTTCATTTGGAATACGAAACATTAGGTTGTTAGAAACAGAAGCATTCTTTTTTAATTTCGAAATAAACCATTGAATTATTGTGACAGGCAAAGAATTGCGACCATTTCAGAAACAAATCATTCAGATCTTTGGAGAGCAACGCATTCATTCCTTTTGAAAGTTTAGTGTTTTGTTGAGCATAATATTTATTTTCCTTCAGAAAGCTGAGTGTATAGTGTATTTAGCCAATACCACTTAGATAACAACGCCATTCCACTGAGTATGACGTTTAGAATTAGTGGACCTGTCCAACACCTCTTATTACAGGGGCGGGAGTGGCTCAGTTGGTAGCGCGCCAGGCTCGTAATCTGTAGTTCCCAGGTTCGAGTCCCAGCTCGGTCAGCGTTGAGATTTATCTCCGCGAAATTCCCTGCCCACGGTCAGTAGGGGACACCGATGGGATTGGGAAGGCCGCCGTCCGTCGGATGGGACGTTAAGCCGTGGCCCCGTGTGTGGGAGAGCCATACCCTGTTCACGTTAAAGAACACGCTGGATGGCCTTGACGGGAGGCTACCATCTGTCTCCCAACAGTTCTCCCAGTGGGTCCCCTCCCCCAACCTTCTCTGAGCATTCGAGGTCCATGTGACCTGACCATTTAGCCCATGGTATGCAGAAAAAGTGCCGCTCAGAGGTAAAACAACCCAACCCACGAATATTTTAAGATCATTATTCGATGTTCCGATGTTACATGAATTGAAAGGCGAAACAAGTTTAAATCATAATATTGTTGTCATATTTATTATTTAGTAACTATGACGACAGTTTAAAGCCATTCAAGATTTTCACTTTTCACGAATTTTTTCTTCGATATTTATAATTCAGAGCCAAAAATAACAGAATTATTTATGCTATTTTTATATTCTTTCATTAGGAAATCATAATACATAATTTTAATTCTTAAAAAAGCATTCTAGAAAATGGAATAAATTAAAGTTTCGATTAATGTTATTATTAATCGGTTGAATAACATTTAAATTGTGATTCCTCCCATTCCATCCCAATTGAGTTTCAGGTATCTTCAATCTTCATCATAACCCCCTAATGTAATTCGTCCTTTTGGTTTGCATCTCAGAGGATACCTCAGACATCAACATCAATCTCGATAGTCTTGTCCAATCGATAAAAAAGACACTTCCACCGCTTTTTTGTTCTTTGCCCTTCCTGAGATTTTTTCCTTTTACAGAATAGGTTGGGTTGGGTTGTTTTACCTCTGAGCGGCACTTTTTTGCACACCATGGGCTAAATGGCCAGGTCACATGGACCCCGAAGGCTCAGAGAAGGTTGGTGGAGGGGATCCACTGCAACAGCTGTTGGGAGACAGATGGTAGCCTCCCGTCAAGGCCATCCATCTCATTCTTTAACGTTGGGCTGTTTTACCTCTGAGCGGCACTTTTTTGCACACCATGGGCTAAATGACCAGGTCACATGGACCCCGAAGGCTCAGAGAAAGTTGGTGGAGGGGACCCACTGGAACACTGTTGGGAGACGGATGGTAGTCTCCCGTCAAGGCCATCCAGCTCATTCTTTAACGTTGGGTTGTTTTACCTCTGAGTGGCACTTTTTTGCACACCATGGGCTAAATGGCCAGGTCACATGGACCCCGAAGGCTCAGAGGAGGTTGGGGGAGGGGACCCACTGGGACAGCTGTTGGGAGACAGATGGTAGTCTCCCGTCAAGGCAATCCAGCGTGTTCTTAACGTACACAGCGTATGGCTCTCCCGCACACGGGGCCACGGCTTAACGTCCCATCCGACGGACGATGGCCTTTCCAAGCCCATCGGTGTCCCCTACTGACCGTGGGCAGGGCGGGGAATTTTGCGGAGATAAATCTCAACGCTGACCCAGCTGGGACTCGAACCTGGGAACTACAGATTACGAGCCTGAGCCATCCCCGCCCCTTGCAGAATGGGGAAGGCCTTTACACCTCACTGTGTGTAATGGCCACTCATTCACAGCCACCGTGCAGAGCACACGGACTTCTTACCTGTTTTCACAGATGGCTCGAAATCCGACACATCCGTAGAATTGGCCATGGTCTGCTGCGATACCACCACCATTCTCTTCTGTTCAGCGTCTGATCAAATCGTCATGAGGGGCAATGACCGCAACCTTCTCACAGCACTCGGGATCCTTGTGACCTGGCCATTTACCCCATTTTGTGCCAAAATGTGCTGCTCAGACTTGAAAGAACCCAACTCATAACTTGTGCACATGCAAGAACATGACCTTTGACATGCTGCTATCACCTGTCTCCTAACAGCTATTAAGTGGGTCCCTTTTCCCAACTCTCTCTCAGCCCTCGGAGTCCCGTTGCCATTACAGTTATCCCGTTCTGTAAATTGTTCGTTACCACTGTTTCTTATATTTTTTTATCAGTTTCTACACCACGCGCAGAAACCTAACTAGAATGCATTTTGTTTCGCATGCTGGATTGATATGATTAAACGGAAATACAAAATCTTGTAATATTTTTTTTTAACTTTACGCAGGTAGCGTTGTGAAAAATTTGTATCTTAAAAGTACCAGAAGTAAGAATCATGAATTTTACTTTATTAATTTCCATTTGTTATGGTAATTTGAAAACTGATGCCTGTTTAAGCTGAAGCCAAGATTAGGCTAATGTTTTTTTGAATCGTAAAGAAAAATTCATTTATCCTTACAGCCAAAAAGATGTATACCTTGAAAAGAAAAGGCAGATAGACGACAAAATTAAATCAGTAACTGATTTTGTAATAAAGGTATTATAAAAAATTGAGATTTAGTGTAACATTCTCCCATTTAATAACATTAGTTTATAATAGGATTGGATCAAGGGAAAAAAAGAAAGGTATGGGGTTGGAAGGGAGAAATGTATGGGGTTGGAAGGTAAAACAACCCAACCCAACACGTCTTTAAACATAATTCTTGAAATGTGCCTCCAATATACGAAGATTTATCAATTGTTTAGCCTCTGTTACCTTTAATAGATTCTCAAAGGGGGCAGGACAATCTTGCACTCCCCCCCTTAAATCCGGTCCTAGTTTGAAATAATACACATTAATGATAAAAGTAGTGATAAAAGTAACGCAATTTGTCATTTTTTATATTTGGAACTAAATCTTTATAAGGGTTCATTCGTAAATTACCCAATCCTATTATAACTGAATAAATGATTCCCCCATCCAATTTCATCTTATGTAACAATACGTAACTTATGACGGGAATTTTGAGCGTGAATTCAAAAGAATATTTAGCAACAAAAATTTAAAAATGAATCAAATTATTACAAAAGTATAAGGGGGCGGGGGTGGCTCCGTTGGTAGCGTGTCAGCTCGTAATCTGTAGTTCCCAGGTTCGAGTCCCAGCTGGTCAGCGTTGAAATTTATCTCCGCAAAATTCCCCCGCCCTACCGACGGTTAGTAGGGAACACCGATGGGCTTGGAAAGGCCGCCGTCCGTCGGATGGGACGTTAAGCCGTGGCCCCATCTGTGGGAGAGCCATACCCTTGCACGTTAAACAACACGCTGGATGGCCTTGACGGGAGGCTACCATCTGTATCCCAACAGCTGTTCCAGTAGGTCCCCTCCCCGAACCTTCTCTGAGCCTTCGGGGTCCTTGTGACCTGGCCATTTAGGCCATGGTGTGCAAAAAAGTGCCGCTCAGAGGTAAAACAACCCAACCCAACAAAAGAATAAAACCACATTATATGACTAAATTCAGTTAACAGAAATCCTTATCTTCATCAGTATGAAGCGAAACCATCAAAATAAAAATGCATATTATCTAACAATACTTCAAATAGTCCTATTACAATTCTTACAAACTCTATTCAAAGTATAGAGCAAAACGTTTCAAATATTATTATTTATTACTCTTTTATATCCATCTTTTGTAAGACAGCTGACCGAGTCACGTGATCCTGGTAAAGGTCACCTTCATGCACCTAGCCTGAACAATGGTTGAGCAAAAGGACGGAAGTCAAATATGCGTAAATATTTTCAATTTTGCCTTGTTTGAATGTTAATTAAATTAATTTAGTATAAACTACGTAAAATCAATAAATTATTTTATATCGTCTAGACCAAAATATCTCTGAATATTTTGAAAATAATTACAAAATGTTTTAAAATAAGTAATTACCAGTTGAATTTTAAGTAATGTAATTAGTTAAATTTATTTAATCCGGGGGGGGGGGTCAAAATTATTTTGCCACTGCACTGTTCGGAACTAATGTGTTATAGGGAGCTTCAGTCTGTCAGGACAATGATGATGTACCAAATAGATTTTAGGAATCATCCACTAGTTTATTAAAGTGCGCTTGTACTAAAGAAGGTCTGATAAGGTCACTATCAGACCTTCTTTAGTACTTCGCACAAGCGTAAGTCTTATCAACTTCGCACAAGCGTAAGTTGCGCTGCACTGCGGAATTTTACCGAAGCTGAAAGTGGCATATTGTTGTGCAGGCACAAAAACTGCAAGGGGCAATCTGCGCATGTGCAATGCAATCAGTTTAGCCCACTGTACCTATGGTTTGCCTTACTCTTCAAATATTTAATGTGATTTAATTAGTTTTCAAACTGTCTAACACCCATGACTATTTGCATACAGTGGTAGCTGACCCTAAAGTTATTCAATGAGTATTTTATCCTTTTCAGGATTGCAGTTTACGATACCTGGAGGAGCCATTGTATTTTTTTAGTGCTTTTGCAGAATTTTAGAAATTAATATGTAAATTAATACATTTAATCATCTTCCGAACATTTAAGTCAATGTATGTTGCAGTTTTGTTCCTTGGAGCATATGGATGTATATAGGTGTCTGAACTTAGTTGTAATAGTAAAGTTCTTTTTTTTATGGTTGATACGAGAAGTACCTGCTGCCATCTGTTGACAGTTTATATAAGTAAGAAACTCGATATGACATTTATTGAAATTATCTATATTTGTTTAAAATATAATTGTATAAGAGACGTTGTCGTGCATGTGATACATAAATCTCAATTTATTTTACCAAATATTGTAGAATGCTTCAAATATTAAAATTTTCTTGTTGAGCAGAGCTACTACCTGTTTTACAAAAAAGGGTTTTATTAAGAAAAATAATTTTAATAATTTCTTGTTGTTTCTTCTTAGTTCTTCCACATCCCTCTCGTCAAATCATTCCCGCTTGGTCCTCATATTGTGTTCGGTTTGATAGCAGAATTATTACTTTGGACTTTTATTAGATAAAATTTTAATATTATTGTTTAATAGCAAAATTATTACTTAAACGTTGCTTAGATAGGAGTTTTTAATATTTTTGTAGCAAAAAAAATTCTTTGGACTTTGATTAAAGGTTTTAGCATTTTTTCTATGATAAGAAATTTATTCACTTTTGGATAATACTTTTAATATTCTTCTTTGATAACAGAATTAATACTTTGGACTTTGCTTAGAAAGTTTTGATTCTGCTGTATCCAGTGAAGTGTATGATAACTCAACAAAACACATCATTTTTTATCTAATATACACACACCTCATTGCAAACTAATTCATTTAAACTAATTCACAAATTAGTTTAAACCTCATCTTTAAAAAAAATCTTAAATTAGTTTTTCACATGCTAAAAAACACCCCGGTTTTTTCTAATTTTCACACATTTCTTCACAAACACCACAAGAAACATACTTTTTACCTCATTCCCCATAACTTTTCATATGGATTTTCATAGAATTCTCGAGCCAGTGTTTTACTGTGCCAGAACTCCCATTTATGCAACTACTGTCACGTATAAAGTCGATAAACATAATTGAAAAAATAAACGTTATGTATTTCAGGTTGCAAACAAATTCATTATTAACATGTATATTTATGAAAAATTTTATTTCAGATATTTTTATCTTATATGCTATAATAATAGGCTAACTGTTTAAAGCAGTCTGGAGGCCAGATCGTCAAATCAAAATAGAAATTGAAATTTTTTTTAACCAATTATGAGACGATTGGTTTTCGTTGAATGGCAACTTAACACTCACAGTAAACAGTTCGTATGTTATTGTTCTGTGCAATATTCGAAATTTCGAAACATGGTGCTGATGACTTTTTGAACTTAGGTGCATCGAATGATAGAAAGAGAAAAGAATAATTATATATAGGAAAGTGTGTGCTGTGAAATACTCCCAGATTAGTCGAAATTTGTAACTGAAAAATGTATTTTACTAGATTATCAGAAGTTTCTTATTCATTGAAATGCAATTTGATTGAACGGTAATAGTACTCCTTTTACAATGTTCTTGTAAACTCCGCTTCCACAGAGTCATTTCTTGAAATCCGAAGTGTCAAATGCCAACTTACGATTAAACGAAAATAGTAATACTTCTATCTATTTATCTGAATTTTGTACTGGTAGTTTCAGTTAGCTATGAAAAGCTAAAAAACTTAATAAAATAATCGAGAATGTGTAAAAACATGTGAAATAAAAAAGGATAAAAAGTGACAAACTTTTGAAGTCTCATCACGAACAGTTTAGCCGAGTTATTTTTCCATGCCATATAATAGTATATGTAATTGATAACACAAGTATTAGAAAACACAAAATGTGAATTAAAGTATTGTTACAGATTTTGAATTCAGTTTGAATATTTGTCAAAGGAACGTATTCGAAAAAAATAAATTATAAATGAACTGATTTATTAACTAAGGCAACAAAATTGCATAAATCATAAACAATTTTTTCACTAATCACACAAAACAGCAATATGTTATTAATCAGTACAAAATGATCCCAATGATCACAATTGCTAGATTTTCTTTTAAACAAAGCTCATTTTTCTGCGATACAAATAAATTTGTATTTTACTTGAAACTAAAACCATTCTTTTCTTTCTAAAATCTGAAGTTCCCAAGTTCGAGTCCCAGCTGGGTCAGCGTTGAGATTTCTCTCTGCAAAATTCCCCGCCCTGCCCACGGTCAGTAGGGGAAACCGATGGGCTTGGAAAGGCGGCCGTCCGACGGCTGGGACGTTCAGCCGTGGCCCGTGTGCGGGAGAGCCACACCCTGTGCACGTTAAAGAACACGCTGGATGGTCCTGACGGGAGGCTACCATCTGTCTCCCAACAGCTGTTCCATTGGGTCCTCTCCCCCAACCTTCTCTGAACCTTCAGGGTCCTTGTGACATGGCCGTTTAGTCCATGGTGTGCAAAAAAGTGCCACTCAGAGGTAAAACAACCGAACGTTAAAGAACACTCTGGATGGCCTTGACGGGAGGCTACCATCTGTCTCCCAACAGCTGTTCCAGTGGGTCCCCTCCCCCAACCTTCTCTGAGCCTTCGTAGTCCATGTGACCTGGCCATTTAGTCCATGTTGTCGCTCAGAGGTAAAACAACCCAACCCATGCAAAGAGAAACTCAGGAAATGAAACCTAGGTTCGAATCCCGGGTAAGGTATATGGATGTCTGCATTGTCTTTCTGCTGAGGTCTCGAATTCCTCACAGATCTCTATTATACTGACAGGCTCCTGTAAGACCTCTGTGGCAAGCAGCTGCTTGAGGGGGGTATTTATTTATTTTATTATATTATTTCAGATGAAAGATCCATATTAATAATCTTTGTGACAGGCTTGGAAGATGTGCTTATAAAATCTAAAAATTACAGAAAAAAGTTCCTACTAACTTATGTCTCTGAATCTGTTATTCGATATGACGTATCAGTCTGTGGTTCAACTTACTCCTCCCATATTGACCACATTTTTACGATACAAAGCGGTACTTTAAAAATAATATTTATTTTTCACCCTATTAGAAGCACCAGCCTCAAGAGTTGGTTTGGGTTGTTTTACCTCTGAGCGGCACTTTTTTGCACACCATGGGCTAAATGGCCAGGTCACATGGACCCCGAAGGCTCAGAGAAGGTTGGGGGAGGGGACCCACTGGAACAGGTGTTGGAAAACAGATGGTAATCTCCGGTCAAGACCATCCAGCGTGTTCTTTAACGATGGGTTGTTTTTCCTCTGAGCGGCACTTTTTTGCACACCATGGGCTAAATGGCCAGGTCACATGGACCCCGAAGGCTCAGATAAGGTTGGGGGAGGGGACCCGCTGGAACAGCTGTTGGGAGACAGATGGTAGCCTCCCGTCAAAGCCATCCAGCGTTTCCTTTAACGTGCACAGGGTATAGAACACGGGGTCACGGCTTAACGTCCCATCCGACGGACCGCGGCCTTTCCAATCCCATCGGTGTCGCCTACTGGCCGTGGGTAGGGCGGGGAATTTTGCGGAGATAAATCTCAACGCTGACCCAGCTGGGACTCGAACCTGGGAACTACAGATTACGAGCCTGGCGCGCTACCGACTGGAGGCACCCCCGCCCCATAATGTGATAGAGTTAGCATGATGTTGAACCGCCCTGTAGAGCAATGCATTCATGAACATGGCGGGGAAGACTATCCTACAGCTCTATAATGTCTTACTGAGAGATAGAACGCCAAATAGCGCTGTCACTGTTACATTTCATCGACAATGGTTGGCACTCCTTTTGGGTGTTTATCTCCGAAAAACTCCCCGCTCTTCCCAGTCAGTAGGGGACGCCGATAGGCTTGGAAAGGCCGCCGTCCGTCGGATGGGACATTAAGCCGTGCTCCGTGTGCGGGATAAATATACCCTGTGCACATTAAAGAACACGCTGGATGGCCTTGAACGGAGGCTACCATCTGTCTCCCAACAGCTGTTCCAGTTGATTACCTCCCCCAATCTTCTCTGAGCCTTCGGGGCCCTTGTGACCTCGTCATTTAGCCCATGGTGTGCAAAAAAGTGCGGCTCATAGGTAAAACAGCCCAACATTAAAGAACACGCTGGATGGCCTTGACAGGAGGCTACCATCTGTCTCCCAACAGCTGTTCCAGTTGATTACCTCCCCCAATCTTCTTTGAGCCTTCGGGGCCCTTGTGACCTGGTCATTTAGCCAATGGTGTGCAAAAAAGTGCGGCTCATAGGTAAAACAACCCAACATTAAAGAACACGCTGGATGGCCTTGACAGGAGGCTACCATCTGTCTCCCAACAGCTGTTCCAGTGGGTTACCTCCCCCAACCTTCTCTGTGTCTTCGGGGTTATTGCGACCTGGTCATTTAGCCCATGGTGTGCAAAAAAGTGCCACTCAGAGGTAAAATAACCCAATCCAACCCTTTTGGGTGTTGTTGGAACTGTCGGCCATCATGTCCAAGACATTTTCTATAAGTGAAAAGTTGGACGAGCATGCTGGCCATGGTAGTACGTGAACGTTTTGCTCGTGTAGATACTGCAGACTAATGGGGGTTGTGTGGGGATATTCGTTATCTTGCTAGTAAAAGGTTCCGTGCTGCAGAACAAATGGGACAGCTAGTGGCTGCAAAATGTTGGTAACATATCGCTGGGCTATTACAGATCCCCTTATAATGACCAGTTCTGACAGAGATGCCCGACTAATGGCACCCCACACCAAGACAGAATGTAGCTTCTCGTCGAGGCCATCCAGCGTGTTCTTTATAGTGCACGTGGTATGGCTCTCCTGCACACGAGCAAGGCCACTTCTATATAGTAGGCCTGGACAGAGCAAAAACAAAACACCGAATTCTGAAAATGAATAAAGCAGCTCTAATAAAAATATTTGTACTAAAAATTCCACCAGTAGTTTCCGTTTTTTTTAAATTATATAGTTAATTTTAAAATATTCTCAACTACTTTCATAAAATCCTAAGGAGTATATTATTCTCTATGAAGTAGTATTAAAATAGATAGATTTAATATAAATTTTCAAGAAATTAAATCACTTGAACTCTATGATCATCAGACCGGTGATTCTCTACGCTTCACCCATATGGGCGAATACTACACCCACCAATATTCGTAAGATTCAGGTCTTACAGAACAAGATTTTGAGAACTGCGGTCGATGCCCCCTGGTTTGTCACTAACAGACAACTCCATAAAGACCTGGGCATCGACCATATATATATGCACATATAAAACGCAACTCAAAAAGATTTTTTGAGGGTGTAAGCAATCATCCCAATGAGATTATTTCATCTCTGATTCTTTACGATCATACTGTTTTGAACAAGTAACAAGAGACCTAAAACGGTAGCGTTCTCTGAGGAGACCTACCCGTTTTAGGTTTCTTATACAATTTTACTGCTATTTTTAGCTTTTCTTATGTTTGCCCTTAGGGGCCCACCTAAGGGTGGTTTACTTATATATTTTATTCTTACTCATACCAAATAGCCATATCTTTATGATGTATTATTATTTTGGTTATTATGGATTGAAGATTTTCAGTTTTCTTTATTTGTTAAGTTTGTTATACCACGAATGGATATATCATAAGATATAGCTGATTCACTCAACAGACTCTAGAATCTAAGATATTGCACATTCCATGTGATTATTTTTCAATATATATATATACATACATCGCCACTGAATTAGGGGGTGGGGGTGGCTCAGTCGGTAGCGCGCCAGGCTCGTAATCTGTAGTTCCCAGGTTCGAGTCCAAGCTGGGTCGGCGTTGAGATTTATTCCGCAAAATTCCTCGCCCTGCCCACGGTCAGTGGGGGACACCGATGGGCTTGAAAAGGCCGCCGTCCGTCGGATGGGACGTTAAACCGTGGCTCCGTGTGCGGGAGAACCATAACCTGTGCACGTTAAAGAACACGCTGGATGGCCTTGACGGGAGGCTACCATCTGTCTCCCAACAGCTGTTCCAGTGGGTCCCCTCCCCCAACCTTCTCTGAGCCTTCGGGGTCCATGTGACCTGGCCATTTAGCCCATGGTGTCCAAAAAAGTGCCGCTTAGAGGTAAAACAACTCAACGTTAAAGACCACGCTGGATCGCCTTGACGGGAGGCTACCATCTGTCTCCCAACAGCTGTTCCAATGGGTCCCCTCCCCCAACCTTCTCTGAGCCTTCGGGGTCCATGTGATCTGTCCATTTAGCCCATGGTGTGCAAAAAAGTGCCGCTCAGAGATAAAACAACCCAACCCAGAACAACCCAACAGCTGAAGTAGTGGACCCAGCTTGCCTTTACAAGGCAAGCTGGGTCCACTGCTTCTTGGGGCTCCCGCCAAACTTTCATTATACGTCGGTACAGAACAAGGTGTACCATGACTCGTCGGAACTCCCGACTTTTTTCCCAGTCACGGTGTTCTTGACACCACTATGGATGAATTTTCCTGTTCTTCACAGAAATCAGTGGTTTCCGTGTAGCAAGTGACTGCTAATACCGATCCTCTTCAATTCCTTCAGTTCCCTGTGCATAGTTCACTCAGGGGTCAAAGTTCAATCTGATGAACTTTGACCCCTCAATGAATATGGGTTGGAAACAGCCTTCATTGAATGCTTCAGTCAATTGCTACACACACGAAGTCTTGTTTCTCCGTACAAGCCTTCTCAGACGACCGCAATTTCGTTTCCGATAGATTCTCGTCGCGCGACACTTACGCGTCTTAGACAAGCAATGTGGGATATTTTTCCACTGATTAAAAGCCCGAGATATCTTACCTTTTGAGAAACCAGCCGTCTCTGCTGTTTTTAAAATCGTCGCTTCAGCCAACGGGTATCCACGATAAGCCCTCTATCGGACCCGAAAGATCCCTTGTTTTTCCTCTACTGACGATTACTGAGAACCAGCAGTCTTAAATAGTTGCCTAGATCACGTGGTGATGCACGTGACCACGTATTTTGCATATTCGCTGCGCAAGTGACGTTTGCGTACATCAACCTAAAGGTTTCTAAATCATTGGGCGGTGTGTGTACATACGCACGGTGATTACACACACCCCGAATAAGGATGTTTGTAAATTACGTAATACATCCTTCTACATATATTACGTAATTTACTAACATCCTTATTCGGGGTTCGAACTCAGGTCTTCTAAATCAGTAGCCAAGCGCGCTAACCACTCAGCTAAAGTTTACATATATTCAGAGCCTAGTCTGCAAGAGGGAAGTATTTATTTTTCTAGATCTAGGCCTACATATATTGCTTTAAGGAAAATATTTATCGTAAGATTTATTCGAATTGTGACTTCACATCATGGATATAAGAAATTTGATATTTTGATTTGAAATGATTTTTAATCATTTTTTGCTAATTTTTTGTCACAATTTCTACACTGTTCTTTAATATATCATTTTCCAGTATTAAAATATTATACCAAGTTGAACTTTATTCATATAATTTTCGAATTTTAATAAAATCGTTTACTTACCACTAATTAAATAAAAAACTTTAATACCTATAAAAAGTATTCAAATCTTTTAAACAAGGTTGAAATACATCAATTAGGATATCAAAAATGGTTTCTGCGTGAGTGGAGACGGATGTTTACAAATAGGTTGGTTTGTTTTACCTCTGAGCGGCACTTTTTTGCACACCACGGGCTAAATGGCAAGGTCACATGGACCCTAAAGGCTCAGAGAAGGTTGGGGAAGGGGACCCACTGGAACAGCTGTTGGGAGACAGATGGTAGCCTCCCGTCAAGGCCATCCAGCGTGTTCTTTAACGTTGGGTTGTTTGATCTCTGAGCGGCACTTTTTTGCACACCATGGGCTAAATGGCCAAAAGGCTCAGAGAACGTTGGGAGAGGGGACCCACTGGAACAGCTGTTGGGAGACAGATGGTAGCCTCCCGTCAAGGCCATCCAGCGTGTTCTTTAACGTGCACAGGGTGTGGCTCTCCCGCACATGGCACCACGGCTTAACGTCCCATCCGACGGATGGCGGCCTTTCCAAGCCCATCGGTCCCCTACTGACCGTGGGCAAAATTTTGGTCGTTATTTGGCAAATTTTGGTCGTTTTTGGGCAAAATTTTGGTCTACTGACCGTGGGCAAAATTCCACGGTCCCCTACTGACCGTGGAATTTTGCGGAGATAAATCTCAACGCTGACCCAGCTGGGACTCGAACCTGGGAACTACAGATTACGAGCCTGGCGTGCTACCGACTGAGTCACCCCCGCCCCAATTTACAAATAGAGTTAACGAATTTGATTTCAATCTAACAATTTTAAATGAAACTCTCGTATTCTAATAATTGAAATTTTTGTCAGACCCACATAATAGAACGCATTTATGCTAATTTTTGGACCTTGATTTGTGATTATTGTTGGGGGCGGGGGCGGGGGTGGCTCAGTCGGTAGCGCGCCAGGCTCGTAATCTGTAGTTCCCCGGTTCGAGTCCCAGTGTGGTCAGCGTTGAGATTTATTTCCGCAAAATTCCCTGCCTTGCCCACGGTCAGTAGGGGACACCGATTTGCTTGGAAAGGCCGCCGTCCGTCGGATGGGACGCTAAACACTGGCCTCGAGTGCGGGAGAGTCATACCCTGTGCACGTTAAAGAACACGCTGAATGGCATTGACGGGAGGCTACCATCTGTCTCCCAACAGCTGTTCCAGTGGGTCCCCTCCCCGAACCTTCTCTGCCTTCGGGGTCCTTGTGACCTGGTCATTTAGCCCATGGTGTGCAAAAAAGTGCCGCTCAGAGGTAAAACAACCCAACTTTAAAGAACACGCTTAATGGCCTTGACGGGAGGCTACTATCTGTATCCCAACAGCTGTTCCAGTGGGTCCCCTCCCCTAACCTTCTCTGAACCTTCGGGGTCCATGTGACCTGGCCATTTAGCCCATGGTGTGCAAAAAAGTGCCGCTCAGAGGTAAAACAACCCAAATCTTATTGTAATTTTTTTCTACAAATTTTCCCTTTAAATCTGCTTTTAATGCTCATGCAGTTTCGCTTCTTTATCATATATACGAGAATGTGTGTAAACTATATAAATATTCAAAACTGTTACCATCCTGAAATCTGTAAATTGTATTAACTCTTGTTCTATTTAACATCGGTATTAAAATTGAATGCTATATTGACGAGTGTCACATGAACCACACACATATCGGGTCTTATTTTGAATTGGGATGGGGATGGCTCAGTCGGTAGCGCGCCAGGCTCGTAATCTGCAGTTCCCAGGTTCGAGTCCCAGCTGGGTCAGCTTTGAGATTTATCTCCGCAAAATTCCCCGCCTTGCACACGGTCAGTAGGGGCCACCGATGGACTTCGAAAGGCCGCCGTTCATCGGATGGGACGTTAAGCCGCTGCCCCGTGTGCGGGAGAGCCATACCCTCTGCACATTAAAGAACACGCTGGATGGCATTGACGGGAGGCTACCATCTGTCTCCCAACAGCTCATGCAGTGGGTCCCCTCCCCTAACCTTCTCTGAGCCTTCGGGGTCCATGTGATCTGGCCATTTAGCCCATGGTGTGCAAAAAAGTGCCGCTCAGAGGTAAAACAATCCAATAAAATCCACTATTTACGTTGCAGATACTTCAACAGTGAATAAAGTTCATTGCGCTATGTATGCAGATGACACTGTATTCATATCCTCTTCTCTCAATATATATCATGCATGCCAAAAAATGCAAAGAACGTTGGACGCCTTTGAGCCATGGTACACCTTTTGGTGTGTCGTAATTAACACAGTTAAAAGTATGTCAGTACTCACTTCTTATAAACGTAAGCCCCAACTTACCAATTTTTTCTTATCTGATAAGCAAATTGTGTGGAGAGCTTCTGCTAAATATTTAGGTGTCACGATTAGCAGACGACTTTCATGGAATTCTCATATTATATTCACCTAGTACTAAATCAGGCTAGGGTAATTAAACTCAAACATTTTCCCCTTCTTGGCAAAAAATCCCTTTTGGCGCCCAAACTCAAAATTCTAGAATATAAACAAATCCTTCGCACCATTATTTTATACGCTGCCCCAGTTTGGGCTGTATGTTCCCCGTCGTATCGAAAAAAAAAGCAAAAAAACTGCAGTACTTTTAAAATTCCATTCTCCAATCGGCTATAGAAGCTCCCTGGTTTGTACAGTCGCTCAAAAAAGTATCCGAACATATTGGTTGATTGCAAAATTCAGAAAGAATATCTGGCAACGATTTTTTTTTGAAATTAGTGACCTGGCAACCTTCGTGTCACGTGATTACAGAATTCAGGAAAAATATCTGGAGCGTGTACAGCTACTGCACACGTTCCAGTTACCGTTCAGAGCAAACTGGAGCTTGTGAGCTCACACGATCCAATGTGCTGATAACATTAACCGCAACCGCTCCAATTTGCAGTGAACGGTAACTGCACACGCTCCATTATCATTGCATTATATATTCATACGTATTATATATATTAAAAAATATCCAAACGCTATGGTTGATTACAGAATTCAGAAAAAATATCTGGCAACGATTTTTTTAGAAATTAGTGATCTGGCAACCTTCGTGTCACGTGACACGAAGGTTGCCAGATCACTAATTTCTGAAAAAAAATCGTTGCCATGTATTTTTTCTGAATTCTGTAATCAAACATAGCGTTCGGATACTTTTTTGAGCGACTGTAGGTGGTCATATGATTTTGATACTAGATCGTGTGGGCTCACTCACGGAAATATTGAGCCTGTGCAGTTACCGTTCACAGCAAACTGGAGCGTGTACAGTTACTGTACACGCTCCAGATATTTTTCCTGAATTCTGTAATCACGTGACACGAAGGTTGCCATGTCACTAATTTCTAAAAAAATCGTTGCCAGATATTTTTTCTGAATTCTATAATCAACCATAGTGTTCGGATACTTTTTTGAGCGACTGTACGTAACTCTATAATAGCTCACGATACAAACGTCGAATCCATCACTTCTGCCATCAACAAAATGGCTTCCAAAATTTTCCGAGAGGCCTCTCTTCATCCAAATGAACGAATCAGGCACTCGGTTGATGATGACGTAATTCCTAATCAACCTTTCAAAAGGTGTAAAGCTCTCCTTTCCTCCTTTCTCCATTCACCCGTCTTCTAATTTAAATATTTCTGCTCCCACCTCATTTTATTTTCTTATTTTTCTGCCCCCCTCCCATTTCTTTTCATATAATTCTGCCCCCCCCCTACCATGATGTTTTGAGTATAATTAGTTTTTCCTCTCTCTTTCTGGGGAGGGAGTGGCTCATTCGGTAGCACGCCTGGCTCGTAATCTGTAGTTCCCAGGTTCAAGTCCCAGCTGGGTCAGCGTTGAGATTTAACTCCGCAAAATTCCTGCCCTGCCCACGGTTAGTAGAGGACACCGATCGGCTTGAAAAGGCCGCCGTCCGTCGGATGGGACTTAAGCCATGACCCCGTGTGCGGGAGAGGCGTACCCTGTGCACATTGAAGAACACGCTGGATGGCCTTGACGGGAGGTTACCATCTGTCTCCCAACAGCTATTCCAGTGGGTCCTTTCCCCCAACCTTCTCTGAGCCTTCGGGGTCTTTGTGACCTGGCCATTTAGCCCATGGTGTGCAAAAAAGTGCCGCTCAGAGGTAAAACAACCCAACGTTAAAGAAGACGCTGGATGGCCTTGACGGGAGGCTACCATCTGTCTCCCAACAGCTGTTCCAGGGGATCCCCTCTCCCAACCTTCTCTGAGTCTTCGGGAGACCTTGGGTCCTGGCCATTTAGCCCACGGGGTGCAAAAATGTGCCACTCAGAGGTAAAACAACCCAACGTTAAAGCACACGCTGGATGGCTTGCCGGGAGGCTACCATCTGTATCCCAACAGCTGTTCCAGTGGGTCCCCTACCACACCCTTCTCTGAGCCTTCGGGGTTCATGTGACCTGGCCATTTAGCCCATGGTGTGCAAAAAAGTGCCGCTCAGAGGTAAAACAACCCAACGTTAAAGAGCACGCTGGATGGCCTTGACGGGTGGCTACCATCTGTCTCCCAACAGCTGTTCCAGTGGGTCCCCTACCCCAACCTTCTCTGAGCCTTCGGGTCCATGTGACCTGGCCATTTAGCCCATGGTGTGCAAAAAAGTGCCTCTCAGAGGTAAAGCAACCCAACGTTAAAGTGTACACTTGATGGCCTGAACGGGAGGCTACCATCTGTCTCCCAACAGCTGTTCCAGTGGGTCCACTCCCCCAACATTCTCTGAGCTTTCGGGAGTCCTTGGGACCTGGCCATTTAGCCCACGGTGTGCAAAAAGGTACCACTCAGAGGTAAAACAACCCAACGTTAAAGAACACGCTGAATGGCGTTGATGGGAGGCCACCATTTGTCTCGCAACAGCTATTCCAGTGGGTCCCCTCCCCCACACTTCTCTGAGCCTTCGGGGTCCATGTGACCTGGCCATTTAGCCCATGTTTTGCAAAAAAGTGCCGCTCAGAGGTAAAACAACCCAACCCTCTCTCTTCCATCACTCTTTTACCTTAATATTCATGCCCCCTGTTTATTAGTGTCCCTCTCTGACTCTTTTCTCGATTTTTCTACCCCCAACATCTATTATGATAATTATGCCCCCCTATAATACAGGTTGGTAGCGATTAATATTAAATTAATCCACCCCCCACTTTCTCATGTATTATTATTTCTACCCCCCTACCCTCTATACACTATTTTACCCTTTCCACCCTGGTTTATTACGATTACATCTGTTTCTTCCGACCATTAAAACATTCACGAAGGTCGAAACCATTCGCATCGGTTTTTCACACCGAAGCAGTTTTAAATTTTTCATAGGCGTCGTTTCCTTGGAGCCAGATATTGCAGGATATTTACAGAGGGTCTTGTAGTTTCTTCCATGAATTCGACGAATTTTGACCATTTCAATTCTGAATCTAGTACAACTCCCAGAAATTTATGCTGCCCACGGTCAGTAGGGGACACCGATGGCTTGGAAGGGCCCCCCCGTCCATCGGATGGGACAGTAAGCCGTGGCTCCGTGTGTGAGAGAGCCGTACCCTCTGCACGTTAAAGAACACACTGTATGGCCTTGACGGGAGGCTACCATATGTATCCCAACAGCTGTTCCAGTGGGTCCCCTCCCCCAACCTTCTCTGAGTCTTCGGGGTTCTTGTGACCTGGCCATTTAGCCCATGGTGTACAAAAAAGTGCCGCTCAGAGGTAAAACAACCCAACGTTAAAGAACACGCTGGATGGCCTTGAAGGGAGGCTACCATCTGTCTCCCAACAGCTGTTCCACTGGATCCCCTCCCCCAACTTTCTCTGAGCGTTGGGGGTTCATGTGAACTGGCCATTTAGCCCATGGTGTGCAAAAAAATGTCTCTCAGAGGTAAAACAACCCAACGTTAAAGTACACACTGGATGGCCTTGACGGGAGGCTATCATCTGTCTCCCAACAGCTGTTTCAGTGGGTCCCCTCCCCCAACCTTCTCTGAGCCTCCGGGGTCCATGTGACCTGGCCATTTAGCACATGATGTGCAAAAAAGTGCCACTCAGAGGTAAAACAACCCAACGTTAAAGGACACGCTGGATGGCCTTGACGGGAGGCTACCATCTGTCTCCCAACAGATGTTCCAGTGGGTCCCCTCCCCCAACCTTCTCTGAGCCTTCGGGGTCCTTGTGACCTGGCCATTTAGCACATGGTGTGCAAAAAAGTGCCGCTCAGAGGTAAAACAACCCAACCCAGAAATTTATGAAATTTAACTACTTTTATGTATTGCATTGTTTATCCTTAATTGTAAGGAAGGAAATTTGCCGAGGGAGCAAAAGGGGAGCAAAACATGAGAAAATAATTCGATCTGAATAATTCAATAATTAATAAGAATTAAAAATTGTATTTTACCGTTTCCTATTTAATGTTTTCTAAACAAAACTGAAAGTCTATCACGAATATTTTAAGATCATTTTTCGTTGTTACGATGTTACATGAATTGAAGATGGGCGACACAAGTTTAACTCATAATATTGTTGTCATATTTATTATTTAGTAACTATGACGACATTTAAAGCGATTCAACATTTTCGTTTTTCACGAATTTTTTCTTGGATATTTATAATTCAGAACCAACAATAACACAATTATTTATGCTATTTTATCATTGGTCATCTATGGCCACTTTTTTCTTTTTTTTCAACCCTGCTGAGGAGTGGTCAACTTCACAGGGTCCTGGTGCTGACCATTTATACGTACCAGACTGGACTTGTTTATGGATTTGAGTTTGATTATGGATCCTGGGCTTGCTGCACTGGTGGGCCTCTGTTGAGGGAGAGTCTGCCGCTGTGTTTTCTGTTTGCTTCTGGGTTGCCAGCTCTAAGTGAACAGAGGCATGGGATACCTTATATCAGCTGGTGGATAATCCTAATCAGAGGCCATCGCAGGTACCTGAACCTTACTTTGCTAGTTGGGCATCGTCAAGCCTAAACTGGAGTAATGCGTCTCAGGCAGGCCATGTGGCTCTTGAAAAAGTCCACTTGAAAATGTGGTGCCTGAAGTTCCTACCAGCATCGGTGATTTCAGCCTTTAGCGGAGGAGGAACGGGTCTTTGCCCCATGCCTGCGATCAGGGGGCTGTTTGATATTGTTGGCCCTACCAATCTCAATAAACCTAATTTCTTTAAAAATCCTACTAATCATTTTCTCTCTGCAGGAACGTGGAACGTGAGGACATTATATAGAGATTATTCTCTTGATGTCCTCATGCAGGAATTCCAGCGCTATAACCTAGATATTCTAGGCTTGCAAGAGACCAGATGGACAGGTAAAGGTGAGATACTTAAAAATAACTTTAAATTTCTCTTTACAGGGAGGGAGGATGGAAAGCATCACCAAGGCGTGGGTCTGCTGCTCAGCAGACATGCTAGTGATGCTCTTCTAGGATATGAGTGCATTAATGAAAGGTTTCTTACAGCAAAATTTCAGACAAGCATTAAAGACTTGAATATTATCTGCTGTTATGCCCCCACTGAGGATTCTGATGAGGATGAGAAGGATAGGTTTTACGGACAACTTCAGGATATTTTGAATTCTGTCAAGAAATTAGATATTACCCTTGGTCTTGGTGACTTCAATGCCAAAGTTGGTATTGACTCTGATCTTTGGGGAGGGGTGATAGGCCCTTTTGGTATTGGTAGCTGCAATGGCAATGGGCAACGTCTCCTACAGGTAAGTAAACTCAATGGTTTCAGAATAACTAACAATTTAATTTAAACTCTTCTTAATTTTAACTTATAAGTAACACATATTACAAACACCGCGACATACATAAATACACATGGGTTTCACCTGATGGGCTGCATAGGAATATGATTGATTATATATTAATTAACAGCAAATGGGCTAGTTCTGTTAGAAATACCAGGGCATATAGGGAAGCTGAAATTGGATCTGACCATTACCTTGTTAAAAGTGTCTTGCAACTTAAACTTAAAAAGTGTTGTGCTAGGGTTAAAAAAGTTGCTTTTAATACTGATGCTCTAAAAGACCCAGTTATAGCCAAAGCTTACCATGATAGGTTACTTAGTCATTATGACAGTCATGGTTTGCTTAATACTGAAGTTGAGGAAGAATGGGGCCATTTTAAACAGGCTTTTTTGGAAACTAACAGTACTCTTTTAGGAAAAAAGGAGCAGAGGAGGCATAATTATTTAAGTGATAAGGCAATTGAGCTTATTTCAGAAAGAAGGAACTGCAGGAATGTCCTTAATCAGTACCCTACTAGTCCTAATAGAAAAGATTACAGAGAGCTTAATAAACGTGTACAGGATCAGTTAGCTACTGATAAAAATCTTTGGCTTGATAGCTTGGCTGACAAAGCTGAAGAAGCAGTTAGACAGCACAACAGCAGAGAGCTGTACCAGATAGTTAATGTTTTATGTGGTAGAAAACGGACAGGCAGGAGGGATTGAAGGATAAACAAGGTAAGGTTATAGAAGGTGAGAATTCTGTCATGGCTAGGTGGGCTGAGCATTTCAATGATGTTCTAAACAATGTGGTTAGTTCTAATCCCATTGTTTGTAATAATGATAGATGCATTGGCAGCTTTAATGTTGGCCCTGTAACACAATCTGAAGTTAGTTTGGCTATCTCTAAACTTAAACTTCATAAATCCCCAGGGGTAGATGAAATTACTACAGAAATGCTCAGAGCTGGGAATGTTTCGGTTACCACTTGGATGACTGAAATTTTGAATAACTTTTATGATAAAGGCATGGTTCCTAAAGATTTTACCAGAGCTTTTATTATCTCTATTTTCAAAAAAGGTGATCGCAGTTCTTGTGATAACTATACGGATATCAGCCTACTCTCTGTTCCAGGTAAAGTTCTTTCCATGATTGTGCTTAATAGAATTAAGAATCTGGTTGACAGGCAATTGCGTGATGAGCAATGTGGATTCAGAAGTGGTAGGGGATGTGTAGATCAGATATTTTCACTTAGGCAGATTCTTGAGAAATGTTTAGAGGTTCAGAAACCTTTGGTTGCTAGTTTTGTTGATTTCAAAAAGGCTTTCGACTCTGTTGATCGTCAAAATTTGTGGTTGATTGTGAAATCATATGGTATACCAGCCAAGTTAGTTAACATAATGAAAGCTCTCTATAATAACACTGAGTCATGTGTGAGAGTTGGTAAGTCTTGTATCAATTGGTTTAGCATTACTTCTGGTGTTCGACAAGGGTGCATTTTATCTCCTTTTCTCTTTAGTTTGGTTGTTGATTATGTTATGCGAAATTCTCTTCAAGGGAAAGATTTTGGCCTTAAATGGGCTGGAGATATGAAAATTTCTGATTTAGATTATGCTGATGATTTAGCCCTTTTGGCAAATGATGTCGATGAGATGAACTCTTTCATTCGAGCTGTTGATGAGACTGGTAGTAGAGTAGGTTTGGTTATAAACAGAGAGAAAATTAAGTGATGAAAATTTGTCAGGCAGGTTGTGATTCAGTTAATCTGAATGGTTGCAGTTTTGAGCAGGTGTCTCAGTTTAATTACCTTGGGAGCTAAGTAACTGATACTGGTGATGTGCGGCATGAGATTAACAGACGAATAGGTATTGCTGCCGGGACTTTTAAGAATCTATGGAGATTGTGGAGAAATAGGCGTATACACCTAAAGACTAAAATTAGACTGTATAATAGTTTGGTTCTTTCTAGGGTTAGTTATGGTAGTGAAACTTGGACGCTGTGTAAATAAGATAACAGGAAACTAGATGCTTTTGATTCTAGATGCTTACGCAGTATCATGGGTATTAGGTGGTTTAACTTTGTAACTAATGATGAGGTTAGGCAAAGGAGTTTGCAACCTCCTTTAAGCAGCATATTGTGCAGAGAGAGACTCCGCTGGTTTGGCCATGTTGCCCGTATGGATAATTATAGATTGGCGAATAGGGTTATGAACAGTGTGCCTAGAGGCTTCAGAAGGAGGGGGAGACCTAGGATGCGGTGGGCAGACAATGTCAAACAGGACCTTGTTAGAATTGGTGTGCAGTGGTCGGATGCAGCAGATGTAGTTCAGGACAGATATGCTTGGAGAATTAAACTGCGTGGTCTGGTTGGACCTCCGTAGCCCATGGCTGCTTGATGATGATGATGATGATGATGATGATGATGATGATGATGATGATGATGATGATGATGCCTGCGCGCTAAAGTGGTATGATTGGTATGATTTTGAACCGGCCGCAGAGTAACACATTCATGAACACGGCGGGGAAGGCTATCGTAGAGCTCTATAATGTCCTCCTGAGAGATAGGGGTGGGGTAGCTCAGTCGGTAGCGCGCCAGTCTCTTAATCTGTAGTTCCCAGGTTCGAGTCCCAGCTGGGTCAGCGTTGAGATTTATCTCCGCAAAATTCCCTGCCCTTCCCACGGTCAGTAAGGGACACCGATGGGCTTGAAAAGGCCGCCGTCTGTCGGATGGGACGTTAAGCCGTGGCCCCGTGTGCGGGAGAGCCATACCCTGTGCACGTTAAAGAACACGCTGGATGGCCTTGACGGGAGGCTACCATCTGTCTCCCAACAGCTGTTCCAGTGGGTCCCCTCCCCCAACCATCTCCGAGTCTTCAGGGTCCATATGACTTGGCCATTTGTCCCCTGGTGTGCAAAAAAGTGCCGCCCAGAGGTAAAAAAACCCAACTTTAAAGAACACGCTGAATGGCGTTGACGGGAGGCTACCCTCTGTCTCCCAACAGCTATTCCAGTGGGTCCCCTCCCCCAACCTTCTCCGAGTCTTCAGGGTCCTTGTAACCTGGCCATTTAGCCCATGGTGTGCAAAAAACTGCCGCTCAGAGGTAAAACAACCCAACGTTAAAGAACACGCTGGATGGCCTTGACGGGAGGCTACCATCTGTCTCCCAACAGCTGTTCCAGTGGGTCCCTTCCCCCAACCTTCTCTGAGCCTTCGGGGTCCATGTGACCTGGCCATTTAGTCCGCGGTGTGCAAAAAAGTGCCGCTCAGAGATAAAACAACCTACCTAGAGACCTGTTCTATTTACAGGCATTGCCAGTTTCAGCTTCCAACGTAATGGAAGCGATACTTCTTCTTTGCATATATCTCTCGGGGTATATATAGTAATTTGTCCATTCAATTTAGAAGTGGCTTAGTTTCGAAGTTAGATCCCCGTTGACGTAATACTGAAATTCTCTATTTTGATAGGGTATATTGTTATGAAAATATATCGTTAACATAAAAATAAAAAAAATATATAAATTTTTGATTTTACGCAGAAATCTAAGAAAAATTTGCTATTTTTTTTTCTGTTAGAGACTGGGACGGATATAAAGGGGAGAGAGAAGGCATGCCCCCTTCAGAATGCTAGTAACAAAAACAAAAAGTTAGTTAACTTATTTATATTTCATGCATTTTCCAAGTTTTTGATAAAGATGCTGTGAAACGGAGGAGAAAATGTTATATTGCAATGGGAATTCAATGTATTTGCCCCCCCTCCCACCCCAATTTCATTCATTCTAGATCCAGGCCTTAGTACAAAAAAATGTTAGTTATTCGATGGTACTTTTTTTTCTTTTGCAGTGTCCGGCGTATTTTACACTTTATTCATATCGTTATTTCTTTCTATTAGAGTATTTTTATTCAATCTTTCATATTTAAGTTCCCGGATGGGCGGGAACTATTCCAAGATATTCGTTTTAAATAATAATTCTATTGTATACTAAACAAAATAAAAACTTATTAAACTGTTTAAGTAATCTTTTTAGCGGTCGATTCAAGGTTATTAAATTAAGGGTTATTGTGAAAAAGGGGGAGGGGGTGGCTCAGTCGGTAGCGCGCCAGGCTCGTAATCTGTAGTTTCCAGGTTCGAGTTCCAGCGTGGTCAGCGTTGAGATTTATCTCCGCAAAATTCCTCGCCCTGTCCACGGTTAGTAGGGGACATCGATGGGCTTGGAAAGGCCGCCGTCCATCGGATGCGACGTTAAGCCGTGGGCCCGTGTACGGGAGAGCCATACCCTGTGCACATTAAAGAACACGCTGGATGGCCTTGCCGGGAGACTACCATCTGTCTCCCAACAGCTTTTCCAGTGGGTTTCCTCCCCCAACCTTCTCTGAGCCTTCGGTTCCTTGTGACCTGGCCATTTAGCCCATGGTGTGCAAAAAAAGTGCGACTCAGAGGTAAAACAACCCAACCCTATTGTGAAAAACTTTTAAGGTTACCTACGGAATCCCTTGGGTAACTGCTTTAATAGTATATTTGTTAGTTGCTTTTTTGACAGCAGACAGTTGCGTTAACTAGCAGAGATATAACTGATGATTCTAATACTTGTTGTTTTCGGTAGGGTTGTTTTACCTGTTAGCGGCACTTTTTGGCAACACAATAGGCGAAATGGCCAGCTCACAAGGACCCCAAGGTCTCAGCGAAGGTTGAAGAACGGGATCCACTGAACAGCTTTTGAGACATGGTAGACTCTTGCAAGGGCACCAGCCATGTTCTTTAATATGCATGGAGTTTATCTCTGCCACTCATGGGACCACGGCTTAATATCCCATCTGACGGACGGTGGACATTCCAAGCCCATTCCTGTCCCCTACTGACCGGAGGCAGGAGGAAGAGTTTTGAGGAGATAAACCTCAAAGGTGGCCCAGGAGGGACTCGAAACTTGGAACTGCAAATTAGAAGTCTGGCAGGCTACAGACTGAGCTACCCTCGCCCCAAGGGACCAGAGGTTGACTTAGTCATCAGTGTGCCATGATGGTAATATGACGTTCCCTGGTTCGAGTCCTGCATGGACCAGCATTGAGATTTATCTCCCCAAAACTCCCCATCCTGCCCTCGGTCCGTTTGGGCGGGGATGGCTCAGTCGGTAGCGCGCCAGGCTCGTAATCTGTAGTTCCCAGGTTCGAGTCCCAGCTGGGTCAGCGTTGAGATTTATCTCCGCAAAATTTCCCCGCCCTGCCCACGGTCAGTAGGGGACACCGATGGGCTTGGAAAGGCCGCCGTCCGTCGGGTGGGATGTTAAGCCGTGGCCCCGTGTGCGGGAGAGCCATACCCTGTGCACGTTAAAGAACACGCTGGATGGCCTTGACGGGAGGCTACCATCTGTCTCCCAAAAGCTGTTCCAGTGGGTCCCCTCCCCCAACCTTCTCTGAGCCTTAGGCGTCTATGTGACCTGGTCATTTTGCCCATGGTGTGCAAAAAAGTGCCGCTCAGAGGTAAAATAACCCAACCCAAACCATTGGAATTACCAAAGCCAAAGAGATCTAAAATATCTTCCCAAAAGTCAGAGTCAGTATCAACTTTAGCATTGAAGTCACTTAAAAAAAATAAATAAAAAAAATACCCCCTCAATCACTTGCTTGCCACAGAGGTCTGACAGGAGCCTGTCAGTTTATATGCTATAGTAAAAGGTCTGTGAGGATGGCAGGACATCAGCAGAAAAACAACACACACATCCATGCCTTATCCGGGGCTCGAACCCAGGTCCCTTAGATCAGTAGCCAACTGTGCTAACCACTCGGCCATAGCACAAGAAAAATATCTCCTTTCTTCAAAGAATTCAAAATATCCTGTAAAACCTATCCTTCTCGTTCTCATTAGGGTCCTCTATGTGGGCATAACAACAGATGACATTCAAGTTTTTATATTTTGTTTATTTTCGCTGTAAGAAATCTTTCATTAATGCAGTCATATCCTAGAAGAGCATCACTGGCACGTATGCTGAGAAGCAGACCCACGCCTTGGTGATGCTTTCGATCCTCCCTACCTGAAAAGAGTTCGGTTGGTAGTCGGATTTTTAAAGGAAATAGGTTTATTTGAGAGATGTAGGGTCAACAATATCAAACAGCTCCCTGATCAGGCATGGGGCAAACACTTGTTCCCCCACCCTAAAGGCTGAAGCCACCCATGTTTGGGGCGGGGGTGGCTCAGTCGGTAGCGCGCCAGGCTCGTAATCTGTAGTTCCCACGTTCGAGTCCCAGCTGGGTCAGCTTTGAGATTTATCTCTGCAAAATTCCCCGCCCTGCCCACGGTCAGTAGGGGACACCGATGGGCTTGGAAAGGCCGCCGTCCGTCGTATGGGACGTTAAGCCGTGGTCCCGTGTGTGTGAGAGCCATACTCTGTGCACGTTAAAGAACACGCTGGATGGCCTTGACGGGAGACTACCATCTGTCTCCCAACAGCTGTTCCAGTGGGTCCCCTCCCCCAACCTTCTCTGAGCCTTCGGGGTCCTTGTGACCTGGCCATTTAGGCCATGGTGTGGAAAAAAGTGCCGCTCAGAGGTAAAACAATCCAATCCAATGCCACCTTTTCGAGTGGACCTTTTCAAGACCCATACGACATGGCTGAGACACAATACTCCAGTTTACGATTGGCGATGCCCAACTAGCTAAGTGAGGGTTCAGGTACATGCGATAACCTCTGATCAGGATTATCCAGCAACTGATAAAACATACCCTGTGAATCTATTCACTTGGGGTTGTCAACGTACATACAAGGAGAAAACATTGCGGAAGATTTACCCTCCACAGAACCCACCAATGCAACTAATTCAGGATTCATATTAAAGCTGAAAGCATACGGTGTTGCTTTCCACCATGCAGAGCCACAGCTTAACGTCCCATCCGACGGACGGCGGCCTTTCCAATCCCATCGGTGTCACCTACTGACCGTGGGCAGGGCGGGGAATTTTGCGGAGATAAATCTCAATGCTGACCCAGCTGGGACTCGAATCTGGGAATTACAGATTACGAGCCTGACGCGCTACCGACTGAGTCACCCCCGCCCCTAAGAGTTAGATATGTGTGACTCGAATCTGGGAATTACAGATTACGAGCCTGACGCGCTACCGACTGAGTCACCCCCGCCCCTAAGAGTTAGATATATTTTGCGTTATTGGCATAACATAAAATATCACGTAGATCATTTTATTTCATAAAATTTTGCATGTATTCCATCAGCCATATCAGTGTATTTTCTGCTTTTAACGCAATTTTGTGGTCATTCGAGGTGATTATCGGATGTTGCACCTTTCATTCCTTTACATTTTGAAGATATTCAATTTTCCGTTCCTTTGTAGAGTCGCTCAAAAAAGTATCCGAACACTATGGTTGATTACAGAATTAAAAAAAATATCTGGCAACGATTTTTTTAGAAATTAGTGACTTGGCAACCTTCGTGTCACCTGACACGAAGGTTGCCAGAAGGTTGCCAGGTCACTAATTTCTAAAAAAATCGTTGCCAGATATTTTTTTAATTCTGTAATCAACCATAGTTTTCGGATACTTTTTTGAGCGACTGTACTTTGTGTGATTTTACATTTATTCTGTCATCCATTTCTCTGTACTTCACGAAATTGTGTTCACTCTGCCAATTTATTTTAGTGTTCTTTAAGCAATTCGGACAGACACTCCGATTTACCAAGTGAGATTGTGCAGTGATTAAGGGATATATTCTAGAATATTTGGAAGATATTCTAACTTTGATTTTAGAGTACAGTCGCTCAAAAAGATATCCGAACACTGTGGTTGATTACAGAATTCAGAAAAGATATCTCGCAAAGATTATTTTAGAAATTAGTGATCTGGCAAAATTCGTGTCACGTGACACAAAGGTTGCCAGATCACTAATTTCTAAAAAAAAAACGTTGATATTTTTCCTGAATTCTGTAATCAACCATAGTGTTCCGATATTTTGTTGAGCGACTGTACACGAAGGTTGCCAGATCACTAATTTCCAAAAAAGAAAAAGTTGATATTTTTTCTCAATTCTCTAACAACCATAATGTTCGGATACTTTTTTGATCGACTGTACACGAAGTTTGTCAGATCACTAATTTCTAAAAAAATCGTTGCCAGATATTTTTTTCTGAATTCTGTAATCAACCATAGTGTTCGGATATTTTGTTGAGCGACTGTACACGAAGGTTGCCAGATCACTAATTTAAAAAAAAAAGTTATATTTTTTCTCAATTCTGTAATCAACGATAGTGTTCGGATACTTTTTTGATCGATTGTACATGAAGGTTGTCGGATCACTAATTTCTAAAAAAAAAAATTGTTGCCCGATATTTTTTTCTGAATTCTGTAATCAACCATATCGTTCGGATATTTTGTTGAGCGACTGTACACGAAGGTTGCCAGATCACTAATTTCCAAAAAAAAAAAAGGTTATATTTTTTCTCAATTCTGTAATCAACCATAGTGTTCGGATACTTTTTTGATCGACTGTACACGAAGGTTGTCAGATCACTAATTTCTAAAAAAAACACGTTTTCAGATATTTTTTCTGAATTCTGTAATCAACCATATTGTTCGGATATTTTGTTGAGCGACTGTACACGAAGGTTGCCAGATCACAAATTTCCAAAAAAAAAAAATGTTGATATTTTTTCTCACTTCTGTAATCAACCATTGTGTTTGGATACTTTTTGATCGACTGTATACGAAGGTTGTCATATCACTAATTTCTAAAAACAATTCGTTTCCAGATATTTTTTCTGAATTCTGTAATCAACCATAGTGTTCGGATATTTTGTTGAGCGACTGTACACGAAGGTTGCCAGATCACTAATTTAAAAAAAAAAGTTATATTTTTTCTCAATTCTGTAATCAACCATAGAGTTCGGATACTTTTTGATCGATTGTACACGAAGGTTGTCGGATCACTAATTTCTTAAAAAAAAAATTGTTGCCAGATATTTTTTTCTGAATTCTGTAATCAACCATATCGTTCGGATATTTTGTTGAGCGACTGTACACGAAGGTTGCCAGATCACTAATTTCCAAAAAAAAAAAAGGTTATATTTTTTCTCAATTCTGTAATCAACCATAGTGTTCGGATACTTTTTTGATCGACTGTACACGAAGGTTGTCAGATCACTAATTTCTAAAAAAAACACGCTTTCAGATATTTTTTCTGAATTCTGTAATCAACCATATTGTTCGGATATTTTGTTGAGCGACTGTACACGAAGGTTGCCAGATCACTAATTTCCCAAAAAAGAAAATGTTGATATTTTTTCTCACTTCTGTAATCAACCATAGTGTTTGGATACTTTTTGATCGACTGTATACGAAGGTTGTCATATCACTAATTTCTAAAAATATCGTTGCCAGATATTTTTTTCTGAATTCTGTAATCAACCATAATGTTCGGATACTTTTTTCATCGAATGTACACGAAGGTTGTCAGATCAAAGTAATAGAAAAATCATAGTAGTAGATCACAGTAGTAGAAAATAGTGGCAATTTGTTGATAGCATTTAAAATAATAAAATGAATAATAAAGTTATATTGCACAATGATAGTAATTTTGAAATAATTGGTGGGAAAATTTAACAATACTTCATAAATGTAAATAGTTCAAATTTATGTTCTAGTAACTCAGATTATAAATATCCTACTGAATTAATTCAACAAAACTCAATGTTTATGATAGAGACAACAGAAGAAGAAATTAGTTGTATTATTGGTAGTCTTAAAAATAATATAGCAGCAGGATGTGATGATATAAATTTAAAAATAATTAAAAGAATAGTAAAATATCATTCTAAATTTTTAGTTGAGTTAATAAATAACAGTTTTGAAACTGGTATTTTCTTCTCAGAATAAAAAATTGTTATTGTAAAACCTATTTACTGGAGACGAAAATTTATATTAAACTGGAGACAAAAATTGTTTTAATAATTATAGACCAATTTCCATTCTTCCCACCTTTTCAAAAGTTATTGAAACCATCATGAAAATAAGACTTAATAATTATTTATAATAGTTTTCGTTTTAGAGAAATTTCAGCTATGTTTTAGGAAAGGTTTATGTACTGAACATGCTCTCTTAGAGTTTACTACCAGTATTTATCAAGGGATAAATAATTCCAAAAAAACACTAGCCCTATTTCTTGACATATCTAAAGCTTTTCGTACAGTTAGACATGATATTTCATTAAAGAAATTAAATTTTTTAGGAATTAGGGAAAATTTATGGGATTTTTTAAATTTTATTTATCTGAACTCTATCAAATGGTTTTTATTACTAACGTTGAAATTGCTAAAATACTGATTAATAAAGGAGTTCCACAAGGATTTATTTTAGGACCTATTTTATTTTTAATTTATATAAACGATTTTTTTTATCAAAAGTTAAAAAGAGAATCAGTTTCATATGATGATGATACAGTGCTTGTTTGCAGAAAAGGAAATCAACATCATTTATTTATTGATATTTATAATGATTGAAATATTATTGCAACTTGGTTTAACAAAAATGGATTAAAAATTAACTCTGATAAAACATGCTTTAAGTATTTTTCACTCACCACGACAACATTTCTTAATAAATTACAATTTCATAGTATGCATTGTGCCAACAAAATTTCTTGTGAATGCCCTGATATCAAACAAATTAATTCAGTTCATTTATAGTTTGGTTATTTATTTCGAATTCACACTCGATTGCCAAATATTCAAATAGAATTGAAAATATATAAAAAATACTTTTATTCACAATTTGTGTTTTTGAATAAGTGTGATATCAGTTATATATTCTATTACATGGAATGGAAAAATAATTCGGCTAAACTATTCGTGATGAGACTTCAATATTTGTGTAAAAACATATGGGAAAAAAAGGGATAAAAATAATATTCTCAATTGTTATTTTTGGGTTAATAAGTTTGTTAGCTTTTCATAGTTAACTGAAACTACCAGTATAAAATTTAGATATATGGGTACAAGTTTTATTATTTTCGTTTTATCGGTACGTATTTCCGTTTGGCGGGTGTACTACGAGAAGGTCTCTGCGGAGCGGAGATTGAAATAAAAATGTAAAAGATATGACTGTTCAATTAAGTTGCTATTCATAATCTAGTTAGCGGATTGAGCTGCATACCTTCTTCGTGCATTCGTCTTGTGGGCTTGTCGATGCGTTCTCAATGATTTCGTGGTCGGAGTACTGTTCATTGGGGGACTTCGGCCCGCTCACAATGGAGAGGACGAAGTTGGAGGCTCGCTGCTGGGAGTAGCCAACCCGGCCAGCGGGCTTATCGATGGAAAAGCCAAACTAAGAGTCCCCAGTAACTCTTTAGGCTACAAGATTTGGTTATTTAAAAGACATGGTGGAGGATCTGAAGGTGCCTCTCATTACATGGCATGGAAAAATAATTCGGCAAAATTATTCGTGATAAGACTTCAATATTCGTGTAAAAACATATCAAATAAAAAAGGATGAAAATAATATATTGCCGATTGTTACATTTCTATTAAGTTTGTTACCATTTCATAGCTAACTGGAACTAAAAGTACAACATTTTGACATACATTCATTGAAGTATTATTTTTTTCGTTTAGTTAATATTCGACATGTTCATAAGCATAAGTTCGAGAATGGTTTCTACGGAGGCGGAGATTGAAATAAATATGTAATGACGTCACTGTGACTGTTCAATGAAATTGCCATTCAATGAAAACTAATCTTCAGATAATCTAGTAAAATATATTTTTCGGTTACAAATTTCGACTCTTAGTCAACTGATGCATCTATTCCGGCATGTATTTCACAGCACACTTTCCTATATATAATCATTATTCCCTCTTTCTATCATTCGATTCACCTAAGTTCAAAAAATCATTAGTACCATGATTCGAAATTTGGAATGTTGCGCGAAACGATACCGTACGAACTGTTTACTGTGAGGGTGAAGTTGCCATTCTTCTCATAATCGGTTAAAAATACCTATCATAGGCAAAACAATTCAAGGTTAAAAAACACGTTGGATGGCCATTATGGGCGCCTATCATATGTCTCCTTAGAGCTGTCCAGGGAGTTCCCTTCCTCCAACGTTCTCTGAATCCTCGGGTCATCTTCCCCCAATCATCTCTGAACACTCGGGTCGTTGTGACTTGGCCATTTAGACTATTGTATCAAAAAATGCCGTTCATATGTAAAAACCAGTGGCGGACTGGTCAGGGTGTCAGCTTGCCCGATGGTAACTGGGCCATGTGGACCCCTGATGAAGTGGGTCCTCTTTAAAATTAGACACTATGTTAAAAATGATAGCCTTATAGTTGCGGGTGGGTCCCTTTGTCTCCTGGCAAACATATATTTTAAGACCCAGTCCGCCACTGGACAAAACAACACAAATTTAAATTTTGAACCAATGAAATCAATTATATATGTATGCATAATCAATTTCCCTTCCAGGAAACAAGCCTTTTATGCTAACCACTACACCATCAATGGCTAACATTTTTTCATCTTATGTGACCTTATAAACCTTCCGGATTTTATTTATTTGATTCGCACTAGTGGCGCCATCTATCCAGGAAGTGGACAACTCTGTTACCTCATTAGAACTGGAATTAATATTTGTCATTAACGCTCAGGGCTTAAATCAATAAATCAGTAGTAAATAATCACAGGATAAGTCCTGTAGACATGGAACTCATGAAATGATGAGCTGAAGAAAAACACATTTTTTTTCAGCTCATCATTTCATGAGTTCCATGTCTACAGGACTTATACTGTGATCATTTAGTGCTAATTTCCCTCCTTTTGTTCATGACTGTCCAGGATTGAACGTGACCAAAATTTGTCTAAACGGAAATAATTTGCATAGAAACGAAGCAACAGGCAATGAGAGCTCGCGCTGATGTCAACAACAACCTGAACAAGAAGGCTCAATTCTTCCATTCGCTAATATACCAGAGTAAAATAAAAAAAAATGCTTCATTGTCTACTTTTGCTATATTCTGAAATTAAGAACAGTATTTTTAAACTCTTAATGCAATACAATATATATATTAATAATGAACGTATCAAAAAGAGACTTAATTCTCCCATTAGGTGTGGTACTATTTCATGTAGCGGAGTATTACATCTGCGAGCCTAGAACTCACGTGGGTGTGGCGTCTTTTCATTGGTTGATTCTCTTCTCGGATCTTCAGATTTTGCTTCTCCATTATTTAACCGAAACGGAGAACAGTTGAATGATGATATTCAAATTCTGTCTCTTTTAAACACCACTCTCTTTATTACAGCCACGTAACTGTTCTTAAAGTGAATACAGCCACGTAACCAGCACTTTTAATACAGCCACGTAACTGTTCTTAAAGTGAAATGAAACGTTTATGTTATATTTCCTCATTTTCACACGAGAAATAAAATTGTTTATATACGCTTGGTGTAGAGGAAAAATTGTGTTGAGCCAGGTGGCATCCGAACCCACGGCCTCCTAATGACACGTCAGAGCACGTGGATTAAATTAATACTTATCGGACGGGAAACAAAACATACATTTAACTCTTAAAACAAAAAAACTGAATATTTCTTCCCCTATGCAAGTGAAAGAACAAATCAAATCTCTACTGTGAAAAAATTACACATCTTCATCATCAAAATATTGAGCTTAATTGTGCTATTGAGCCCATCCCACCCTCTCACTCCTCCCCTCCATCGTTTTATGTTTTTCCAGAACAGAGCCTGGCAACACTTAAAAGGAACACTGCTCAAACATATGGACCTCAATCGCCAGGCTCGTAATCAGTAGTTCCCAGGTTCGAGTCCCAGCTGGGTCAGCGTTGAGATTTATCTCCGCAAAATTCCGCGCCCTGCCCACGGTCAGTAGGGGACACCGATGGGCTTGGAAAGGCCGCCGGTCCATCGAATGGGACGTTAAGCCGTGGCCCCGTGTGCGGGAGAGACATACCCTGTGCTCGTTAAAGAACACGCTGGATCGTCTTAAAGGGAGGCTACCATCTTGAAAGGAGGCTACCCAACACTTGTTCCAGTTGGTCTCCTCTCCAACCATCTCTGAGCCTTCGGGGTCCATGTGACCTGGCCATTTAGCCTACGGTGTGCAAAAAAGTGCCGCTCAGAGGAAAAACATTCCAATCCAATGCTCAAACATGTTAAGGAATAATATAACTAATACATCATTTCTATTGCGATACCTATAATTTAACCTGAAACTGAACCTGAATCTCAACCACAAACGCGAAATGAGGATTTTTTTTGGACAATTAGATGCAGAAATTCGTAAATCCAATTCCGTAAGAACTTTGTAAAGAAGTCCTTGATCAAACGGTAATAAGAATACTTGTAATAATTTATTTAAATTTTCTGTAAGTAGCATTGTAAAGAAAAAGTAATCTTAATAAGAAAAGAAATAAAAAATTTTGAAGTAATATATATTAAGTTATAAAAGTACTCAATTTATCATTTTTAACATCTGGAACGAAATCTTTGTAAGGGTTGGTCATAAATTACTCATTTCTGTTATAGATGAATCCACCATTCCCTCTCTAGCTTCATCTGATGAAACAATACGTAACTTATGAGGGGAATCGCCACTTCCGGTTTTTCCACAGAAAATGAAACAATACGTAACTTATGAGGGGAATCGCCACTTCCGGTTTTTCCACAGAAATGTTTTATTATTGTTACGAATTTTTAATGGGAAATCTGGAGCGTGATTTCAGAAGAATGTGACTCATTCATCACTGCCCCACCATCGAGTAGGAAGCCCTCGCTATGAAATTATTAATCAGCCATTTCAAAGACTATCTGTATGGTCGCCGATTCACAGTCGTATCTGATCACTTCCCCTTGTCATAACTCATCATCATCATCCTCAAGCAGCCATGGGCTACGGAGGTCCAACCAGACCGTGCAATTTCGTTCTCCAAGCAAGTCTATCCTGAGCTACATCTACTGCATCTGGCCACTGCACACCAATTCTAACAAGGTCCTGTTTGACATTGTCTCCCCACCGCATCATAGGTCTCCCCCTCTTTCTGAGGCCTTTAGGCACACTGTTCGTAACCCTATTCGCCAATCTATAATTATTCATACGGGCAACATGGCCAAACCAACGGGAGTCTCTCTCTGCACAATATGCTGCTTAAAGGAGGTTGCAAACTCCTTTGCCTAACCTCACCATTACTTACAAAATTGAACCACCTAATACCCAAGATACTGCGTAAGCATCTAGAATCAAAAGCATCTAGTTTGAAGCTTAAAGACCCTTCGAGCAGATTGGCGAAGTGGAACCTCACACTTCAGGATTATGATATCGATGTCGTTTATTACCCATGCGAACACAATATCCTCGCCGATACCCTGTCGCAAAACATACAGGCACTTGAGAAGGACGCACATTCTCGCAGCCAATTAGGGGACTGATCCCTGCTGAGGGAGATGCAGATGGAAGACCCTGCTCTCAGTGGGATTATAGATGCATTGGAAGGTCCAAATTCTAGTCTTTCCATGAACGTCCCTCACCCTTTCTGCATGAAAGAGGAAGTCCTCTTTCATTTGGACCAACAAAGACCTGGCACTGACGTCATAGAGCAACTGGTGGTACTGCTCAGTCGAAGAGACCAAATTTAAAATTGTGTCAAGATAACCGTTGTTCACGTCTCTGGTTGGGGACAAAACACAACAGAGAGCTATATCCAACTAATATTGGTCAAGAATGTACTCCGACATTTGCAACTATGTACAGACATGCATTTGCTGTCTGCAAAGGGGCGGATATCAATAAAAGTCAAAGGGAAAAATATTCTAACCCACCCTCCTTTATAATGCACCGGACGAAGGTCAAAGAAGGACAAGGACACCTCGATGCAATAGGCCTGCACATTGCGGTAACTAAAGACCTAATTTTGAAAAATATAACACGACTTATTCCAGCTAAATTTCTAAAAATTAAATTGGTAGTCATTTATGTTTAAAATTCTGGTAACTAATTTTCAAATATTCTCGATTATTTTAATAAAATGTTATGAATAAATAATTCTATTTTAATTGCTTTTAAAGAGCTACCTTTGGTTTTAATTTGAACAAATGACATCACTTGAATTTTAATGCATAATTAATATCCCTCCTTTCTTCCCTCCTTTTATTCAAGGTTGACCGAACGCCCCAACCCAGAACGAACTGAGATTCGGAGCCAGAAGACCACGACTGGATTTGGAACCTCGAGCCACCTAGAACCACGTCACAGGACCACATTCCACGTCAGTGACCATATTCCCATGAGCCACTGCCGCCCTGCCAACTCCAAATGCACCACTTAAAATGCACCACTTCAACTGTGACCCAAATGGTAGTCACTGCTTCCCCCATTTCCCCTCGCTTGTTACGAGGTCACCAAACACGCCGCCTGCCTGCACCACCTCCACTGCCGTAGCGGCCACCGCCACATACACGAGATGAATGCTGGTGTCGAGATTAGCAGAGATTCCTACAGGAGCCAACTTCAGAGCTTTTCGGGCATGCCGCCCATCATAAGGGGACATCCAAGCGATCAAGCCGCCCCAGCTGCCGTCCTTACCGCTCTAGATGTCGCTGCCCAGAAAAGGAAGATTCGGCGAATTCTGAGCTGTTCCAATGCACGAAAAGTGAATTCCACGGAGTGGACGACATGCACGTGGACAGATTTTCTTCTGGGCGAGTCTGCGCAGTAGGCATTAACCCGCCCACACACGTACAACAGAAGTTCGATCTGCGCAGGAGTCCAGCTATTTCAAAGGGTCCTCAGAAAAATTGTGTAGCCTGTATTCTGATTCTTTGACATACTAATTAGCATTAGTTAGGAGAAACGTAATTGGTGAGTGACATGCCCCACACATCGTATACGTTAGTGAAGCAGGAAATGACATCATCTCTACACTTCCGGTATTGTTCAGTTATGTAGGCTGCTATGAGGATTGTCAATTTCATGCAGACATCCATTACGTATTATTATTATCACTCGAAATTGTATTCGCTCGTTAAAAGTAAGCTTCAGTATTATTTTGTTTGTGCTTTCAGAATTGTTAACCTCATGGAGATATCTAATGCGTATTATTATTGTTCTCACTTGAAATTGAGTGCCCTCATGCTTCTGTAGTACAGTTATTGTTACGTGAGATTCTATAGCGTCATTAGGAATTGCAGATGCTGTTAAATATTTCATTGAATAGATGCATCAGTTGACTAAGTGTCGAAATTTGTAACTGAAAAATGTATTTTACTAGATTATCAGAAGATTAGTTTTCACCGAATGGCAATTTGTTTTGAACAGTCACAGTTATGCCTTTACTATTTTATCTCAGTCTCCGCTTCAACAAAACCCATTCTACAGCTTGAACTCAATACGACTTGAAACGTTCATTAAACGAAAATAATAAAACTTCTATCACTATATCTCAATTTTTTACTGGTAGTTGCATTTAGGTATGAAAAGCGAAAAAACTTAATAACACCAAAATAATAATCGAGAATATTATTTTTATCCTTTCTTATTTCATATGTTTTTACACGAATATTGAAGTCTCATCACGACTAGTTTAGCCGAATTATTTTTCCAAGTCATGTAATAGAATATATAACTGATATCAGACGTATTCAAAAGCACAAAGCGTGAATAAAAGCATTTTTACAGAATTTCAAATCTATTTGCATATTTTGCAATGGAAAGTGAATTCCAAATAAATAAACAAACTACATATGATTTGATTTATTAACTAAGGCAACAAAATTACATATATGGTAAAAAATTTCTTCACTAATCACACAAAACAATAATAGGTTATCAATCAGTATAAAATTATCCCAATGATCACAACTGCCAGATTTTCTTTTAAAAAAGTGCATTTTTCTGCGATACAGATAAATTGCTATTTTACTTGAAACTAAAACCTTTCTTATCAGTTAAACATCCAAAATCACTGAACATAACACAAACTAAAAGAATCTCCAAAACCACACTTCTTACTACCAACGCTCACAGATTGCGATTAATCTCTTTCTTCTGTAAACAGATTCTCCGAACTATAATTAGACATTCAACTTTCTGGTACATAATCACAGGCAAGCAGGGAAGATATAGAATTCTCTTCTTTCCTTTCAACTTCATCGTTCGAATTCGTGAGTGACATAGTTCTCACTCCGTGCTATACTTCGAGTTTCACGTTGTAACACAGTCTCGTGTTTCCTTGTTTTAGGTGCATGTTCCTTTGCAATATATTGAAATTGAAGACTTGTTCATAATACATCGATGCTGTGTATTTGTTATCGTGAATAAGTTAGCCGCATCGAAGTTCTCTTAGAGTGTTGTATTGATTAGAAAGTTACATGCTGGAAAAGATAGTATCCACAACGTCATTGTCACTGAGGTTAATGTTAGGAGAGTGATGTTAGATTAGCACAAGTGTTATAAAGCTAGTGTCCTTATGTTAATGTTTTTTGAGTAAGAGATTTGGGAAAATTTTGGAATGTGATGCTTTTAAGTGATTTTTAAAAGGTTTTTTGCCCTTGCTGCAGATGGTCAGGTGAATTAATGACCTTAAGCACCACACTGGTCATGTGGTATGTTTAAAAATCGATCCATAGCAAATACACAGATTACTTGTAGAGACAGGCTTCAAACATTAGTCCAAATATTATGCAAAAAAATACATCGCCGACAAGGCGGGAATCGAACCCGCATCTCTCCCGATTCATGCCAGAGCTCACTACCATTGTACCATCCGCGAACAATGAAATTTTTCAAATAATTCCTTATAATTCTTCACTGAGACGTGGCCGACAGAGCGCCATCTATATTCAAAGAGATGCAACTTTTCCAATCGTTGCTATTGAATTTCAGGTGTTAATGAGAAGGTCGATAACGCTCAATCGTATATATGATTGAAAAAGAGATCCATAGTAAATGCACAGATTAACTTGTTAGGTAAACAAATAAAATCGGCTACGTCAAGCCCTCACATTGTGAGAGTAATTAATTACCAAGTAATAATTACAACTTGAGTTACGCGCTATGTTGTTCATTCAAAGTTGTTGCACAGTTGTCTAAGATATTATGTGAGTTTGTATCATTGCTACAGTTCGTTTATCATTTCACGTGTGGTCTGAAGTCTGTCAAATAGAACACGAGCTAGGAGAATATGTCGTTTATGTGTTATCTTTCAGCGTAATTAAGAGTGAGAGAGAACTACAGATGAAAATTAGCAAATTTTGAAGAAATAATGTCTAAAATAAAGAAATAAAGGGTAGTTTCCAGTAAAACGTCGTACGAAACTTAAAAACACGAAATTTGAATATCATCATTCAACTATTCTCCGTATGGAGAGTGAAAATGTAAAGATCAGAGAAGACAATCAACCAATGAAAAGAGGCCACATCAACGCGAGTTCAAGGTTCGAAGATGTAATACTCCGCCACAGCAAAAAGTACCACAATTTATGAGAGAAAAAAGTAATTTTTTCTAATGTAGATAATAAATATGCATACTTCATTGCTGTAAGTGATTAAAAAGGATATTCCTGATAATAGAGAATTGCAAATAAACAATAAAGCATTGTTTTTCTCTGGTATATTAGCGAATAGAAAAATTGAGCGGTGTTCTTGAGTATGGTAGTCCACGTGAGCTCTCATAGCCCGTTGCTTCGTTTCTATGGAAATTATTTCCATTTGAAGAAATTTTGGTCCCCTTCCATTACCGAAACACTTTACGAATGGTTTCAAATTTCTTACAAGTTGGGTCCTCCTGTTTGAACCCGTATTGGGTGAAAAAAATCTCGTTCCTTCCTACCATGGGACACATTAATATAAAATTTAATAATGTAATAATTATATATTATTTATTATAATAAGTATAGCATTAAATTGTATTTATAATATATAAATGAAGAAATGTATATGAGTCAGAGAGGTATGAAATAGGTGTTAATAAAAAATAATCCCTCAAGCAACTACTAGCCTCAGAGGTCTGATAGAAGCCTGTCAGTATAATAGAGGAGATCTGTGAGGAATTCCAGACCTCAGCAGAAAGACAATGCAGACATCTATATACCTTACCCAGGGTTTGAACCTTGGTCCCTTTGATTAGTTGTTCTTTGCATGATTGTGCTTAACAGAATTAAGAATTTGGTTGACGGATAATTGCGTGATGAGTAGTCAAAATTAGTGGTGATGTGTAGATCAGATTTTTTTTACATAGGCAGATTCTTGAGAAACGTTTAAAATTTCAGAAACCTTTGATTGCTAGCTTTGTTGATTATAAAAAGACATTTCACTCTGTTGATCGCCTTAATTTGTGGTTGATTGTGAGATCGCATGGCATACCGGACAGCTTAGTTAACATAATGAAAGTTCTCTATAATAACACTGAGTCGTATGTGAGAGTTGGTAAGGCTTATAGCAGTTGGTTTAGCATTGTTTCAAATGTTGAATTCAATTTTGACTCCTTTTCTTTTTATCTTGTATATTGATTACGTTATTCGAATTTCAGTGCACGGTACAAATATTGGCCTTAAATGGTCCCGAGTTCTGAAAATTTCTGATTTAGAATATACTGATGATTTAGTACTTTTTGCAGTAGGTGGTTTAATTTTGTAAGTAATGATGATGTTAGGCAAAACAGTCGGCAACCTCCTTTAAGCAGCATATTGTGCAGAGAGAGACTCCGTTGGTTTGGCCATGTCGCCCATATGGATAATTATTGATTAGCGAATAGGGTTATGAACAGTGTGCCTAAAGGCCAAAGAAAGAGGGGGGAGACATAGGATGAGATGTGCGTACATGTCAAACAGGACCTTGTTAGAATTGGTCTAAAATGACCAGGTGCAGCAGATGCAGCTCAGGACAGATGCGTTTGGCGAACAAAATTACGTAATATGGTTTAAACTCCGTAACCCATGGCTGAGAAGGATTTTCTTTCTATATATGTACTATGAACAAGACCAATTTACAATATAATGAAACGGAAGATGCACGTACAACAATGGAAAACGAGACTGTGTTACAACGTGTCACTTGAGGTATAGCACGGGGTGAGAATTACGTCTCTTACGAGTTCGAACGATGAAGTTCAAATGAAAGAACAGAATTCTATTTCTTACCTGCTTGCCTGTGATTAAGTACCAGATAGTTGAATGTCTAATTGTAGTTCGGAGATTCTGTGTATAGAAGAAAGAGATTAATCGTAATCTGTGAGCGTTGGTAGTAAGAAGTAAGGTTTTGGAGATACTTTTAGTTTGTGTTATGTTCAGTGATCGAACTGATAAGAAAGGTTTTAGTTTCAAGTAAAATAGCTATTAATCTATATCGCAAAAAAATACGCTTTGTTTAAAAGAAAATCTGTCAATTATGGTCATTGGGATCATTTTATACTAATTGATAGCATATTGTTGTTTTGGGTGATTAGTGAGAAATTGTTAATGATTTATGCAATTTTGTTGCCTTAGTTAATAAATCAGTTCATTTATAGTTTGTTTATTTATTTGGGATTCACATTCCATTGCCAAATATCCAAATAGAATTGAAAACCTTTAAAAAAACTTTTATTCACATTTTGTATTTTTTAATACGTGTATTGTCAATCACATATAGTATTACATGGCATGGAAAAATAATTCGGCTAAACTATTCGAGATGAGACTTCAATATTTCGTAAAAACGTATGATATAAAAAAGAATAAAAATAATATTACAGATTGTTAATTTTGTTATAAAGTTTGTTAGATTTTCATAGCTAACTAAAACCACCAGTATAAAATTTAGCTAGGTATATAGAAGTATTATTGTTTCCGTTTAATCGGTGCTTGGTGTAATCCACAATCTAAAGTTCCAGAAAGGTCTTTGCGAAGGCGGAGATTGAAAAAATAAAATTGTAAAAGAGTAATTGTTACTGTTCAATGAAATTGCCATTCATTGAAAAGTAAACTTCTAAAGATCTAGTAAAATATATTTTTCAGTTACAAATTTCGACTCTTACTCAACTGATGGGTCTATTCCTGCAAGTATTTCACAGCACACTTTCATATATATAATCATTATTCTCTCTTTCTATCATTCGATGCAGTTAGGTTGAAAAAGTCATCAGTACCATGCTTCGAAATTTCGAATGTTGCGCAAAATGATAACGTACGAACTGTTTACTGTGAGGGTGAAGTTGCCATTCAAAGAAAACAAATCTTCTCATAATCGGTTAAAAATACATTTCAATTTATAGTTTGATTTGACGATCTGGAAACCGACTGCTTTAAAAAGTTATCCTATTATTATAGTAGATAAAATGAAAATATCTAAAATAAAATTTATCATAAATATTCATGTTAACAATAAAGTTGTTTGGAAACTTAAATTTATTTGGTTTATTTTTTCCATTATGTTTTTTTACCTAATCCATGACTCCAATTCTTTCATTATTAGGAACATTTGCTGCTAGAAATAAAAAATAATTATAAATAACTTTTATGTTAAGTTTCGACGCCTTCTATTTTCCTTTCCTTAAAGATCCACTTTCTCCATTCCCACTTAGACTTCTTCAGCCAACAACTGCAGCATGGTCAGTGATGAGCATGTTGAACGTTTTCATCAGGACATTGCAACGATGGAGAAACTATACCAGGGAAACTGTTACATTTCAGACAAATATTAGTATAAAAATTAGTACAGTATCTACTAGTAGTAATATTAAACCTGAAAATATAAGAAGCGTCTCTATAGTAGGACTACTTAAGCTGACGCTATAATATTTTTTCTTGTCTCATAGTTAGAGACTAGCCACTCAGTGATTCACTGCCATTGGTTGATTGAGTCACGTGGTTTATGGGCGCCATGCTTTGTCGTAACGTGAGACGAAAGCCTATGAGTTACTGTATGTACCAAGTTAAAACTTCTCAGTTGTTATAGTTTTAGATATTTCTACCACTTTTTTTTGTCTATAAAAGCTGTAGTATTTTATGAATGCCTCACTGCACTGCATTTGAATGTAAAAATTTCACTCAAAGAAATAAATTAATGAATATTTTTTTCCGAGGAACTCCATCAGAAGACCGCAATCGGCTACAAAAGTGAAATGAGCTAACTGAAAACCAACAAATAATATCTTTTAGGGTTCGTTTGAAAAACGAGCTAATGTTTTCACTTTGTCATCTGCCTATGCCAATATTGTTCGTCTGTCTGTCCGTCTCTCTGTTGTCTATCCATCTGTCTTTTCACCTGTCTGTCTGTCTATAGACAAAGTTCACTTTTATCAATATTTTTTTTTTACTTCTAGAACTAAATGAAAAATTCTTTTTGGGTTGGATAGGTGTGGAACAAATACTGCGATTGATTCGCAATTTTGAAAAATTTCAATATCTTTAATAGCACCCTCTAGCGGTGCGAAAAGACGGAAAACGCTAAAATTTTAGATAAATATTGCAAACAAACTATTTACACTAGAAATCTGAAATATTGGTAGTAGAGTGTTATGGTCAGAAGGTTTTCAATGGCAACAAGGCTTTGACATCTTAGCCAATAGGGGGTGCGAAAATGAAACTTTTTATTAAAGAAATAAACGAAACTATATTTTTTTTGTTTTACAGGCACTAACAAAATAATAATTTAAACAATATTTGATAATCTCGGTGTTACCTGTAGACGTGTAAACGTCTATAGATCAATAAATGTTTGTGGTGAAAAAAGCCGGCGTTAGTTCAACAAGTTAAAATACTCTGGCATGTTTCTGGAGATATGCGGGTTCGAATCCTGTATGTTGGCAAAAAATGTTTCCACAGAAATATTAATATTTACATTTTTCGAATACCCATCAGTTGGAATTTCCAGTGTTCGAGAGTGCTAAAGTCGGTAAATAAAAACTCGAAAAGCGAACTCTAGTGGCGGAAAAAGCTGGAAAATACCAAATCTTTAAATAAATATTGAAAACGATCTGTTTTTGCTAGAAATTTAAATTTTTGGTCATAGAGTGTAATGATTAAATGGTTTACCCTAATAGTAATGATTTGTCCCGTTGGTAAAATGCAACTTTTCTGCTTTAAGAGATAAATAAAAATCTTTCTTTTTTGCACATTACAGGTACTAATAAAATATTAATAGTTTATTTTGTCAATTATACACTAGTTCCAATTTCCACTGTCAGATGGTACTGAAAATGTAAAATAACTAGAAGAACGCATATCGCCTCTGGCGCATATGGGAATCTCATTTTCAAAGGTAATGAAGTTCTTACTTTGCCTACTTCTTCACTCCTTAAAAGTTTTAATTATGAATGTTCGTATTGTCTTTCTGCTGAGGTCTCGCCATCCTCGTGGACTTTCTTCTATGGCGTATAAACTGAGAGTCTCCTGTCAGACCTCTGTACAAGCAGCTGCTTGAGGGGTTATTTATTTTTTAATGTATGATGGGGGAAATGCACATAATAGTATTTTATTAGTAATTATGAACTAAAAAAAACTTAAATAAGATCATTGATATCAGTGGAATTTCTACCATAACAGAACTCTACACGCCGAAATGTCTACCATAAACATGATCTCTGATGATATAAATTAAAACTACCATTGAAAATGCGAATTACATTTCATTAATAGCCAACTAAAAAAGAGGTTTCCAATTATCTCTTAAAATAAAGCCGTTCCGTTTCTTACCTACCTTGGGCTTAGGGTGAATTCATTGTTGTCAATGGAATTTTCGAGACCGCTATATTCCACGACCAGAATTTCAAATTTCTAGCATAAATACATTGGCTACTGATCTAAGGGACCTGGGTTCGAGCCCCGGGTAAGGCATGGATGTATGTGTCGTTTTTCTGCTGAGTCCTGTCATCCATCTCTCCGACCTTTTACTCTGGAATGTAAACTGACAGGCTCCTGTCAGACCTCTGTGGCAAGCGGCTGCTTGAAGGGGTATTTATTTATTTTTATTTATTTTGCAATATTCATTTTAAATTTTTGAAATTTTTCGATTTTTTCCCACCGTTAGAGTGCGCAATTACAGCTTTTGGGAAATTCGCAAAATGAAAATTCTAATATTTCATCAATAGCTGTCCAACCCAAAAGGAATTTTTTATTTATCTCTAAAAACATACACTTTTCTGTTAAAACAAAAAAAAGTGCGATTCACCTCCCCCCCCTGGGTCTAAAGGGTCAAGCGTTTATTGCTAATGGTAACTTCGTAACCTCCACATTTCAACACCAAAATCTTTAACTTCTAATGAAACTACATCATTTGAAATATTCGTTTGATAATTTTTAATTTTCAAATTCCTCCACCGTTAGAGGGCGCAGTTATAACTTTTGGGAGATTTGAAAAATACAAATCATAACTAATAATAATCATAAACTATTCGTGGTGAGACTTCAATATTTGTGTAAAAACATATCAAGTAAAAAAGGACTAAAATTATATTCTCTATTACTATTTTGGTGTTATTAAGTTTGTTCGGATTTCCTAGCTAAATGCAACTACCAGTATGAAATTTAGATACAGTTTTAGAAGTATTATTATTTTCGATTAATCATCATTCCATTTCTCAAAAACTGCTTACTCGAGAATGGTTTCTGCGGAAGCGGAGATTGTAATAAAATTGAAAGGCCTAACTGTGACTGTTCAGTCAAATTACCATTCAATGAAAACTAATCATCTGATAATTTATAAAAAATACATTTTTCATTACAAATTTCGACTCTTAGTCAACTGATGCATCTATTCCTGGAAACATATCACAGCATCTGACAATTCCTAATGACGCTATAGAATCTCACGTAACAATAACTATACTACAGAAGCATGAGGGCACTCAATTTCAAGTGAGAACAATAATAATACGCATCAGATATCTCCATGAGGTTAACAATTCTGAAAGCACAAACAAAATAATACTGAAGCTTACTTTTAACGAGCGAATACAATTTCGAGTGACAATAATAATACGTAATGGATATCTCCATGAAGTTGACAATCCTCAAAACAGCCTACATAACTGAACAATACCGAAAGTGTAGAGATGATGTCATTTCCTGCTTCACTAGTGTATACGATGTGTGGGGCATGTCATTCACGAATTACATTAGTGTGTCAAAGAATCAGAACACAGGCTTCACAATTTTTCTGATGGTTATTCTAAATAGCTGGACTCCTTCGCTGATTCGACTTCTTTTGTGTGCGCGCAGGCGGATCAATGACTACTGGGCAGACTCGCCCAGAAGGAAATCTGCCCACGTGTTTCTCATCCATTCCGTCGATCTCCCGTTTTGTGCATTGGAACAGCCCAGATTTCGCCGAAACTTCCATTTCTGGGCAGCGAAGCTAGAGCGCTAAGGACGGTAGCTGAGGCGGCTTGGTCACTTAGGCTTCTTTGGTTTAGGTGTCCTCTTATGATGGGCGGCATGCCGGGAAAGCTCCGCAGATCGCTCCTCTAGGAATCTCTGTTAATCTCGACACCAGCGTTAAGCTGGTCGTGATGGTGGCAGCTCCGGCAGTCGAGGTGGTGCAGGCAGTCAGTGTGTTTGGTGAACTCGTAATGAGCGAGGTTCGAGGCGGTGGTGATTCTGTCTGCAGTGGGGATAATAGTGATTCTACAATTTGGGCCACGGTGACGAAATGAATATGAGTGTGGACTGTCATTGAAGGGGTGTACTCGGAGTTGACAGTGTGGCAGTGGCTCTTTTTAAATTAAGTCTTCTTGTACTGCAGACAGACCTTGTGACCTGGCCATTTAGCCCATGGCGTGCAAAAAAATGCCGCTCAGAGGTAAAACTACCCAACATTAAAGAACATGCTGGAAGGCCTTGACGGGAGGCTACCATCTGTCTCCCAACAGCTGTTCCACTGGGTCCCCTCCCTCAACCTCTCTGAGCCTTTGGGGTCCTGGTGACCTGGCCATTTAGCCCATGGTGTGCAAAAAAATGCCGCTCAGAGGTAAAACAACTCAACGTTAAAGAACACGCTGGATGGCGTTGACCGGAGGCAACCATCTGTATCCCAACAGCTGTTCCAGTGGGTCCCCTCCCTCACCCCTCTCTGAGCCTTTGGGATCCTTGTGACCTGGCCACTTAGCCCATGGTGTGCAAAACAGTGCCGCTCAGAGGTAAAATATCCCAACGTTAAACAACACGCTGGATGGGGTTGACCGGAGGCTACCCTCTGTATCCCAACAGCTGTTCCAGTGGGTCCCCTCCCTCACCCCTCTCTGAGCCTTTGGGGTCATTGTGACCTGGCCATTTAGCCCATGGTGTGGAAAAAAGTGCCGCTCAGAGGTAAAACAACCCAACGTTAAAGAACACGCTGGATGGCGTTGACCGGAGGCTACCATCTGTATCCCAACAGCTGTTCCAGTGGGTCCCCTCCCTCACCCCTCTCTGAGCCTTTGGGGTCCTTGTGACCTGGCCATTTAGCCCATGGTGTGCAAAAAAGTTCCGCTCAGAGGTAAAACAACCCAACGTTAAAGAACACGCTGGATGGGGTTGACCGGAGACTACCCTCTGTATCTCAACGGCTGTTCCAGTGGGTCCCCTCCCTCACCCCTCTCTGAGCCTTTGGGGTCCTTGTGACCTGGCCATTTAGCCCATGGTGTGCAAAAAAGTGCCGCTCAGAGGTAAAACAACCCAACGTTAAAGAACACGCTGCATGGCGTTGACCGGAGGCTGCACTCTGTATCCCAACAGCTGTTCCAGTGGGTCCCCTCCCTCAACCCTCTCTGAGCCTTTGGGGTCCTTGTGACCTGGCCATTTAGCCATGGTGTGCAAAAAAGTGCCTCTCAGAGTTAAAACAACCCAACCCACGGTCATTAGGTGACATCGATGAGCTTCAATTCACAATTTCTTTATCGTTATATCTCTATTATTTGAAGTTATCACCTCTGCAGTTATCTATTCAAAATTAATATATCCAATGATATCATTTATATTGTTAATTAACCTATAGTCTAATCATATTTCGCCTAAACACGGTTTTTCAAAGTGAAATGATCGTTTCAATATATAATTTCCCCAAATATTAATTATTGATTTAATTCTTCTTGCACATCCTTTGAAAATAAAACGATGAAAGAGCCGATAGTTCCATATTCTTCCTACCTGACAATCGTTTAAATATATTTTTGTATTTTTTCCTTATTATATTTTAATTAATATTTATTAGAAACGTTTCCTACCTTTCGATTATTTTATTATTTTCCATGTTTCACTACCTTCAATTTTCATTACAAAATACGTAATTATGTTAGGTGTAAAAAAAAATTCTTTTTAGATGTTTACAAATTGTAATTTTTTTATATGATGAAAACAATTTTATTTTTCTCTAAATTTAACTAAAAATTCGACAAGGAAGGACTCGAAGGGTGATGCCGTCTGTCGTTGTTAATATCAACATTCATGGTCATATGTCTTTAAGGAAAAATTCGCATACTTCGAAATCAGTGTTGTTCTATATCTGACTGGCATTTTTTGTACACAATGGGCTAAATGGGCAAGTGACAAAAAACCCCGAGGGCTCAGAGAAGGTTGAGTCAAAGGATACACTGGGCAGCTGTTAGGAGACAGATGGTAGCCTCCCGTCAAGACTAACGATTCAAGAAAAATTGTTCAAAGCATGGGTTGTGTTGGGTTGTTTTACCTCTGAGCGGTACTTTTTTGCACACCATGGACTAAATGGCCAGGTCACATGGATCCCGAAGGCTCAGAGAAGGTTGGGGGAGGGGACCCACTGGAACAAGCTGTTGGGAGTCAGATGGTAGCCTCCCATTAAGGCCATCCAGCGTTTCTTTAACGTGCACAGGGTATGGCTCTCCCGCACACGGGGCCACGGCTTAACGTCCCATCCGACCGACGGCGGCCTTTCCAAGCCCGTCGGTGTCCCCTACTGACCGTGGGCAGGGCGGGGAATTTTGCGGAGATAAATCTCAACGTTGACCCAGCTGGGACTCGAACCTGGGAACTACAGATTACGAACCTGGCGCGCTACCGACTGAGCCACCCCCGCCCCGTTCAAAGCATGGAGTCCTTTGGACACTTTAATATCTCCAATGGCTGCCATATGTACAGTCGTTCAAAAAATTATCCGAACACTATGGTTGATTCGAGAATTTATGAAAAATATCTGGCAACATTTTTTTTTGGAAATTAATGATCTGCAACCTTCTCTTGTAAATTACGTGGTTGAGAGGCCGCAGGTTCGATATGCTATTACAACACAAATAACAGATGCTCCATTGGATTGATATCTGGGGAATTTGGAGGCCAGGGCAATACCTGGAAGTCTTCCTCTTATGTCCCACGAACCATCTCGGGTTGTGTTGGGTTGTTTTACCTCTGAGCGGCACTTTTTTGCACACCATGGGCTAAATGGCCAGGTCACATGGACCCCGAAGGCTCAGAGAAGGTTGGGGAGGGGACCCACTGGAACAGCTGTTGGGAGACAGATGGTAGCCTCCCGTCAAGGCCATCCAGCGTGTTCTTTAACGTTGGGATGTTTTACCTCTGAGCGGCACTTTTTTGCACACCATGGGCTAAATGGCCAGGTCACATGGACCCCGATGGCTCAGAGAAGGTTGGGGAAGGGACCCACTGGAACAGCTGTTGGGAGACAGATGGTAGCCTCCCGTCAAGGCCATCCAGCGTGTTCTTTAACGTTGGGATGTTTTACCTCTGAGCGGCACTTTTTTGCACACAATGGGCTAAATGGCCAGGTCACATGGACCCCGAAGGCTCAGAGAAGGTTGGGGAGGGGACCCACTGGAACAGCTGTTGGGAGACAGATGGTAGTCTCCCGTCAAGGCCATCTAGCCTGTTCTTTAACGTTGGGATGTTTTACCTCTGAGCGGCACTTTTTTGCACACCATGGGCTAAATGGCCAGGTCACATGGACCTCGAAGGCTCAGAGAAGGTTGGGGAAGGGACCCACTGGAACAGCTGTTGGGAGACAGATGGTAGCCTCGCGTCAAGTCCATCCAGCGTGTTCTTTAACGTGCACAGGTTAGGTCTCTCCCATACACGGGGCCACGGCTTAACGTCCCATCCGACGGACGGCGGCCTTTACAAGTCCATCGGTGTCCCCTATTGACCGTGAGCAGGGCGGGGAATTTTGCGGAGATAAATCTCAACGCTGACCCAGCTGGGGCTCGAACCTGGGAACTACAGATTACGAGCCTGGCGCGTTATCGATTGAGCCACCCCCGCCCCCTAAAGAAAGGAATTATGGCATGTTATATGAAAAAATTAATTAGCATTTAATTACTAATTTTATGTAAACAAAATGCTTAACAAAATAAAAATGATGGCACATTATCCTGCTGAAAGAAGACACTACTAGAGGACAATATCATTGCCATGAAGGATGTGTCTGCTCTGCAATGATGTTTAGGTAGGTGGTAGACGTCACAGTTTCCTGCACATGAATGACTGGACCCAGGGTTTCCCAGCAGAACTTTGTCCAAAACATTACACTTTCTCCGCCAGCTTGTTTTCGTCCCATGGTGCATCACTAAAATGGTCACTTTCAGCATGATAATTCATCTGCTCACAAGGCACGTATCATTATCGAAAGGTTCCAGGAACATGTCGACGAGTTTTTCTTGCTTCCTTGGCCTGCACACTCCCCAGATCAAAACCATATCAATCAGATTTAGGATGATGTTCTAAAGGCTGTTTGGATCGGAACTGTACTGCCATACAATTTGGAGCAACTGCGCGACACAGTCATTTCCGCATGGTACAAAATTCCTTCTCAACGCATCTAGCGTCTTGTAAATTACATGCTTCAAAGAACTATGGATGTTCTGAAGACCTAAATTTAATAAGTAATCGAAATAATAATCTACATAATTATTAATTAATAATTGCATAATTATAATTTTTTTTTTTTTTTTTTTTTTTTTACACAAACTTATTACTACCATTCAGAATATAAAATAAAATAATATAAATAATGTAATTTTTCTTAACAATTAAGTTATAATTTCACATTGGATCGCGTTCTTGAATGGTTTCCGTTTATTACGCTGAAGCCAAAATATTTCCATGAAAGTAATGGTTGAAAAACGGGACTAGTCTAAATCATTTTTAATGTTGTCATTCCTGGTCTAGACCTGGAAGAAACCAAAATGAAACGACTGACTGTCGAAAATGTGAAGATACGAAAACTTGCTCAATATACATTTTCAGATTTGTGTATTTGCAAGAAGTTATTCCATATACAACATAAATAGGGGTCATTGTACCTCAGCCGGTAGCGCTTCAGACTTGTAATCTGCAATGCCTTGTCATTTTTGATAGGTAGTTATAATCTTCAATACAGTTCCTCGTGTTACGTCTACTATTTCCGCCGTTCTGGTTACTGAAGCTCTTGCAAGATGCGTACCAATGATCATGCCTTTTTGGAGGTCACTGAAATCTGACATTGTCCACAATTACACCACAACACCTGTTTCACCTGCGCCCTGTGTGCACTGCTACATGACTTTTATTTCTGTTGTTAATAAGATTATTATTCGTTCATAAAGCTACCTGTAGAAAATTTAAATAATTTATTACAAGTATTCATAATTCCGTTTAATCAATAATGTTTTTGTCGAAGTGATCGAGAATAGGTTTCTGCGCATGTAGAAACTTAAATTTAAAAATGCAAATTACGTAATTCTCTTATAGCTGAAAAATCCTTCATCCCTCTTATCAAACAAAACTGAATATATCTAAAGCTTAGTTCAGGAGAGGTTTTTGGGCATGCACAGACTGAAATCAATAGGAAAAGCAATGCAAATGACAAGTTACTTCGCGTACCAATGATCATGCCTTTTTGGAGGTCACTGAAAGCTGACATTGTCCACAATTACACCACAACACCTGTTTCACCTGCGCCTGTGGCACTGCTACATGATGGCCGACATCGTACTTCTCCCCTTTATAATCTCACATTGCGGGCGATGCATACGGCGTATTGCGTGTATTCCAGTCGCAATCACTGTTTCCATTATTCTGATAAACCCCGGTATATGATAATAACGCTGTTTATGTTACTTATGTAATATACAGCGCTCTATATTCCTAAATGTAACGTTAGTTATTTGATGTTTTGTTTCGTTTATTACTGCTAAAAATTATTTGTAGCCTTTCAATTATTAAGAAGTAATTGAAATGGTTACTATATAATTTGAAATTGAAACATGCACTTTAAGAGGCGGCAGTGGCTCAGACAGTAGCGCGCAGGCTCGCAATCTGCAGTTCCCAGGTTCGAGTCCCAGATGGTCAAGCAATGAGATTTATCTGCGAGAAACTCTCCATAGGAGAGGAAACCGATGGGCTTGGAAATGGTGCCGTCCGTCGGATGGGACGTTAAGCCATTGCTTCGTATCCGGGTGAGTCATACCCTGTACACATTATGAAATACGCTGCATGCCCTTGATGGGAAGATACCATCTCACTCCTAATAGCTGTCCAGTGGGTCCCCTATCCTCAACTTTCTTTGAGTCCTCAGGATCCTTGTGACCTGGCCATTTAGCTCATTGTATGCAAAAAAAAGTGCCACTCAGAGGTAAAACAACGAACCTTTTCATAATGATTATTTTGTAGTATGTAGTTCTCATAGCCCTTTTTTTTAAATTACGTTTCGCTTTAACGAAATTTCTATATAAAGGATATTTTGCCCCTCCCCCCCTCCCCTCTTCATTTCCTTATACATTCATCCGTAGGGAAGAAAGGAGAGAAATAATTAGGCACAAAATTTCAAGTCATATAATTGCTTAAAATATATATTAAATTTATCTATTTTTAAAACTACTTCAAATAGAATAGTTTATTCCTAGGGTTTTATTAAAATAATTGAAAATATTTTAAAATAACTCTGTAATTTTTAAAAGAGGAAACTACTGGTTCAATTTTTAGTAAAAGTTATTATAAATGAAACTGCTCCATTTTCTTTTTAATTAGGCGTTTTGTTACTGCAGTGTCCAGGCCCACTATAGAAGTGGCCTTGCTCGTGTGTAGGAGTGTTCTTAAGTTTTAACACGCGGTAAGTATGGAATATTTGATTGAGCGAAAATAATTATTCTTTTATTTCTTTATTTAAACTTATTACGGGTAGCCATAGTTAAATATGAAAACAAACTTGGTAATGAAAATCGATAAAATTGTAATATACACTTGGAAGAAAATAATAAAATCTTGGTAATAAAAATATACCACGTGCACGTTAAAGAACACGCTGGATGGCCTCGACGAGAAGCTACAACCTGTCTTGGTGTGGAGTGCCATTAGTCGGGCATCTCTGTCAGAACTGGTCATTATAAGGGGATCTCTAATAGTCCAGCAAAAGGTTACCAACATTTGGTCTCCCATTTGTTCTGCAGCACGGAACCTTTTGCCAGCAAGATAACTCTCGTCTCCACACAGCCCGCATTAGTCTGCGGTATCTACACGAGCAAAACGTTCAGGTACTACCATGGTCAGCACGCTCGCCGGACTTTTCACACATAGAACACGTCTTGGACATGATGGGCCGACAGCTCCAACAACATCCAACTCAGTAGGGTTGGGTTGTTTTACCTCTGAGCGGCACTTTTTTGCACATCATGGGCTAAATGGCCGGGTCACATGGACCCCGAAGGCTCAGAGAAGGTTGGGGGAGGGGACTCACTGGAACAGCTGTTGGGAGACAGATGGTAGCCTCCCGTCAAGGTCATTCAGCGTGTTCTTTAACGTGCACAGGGTATGGCTCTCCCGCACACGGAGCCACGGCTTAACGCCCCATCCGACGGACGGCGGCCTTTCCAAGCCCATCGGTGTCCCCTACTGACCGTGAATAGGGCGGGGAGTTATGCGGAGATAAATCTGAACCTGACCCAGCTGGGACTCCAACCTGGGAACTTCAGATTACCTTCAGTAGGACATTACAAAGCTGTACGAATGCCTTCCCCGCCGTGTTCATGAATGCATTGCTCTGCGGGGCGGTTCAATGTCATATTAATTATACCACTTTACCGTGCAGGTAAAGTGGTAATTTTCCATATTTATTTTTTGATAATGTAATTAATCGCAAATCTCAGTGTATGCTAACAGCTGTCTGCATTTCAATAAAATGGTATCAGTCGTTCAAGGTGTTGCAAGTTTTTTTCCTGTACCTCATTTAATATTGATGCAAAAATCACTCCTCATTACGACTGCTTTTTTTTTGTATTTATTTCCATCTCCGCATGCGCAGAAAACGTTCTTGAGTTTAATTGTTATATCTTCGGACGCTGTTAGATTAAACGAAAATAATTCTACTTTTATTTCAGTATCTAAACTTTCTACTGGTAGTCATAATTAAATATGAAAACAAACTTGGTAATGAAATCGATAAAATTGGAATAAACGTTTGGAAGAAAATAATAATAAATAAATAAAATAAATAATAATACAACAGTAAAATCTTGGTAATAAAAATATTAATCGTGGTAACACAAAGGCCATACCAAGTTGAAAACACCGGTTGTCGTCCATTTCCAGATGTTAAACAGCTTTGGGTGAGATCAGTACTTGGGAGAGTGACCACGGGGAACATCGCGTGTATTTGGAAATTGTTTGGCCTGTAAATAGTAGCTAAACATAAATTGGAAGGAGAGCTGTGTACCAGTCCCCAGTGATGATACCCAGAACCGTCCACTCTAGCACCTAATATCCGATCCACCTTCATGTGGTGCAAACCTTTAGTACCTTTCAAAAGATATATTCTCTTATGGAAGGAAACGGAAAGGGAGGGCTGCCACATCAGTGTGGCCTACTAATCTGGTCATCTATGGGTTGGGTTGTTTTATCTCTGAGCGGCACTTTTTTTGCACACCATGGGCTAAATGGCCAGGTCACAAGGACCCCGAAGGCTCAGAGAAGGTTGGGGGAAGGGACCCACTGGAACAGCTGTTGGGAGACAGATGGTAGCCTCCCGTGAAGGCCATCCAGCGTGTTCTTTAACGTTGGGTGGTTTTACCTCTGAGCGGCACATTTTTTGCACACCATGGGCTAAATGGCCAGGTCACATGGACCCCGAAGGCTCAGAGAAGGTTGGGGGAGGGGACCCACTGGAACAGCTGTTGGGAGACAGATGGTAGCCTCCCGTCAAGGCCATCCAGCGTGTTCTTTAACGTGCACAGGGTATGGCTCTCTCCCACACACGGGGCCACGGTTTAACGTCCCATCCGACGGACGGCGGCCTTTCCAAGTCCATCGGTGTCCCCTACTGACCGTGAGCAGGGGGGAGGGGGGAATTTTACGGAGATAAATCTCAACGCTGACCCAGCTGGGACTCGAACCTGGGAACTACAGATTACGAGCCTGGCGCGCTACCGACTGAGCCACCCCCGCCCCTGGTCATCTATGGACACTTTTTTCTTGTTCCTTTCAACCCTTCTGAGAAGTGTTCAACCACACAGGGTTCTGATGTTAACAATATAAATTAACCGGACTAGAATAAGGCTTTCAGCTTTAATATGAATCCTGAATTAGTTGCATTGGTGGGTTCTGTAGAGGGTAAATCTTCCGCTATGTTTTCTCCTTGTTTGTACGTTGACAGCCCCAAGTGAATTCATTCACAGGGTATGTTTTATCAGTTGCTGGATAATCCTGATCAGAGGTTATCGCATGTACCTGAACCCTCACTTAGCTAGTTGGGATTCGCCAATCGTAAACTGGACTATTGTCACTCAACCATGTCGTATGGGTCTTGAAAAGGTCCACTCGAAAAGGTGGTAGCTAAAGTTCCTACAAATATGGGTGGTTAAGTCTTTAGGGTGGGGGAACAAGTGTTTGCCCCATGCCTGATCAGGGAGCTGTTTGATATTGTTGACCCAACATCTCTCAAATAAACCTATTTCCTTTAAAAATCCGACCAATCATTTTTGTTCTGCAGGAACGTGGAACGTGAGGACATTACATAGAGATTATTCTCTTGATTTCCTCACGCAGGAATTCCAGCGTTATAATCTAGATATTCTACGCTTGCAAGAGACCAGATGGAGAGGTAAAGGTCAGATCCTTAAAAATAACTTTAAATTTCTCTTTTCAGGCAGGGCGGGGGTGGCTCAGTCGGTAGGGCGCCAGGCTCGTAATTTGTGGTTCCCAGGTTCGAGTCCCAGCTGGGTCAGCGTTGAGATTTATCTCCGCAAAAAATTCCGCGCCCTGCCCACGGTCAGTAGGGGACACCGATGGGCTTGGATAAGGCCGCCGTCCGTCGGATGGGACGTTAAGTCGCGACCCCGTGTGCGGGAGAGCTGTGCACGTTAAAGAACACGCTGGATGGCCTTGACGGGAGGCTACCATCTGTTTCCCAAAAGCTGTTCCAGTGGATCCGCTCCCCCAACCTTCCCTGAGCCTTCGGGGTCCTTGTGACCTGGCCATTTAGCCCATGGTGTGCAAAAAGTGCCGCTCAGAGGTAAAACAACCCAACTCTTTTCAGGTAGGGAGGATCGAAAGCATCACCAAGGCGTGGGTCTGCTTCTCAGCATACGTGCCAGTGATGCTCTTCTAGGATATGACTGCATTAATGAAAGACTTCTTACAGCAAAAATTAAAACAAAATATAAAGACTTGAATGTCATCTGTTGTTATGCCCACATAGAGGACGCTAATGACAACGAGAAGGATAGGTTTTACAGGATATTTTGAATTCTCTGAAGAAAGGAGATATTTTTCTTGTGCTATGGGCCGAGTGGTTAGCACGCTTGGCTACTGATCTAAGGGACCTGGGTTCGAGCCCCGGAAAAGTCATGGATGTGTGTGTGTTGTTTTTCTGCTGAGGTCCTGCCATCCTCACAGACCTTCCACTATGGCATATAAACTGACAGGCTCCTGTCAGACCTCTGTGTCAAGCAGCTACTTGAGGGGGTATTTTTTTTATTTATTTTTTTTTAAGTGATTTCATTGCTAAAGTTGGTACTGACTCTGACTTTTGGGAAGATATTTTAGATCTCTTTGGCTTTCGTAATTCCAATGGCTTGGGTTGGGTTGTTTTAACTCTGAGCGGCACTTTTTTGCACACCATGGGCTAAATGACCAGGTCACATGGACCCCGAAGACTCAGAGAAGGTTGGGGGAGGGTACCCACTGGATCAGCTGTTGGGAGACAGATGGTAGCCTCCCGTCAAGATCATCCAGCGTGTTCTTTAACGTTGGGTTGTTTTACCTCTGAGCGGCACTTTTTTGCACACCATGGGCTAAATGGACAGGTCACATGGACCCCGAAGTCTCAGAGAAGGTTGGGGGAGGGGACCCACTGGAACAGCTGTTGGGAAACAGATGGTAGCCTCCCATCAAGGCCATTCAGCGTGTTCTTTGACGTGCACAGGGTATGGCTCTCCCGCACACGGGGCCACGGCTTAACGTCCCATCCGACGGACGCCGGCCTTTCCAAGCCCATCGGTGTCCCCTACTGACCGTGGGCAGGGCGGGGAAATTTTGCGGAGATAAATCTCAACGCTGACCCAGCTGGGACTCGAACCAGGGAACTACAGATTACGAGCCTGGCGCGCTACCGACTGAACAACCCCCGCCCCCACGGACCGTGGGCAGGATGGGGAGTTTTGCGGAGATAAATCTCAATGCTGGCCCGACAGGATTCGAACCTGGGAATGTCATATTTCCATTATGGTACACTGATGACTAGTCCCTTGGGGGATTGATGATCTAGTCCCTTGGGGCGAGGGTAGCTCAGTCTGTAACCTGCCAGACTCCTAATTTGCAGTCCCAAGTTTCGAGTACCTCCTGGGCCACCTTTGTGGTTTATCTCCTGAAAACTAGGGGCGGGGGTGGCTCAGTCGGTAGCGCGCCAGGCTCGTAATCTGTAGTTCCCAGGTTCGAGTCCCAGCTGGGTCAGCGTTGAGATTTATCTCCGCAAAATTTCCTTCCCCCGCCCAAGGTCAGTAGGGGACAGCGATGGGCTTGAAAAGGCCGCCGTCCGTCGGATGGGACGTTAAGCCGTGGCCCCGTGTGCGGGAGAGACATACCCTGTGCACGTTAAAGAACACACTGGATGGCCTTGACGGGAGGCTACCATCTGTCTCCCAACTGCTGTTCCAGTGGGTCCCCTCCCCCAACCTTCTCTAAGCCTTCGGGGTCCATGTGACCTGGCCATTTAGCCCATGGTGTGCAAAAAAGTGCCGCTCAGAGGTAAAACAACCCAACCCAACCGGTTAGTATGGGACACGAATGGGCTTAGAATGTCCACCGTCCGTCAGATGGGATATTAAGCCGTGGCCCCATGAGTGGCAGAGATAAACTCCATGCATATTAAAGAACATGGCTGATGTCCTTGCAAGAGTCTACCATGTCTCAAAAGCTGTTCAGTGGATCCCGTTCTTCAACCTTCGCTGAGACCTTGGGGTCCTTGTGAGCTGACCATTTCGCCTATTGTGTTCATAAAAAGTGCCACTAACAGGTAAAACAACCCTACCGAAAACAACAAGTATTAGAATCATCAGTTATATCTCTACTAGTTAACGCAACTGTCTGCTGCCAAAAAAGCAACTAACAAATGTACTTTTAAAGCAGTTACCCAAGGGATTCCGTAGGTAACCTTAAAGGTTTTTCACAATAACCCTTAATTTAATAACCTTGAATCTACCGCTAAAAAGATTATTTAAACAGCTTAATAAGTTTTTATTTCGTTTAGTATACAACGAAAATATAATTTTAAACGAAATGTCTAGGAATAGTTTCCGTCCATCCGGGAACTTAAATATGAAAGATAAAATGAAAATACTGTACTTGAAAGGGATAACGATATGAATAAAATGTAAAATACGTCGGACACTGCAAAAGAAAAAAAAAAGTACCATCAAATAACTAACATTTTTTTGTACTAAGGCCTGGATCTCGAGTGAGTGAAATTGGGAGGGGGGGGGGAACAAATACATTGTATTTCCATTGCAATACAACATTTTCTCCATCTTTTGGGCGGGGGTGGCTCAGTCGGTAGCGCGTCATGCTCGTAATCTGTAGTTCCCAGATTCGAGTGCCAGCTAGGTCAGCGTTGAAATTTATCTCCGCAAAATTCCCGCCCCCCATGGTCAGTAGGGGACATCGATGGGCTTGGAAAGGTCGCCGTCCGTCGGATGGGACGTTAAGCCGTGGCCCCGTGTGCGGGAGAACCATACCCTGTGCACGTCAAAGAACACGCTGCATGGCCTTGACGGGAGGCTACCATCTGTCTCCCAACAGCTGTTCCAGTGAGTCCCCTCCCCCAACCATCTCTGAGCCTTCGGGGACCATGTGACCTAGCCATTTAGCCCATGGTGTGCAAAAAAGTACCGCTCAGAGGTAAAACAACCCACCCCAACCCACCCAAATTATATATACCCCGATAAATATGTGCAAAGAAGAAGTATCGCTTCCACTCACGTTGGATGCTGAAATTGGCAATGCCTATAAATAGAACAGGTCTCTAGGTAGGTGGTGTTGGGTTGTTTTACATCTGAGCGGTACCTTTTTCCACACCATGTGCTAAATGACCAGGTCACATGGACCCCGAATGCTCAGAGAAGGTTGGGGGAGGGGACCCACTGGAACAGCTGTTGGGAGACAGATGGTAGCCTCCCGTCAAGGCCATCCAGCGTGTGCTTTAACGTTGGGTTATTTTACCTCTGAGTGGCACGTTTGTGCACACCATGTGCTAAATGGCCAGGTCACATGGACCCCGAAGGCTCAGAGAAGTTTGGGGGAGGGGACCCACTGGAACAGCTGTTGGGAGACAGATGGTAGGCTCCCGTCAAGGCCATCCAGTGTGTTCTTTAACGTTGGGTGGTTTTACCTCTGAGTGGCACTTTTTTTGCACACCATGGGCTACATGGCCAGGTCACATGGACCCCGAAGGCTCAGAGAAGGTTGGGGGAGGGGACCCACTGGAACAGCTGTTGGGAGACAGATGGTAGCCTCCCGTGAAGGCCATCCAGCGTGTTCTTTATCGTTGGGTTGTTTTACCTCTGAGTGGCACTTTTTTGCACACCATAGGCTAAATGGCCAGGTCACATGGACCCCGAAGGTTCAGAGAAGGTTGGGGGAGGGGAGCCACTGGAACAGCTGTTGGGAGACAGATGGTAGCCTCCCGTCAAGGCCATGCAGCGTATTCTTTAACGTGCACAGGGTATGGCTCTCCCACACACGGGGCCACAGCTTAACGTCCCATCCGACGGACGGCGACCTTTCCAAGCCCATCGGTGTCCCCTACTGACCGTGGGCAGGGCGGGGAATTTTGCGGAGATAAATCTCAACGCTGACCCAGCTGGGACTCGAACCTGGGAACTACAGATTACGAGCCAGGCGTGCTACCGACTGACCCACCCCCGCCCCACTTTCAGAGTTGGAAAATGCTAATTACGTTAAAGGTGGCGCTGCGAGAAATGGTTCTGAATCGCTTATTTGAGTTGTTTTTCCACTGAGCGGCACTTTTTTGGCACACAGTGATGTAAATATCCAGGTCACAATGACCCAAAGGCTGCGAGAAGGTTGGGGAGAGAGAACAACTGGAGCAATTATTGGTAGACAGATGGTAGACTGACGTTAAGGCCATCCAACGTGTTCTTGAATTTGTGTGAAGAGTCTCTCACACACACCCAGCTCACGAATGGGCGGGGGGAAGGCTTAGTCGGTAGCGCGCCAGGCTCGTAGTCTGTAATTCCCAGGTTCGAGGCCCAGCTGGGTCAGCTTTGAGATTTATCTCCGCAAAATTCCTTGCCCTGCACACGGTCAGTAGGGGACACCGATGGGCTTGGAAAGGCCGCCGTCCGTCGGATGGGACGTTAAGCCTTGGCTCCGTGTGCGGGAGAACCATACCCTGTGCACGTTAAAGAACACCCTGCATGGCCTTGACGGGAGGCTACCATCTGTCTCCCAACAGCTGTTCCAGTGGGTCCCCTCCCCCAACCTTCTCTGAGCCTTCGGGGTCCATGTGACCTGGCCATTTAGCTCATGGTGTGCAAAAAAGTGCCGCTCAGAGGTAAAACAACCCAACCCAACCGGTTAGTATGGGACACGAATGGGCTTAGAATGTCCACCGTCCGTCAGATGGGATATTAAGCCGTGGCCCCATGAGTGGGAGAGATATACTCCATGCATATTAAAATATGGCTGATGTCCTTGCAAGAGTCTACCATGTCTCAAAAGCTGTTCGGTGGATCCCGTTCTTCAACCTTCGCTCAGACCTTGGGGTCCTTGTGAGCTGGCCATTTAGCCTATTGTGTTGCCAAAAAGTGCCGCTAACAGATAAAACAACGCTACCGAAAACAACAAGTATTAGAATCATCAGTTATATCTCTGCTAGTTAACGCATCTGTCTGCTGCCAAAAAACAACTAACAAATATACTTTTAAAGCAGTTACAAAAGGATTACGTAGGTAACCTTAAAAGTTTTTCACAATAGGGTTGGGTTGTTTTACCTCTGAGCGGCACTTTTTTTGCACACCATGGGCGAAATGGCCAGGTCACATGGACCCCGAAGGCTCAGAGAAGGTTGGAGGAGGGGACCCACTGGAACAGCTGTTGGGAGACAGATAGCAGCCTCCCGACAAGGCCATCCAGCGTGTTCTTTAACGTGCACAGGGTATGGCTCTCCCACACACCTGCCACGGCTTAACGTCACATCCGACGGACGGCGGCTTTTGCAAGCCCATCGGTGTCCCCTACTGGCCGTGCGCAGGGCGGGGAATTTTGCGGAGATAAATCTCAACGCTGACCCAGCTGGGACTCGAACCTGGGAAGGGACGAGGGTAGCTCAGTCGGTAAAGCGCCAGGCTCGTAATCTGTAGTTCCCAAGTTCGAGTCCCAGCTGGGTCAGCGTTGAGGTTTATCTCCGCAAAATTCCCCGCCCTGCCCACGGTCAGTAGGGGACACCGATGAGCTTGGAAAGGCCGCCATCCGTCGGATGGGACGTTAAGCCGTGGCCCCGTGTACGGGAGAGCCATACTCTGTGCACGTTAAAAAACACGCTGGATGTCCTTGACGGGAAGCTACCATGTGTCTCCCAACATTTGTCCCAGTGATCCCCTCCCCCAACCTTCTCTGAGCCTTCGCACTTCATGTGACCTGGCCATTTAGACCATGGTGTGCAAAAAAGTGCCACTCAGAGGTAAAATAACCCAACGTTAAAGAAATGCTGGATGGCCTTGACGGGAGACTACCATCTGTCTGCCAACTGCTGTTCCAATGAATCTCCTCCCCCAACCTTCTCTGAGCCTTCGGGGTTCATGGCTGCAGGATTTGATCCCACAGAGGTCCTACATAGGGGATTTTATTCCATTAAAGACCCAGAGAGGGAATTTCTTCATAAGAGATTATGGTTATGCGGTTTATGTTACCAATAGCTGTTCCAATGAGTCCCCTCCCCCAACCTTCTCTGAGTCTACAGGGTCCTTGTGATCTGGCCATTTAGCCCATGGTGTGCAAAAAAGTGCCGCTCAGAGGTAAAACAATCCAACGTTAAAGAACATGCAGGATGGCCTTGACGGGAGGTTACCATCTGTCTCCCAACAGCTGATCTAGTGGGTCCCCTCTTCCAACCTTCTCTGAGCCTTCGGGGTCCATGTGATCTGGCCATTTAGCCCATGGTGTGCAAAAAAGTTCCACTCAGAGATAAAATAACCCAACGTTAAAGAACATGCTGGATGGCCTTGGCGGGAGGCTACCATCTGTCTCTCAACAAACCTCCTGGGGGAATTTGAATCGTAGATCTCAGAATGTTTGTTGAATTTTAGATGCGATGGGTCCTTGGAGGTGAAAGGTCAAATTTCGGCATACCTGTGATAGAGAGTTAAAAATTGGCGAATATTTCCGTCAATTGAACGCAGAAATGAGAGGAATGTTTCAAGATCCAGTTTAGCCTTCAAGGTCGTATAGGGGTCGGAGTGAAGATATAGAGATCAAGTGGTACCCGAAGGCACCGACTGATTTCTGGTTTATTAATATAGCTGGTCATTGAACAGGCTACGTCATTTGGTAAGATCTCTTTCATGCAGTTCAAATATAGCCACACGTCATCAAAGATACTGTTTACAAGTAAATAAAACGGTAGCTTACAGTATGGGAGAACAACTAGTCCAAGTCTTATATTTTAATAATATCTAATATATATTTGAATACATAATAGTATAATAGTAATATTAGAAAGAAATTTATAATTTTTAAAATGAAGTTCAAATGGAATTCAGTTCTGAATAGTGCACGGCATTCGTTGTTTTATATGCTTGTTCTTTGTATGGGTGGGACCAAAATGCTTTTCCTGGAGGGGGGAGAAGTCGATATATTTTGAAATCTATCTCATAAAGGTTGGCCCACTCCCTTATGAGGATCCTGGATTGCAGAATTGTAAAAGTATGGAATTATTTCTAAAAATTTCTCAACAGATGCTGATTTTTTATAAAACTAGTAAACTTGAAATTGCAATACTATTAATAAGGGTAACATATATCCATACTCTAAATAATTATATCTAAGTTTTTTTAATTTATTTATTCAAATTTTAAAAATTAAATACTTTTTTATTTTTCAAAAAGCAATGTGACAGATCTTCTACTATCGTATTAAACTGAAGGCTTTTGTGAAATCTTTGTGGCAAGCAGCTACTTGAGGGGATATTTATTATCTTTTTTAATTTATTAAATTTGAATACTATATCCAATGGTATACAGCATAAAAGGAGCTTAAATTCCTACAAAGAAATGTCTTCATGAGGGTCGGGGGAGGTAACATAAACCGCATAACCATAATCTCTTATGAAGAAATTCCCTCTCTGGGTCTTCAATAGAATAAAATCCCCTATGTAGGACCTCTATGGGATCAAATCCTGCAGTCTTGTCCAAATGGAACTTCGTGCAATGCGAATCAAGTGAGTGCATCGCAATTGATGACCGCTAAAATTATACTTTTCTTTTGTTTGCCCATACAATTTTTTAATTTCTTTGTAAGTAAGTTTTTTAATTCACTAAAGTATACAATAAGAAATGAAGAAGGTTTAGCGACTTTTATGAAATATTTGTGTGCATATTCTTCAAATGTAAACAAGATTAAATATATGTTTACTGTGATTAAATAATTTTTTGTATTATTTGTATAGGAATTGATATTTGGTTAAATTGCATAACCCACTACACGATTCTTTTTAATTTTTTGGTTTAATTCCTTATTTTCTTTGATAAAAATAAATAATTTCTCTTATAACCTGAAAGAGCTGGAAAGCTCCTTAGTTGATGATATACAATTTATTCATGGTTTCGCTTACTTTTGAGCTTTTATAGTTTTGATAGTGTTTGCGAAGTGTTGTATTGATAATATATTTAAAAAAGTGTTGTTTAATTATCTGTTTCTTCATGAATTGATTTGGAAAAATCACATCTTCTTCTCTCATAAAAACAAATATATTATCAAAATTAAACACTTAATGCATTTCTATATATGTGCTGAAAGTTGTTGAAGAATTTCTATTAAGAGCTTATTATTTCCGTTTTTGGTTATTCCAAAAAGAATAATAGAGCTCCGATTAAAATAATTAAAATCAATTTTTTTTAGAATATATTTATAGAGTTTTTTCAACTTTGATTTCGGCTGTGTCTGTTTCGTTTTAATGTCTATGGAAAAACTCAAAAGCAGGAATCAAAGAATTTTATCAGTTAAATTTTACATAAGGACAATACAGATTTTATTTTAAAATGAATTATGAATTTTAGAAACTCCAAATAATATCTGACTACCTAAAATTCAGTTGAACAGTAATTATTCATTAACCTATTGAGTTTAGAATTTATAATTTTGCTTCTAGGTCTACTCTTTTTTCAGAGAAACAATCTAAAGAAGGTAACTAAGATATCACAATTAATTGCAGATTTTTAAGATACATATTCCGTATTTTGTTACTACATTATTTTCTTGTAATTACCAATTTTAAAGATTCTGAATAATTTTTTCGTTAGCACATATAAAATCTTATTTTCATAATTTCCTCCCTATGCATTTACAATTTAAATAGAATTCTTAATTGCGAAGTTTCAAAAACTTCTGACAGATGGTAGCATCAACCAATCAAATAATTTCCCTTTCGACTTTGCAATAAATTTCAACATAGCAACAGAAAACAAAATATGTTCTCTGCAAGTTTCCCTTTTCTCTCTCGGAGAGAGGAAGAAATCATTCCTTTAAGCTAAAAAGCGATCATCCCAATATCGGAGGTGGTTGGACATTAACTGTCAAAATTTTGGAAACGTTATGAAGATGTGTCGCGAGCCATCAGTAGAGGCAAGAGTTTACAGAGGGATTAATATTAATGGACAGCGCATGAAAGGGGGGATAAAAAGAGAACTGCCGCCAAGAGGTACGGAAAGGAAATTTTTTTAGAATGAAAATTTAAAAAAAATTAAATTTTAGAAATTTTAGAATGAAAATGCGAAATTGGCTACGACTTCTGAGAAATCAGCAGTAGTTTCTTACATAAAAGAGTAATGCGTACATATGACATTTATCGGTAAAACTCCGCTTCTACTTCCGACATCGCTTTTCTCATCGCTTGTACAGTTGCTCAGGATCATTTTTGGCGAGCATCCAACAGTAGTCAGCCAACATTGAACTGGAACAATTTCCCTGGTATCGTTTCTCCATCGTTGCAATGACCTGGTGAAAACGTTCACCATGCTCATCACTGACCATGCTGCAGTTGTTGGGGAAGAAGTCTAAGTGGGAATGGAGAAAGTGGATCTTTAAGGAAAGGAAAATAGAAAGCGTCGAAACTTAACATAAAAGTTATTTATAATTATTTTTCATTTCTAGCAGCAAATGTTCCTAATAATGAAAGAATTGGAGTCATGGATTAGGTCGAAAAACATAATGGAAAAAATAAACCAAATAAATTTAAGGTTCCAAACAACTTTATTGTTAACACGAATATTTATGATAAATTTTATTTTAGATATTTTTATTTCATCTACTATAATAATAGGATAACTTTTTAAAGCAGTCGGTTTCCAGATCGCCAAATCAAACTATAAATTGAAGTGTATTTTTAACCGATTATGAGAAGATTGCTTTACGTTGAATGGCAACTTCACCCTCACAGTAAACAGTTCGTACGTTATCGTTTTGCGCAACATTCGAAATTTCGAAGCATGGTACTGATGACTTTTTCAACCTAACTGCATCGAATGATAGAAAGAGAGAATAATGATTATATATAGGAAAGTGTGCTGTGAAATACCTGCAGGAATAGACCCATCAGTTGAGTAAGAGTCGAAATTTGTAACTGAAAAATATATTTTTCTAGATCTTTAGAAGTTTACTTTTCATTGAATGGCAATTTCATTGAACAGTAACAATTACTCTTTTACAATTTTATTTTTTCAATCTCCGCCTCCGCAAAGACCTTTCCGGAACTTTATACTGTGGATTACAGTATCTCCGATTAAACGAAACAATAATTCTTATATCCACCTAACTAAATTTTATACTGGTGGTTTCAGTTAGCTATGAAAATCTAACAAACTTTATAACAAAATTAACAATCTGTAATATTATTTTTATTCGTTTTTATTTCATACGTTTTTACAAAATATTGAAGTCTGATCTCGAATAGTTTAGCCGAATTATTTTTCCATGCCATGTAATACTATATGTGATTGATAATACACGTATTAAAAAATACAAAGTGTGAATAAAAGTATTTTTAAAGGTTTTCAATTCTATTTGGATATTTGGCAACGGAATGTGAATCCCAAATAAATAAACAAACTATAAATGAACTGATTTATTAACTAAGGCAACAAAATTGCATAAATCATTAACAATTTCTCACTAATCACCCAAAGCAACAATATGCCATCAAATCAGTATTAAATGATCCCAATGACCATAATTGAGAGATTTTCTTTTAAACAAAGCGTATTTTTCTGCGATACAGATAAATTGATATTTTACTTGAAACTAAAACCTTTCTTATCAGTTAAACATCCAAAACTGATCACTGAACATAACACAAACTAAAAGTATCTCCAAAACCACACTTCTTACTACCAACGCTGACAGATTACGATTAATCTCTTTCTTCTATACACAGAATCTCCGAACTACAATTAGACATTCAGGCGCATTATAGCCTTAGTTGCTAATGCGCCATTAAACCCCAACCAACCAACCAACCAACCAACAATTAGACATTCAACTATCTGGTACATAATCACAGGCAAGCAGAGAACAAATAGAATTCTGTTCTTTCATTTGAACTTCATCGTTCGAACTCGTAAGAGACGTAATTCTCACCCCGTGCTATACCTCAAGTGACACGTTGTAACACAGTCTCGTTTCCATTGTTGTACGTGCATGTTCCGTTTCATGATATTGTAAATTGAAGTCTTGTTCATAGTACATATATAAAAGGAGAAATCCTTCTCAGCCATGGGTTACGGAGTTTAAACCATATTACGTAACTTTGTTCGCCAAACGCATCTGTCCTGAGCTGCATCTGCTGCACCTGGTCATTGTAGACCAATTCTAACAAGTTCATGTTTCACATGTACGCACATCTCATCCTATGTCTCCCCCCTCTTTCTGAGGCCTTTAGGCACACTGTTCATAACCCTATTCGCTAATCAATAATTATCCATACGGGCGACATGGCCAAACCAACGAAGTCTCTCTGTGCACAATATGCTGCTTAAAGGAGGTTGCCGACTCCTTTGCATAACCTCATCATTACCTACAAAATCAAACCACCTAATGCAAAAAGTGCTAAATCATCAGTATATTCTAAATCAGAAATTTTCAGAACTCGGGATCATTTAAGGTCAGTATTTGTACCGTGCACTGAAATTCGAATAACGTAATCAATATACAAGGTAAAAAGAAAAGGAGTCAAAATACACCCTTCGTGAACATTTGAAGCAATGCTAAACGAACTGCTACAAGCCTTAGAAACTCTCACATACGACTCAATGCTATTATAGAGAACTCTCATTATGTTAACTAACTTCTCCGGTATGCCATCCGATCACACAATCAACCACAAATTAAGGCGATCAACAGAGTGCAATATCTTTTTATAATCAACAAAGCTAGTAACCAAAGGTTTCTGAAACTTTAAACATTTGTCAAGAATCTGCCTATGTGAATAAATGTGATCTACACATCCCCCACTAATTTTGATTACTCATCACGCAATTATCCGTCAACCAAATTCTTAATTCTGTTAAGCACAATCATGCAAAGAACAACTAATCAAAGGGACCAAGATTCAAACCGTGGGTAAGGTATAAAGATGTCGGCATTGTCATTCTGCTGAGGTCTCGAATTCCTCACAGATCTACTCTATTATACTGACAGGCTCCTGCCAGACCTCTGAAGCAAGTAGTTGCTTGAGGGATTATTTTTATTAACACCTATTTCATACCTCTCTAACTCATAAGCATTTCTTTATTTATATATTATAAATATAATTTAATGTTATATTTATTATAATAAATAATATATAATTATTACATTACTAATTATTATATTAATGTGTCCCATGGTAGGAAGGAACGAGGTTTTTTTCACCCAATACGGGTTCAGACAGGAGGACCCAACTTGTAAGAAATTTGACACCATTCGTAAAGTGTTTCGGAAATGGAAGGGGACAAAAATTTCTTCAAATGGAAATAATTTCCACAGAAACGAAGCAACGGGCTATGAGAGCTCACGTGGACTACCATACTCAAGAGCACCGCTCAATTTTTCTATTCTCTAATATACCAGAGAAAAACAATGCTTTATTGTTTTATGCAATTCTCTATTATCAGGAATATCCTTTTTAATCACTTACAGCAATAAAGTATGCATATTTATTATCTACATTAGAAAAAATTACTTTTTTCTCTCATAAATTGTGGTACTTTTTGCTGTGGCGGAGTATTACATCTTCGAACCTTGAACTCGCGTTGATGTGGCCTCTTTTCATTGGTTGATTGTCTTCTCTGATCTTTACATTTTCACTCTCCATACGGAGAATAGTTGAATGATGATATTCAAATTTCGTGTTTTTAAGTTTCGTACGACGTTTTACTGGAAACTACCCTTTATTTCTTTATTTTAGACATTATTTCTTCAAAATTTGCTAATTTTCATCTGTAGTTCTCTCTCACTCTTAATTACGCTGAAAGATAACACATAAACGACATATTCTCCTAGCTCGTGTTCTTTTTGACAGACTTCAGACCACACGTGAAATGATAAACGAACTGTAGCAATGATACAAACTCACATAATATCTTAGACAACTGTGCAAAAACTTTGAATGAACAACATAGCTCGTAACTCAAGTTGTAATTATTACTTGGTAATTAATTACTCTCACAATGTGAGGGCTTGACGTAGCCGATTTTATTTGTTTACCTAACAAGTTAATCTGTGCATTTACTATGGATCGATTTTTAATCATATATACGATTGAGCGTTATCGACCTTCTCATTAACACCTGAAATTCAATACCAACGATTGGAAAGTTGCATCTCTTTGAATATAGATGGCGCTGTGTCGGCCACGTCTCAGTGAAGAATTATAAGGAATTATTTGAAAAATTTCATTGTTCGCGGATGGTACAATGGTAGTGAGCTCTGGCATGAATCGGGAGAGATGCGGGTTCGATTCCCGCCTTGTCGGCGATGTATTATTTTTCATAATATTTCAACTAATGTTTGAAGCCTGTCTCTACAAGTAATCTGTGTATTTTCTATGGATCGATTTTTAAACATACCACATGACCAGAGTGGTGCTCAAGGTCATTAATTCACCTGACCATCTGCAGCAAGGGCAAAAAACCTTTTAAAAATCACTTAACAAGCAACACATTCCAAAATTTTCCCAAATCTCTTACTCAAAAAACATTAACATAAGGACACTAGCTTTATAACACTTGTGCTAATCTAACATCACTCTCCTAACATTAACCTCAGTGACAATGACGTTGTGGATACTATCTTTTCCAGCATGTAACTTTCTAATCAATACAACACTCTAAGAGAACTTCGATGCGGTTAACTTATTCACGATAACAAATACACCGGATCGATGTATTATGAACAAGTCTTCAATTTCAATATACTGAAAAGGAACATGCACCTAAAACAAGGAAAAACGAGACTGTGTTACAACGTGAAACTCGAAGTATAGCACGGGGTGAGAATTACGTCACTCACGAATTCGAACGATGAAGTTGAAACGAAAGAAGAGAATTCTATTTGTTCTCTTCTTGCCTGTGATTATGTACCAGATAGTTGAATGTCTAATTGTAGTTCGGAGAATCTGTGTATAGAAGAAAGAGATTAATCGCAATCTGTGAGCGTTGGTTGTAAGAAGTGTGGTTTTGGAGATACTTTTAGTTATTAGTGATTAGTTTTGGATATTTAACTGATAAGAAAGGTTTTAGTTTCAAGTAAAATAGCAATTTATCTGTATCGCAGAAAAATGCACTTTTTTAAAAGAAAATCTGGCAGTTGTGATCATTGGGATACGTTTATACTGATTGATAACATATTGTTGTTTTGTGTGATTAGTGAAGAAATTTTTTACCATATATGTAGTTTTGTTGCCTTAGTTAATAAATCAGATCATATGTAGTTTGTTTATTTATTTGGAATTCACTTTCCATTGCAAAATATGCAAATAGATTTGAAATTCTGTAAAAATGCTTTTATTCACGCTTTGTGCTTTTGAATACGTCTGATATCAGTTATATATTCTATTACATGACTTGGAAAAATAATTCGGCTAAACTATTCGTGATGAGACGTCAATATTCGTGTAAAAACATATGAAATAAAAAAGGATAAAAATAATATTCTCGATTATTATTTTGGTGTTATTAATTTTTTCGCTTTTCATACCTAAATGCAACTACCAGTATAAAATTGAGATATAGTGATAGAAGTTTTATTATTTTCATTTAATGAATGTTTCAAGTCGTATTGAGTTCAAGCTGTAGAATGGGTTTTGTTGAAGCGGAGACTGAGATAAAATTGTAAAGGCATAACTGTGCTGTTGAAAACAAATTGCCATTCGATGAAAACTAATCTTCTGATAATCTAGAAAAATACATTTTTCAGTTACAAATTTCGACACTTAGTCAACTGATGCATCTATTCAATGAAATATTTAACAGCATCTGCAATTCCTAATGACGCTATAGAATCTCACGTAACAATAACTGTACTACAGAAGCATGAGGGCACTCAATTTCAAGTGAGAACAATAGTAATAGCATTAGATATCTCCATGAGGTTGACAATTCTGAAAGCACAAACAAAATAGTACTGAAGCTTACTTTTAACGAGCGAATACAATTTCGAGTGATAATAATAATACGTAATGGATGTCTGCATGAAGTTGACAATCCTCATAGCAGCCTACATAACTGAACAATACCGGAAGTGTAGAGATGATGTCATTTCCTGCTTCACTAATGTATACGATGTGTGGGGCATGTCACTCACCAATTACGTTTCTCCTAACTAATGCTAATTAGTATGTCAAAGAATCAGAATACAGGCCACGCAATTTTTCTGAGGACCCTTTGAAATAGCTGGACTCCTGCGCAGATCGAACTTCTGTTGTACGTGTGTGGGCGGGTTAATGCCTACTGCGCAGACTCGCCCAGAAGAAATTCTGTCCACATGCATGTCGTCCACTCCGTAGAATTCACTCTTCGTTCATTGGAACAGCTCAGAATTCGCCGAATCTTCCTTTTCTGGGCAGCGACATCTAGAGCGGTAAGGACGGCAGCTGGGGCGGCTTGATCGCTTGGATGTCACTTTATGATGGGCGGCATGCCCGAAAATCTCTGAAGTTGGCTCCTGTAGGAATCTCTGTTAATCTCGACACCAACATTAATCTCGTGTATGTGGCGGTGGCCGCTACGGCAGTGGAGGTGGTGCAGGCAGCGTGTTTGGTGACCTCGTAACAAGCGAGGGGAAATGGGGGAAGCAGTGACTACCATTTGGGTCACAATGAATCTCTTGTTGCGATCTTATGCAACCACGGCAATTCCCGGTTCCTCTTGTACAGCATTACCTGGTTATGAAGAGCCGTGGTTATCTAGAGCCGGGGGCAAGGAATACGTCCTATAGGCGCACCTCAACCCCAGCCTCACATGGCAGCAGTCCTATAGAAGGAAAGCTGACCACCGGAAGAAACCTTGCTTTAATCTATTCCCCGGTTAGCCATGAACAAGGATATATAGATCCAAGTTCGATCGGCGTCCGGGCATTTGGGTCACAGTTGAAGTGGTGCATTTGAAGTGGTGCATTAAACTGGTACATTTGCAGTTGGCAGGGCGGCAGTGGCTCATGAGAATTTGGTCGCTGCACGGGCCAAAATAGTCTGTGACGTGGTTCTAGGTTGCTCGAGGTGCCAAATCCCAGATGTGCTCTTCTGGCTCCGATTCTGAGGTCGCCCTGGGATAGGACGTTCGGTCAAAGCTGTCTTGATACATCAGGCCTGACAGCCTTCAGTAAAAGGAAAGAAGAAAGGAGGGATATTAATTATGCATAAAAATTCAAGTGACATAATATGTTTAAAATTAAAGTCAACGCGATCTCTTTTAAAAGCAATTAAAATAAAATTATTTATTCATAAGAATTTTATTAGAATAATTGAGAATATTTGAAAATTAGTTACCAGATTTTTAAACATAAATGACTAACAATTTAATTTTTAGAAATTTAGCTATAATAAGTCGTGCTATATTTTTCAAAATTAGGTCTTCCATTACCGCAATGTGCAGGCCTATTGTATCGAGGTGTCCTTGTCCTTCTTTGACCTTCGTTCGGTACACAATAAAGGGGGGTGGGTCAGAATATTTTTCTCTTTGACTTTTATTGATATCCGCCACTTTGCAGATAGCAAATGCATGTCTGTACATAGTTGCAAATGTCGGAGTACATTCCTGCCCAAAAATAGTTGGATATAGCTCTTTGTTGTGTTTTGTCCCAACCAGAGGACCTGAACAAGGGTTACCTTGACACAATTTTAAATTTGGTCTCTTAGATTGAGCAGTACCACCAGTTGCTCTAGGGGCGGGGGTGGCTCAGTCGGTAGCGCGCCAGGCTCGTAATCTGCAGTTCCCAGGTTCGAGTCCCAGCTGGGTCAGCGTTGAGATTTATCTCCGCAAAATTTCCCGCCCTGCCCTCGGTCAGTAGGGGACACCAATGGGCTTATCAAGTGCCTGTATGTTTTGCGACAGGGTATCGGCGAGGATATTGTGTTCGCATGGGTAATAAACGACATCGATATCATAATCCTGAAGTGTGAGGTTCCACTTCCCCAAACTGTTCGAAAGGTTTTTAAGCTTCAAACTAGATGCTTTTGATTCCAGATGCTTACGCAGTATCTTGGGCATTAGGTGGTTCAACTTTGTAACTAATGATGAGGTTAGGCAAATGAGTTTGCAACCTCCTTTAAGCAGCATATTGTGCAGAGAGAGACTCCGTTGGTTTGGCCATGTTGCCCGTATGGATAATTATAGATTGACGAATAGGGTTATGAACAGTGTGCCTAAAGGCGTCAGAAAGAAGGGGAGACCTATGATGCGGTGGGCAGACAATGTCAAACAGGACCTTGTTAGAATTGGTGTGCAGTGGCCAGATGCAGTAGATGTAGCTCAGGATAGACTTGCTTGGAGAACTAAATTGCACGGTCTGGTTGAACCACCGTAGCCCATGGCTGCTTGAGAATGATGATGATGATGAGTTATGACAAGGGGAAGTGATCAGATACGACTGTGAATTGGCGACCAGAGAGATAATCTTTGAAATGGCTGATTAATAATTTTATAGCGAGGGCTTCCTTCTCGATGGTGGGGCAGTGACGAATGAGTCACATTCTTCTGAACTCACGCTCAAGATTTCCTATTAAAAATTCGTAACAATAATAAAACTTTTCTCTGGAAAAACCGGAAGTGGCAATTCCCCTCATAAGTTACGTATTGTTTCATAAGATGAAGCTAGAGGGGGAATGGTGGATTCATCTATAACAGAATTGAGTAATTTATGACCAACCCTTACAAAGATTTCGTTCCAGATGTTAAAAATGATAAATTGAGTACTTTTATAACTTAATATATATTATTTCAAAATAGGACCGGATTTTAATGGGGTGCTGTAATGGGTTCATGTCTATTTTGAGAATGCTATTATAGGTAATAGAGGCAAATAAAATTGATAAATCTTTGTCTATTGAATGCACATTTGAAGAGTTATTTTCAAAGATTTGTAAAAGTAAAGAGGGGAGCAGTTATACTGCAGTGGAAATTACATATTAAATAATAATGTAAATATGATTTAAAAGTTTTATTTTATCCTTGCTTAAACTCATTGTTTTACTTTTCTTGATTTTTATTTGCTATGGAAAAAAAATTAGCCTAAACAATTCACCACCAAACTTCAATAAAATAAAATTCATGATTTTTATTTCTGTTTTTATTAAGATTACATTTCCTTCATAATGCCACTTAAAGAAAATTTAAATAAATTATTAGAAGTATTCTTATTTCCCTTTGATCAAGGACTTCTTTAGAAATTTCTTACGGAATTGGATTTACGAATTTCTGTATCTAATTCTCCAAAAAATATCCTCATTTCGTGTTTGCATTGGAGATTCAGGTTCAGTTTCAGGTTAAATTATAGGTATCGCAAGAGTAATGATGTATTAGTTATATTATTTATTAATGTGTTTCAGCATTGGATTGGATTGTTTTACTTCTGAGCGGCACTTTTTTGCACACCATGGGCTAAATGGCCAGGTCACATGGACCCCGAAGGCTCAGAGAAGGTTGGGGGAGGAACCCACTGGAACGGCTGTTGGGAGACAGATGGTAGCCTCCCATTAAGGCCATCCAGAGTGTTCTTTAACGTGCACAAAGTATGGCTCTCCCTCACACGGAGCCATGGCTTAACGTCCCATTCGACGGACGGCGGCCTTTCCAAACCCATCGGTGTCCCCTACTAGCCGTGGGCAGGGCAGGGATAATATCTCAACGCTGACCCAGCTGGGACTCGAACCTGGGAATTACAGATCACGATCCTGGCGCGCTACCGATTGAGGTCCATATTTTTGAGCAGTGTTCCTTTTAAGTGTAGCCAGGCTCTGTTCTTGAAAAACATAAAACGATGGAGGGTAAGAGTGAGAGGGGGGGGAGATGGGCTCAATATCACAATTAAGCTCAATATTTTGATGGTGAAGATGTTTTATTTTTTCACAGTAGAGATTTGATTTGTTCTTTCCCTTGCACAGGAGAAGAAATATTCAGTTTTTTTGTTTTAAGAGTTAAATGTAGGTTTTGTTTCCCGTCTGATAAGTATTAATTTAATCCATGTGCTCTGACGTGTCATCAGGAGGCCGTGGGTTCGGATGCCACCTGGTTCAAGACAATTCTTCCTCTACACCAATCGTACATAAACAATTTTATTTGTCTCGTGTGAAAATGAAGAAATATAACATAAACGTTTCAGTCTGGCTGTATTAAAGAGAGTGGTGTTTAAAAGAGACGAAATTTTAATATCATCATTCAACTGTTCTCCGTTTCGGATAAATAATGGAGAAGCAAAATCTGAAGATCAGAGAAGAGAATCAACCAATGAAAAGACGCCACACCCACGTGAGGTCTAGGCTCGCAGATGTAATACTCCGCTACATGAAATAGTACCACACCTAATGGGAGAATTAAGCCTCTTTTTGATACGTTCATTATTAATATATATACTGTATTACATTAAGAGTTTAAAAATACTGTTCTTAATTTCAGAATATAGCAAAAGTAGACAATGAAGCATGATATATTTTACTCTGGTGTATTAGCGAATGGAAGAATTGAGCATTCTTGTTCAGGTTGTTGTTGACATCAGCGCGAGATCTCATTGCCTGTTGCTTCGTTTCTATGCAAATTATTTCCGTTTAGACAAACTTTGGTCCCGTTCAATCCTGGACGGTCATGAACAAAAGAAGGGAAATTAGTACAAAATAATCACAGGATAAGTGCTATAGACATGGAACTCATGAAATGATGAGTTGAAAAAACAAATGTTTTTTTTTTTTCAGCTCATCATTTCATGAGTTCCATGTCTACAGGACTTATCCTGTGATTATTTACTACCGATTTATTGATTTAACGCCCTGAGCGTGAGTGACAAATATTAATTCCAGCTCTAATGAGGAAACAGGGTTGTCCACTTCACGGATAGATGGCGCCACTAGTGCGAATCAAATTAATAAAATCCGGAAGGTTTATAAGGTCACATAAGCTGAGAAAATGTTAGCCATTGATGGTGTAGTGGTTAGCATAAAAGGCTTGTTTCCTGGAAGGGAAATTGATTATGCATACATATATAATTGATTTGATTGGTTCAAAATTTAAATTTGTGTTGTTTTACCCAGTGGCGGACTGGGTCTTAAAATATATGGTTGCCAGGAGACAAAGGGGAACCACCCACAAACATAAGGCTATCATTTTAACATAGTGTCTAATATTAAAGAGGACCCACTTCATCAGGGGTCCACATGGCCCAGTTACCATCGGGCAAGCTGAGACCCTGACCAGTCCGCCACTGGTTTTTACATATGAACGGCATTTTTTTTTGATAGAATAGTCTAAATGCCTAAGTCACAACGACCAGAGTGTTCAGAGATGATTGGGGGAAGGTAACTCACTGAATAGCTGTTAGCAGACAAATGACAGCCTCAAATCATGGCCAACCAGCGTGTCCTTTAACGTTGAGATGTGTTACCAATCAACGGCATTTTTTGCATTCGATAGGCTAAATGGCCAAGCCACAAGAACCCCGAGGGTTCAGAGAAGGTTGGAGGAAGGGAACTCGCTGGACAGCACTAAGGAGACAGATGATAGGCGCCCATAATGGCCATCCAACGTGTTTTTTAACCTTGAATTGTTTTGCCTATGAAAGGTATTTTTAACCGATTAGGAGAAGAATGGTTTTCGTTGAATGGCAACTTCACCCTCACAGTAAACAGTTCCTACGTTATCGTTTCGCGCAACATTCCAAATTTCGAATCATGGTACTAATGATTTTTTGAACTTAGGTGAATCGAATGATAGAAAGAGGGAATAATGATTATATATAGGAAAGTGTTCTGTGAAATACATGCCGGAATAGATGCATCAGTTGATTAAGAGTCATAATTTGTAACTGAAAAATGTATTTTACTAGATTATCAGAAGATTAGTTTTCACTAAATGGCAATTTCATTGAACAGTCATAGTTACGCCATTACATATTTATTTCAATCTATGCCTCCGTAGAAACCATTCTCGAGCTTATGCTTATGAACATGTCGAATACTAACTGAACGAAAAAAATAATACTTCAATGAATGTATGTCAAAATTTTGTACTGGTAGTTCCAGTTAGCTATGAAATGGTAACAAACTTAATAGAAATATAACAATCGACAATATATTATTTTCATCCTTTTTTATTTGATATGTTTTTACACGAATATTGAAGTCTCATCACGAATAATTTTCCCGAATTATTTTTCCATGCCATGTAATGAGAGGCACCTTCAGATCCTCCACCATGTCTTATAAATAACCAAATCTCGGTAGCCTAAAGAGTTACTGGGGACTCTTAGTTTGGTTTTTCCATCGATAAGCCCGCTGGCCGGGTTGGCTACTCCCAGCCGCGAGCCTCCAACTTCGTCCTCTCCATTGTGAGCGGGCCGAAGCCCCCCAATGAACAGTACTCCGACCACGATATCATTGAGACCGCATCGACAAGCCCACAAGACGAGTGCACGAAGAAGGTGTGCAGCTCAATCCGCAGTGCTCCCCGAGTCCGGCCCCTCAATCGGGGCTGCAACCCCTTGCTTCTCAGGGGAGAAGTCAACAAGCCAACTGGACCGGCCCCCCTCTAAAACCAGTCCACCGTATTCTATAAAGGTTTGTTATTTTTTATTTTTAGCAGCAAATATTCCTAATAATGAAAGAATTGGAGTCATGGATTAGGTCGAAAAACATAATGGTAAAAATAAACGATATAAATTTCATGTTGCAAACAACTTTACTGTTAACATGTATATTTATGATAAATTTTATTTCAGATATTTTTACTTTATCTATTATAATAATAGGATAACTTTTTAAAGCAGTCAGTTTCCAGATCGTCAAATCAAACTATAAATCGAAATTTATTTTTAACTGATTATGAGAACATTGGTTTACGTTGAATGGCAACTTCACCGTCAGAGTAAACAGTTCGTATGTTATCATTATTCGCAATATTTTAAAAAAATTCGAAGCATGGTACTGTCGCTCAAAAAAGTATCCGAACACTACGGTTGATTACAAAATTCAGAAAAAATATCTGGCAACGATTTTTTTAGAAATTAGTGACCTGGCAACCTTCGTGTCACGTGACACGAAGGTTGAATTCGAAATAAATAATCAAACTATAAATCAACTGAATTAATTTGTTTGATATCAGGGCATTCACAAGAAATTTTGTTGGCACAATGCATACTATGAAATTGTAATTTATTAAGAAATGTTGTCGGGGTGAGTGAAAAATATTTAAAGCATGTTTTATCAGAGTTAATTTTTAATCCATTTTTGTTAAACCAAGTAGCAATAATATTTCAATCATTATAAATATCAATAAATAATTGATGTCGATTTCCTTTTCTGCAAACAAGCACTGTATCATCTGCACATGAAACTGATTTTCTTTTTAACTTTTGATAAAAAATATCGTTTATATAAATTAAAAATATAATAGGTCCTAAAATAAATCCTTGTGGAACTCCTTTATTAATCAGTATTTTAACAATTTCAACGTTAGTAATAGAAACCATTTGATAGCGTTCAGATAAATAAATTAAAAAAACTCTATATATTTCACCTAATTCCTAAAAAATATAATTTCTTTAATAAAATATCATGTCTAACTGTACCAAAACCTTTAGATATGTCAAGAAATAGTGCTAGGGTTTTTTTGGAATTATTCATCCCTTGATAAATACTGGTAGTGAACTCTAAGAGAGCATGTTCAGTATTTAAACCTTTCCTAAAACATAGCTGAAATTTCTGTAAAAGGAAAACTATTCTAAATAATTATCACGTCTTATTTTCATGATGGTTTCAATAACTTTTGAAAAGGTGAGAAGAATGGAAATTGGTCTATAATTATTAAAACAATTTTTGTCTCCAGTTTAATATAAATTTTAGTCTCCAGCAAATAGGTTTTACAATAACAATTTTTAAGTCTGAAAAGAAAATACCTGTTTCAAAACTGTTATTTATTAACTCAACTAAAAATTTAGAATCATATTTTACTATTCTTTTAATTATTTTTAAATTTATACCATCATATCCTGCTGCTTTATTATTTTTAAGACTACCAATAATACGACAAATTTCTTCGTCTGTTGTCTCTATCATAAACATTGAGTTTTGTTGAATTAATTCAGTAGGATATTTATAATCTGAGTTACTAGAACATAAATTTGAACTATTTACATTTATGAAGTATTCGTTAAATTTTCCCACCAATGTTTTCAAAATTACTATCATTGGGCAATATAATTTTATTATTCATTTTATTATTTTAAATGCTATCAACAAATTGTCACTCTTTTCTGCTACTGTGATCTGCTACTGTGATTTTTCTATTACTGTAATCTGGCAACCTTCGTGTACAGTCGCTGAAAAAAGTATCCGAACACTATGGTTGATTACAAAATTCAGAAAAAATATCTGGCAATGATTTTTTTAGAAATCAGTGATCTGACAACCTTCGTGTAAGTCGCTCAACAAAATATCCGAACACTATGGTTGATTACCGAATTCAGGAAAAATATCAAAGTTTTTTTTTTTAGAAATTAGTGATCTGGCAACCTCGTGTCACGTGACACGAATTTTGCCAGATCACTAATTTCTAAAATAATCTTTGCCAGATATCTTTTCTGAATTCTGTAATCAACCACAGTGTTCGGATATTTTTTGAGCGACTGTACTCTAAAATCACAGCTAAAATATCTTCCCAATATTCCAGAATGTATCCCTTAATCACTGCAAAATCTTACTTGGTAAATCGGAGTGCCTGTCCGAATTGCTTAAAAAAAAACACCTTCGTGTTACGTGATTACAGAATTCAGGAAAAATATCTGGAGCGTGTACGCTCAATATTTCCGTAAGTGAACCCACACGATCCAGGTCTTTGTGAGCTCACACGATCCAATGTGCTCTGAACATTAACCGCAACCGCTCCAGTTTGCTGTGAACGGTAACTGCACACGCTCCATATTCATTGCATTATATATTCATACGCATTATATATATTAAAAAATATCCGAACACTATGGTTGATTACAGAATTCAGATAACTATCTGGCAACGAATTTTTTAGAAATCAGTGATCTGGCAACCTTATACACGAAATCACTAATTTCTTCACTTATCACTAATTTCTAAAATAATCTTTGCCAGATATCTTTTCTGAATTCTGTAATCAACCACAGTGTTCGGATATCTTTTTGAGCGACTGTACTCTAAAATCAAAGCTAGAATATCTTCCAAATATTCTAGAATGTATCCCTTAATCAGTGCAAAATCTCACTTGGTAAATCGGAGTGTCTGTCCGAATTGCTTAAAGAACACTAATATAAATTGGCAGAGTGACGCAATTTCGTGAAGTACAGAGAAATGGATGACAGAATAAACGTAAAATCTCACAAAGTACAGTAACTCAAAAAAGTATCCCAACACTATGGTTGATTACAGAATTAAAAAAAAATATCTGGCAACGATTTTTTTAGAAATTAGTGACCTAGCAACCTTCGTGTCACGTGATTACAGAATTCAGGAAAAATATCTGGAGCGTGTACAGCAACTGTACACGCTCCAGTTACCGTTCATAGCAAACTGGAGCGTCTGCAGTTACTGCACACGCTCCAGTTTGCTGTGAACGGTAACTGCACACGCTCAATATTTCCGTGAGTGAGACCACACGATCTAGTATCAAAATAATATGACCACCTACAGTCGCTCAAAAAAGTATCCGAACAGTATGGTTGTAATCAACCGTAGTGTTCGGATACTTTTTTGAGCGACTGTACAAAGGAACGGAAAACTGAATATCTTCAAAATGTAAAGGAAAGAAAGGTGCAACATCCGATAATCACCTCGAATGACTACAAAATTGCGTTAAAAGCAGAAAATATCCACGTGTTATTATATGTTATGCAAATAACGCAAAATATAATACTTTCAATCACACATATCTAACTCGATCCCGTTTGTGGGTGCAAATATATATGTAAAATAATTATTTATGTATAATTATAAATATGCTAATATTTTATATTAATTTATATATCATAATTTCTAAAATGCTTTAGAAATTATAAATGTGGGTTAACGTAAGTTATGAAAACATATGCCAAAAAATTGTTGAATAATGAGGTATAATAAAATATCAAAAAATCAAAAGATGACAAAATCTCACATTAATAAAAATAAAAATATCCCCTCAAGCAGCTGCTTGCCACATAGGTCTCATATGTGTCTGTCAGTTTAATACGCCATAGTACATAGAAAGTCTGTGAGGATGGCAAAACCTCAGCAGGAAAACCACAGAAATATCCATGCCATATGCGGGTTCAAACCCAGGTCCAATTGATCAGTAGCCAAGTGCGCTAACCACTCAGTAATAAATGAAATTCTAAAGAATTCCACAACTTCTGAACCATTCACACCTAGTCTTTGATACTAGGTAAAAAAATATTGCAATTCAAAATTTCCTTGCCAAAAATATGTAATGGTCACTAGAATTTCTATTCTAGTGACCATTACATATTCTTTTCTATTAAATATTCTTTTATCCAATATTTCTTTTAATAAAATGATTTCAGATAATCTGTGCAACGTTTTAAAACTTTTGATGCTTTTTATAATCCATAATTTTTATAATCTACATTTTATATATATAAATATTCCATTTTTTTATAATCCAAAAATAAAATAATTATTCATATATTACGACTACCTAGGTGACAAATGAATATCCATTTGCCATCTTAGATACCTTTCGGATGTAACGGGAGTGTCACTCAACAGTGTTCCAGTGAGGGTTCCTTTCCTCCAGACTTATCTGAGCCTTCGGGGTCCTTGTGACCTGTTTATATAGCCCATTGTTTGCAAAGCGTGCTGCTCAGGGGTAAAACAACCCAAGACAACTCAAAAGCAGACGGCGTGGAGGTACTCCCTCTAAAAGACGTCAGGCTGGAGAAATTCCAAATTTCGAGTCCTAATTTCAACTGCATTTGGAATATTTCTCCGATTAATCCCAATTTTACCCACAAAGCAAAGGGGGAAACTGATGTGCCTGGAAGAGCTATTGTCCATCGAATGAGACGTTAATCCGTGGCCCCATGTCCAGGCTGTAGTCCTTCCTACTAATCGGGTTATGGTATGCTTCTGTGATGCAAACGTCAGCTTCCAACAAATATTATCTTCTTTGTTCAAGCTCTTACGAGGTATAATTGTTAACGTTTGGCCGAGATATCATTCAATAGTCAGCCACAACCTGGTTAGATTATTTTACCTTTCAGCAGTACTTTTTTGCACACAATGGGCTAAATGGCCAGGTCACAAGGACGAGATCAAAATGAAATTCTTCACTTCCCGAAGATCAGAGATTTTAGATTTTTTTATCCTAAATTTTGCATGAACCGCTACTGACTAGGAGTTTAACTCTGTCTGTGGGTGGGGTGGCTCAGTCGGTAGCGCGTCAGGCTCGTAATCTGTAGTTCCCAGGTTCGAGTCCCAGCTGGGTCAGCGTTGAGATTTATCTCCACAAAATTACCCGCCCTGCCCACGGTCAGTAGAGGACACCGATGGGCTTGGAAAGGCCGCCGTCCGTCGGATGGGACGTTAAGCCGTTGCCCCGTGTGCGGGGGAGCCATACCCTGCACGTTAAAGAACACGCTGGATGGCCTTGACGGGAGGCTACCATCTGTCTCCCAACAGTTGTTCCAGTGGGTCCCCTCCCCCAACATTCTCTGAGCCTTCGGGGTCCATATGACCTGGCCATTTAGCCCATGGTGTAAAAAAAAGTGCCGCTCAGAGGTAAAACAACACAACCCAACTTCCCCCTCCTCTCCCAATGACATAGATGATCACTTCATCTCTTTTCCAACCCATCTAATTAACTCTGTTCATGCTGCTTCTGAAACCCGCCCTATAGAGTCGAACTACAAGAAACTACCAGATAATCTTATTGAGGAAATCAGGCTTAACAAAAATTGCCAGAAAACAATGGCAACGTTCACGCAATAAATCTGATAAAACCTACTTCACATTCTCAAAACCAGGTCTTAAGAGCCCATCTTAACGATTTTCATTCTGAAACTTGGCATGAAAAAATCACTTCATTAAATCTTCATGATATCTCCCTCTGGCGGATGATTCGTGCTCTTAAAGGCACCAATAAAAGGGTCGGCGCACTTCATGGGGAGTCAGAGTTGGTGTAAAGTCGCTCAAAAAAGTATCCGAACACTATGGTTGATTACAGAATTCAGAAAAATATCTGGCAAAGATTTTTTTTAGAAATCAGTGATCTGGCAACCTTCGTGTCACGTGATTACAGAATGCAGGAAAAATATCTGGAGCGTGTACAGCAACTGCACACGCTCCAGTTACCGTTCACAGCAAACTGGAGCGTGTGCAGTTACTGCACACGCTCCAGTTTGCTGTGAACGGTAACTGCACACGTTCAATATTTCTGTCAGTGGGTCCACAAGATCCAGGTTTAGAAATTAGCGATCTGGCAACCTTCGTGTCACAAAAAAAGTATCCGAACACTGTGGTTGATTACAGAATTCAGAAAAAATATCTGGCAACGATTTTTTTAGAAAATAGCGATTTGGCAACCTTCGTGTCACGTGACACGAAGGTTGCCAGATCATTAATTTCTAAATAAATCATTGCCAGATATTTTTTCTGAATTCTGTAATCAACCACAGTGTTCGGATACTTTTTCGAGCGACTGTACTCGGATTCGGAAAAGGCAGAAACCTTCGCTGATTCCTTAGAATCGCAATTTACTCCGAATGAGGAGTACACTGACAAGGACTTTATCTGTGAGGTGGACCGCACCCTCCATTCCTATTTTAATAATCCACATCAGGATACCCTCCCATTCATCTCTTTTCAAGAATTCCGAACATGCATCAAAAATCTTAAGCCCAACAAAGCCCCTGGTAGTAATAATATTGGTAACAAAATTTTAAAACAGCTCCCACTAAAGCAATTGATTTCCTCCTCAATATTTATAACCAGTGTTTTCGATTATACTATTTTCCCAATATCTGGAAAAATGCATTGGTTGCAATACTTCCCAAGCCAGGCAAGAATTCCTTATTTCCTGTTAATTATAGGACTATCGGTCTTTTGCCTTGCTTGGGAAAGCTATTGGAATGAATCATTTTAAACAGAATTAATGACTCCCTCTCTACCCTTTAAATTATTTCCCTCGAAAAATTTGAATTCCGAAAACATCATTCTACTGTCCACCAAGGGGCGGGGGTGGCTTAGTCGGTAGAGCGCCAGGCTCGTGATCTGCAGTTCCCAGGTTCGAGTCCCAGCTGGGTCAGCATTGAGATTTATCTCCGCAAAATTCCCCGCCTTGCACACGGTCAGTAGGGGACACCGATGGTCTCCGAAAGGCCGCCGTTCATCGGATGGGACGTTAAGCCGCGGCCCCGTGTGCGGGAGAGCCATACCCTGTGCACATTAAAGAACACGCTGGATGGCCTTGACGGGAGGATACCATCTGTCTCCCAACAGCTCATCCAGTGGGTCCCTCCCCTAACCTTCTCTGAGCCTTCGGGGTCCATGTGATCTGGCCATTTAGCCCATGGTGTGCAAAAAATTGCCGCTCAGAGGTAAAACAATCCAATCCAATCCACTAATTACGTTGCAGATACTTCAACAGTGAATAACGTTCATTGCGCTATGTATGCAGATGACACTGTATTCATATCCTCTTCTCTCAATATATATCATGCATGCCAAAAAATGCAAAGAATGTTGGACGCCTTTGAGCCATGGTACACCTTTTGGCGTGTCGTAATTAACACAGTTAAAAGTATGTCAGTACTCACTTCTTATAAACGTAAGCCCCAACTTACCAATTTTTTCTTATTTGATAAGCAAATTGTGTGGAGAGATTCTGCTAAATATTTAGGTGTCACGATTAGCAGACGACTTTCATGGAATTCTAATATTATATTCACCTAGTACTAAATCAGGCTAGGGCAATTAAACTCAAACATTTTCCCCTTCTTGGCAAAATATCCCTTTTGGCGCCCAAACTCAAAATTCTAGAATATAAACAAATCCTTCGCACCATTATTTTATACGCTGCCCCAGTTTGGGCTGTATGTTCCCCGTCCTATCGAAAAAAAAAAACAAAAAAAACTGCAGTCCTTTTAAAATTCCACTCTCCAATCGGCTATAGAAGCTCCCTGGTTTGTACAGTCGCTCAAAAAAGTATCCGAACATATTGGTTGATTGCAAAATTCAGAAAGAATATCTGGCAACGATTTTTTTTTTGAAATTAGTGACCTGGCAACCTTCGTGTCACGTGATTACAGAATTCAGGAAAAATATCTGGAGCGTGTACAGCTACTGCACACGTTCCAGTTACCGTTCAGAGCAAACTGGAGCTTGTGAGCTCACACGATCCAATGTGCTGTGAACATTAACCGCAACCGCTCCAATTTGCAGTGAACGGTAACTGCACACGCTCAATATTTCCGTGAGTGAGCCCACACGATCCAGGTCTTTGTGAGCTCACACGATCCAATGTGCTGTGAACATTAACCGCAACCGCTCCAGTTTGCTGCGAACGGTAACTGCACACGCTCAATATTTCCGTGAGTGAGCCCACACGATCCAGGTCTTTGTGAGCTCACACGATCCAATGTGCTGTGAACATTAACCGCAACCGCTCCAGTTTGCTGTGAACGGTAACTGCACACGCTCAATATTTCCGTGAGTGAGCCCACATGATCCAGGTCTTTGTGAGCTCACACGATCCAATGTGCTGTGAACATTAACCGCAACCGCTCCAGTTTGCTGTGAACGGTAACTGCACACGCTCAATATTCATTGCATTATATATTCATAAGCATTATATATATTTAAAAATATCCGAACGCTATGGTTGATTACAGAATTCAGAAAAAATATCTGGCAACGAGTTCTTTTTTTAGAAATTAGTGATCTTGCAACCTTCGTGTCACGTGACACGAAGGTTGCCAGAATGAATTCTGTAATAATATCTGTAATAATCTGTAATAATTTCTGAAATCTGTAATCAACCGTAGTGTTTCGAACAGGAAGGTTGTCAGATCACTAATTTCTGAAAAAAAATCGTTGCCATGTATTTTTTCTGAATTCTGTAATCAACCATAGCGTTCGGATACTTTTTTGAGCGACTGTAGGTGGTCATATGATTTTGATACTAGATCGTGTGGGCTCACTCACGGAAATATTGAGCCTGTGCAGTTACCGTTCACAGCAAACTGGAGCGTGTGTAGTAACTGCACACGCTCCAGTTTGCTGTGAACGGTAACTGGAGCGTGTACAGTTGCTGTACACGCTCCAAATATTTTTCCTGAATTCTGTAATCACGTGACACGAAGGTTGCCATATCACTAATTTCTAAAAAAATCGTTGCCAAATATTTTTTCTGAATTCTGTAATCAACCATAGTGTTCGGATACTTTTTTGAGCGACTGTACGTAACTCTATAATAGCTCACGATACAAACGTCGAATCCATCACTTCTGCCATCAACAAAATGGCTTCCAAATTTTTCCGAGAGGCCTCTCTTCATCCAAATGATCGAATCAGGCACTCGGTTGATGATGACGTAATTCCTAATCAACCTTTCAAAAGGTGTAAAGCTCTCCTTTCCTCCTTTCTCCACTCACCCGTCTTCTAATTTAAATATTTCTGCTCCCACCCCATTTTATTTTCTTATTTTTCTGCCCCCCTCCCATTTCTTTTCATATAATTCTGCCCCCCCCCACCATGATGTTTTGAGTATAATTAGTTTTTCCTCTCTCTTTCTGGGGAGGGAGTGGCTCATTCGGTAGCACGCCTGGCTCGTAATCTGTAGTTCCCAGGTTCAAGTCCCAGCTGGGTCAGCGTTGAGATTTAACTCCGCAAAATTCCCTGCCCTGCCCACGGTCAGTAGGGGACACCGATCGGCTTGAAAAGGCCGCCGTCCGTCGGATGGGACGGTAAGCCGTGACCCCGTGTGCGGGAGAGCAGTACCCTGTGCACATTGAAGAACACGCTGGATGGCCTTGACGGGAGGCTACTATCTGTCTCCCAACAGCTATTCCAGTGGGTCCTTTCCCCCAAACTTCTCTGAGACTTCGGGGTCCTTGTGACCTGGCCATTTTGACCATGGTGCGCAAAAAAGTGCCGTTCAGAGGTAAAACAACCCAACGTTAAAGAACACGCTGGATGGCCTTGACGGGAGGCTACCATCTGTCTCCCAACAGCTGTTCCAGGGGATCCCCTCCCCCAACCTTCTCTGAGTCTTCGGGGTCCATGTGACCTGACCATTTAGCCCATGGTGTGCAAAAAAGTGTCTCTCAGAGGTAAAACAACCCAACGCTAAAGTACATAAAGTACACACTGGATGGCCTTGACGGGAGGCTACCATCTGTCTCCCAACAGCTGTTCCAGTGGGTCCCCTCCCCCAACCTTCTCTGAGTCTTCGGGAGTCCTTGGGACCTGGCCATTTAGCCCATGGTATGCATAAAAGTGCCGCTCCGAAGTAAAACAACCCAACGTTTAAGAACACGCTGGATGGCCTTGACGGGAGGCTACCATCTGTCTCCCAACAGCTGTTCCAGTGGGTCCCCTACCCCACCCTTCTCTGAGCCTTCGGGGTTCATGTGGCCTGGCCATTTAGCCCATATTGTGCAAAAAAGTGCCGCTCAGAGGTGAAACAACCCAACGTTAAAGAACACGCTGGATGGCCTTGACGGGAGGCTACCATCTGTCTCCCAACAGCTGTTCCACTGGATCCTCTCCCCCAACCTTCTCTTAGCGTTGGGGGTTCATGTGAACTGACCATTTAGCCCATGGTGTGCAAAAAAGTTTCTCTCAGAGTTAAACAACACAACGTTAAAGTACACACTGGATGGCCTTGACGGGAGGCTACTATCTGTCTCCCAACAGCTGTTCCAGTGGGTCCCCTCCCCCAACCTTCTCTGAGCCTTCGGGAGCCCTTGGGAACTGGCCATTTAGCCCATGGTACGCAAAAAAGTGCCGCTCAGAGGTAAAACAACCAACGTTAAAGAACACGCTGGATGGCCTTGACGGGAGGCTACCATCTGTCTCCCAACAGCTGTTCGAGTGGGTCCCCTACCCCACCCATCTCTGAGCCTTCGGGGTTCATGTGACCTGGCCATTTAGTCCATGGGTGCAAAAAAGTGCCTCTCAGAGGTAAAACAACCCAGCCCTCTCTCTTCCATCACTCTTTTACCTTAATATTCATGCCCCCTGTTTATTACTGTCCCTCTCTGACTCTTTTCTCGATTTTTCTACCCCGAACATCTATCATGATAATTATGCCTCTCTATAATACATGTTGGTAGCGATTAATATTAAATTAATCCACCCCCCACTTTCTCATGTATTATTATTTCTGCCCCCCCCCCCTCTACCCTCTATACACTATTTTACCCTTTCCACCCTGACTTATTACGATTACTTCCGTTTCCTCCGACCATTAAAACATTCATGAAGGTCGAAACCATTCGCATCGGTTTTTCAAACCGAAGCAGTTTTTAATTTTTTCATAGGCACATAACTTATCAGGTGATGCAGGTAAAGGTTCACCTCGGTACTGTGACATGCCATAACGCGATCTGCGATCTGCGAAAGTGCAAAACTTTCGGAAATATGGAAAGTTGTATACGAAATACGAAAACTTGTAACATGTTTTTTTAACTTTGTACAGGTAGCGTTATGAAAAATATGTATTTTAAAAATACCAGTTCATGGCACATCTGCCATAAGCCCGTTGTAGCATGTTTCATCTGTCGTAACAATATTTTAAAGTATTGGTGGTAATTAAATTTTTAATATTAATATCAAATATATTTGGTATATAAGAGTTCAATAATAATAAAAGTTAGTATTGAATATATCGCTAATATTTATATATTAATAGAAAACACTTCATGAAAAGGATTTGAATAAATATATCGTACTTAGAAAAACTTTGGGGAAAAAAGTCAAACTCTTCATTCTATCATCTTGTCGAGTGTAACATACGAATGTGAGTTTATTGTTAATTCTATATTTCATTATTTGATATTTTCACTAGGGATAATTAAGTTCTATTCATTCAGTTCTGCTAACAGAATATTACTTAAATCGGAATTTACCATAACTATAAAGAGTGTTTACATAAATAATATCTCTAGGTTATATCAATGGGAAGTTAACGTCGAAACAATATAACTTCTACAATAATCATTTTTGTTTTGAAAAATATGACAGATGATAAAGATCTCAATCAAATATATCAATATCTCGATTTTCAAAAATATTCGTTCGGCATTTAATGAGTTATTTGAATGTTTAACGACAGCAATGCCAGTCTTAAGAATCTTATACAAAGCTGAAGAATACTGAAAGAATTCTTTACATAAACTTCTAAAATACACACTTATTTTATTAACCCTGTTGATACCATACTTATTACACAGTTTTAATTAACTTCTGAAGTCATATTTGTAACTGACCTAACATTACCTAATTTATACACGACTATACTAAAATATCCGAAAGTCATCATCTGTTGAATAGAGGGTCCTCGTTTCGTTGGAGTCAGACATTGCAGGATATTTACAGAGGGTCTTGTAGTTTCTTCCATGAATTCGACGAATTTTGACCATTTCAATTCTGAATCTAGTACAACTCCCAGAAATTTATGCTGCCCACGGTCAGTAGGGACACCGATGGGCTTGGAAAAGACGCCGTCCAACGGATGGGACGTTAAGCTGTGGCTCCGTGTGTGAGAGAGCCGTACCCTGTGCACCTTAAAGAACATACTGTATAGCCTATACGGGAGGCTACCATCTGTCTCCCAACAGCTGTTCCAATGGGTCCCCTCCCCCAAACTTCTCTGAGCCTTCGGGGTTCTTGTGACCTGGTCATTTAACCCATGGTGTGCAAAAAGTACCGCTCAGAGGTAAAACAACCCAACGTTAAAGAACACGCTGGATGGCCTTGACGGGAGGCTATCATCTGTCTCCCAACAGCTGTTCCAGTGGGTCCCCTCCCCCAACCTTCTCTGAGACTTCGGAGTCCATGTGACCTGGCCATTTAGCCCATGGTGTGCAAAAAAGTGCCGCTCAGAAGTAAAACAACCCAACCCAACTCTTGAGGCTGGTGCTTCTAATAGGGTGAGAAATCAATATTATTTTTAAAATAAAAAAAATACCCCCTCAAGCAGCTGCTTGCCACAGAGGTCTGACAGAAGCCTGTCGGTATAATAGAGGTGATCTGTGAGGAATTCGAGACCTCAGCAGAAAGACAATGCAGATATCCATATACCTGTCCCGGGACTCGAACCTAGGTACCTTTCATCAGTTGCTCTTTGCATGGGTTGGGTTGTTTTACCTCTGAGCGGCACTTTTTTGCACACCATGGGCTAAATGGCCAGGTCACATGGAGTACGAAGGCTCAGAGAAGGTTGGGGGAGGGGACCCATTGGAATAGCTGTTGGGAGACAGATGGTAGCCTGCCATCAAGGCCATCCAGCGTGTTCTTTAACGTTGGGTTGTTTTACTTCTGAGCGGCAGTTTTTTTGCACACCATGTGCTAAATGGCCAGGTCACATGGACCCCGAAGGCTCAGAGAAGGTTGGGGGAGGGTACCCACTGGAACAGCTGTTGGGAGACAGATGGTAGCCTCTCGTCAAGGCCATCCTGCGTGTTCTTTAACGTGCACAGGGTGTGGCTCACCCGCACACGGGGCCACGGCTTAACATCCCATCCGACGGACGGCGGCCTTTCCAAGCCCATCGGTGTCCCCTACTGACCGTGAGCAGGGCGAGGAATTTTGCGGAGATAAATCTCTACGCTAACCCTGCTGGGACTCGAACCTGGGAACTACAGATTACGAGCCTCTTTGCATGATTGTATTTAACAGAATTAAGAATTTGGTTGACGGACAATTGCGGTATGAGTAATTAAAATTAGTGGGGGATGCGAAGATCACATTTTTTCACATAGGCAGATTCTTGAGAAATTTTAAAAGTTTCACAAACCTTTGGTAACTAGCTTGGTTGATTTGAAAAAGAATTTTCATACCATTGATCGTCTTATTTTGTGGTTGATTGCGAGATCATGTGGCATACCGGACAAGTCGAGGTATACCACGGGCTGAGAATTACGTCACTTACGAGTTCGAACGTCGAACTTGAAATGAAAGAACATAATTCTATTTGTTGTCTGCTTGCCTGTGGTTATGTACCAGACAGTTGGATGTCTAATAGTAGTTCGGAGAATCTGTTTATAGGAGAAAGAGATTAATCGTAATCTGTGAGCTTTGGTAGTAAGAAGTGTGGTTTTGGAGATGCTTTTAGCTTGTGTTATGTTCAATGATTAGTTTTGGATGTTTCATCATCATCATCCTCAAGCAGCCATGGGCTACAGAGGTCCAACCAGACCGTGCAATTTAGTTCTCCAAGCAAGTGTATCCTGAGCTACATCTACTGCATCTGGCCACTGCACACCAATTCTAACAAGGTTCTGTTTGACATTGTCTGCCCACCTCATCCTAGGTCTGCCCTTTCTCAGGCCCTTAGGCACACTGTTCGTAACCCTATTTGCCAATCTATAATATTCATACGGGCAACATGGCCAAACCAATGGAGTCTCTCTCTGCACAATATGCTGCTTAAAGGATGTTGCAAACTCCTTTGTCTAACCTCATCATTAGTTACAAAGTTGAACCACCTAATGCCCAAGATACTGCGTAAGCATCTGGAATCAAAAGCATAGTTTCCTGTTATCTTGTTTACAAAGTGTCCAAGTTTCATTGCCATAACTAACCCTAGAAAGAACCAAATTATTATACAGTCTAATTTTAGTCTTTAGGTGTATACGCCTATTTCTTTTGGATGTTTAACTAATAATAAAGGTTTTAGTTTCAAGTAAAATACAAATTTATTTATATCGCAGAAAAATGAGCTTTGTTTAAAAGAAAATCTGGCAATTGTGATCATTGGGATAATTTTATACTGATTGATAACATATTGCTGTTTTGTGTGATTAGTGAAAAAATTGTTTATGATTTATGCAATTTTGTTGCCTTAGTTAATAAATCAGTTCATTTATACTTTATTTTTTTCGAACTGACGTTCCTTTGATAAATATTGAAACCGAATTCAGAATCTGTAACAATACTTTAATTCACACTTTGTGTTTTCTAATTCTTGTGTTATCAATTACATATACTATTATATGGCATGGAAAAATAACTCGGCTAAACTATTCGTGATGAGACTTCAAAAGTTTGTGTAAAAACATGTGAAATAAAAAAGGATAAAAAATGACATTCTCGATTGTTAATTTTGTTATTAAGTTTGTTAGCTTTTCACAGCTAACTGAAACTACCAGTTCAAAATTCAAATAAACAGATAGAAGTATTATTATTTTCGTTTAATCAGTAGTTATCATTTAACGTGTTGGATTTCAAGAAATGACTCTGCGGAAGCGAGGTTTAAAAAAACATTGTAAAGGAGTAGTACTATTACTGTTCAATCAAATTGCATTTCAATTAAAAATAAACTTCTGATAATCTAGTAAAATACATTTTTCAGTTACAAATTTCGACTAATCTGGGGAGTATTTCACAGCTCACTTTCCTATATATAATTATTATTTTCTCTTTCTATCATTCGATGCACCTAAGTCCAAAAAGTCATCAGCATCATGTTTCGAAATTTCGAGTATTGCACAGAACGATAACATACGAACTGTTTACTGTGAGTGTTAAGTTGCCATTCAACGAAAACCAATCGTCTCATAATTGGTTAAAAAAACATTTCAATTTATATTTTGATTTGACGATCTGGCCTCCAGACTGCTTTAAACAGTTAGCCTATTATTATAGCAGATAAGGTAAAAATATCTGAAATAAAATTTATCATAAATATACATGTTAACAATAAATTTGTTTGCAACCTGAAATATATAACGTTTGTTTTTTCAATTATGTTTATCGACTTTATACATGACAGTAGTAGCATAAATGAGAGTTCTGGCACCGTGAAACGGGCGCGAGAATTCTATGAAAATCCATGGGAAAAGTTATGGGGGATGAGGTAAAAAATATGTTTCTTGTGGTGTTTGTGAAAATATGTGTGAAAATTAGAAAAAACCGGGGTGTTTTTTAGCATGTGAAAAACTAATCTAAGATTTTTTTAAAGATGAGGTTTCAACTAATTTGTGAATTAGTTTAAATGAATTAGTTTCAAATGAGGTGTGTGTATATGAGATAAAAAATGATGTGTTTTGTTGAGTTATCATACACTTCACTGGATACAGCAGAATCAAAACTTTCTAAGCAAAGTCCAAAGTATTAATTCTGTTATCAAAGAAGAATATTAAAAGTTTTATCCAAAAGTGAATAAATTTCTTATCATAGAAAAATGTTAAAACCTTTAATCAAAGTCCAAAAAAATTTTTTTGCTACAAAAATATTAAAAACTTTTATCTAAGCAACGTTTAAGTAATAATTTTGCTATTAAACAATAATATTAAAATTTCATCTAATAAAAGTCCAAAGTAATAATTCTGTTATCAAACCGAACACAATATGAGGACCAAGCGGGAATGATTTGACGAGAGGGATGTGGAAGAACCAAGAAGAAACAACAAGAAATTATTAAAATTATTTTTCTTAATAAAATCCTTTTTTGTAAAACAGGTAGTAGCTCTGCTCAACAAGAAAATTTTAATATTTGAAGCATTCTACAATATTTGGTATAATAAATTGAGATTTATGTATCACATGCACGACAACGTCTCTTATACAATTATATTTTAAACAAATATAGATAATTTCAATAAATGTCATATCGAATTTCTTACTTATATAAACTCTCAACAGATGGCAGCAGGTACTTCTCGTATCAACCATAAAAAAAAAAAACTTTACTATTACAACTAAGTGCAGACACCTATATACATCCATATGCTCCAGGGAAGAAAACTACAACATACATTGACTTAAATGTTCGGAAGATGATTAAATGTATTAATTTACATATTAATTTCTAAAATTCTGCAAAAGCACTAAAAAAGTACAATGGCTATATTACAATGGCCAAATAGTCATGGGTGTTAGACTGTTTGAAAACTAATTAAATCACATTAAATATTTTAAGAGTAAGGCAAACCATAGGTACAGTGGGCTAAACTGATTGCATTGCGCATGCGCAGATCGCCCCTTGCAGTTTTTGTGCCTGCACACCAATTTGCCACTTTCAGCTTTGGCAAAATTCCGCAGTGCAGCGCAACTTACGCTTGTGCGAAGCTGGCCTTCTCAGACCTTTAGTACAAGCGCACTTTAATAAACTAATGGATGATTCCGAAAATCTGTTTGGTACATCATCATTGTCCTGACAGACTGAAGCTCCCTATATCACATTAGGTCCGAACAGTGCAGTGGCAAAATAATTCCCTCCCATCGTATTAAATAAATTTAACTAATTACATTACTTAAAATTCAACTGGTAATTACTTATTTTAAAACATTTTTTAATTATTTTCAAAATATTCAGAGATATTTTAGTCTAGACGATATAAAATAATTTATTGATTTTACGTAGTTTAAACTAAATTAATTTAATTAACATTCAAACAAAGCAAAATTGAAAATATTTACGCATATTTGACTTCCGTGCTTTTGCTCAACCATTGTCAAGGCTAGGTGCATGAAGGTGACCTTTACCAGGATCACGTGGCTCGGTCAGCTGTCATACAAAAGATGGATATAAAAGAGTAATAAATAATAAATAATAATATTTGAAACGTTTTGCTCTATACTTTGAATAGAGTTTGTAAGAATTGTAATAGGACTATTTGAAGTATTGTTAGATAATATGCATTGTTCTTTTGATGGTTTCGCTTCATACTGATGAAGATAAGGATTTCTGTTAACTGAATTTAGTCATATAATGTGGTTTTATACTTTTGTTGGGTTGGGTTGGGTTATTTTACCTCTGAGCGGCACTTTTTTGCACACCATGGGCTAAATGGCCAGGTCACATGGACCCCGAAAGCTCAGAGAAGGTTGGGGGAGGGGACCAACTGGAACAGCTGTTGGGAGACAGATGGTAGCCTCCCGTCAAGGCCATCCAGCGTGTTCTTTAACGTGCACAGGGTATGTCTCTCCCATACACGGGGCCATGGCTTAACGTCCCATCCGACGGACGGCGGCCTTTCCAAGCCCATCGGTGTCCCCTACTGACCGTGGGTAGGGCGGGGGAATTTTGCGCAGATAAATCTCAATGCTGACCAGCTGGGACTCGAACTGGGAACTGCAGATTACGAGCTGGCACGCTACCGACTGAGCCATCCCCGCCCCCTTATACTTTTGTAATAAATTGATTCATTTTATATTTTTGTTGCTAAATATTCTTTTGAACTCACGCTCAAAATTCCCGTCATAAGTTACGTATTGTTACATCAGATGAAGTTGGATGGGGAATGATTTATTCAGTTATAATAGGATTGGGTAATTTACGAATGAACCCTTAGAAAGATTTAGTTCCAAATATAAAAAATGATAAATTGCGTTACTTTTATCACTACTATCATCATTAATGCGCATTATTCCAAACTAGGACCGTATTTAATGGTGGGGGAGTGCAAGATTGTCCTGCCCCCTTTGAGAATACTATTAAAGGTAATAGAGGCTAAACAATTGATAAATCTTCGTATATTGAATGCACATTTCAAGAATTATGTTTTAAAGACGTGTAAAAGTAAAGAGGGGAGAAGTTATACTGCAATGAAAATTTAGCGTCTAATAAAAAAGAAATAACTTTTGATAACTTTATTTTATCCTTTCTCACTCTCCCTCTTTTACCTTTTTTCCTCTCGATTGATTGATTCTTTTCTCCCTCCCAACCCCATGCCTTTCTTTTTTTTTCCTTGATCCAGTTCTATTATAAACTATTGTTATTAAATGGGAGAATGTTATACTAAATCTCAATTTTTATAATACCTTTAGTACAAAAAGTAGTTACTGATTTTAATTTGTCATCTATCTGCCTTTTCTTTTCAAGATATACATCTTTTTGGCTGTAAGGATAAATGAATTTTTCTTTACGATTGAAAAAAAATTAGCCTAAACTTGGCTTCAGCTTAAACAGGCTTCAGTTTTCAAATTACCATAACAAATGGAAATTAATAAAGTAAAATTCATGATTCTTACTTCTGGTATTTTTAAGATACATATTTTTCATAACGCTTCCTGCGTAAAGTTAAAAAAAAATATTACAAGTTTTGTATTTCCGTTGATTCACATCGGTATGTGAAACACAACCGAAATGCATTCCAGTTAGGTTTCTGCCCGCGTGTAAAAACCGATAAAAAAATATAAGAGACAGTGGTAAAGAACAATTTACAAAACGGGATAAATGTCATGGCAACGGAACTCCGAGGGCTGAGAGAGAGTTCGGAAAAGGGACCCACTTAATAGCTGTTAGGAGACAGGAGCAGCATGTCAAGGTCATGTTCTTGCACGTGCACAAGTTATGAGTTGGGTTCTTTCACGTCTGAGCAGCACATTTTGGCACCAAATGGGGTAAATGTCCAGGTCACAAGGATCCCGAGTGCTGTGAGAAAATTGCGGGAGAAGGTTCCGGTCATTGCCCCTCATGACGACATGATCAGACGCTGAACAGAAGAGAATGGTGGTGGTATCGCAGCAGACCATGACCAATTCTACGGATGTGTCGGATTTCGAGCCATCTGTGAAGACAGGTAAGAAGTCCGTATGCTCTGCACGGTGGTTGTGAATGAGTGGCCATTACACGCAGTGAGGTGTAAAGGCCTTCCCCATTCTGCAAGGGGCGGGGATGGCTCAGGCTCGTAATCTGTAGTTCCCAGGTTCGAGTCCCAGCTGGGTCAGCGTCGAGATTTATCTCCGCAAAATTCCCCCCCCTGCCCACGGTCAGTAGGGGACACCGATGGGCTTGGAAAGACCGCCGTCCGTCGGATGGGACGTTAAGCCGTGGCCCCGTGTGCGGGAGAGCCATACCCTGTGCACGTTAAAGAACACGCTGGATGGCCTTGACGGGAGGCTACCATCTGTCTCCCAACAGCTGTTCCAGTGAGCCCCCTCCCCCAACCTTCTCTGAGCCTTCGGGGTTCATGTGACCTGGCCATTTAGCCCATGGTGTGCAAAAAAGTGCCGCTCAGAGGTAAAACAACCCAACCCTCTACCTATTTCCTCTCAGCCGTCGGGGTCATTGTGAACTGGCAATTTAGCCTATTGTGTGCAGAAAAGTGACGTTCGAAGATAAAACAATCAAATCGGAAAGTCACACTTTTGCACATACTACGCTAAATGACCAGTTCACAAGGACCCCGAATGCTCAGAGAAGATAGGTGGAGTGGACGCACAGGACAGCTGTTGGGAGACAGGTGGTAGCCCCCGTCAAAACCATCCAGCCTGTTCTATAACGTGCACAGCATATTGATCTCGCACATATGACACCAGAGCTCAGCATCACATCCGACGTACTGCGGCCTTGCTAACTCCAATTGGTGTTTTCTACCATGGTCCCTGCTGACCAAAGGCAGGGCGGGGAGTTTTACGAAGATAAATCTCAACGCTGGCCCATCTGGGCTTTGTAGGGAGCTCCCATCTGTATCCTAACAGCTTTTCAGTGGGCTCCTCCCCCAACCTTCTCTGAGACCTCAGGGTCCTTATGATCTATCCATTTAGGTCATTACGGACAAAAAGTGCCGTTCAGAGGTTAAACAACCTGACTTTGTCCCTAAAATACAATGGCCTTTATCATTTCATATTTTTAGTTCTCAGAATATGAGAACTACTGCTTGACAGAGAAATGAAATTATTGTAAACCATTATAAAGGAAGAAATAAAGTTTAAATATCTTTGTTAAACTTTCCAGCGGTAGATTAAAGTGACCCGAAAAAAATAATGTATCAAGAGAGAAAAACAACTTTTTATAAAAAGTATTATACAAATATAAATGAAACGTAAATTCAAAAGAAAAAGAAAAATATATTAGACCATAAATATAATAATATCATCCATTGCAGAAATGGTTGTTGGAGAAAGGAGAGAGAGAGATGTCAGGCCAAAGTTAATTAAATACAAACACCAAAACTGTAAAGTGGCACAATGTTTGTAAGATAATGCTGCATCTCTTTAATGGGTTGGATTTTTTTACTGCCGAGCGGCACTTTTTGCACACAATGGGCTAAACGATCAGAGCACAAAGACCCCGAAAGCTCAGAGAAATTTAGGGGAAGGAACCCACTTGAACAGCTTATGGGAGACATATGGTAGCCTGCCTTGAAGGCCATCCAGTGCGTTCTTTAACGTGCACAGGGTATATCTCTCCTGCACACGGGGCCCCGGTTAAACGCACCATCCGACGGACGGTGGTGTTTTGGAGCCCATCGATGTCTCCTACTGACGGCGTGTAGGGCGAGGAGTTTTGGTTAGCATAACTGTCATGTCAGGGCGGGGGTGTCTCAGTTCGATCCTAGCCACTGTTTTCTAGAGATACCGACTGGGCCGCCCTTGCCCTGACCACGAAATATTGGAGAAGTTTGGGGGAAGGGGATCTTTGGAATTATAATATTTGTTCAAGGCCATACAGTGTGTTAGTTTATGTGAACAGGGTATAGCTCTCATGCATATGGCAGGGCGGGGAATTGTGCAAAAAGAAATCTCGATGTTGGCCAAGATAAGCTTTGGAATGTGGCTACCATCTGTCTCCAAAAAATTATCTAGCTGTTCCCCTTCCCGTAATTTTCTCGGGGTCCTTGTGACCTGGTCATTTAGCCCATGGTGTGCAAAAAGTGCCGCTCAGAGGTAAAACAACCCAACGTTAAAGAACACGCTGCATGGCCTTGACGGGAGGCTACCATCTGTCTCCCAACAGCTGTTCCAGTGGGTCCCCTCCCCCAACCTTCTCTGAGTCTTCGGGGTCCTTGTGATCTGGTCATTTAGCCCATGGTGTGCAAAAAAGTGCCACTCAGAGGTAAAACAACCCAACGTTAAAGAACACGCTGGATGGCCTTGACCGCAGGCTACCATCTGCCTCACAACAGCTGTTCCAGTGATTCCCCTCCCCCAACCTTCTCTGAGACCTCGGGGTCCTTGTGACTTGGACATTTAACCGATTTTTTGTTTCAAAAATGTGTCGCTAAGACATAATAAACCCAACTCATCATTTTTTTAAAGACTTTTAAAAAGAGGGAATAATAATGCGTTGCTCATGAAATAATAAGTTGAAATGAAAAGGTTTTTGCTGTGAATCGAATTGAAACCCACTTCTCATGGGAACATGCCAGTTATGCTAACCAATAACCATCATCGGATAACGTTTTATCTTCAACTTATTATTTCATGGGTTGGGTTACCTCTGAGCGGCACCTTTTTGCACACTATGGACTAAATGGCCAGGTCACATGGACTCCGAAGGCTCAGAGAAGGTTGGGGGTGGGGACCCACTGGAACAGCTGTTATGCGGCAGATGGTAGCCTCCCGCCAAGGCCTGTTTCTATGCAACCAAGAAAGCTTCTAATTGTAATAATTTTATTCTATAAATTAACTTCAGGCTAATTTCAAATCTTCTCTATCCGTTCAATTTATAATTGTTCAACGAAAAATAATTCCAATGGAGAAAATAAACCTTTATTAAAATCATCATATTATTTTTTTCAAATACAAAGTGCCGTTACTCTTTTTCCTTTTTTAAAATATAAATTTTTTGATGCATAATTCCTTTGCCCCTTATTGTTTGCTTCCCAGCTTAAAAAAATGCACGATACGAATCGAAAGACCACTTGAGGTCGCCACTTACGCTTTGTCAAAGCTTAACTTCTTTTCCTTATACGTTCTTTGGCATAGCCTTGATGGGAGACTACTTTCTGTCTGCCAACAGCTATTCCAGTGCGTCCCCCCTCTAACATTCTCTGTAGCTTCGCCGTCCTTGTGACCTGGTCATTTAGCTCATTGTGTGCAAAACAGTGCTTCTCAAATGTTGGAACAACTACTTGACTGAAAAGCTAAAAATAAATCCATTAGTTTAATAGAAACAATTTCTAATTTAAATGTATTATTTAATCTTTTTAGCGGTAGGTATCAGGTCCCCTTCAAAATAAATAATATATCAAAATGGAAAAACAAGTTTTTTTTCATATATATATATAATTTAATGAAAACGTAAATTGAAAATAAAATAAATTTCATCCATCAGAGGAATGGTTATTGGCGAAAGGGGAGAGAGGTGCCAAGCCAAAGTTGATGGAAAAGAAATCACCAACAGCAGAGTTAATAGAAAAACGTCGCGTGGTTTCTTAGACAGGTGATTCATAAACGTTTTGGCGCCATGGACCGCTGTGAAGTCTCATTCCTTCTGCAGACCCTCTTCAAAATCTTGTTCAAGAATAGAATTTATACTAAATATTTAAATTAAATTATTAATTAAATTTTTTTTAATTTAAAAAATTTACAGAAAAAAAATTAACAGGGAATGGCTCAGTCGGTGGCGCAGAAGGCTTCTAATGTGGTTCGAGTTCCCGAGGTGCCAGCACTGAGATTTATCTCTGAAAAACTCTCCACAGTAGAGGACACCGATTGGCTCCGATTGATCCTTGGAGGATACCAGATCTTCCACCAATATCAGGGGACCACTTCCATACCATGCCGTCCTTCGCATGGAACGTTAGGTCGTGGTTTCGTTGGGTTGGGTTGTTTTACCTCTGAGGTGCACTTTTTTGCACACCATGGGCTAAATGGCCAGGTCACATGGACCACGAAGGCTCAGAGAAGGTTGGGGGAGGGGACCCACTGGAACAGCTGTTGGGAGACAGATGGTAGCCTCCCGTCAAGGCCATCCAGCGTGTTCTTTAACGTGCACAGGGTATGGCTCTCCCGCACATGGGACCACGGCTTAACGTCCCATCCGACGGACGGCGTCCTTTCCAAGCCCATCGGTGTCCCCTACTGACCGTGGGCAGGGCGTGGAATTTTGCGGAGATAAATCTCAACGCTGACCCAGCTGGGACTCGAACCTGGGTCGTGGTTTCGTATATGGGAGAGTCATACTCTGTGCACGTTAAGAAACACGCTGTATGTCATTGATGGAAGGATACCATCTGTCTCCTAACAACTGTCCAGTGAGCCCCCTCCCCGAACTTTCTCTGAGCCCTCGGGATCCTTATGACCTGGTCATTTAGCTCATTTTGTGCAAAATAGTGCTGCTCAGAGGTAAAACACCCAGCTCTTTGATAATGATTATTTTGTAGCACTTTTTTTTAATTACATTTCACTATATCGAAATTTCTGTATAACGATTATTTTTCGGGCTCCTCTTCATTTCTCTATACTTTCATCCACCATTCTCACGGAACATAGGTTCTGGTAAATCGTCGTGTAAATCGAAACCATGCAAATCGAGGAAAACAACTTATGGGAAAAAAGGGGGTAGGTTCGTAGAAAAACCTTTTATGAAGTACAGTCGCTCAAAAAAGTATCCGAACACTATGGTTGATTACAGAATTCAGAAAAAATATCTGGCAGCGATATTTTTAGAAATTAGTGATCTGGCAACCTTCGTGTCACGTGATTACAGAATTCAGGAAAAATATCTGGAGCGTGTACAGCAACTGTACACGCTCCAGTTACCGTTCAGAGCAAACTGGAGCGTGTGCAGTAACTGCACACGCTCCAGTTTGCTATGAACGGTAACTGCACACGCTCAATATTTTTTGTTTCCTGACGTATTCCCTACCTCCCCACGAAATTTGAACGATAAGTTTTGAATCACCCTGTATATTCATACGCATTATATATAATAAAAAATATCCGAACGCTATGGTTGATTACAGAATTCAGAAAAAATATCTGGCAACGATTTCTTTTTTTAGAAATTAGTGATCTTGCAACCTTCGTGTCACGTGACACGAAGGTTGACAGAATGAAATCTGTAATAATATCTGTAATAATCTGTAATAATTTCTGAAATCTGTAATAAACCGTAGTGTTTGGAACACGAAGGTTGCCAGATCACTAATCTCTAAAAAAATCTTTGCCAGATATTTTTTCTAAATTCTGTAATCAACCATAGTTTTCGGATGCTTTTTTGACCTACTGTACACGTAGATTAAATTTTTTTATTTAAACATATCTATCTGAAATTTCACCTCGATAGTAATAATAATCACTAATGCAATATTATTCTCATAATTCTTTACTATTCATGGATTCAGTCTACTTTACAATATTGTTTAGTTATTTGGGGAGGAACTTATTTAAACTCTTTAAATAAATTAATAACATTACGAAACAAAATTCTGAAGGTTATTATGAATAACAATATTACGAATTTAAAAAAATATGTTTATTGAAAATAAAATTTTGGATTTAAGACAATTACATATTTATAAATCCTTCTGTTTGTATTTAAAAACCCAGATTTCTTAAAATTGCAACATACAAAAATAAATCTTAGCCATAGAGAACTTTATTATGTACCTTTTTCAAGAATAGAATTTATTCATAAACATTTTCTTGCTCCAGAAAATTTCAATAAATTACCGAACAGTATAAGGGAAGAAAAATATGAAAATATTTTTAAAATCAAAATTTGGCCAAGATTATTAAATAAAAACAATATTAAATCTTTATTTCACTGTTAAGTGACTTGCCTCATTTCATATTATTAACGAACAAATCTGAAATTATTAATTGTTTTCCACTCTTAAACCTTTGAATCTGTACTGTAAAAATGCATATCGATAAAAATAATAAAGTAATTCGACGACCTGTAAGAAAATAAAGCTCATTGGTTCTTCTAATGTGGCTTCCATTTTAAAGCATTTCATTTCAACGTAAATATTTTACATGAATGGTTTTATTTATGTTCAATTCTGAATATTTGTTCATACTGAATTGTGGTTATATATTTTAACTCATTATTTATGTGTAAGCATTATATATTTATTATTTTCATTAAATATATTATACGTTATATATGGTCAATAAACATATTATATTATTATATTATTATATTATTTTGGACTTTATTTGTACAGTCGCTCAAAAAAGTATCCAAACACTATGGTTGATTACAAAATTCAGAAAAAATATCTGGCAACAATTTTTTTAGAAATTAGTGACCTGGCAACCTTCGTGTCACGTGATTACAGAATTCAGGAAAAATATCTGGAGCGTGTACAGTAACTGTACACGCTCCATTTACAGTTCACAGCAAACTGGAGTGTGTGCAGTAACTGCACACGCTCCAGTTTGCTATGAACGGTAACTGCACACGCTCAATATTTCCGTAAGTGAGCCCACACGATCTAGGTCTTTGTGAGCTCACACGATCCAATGTGCTGTGAACATTAACCGCAACCGCTCCAGTTTGCTGTGAACGGTAACTGCACACGCTCCATATTCATTGCATTATATATTCATACGCATTATATATATTGAAAAATATCCGAACACTATGGTTGATTACAGAATTCAGAAAAAATATCTGGCAACGATTCTTTTAGAAATTAGTGATCTGGCAACCTTCGTGTCACGTGACACGACAGCTGTCGGCAAATTTCCCTTCTCTGCCCGCGGTCAGTAGGGGACACCGATGGACTTGGAAAGGCCGCCATCCGTCGGATGGTCGTGGCCCCGTATATGGGAGAGCCATACCCTGTGCACGCTAAAGAACACGCTGGATGGCCTTGAAGGGAGGCTACCATCTGTCTCCCAACAGCCGTTCCAGTGGGTCCCCTTCCCCAACCTTCTCTGAGTCGTCGGAGTCCATGTGACCTGGCCATTTAGCCCATGGTGTGCAAAAAAGTGCCGCTCAGAGGTAAAACAACCCAACGTTAAAGAACACTCTGGATGGCCTTGACGGGAGGCTACCATCTGTCTCCCAACAGCTGTTCCAGTGGGTCCCCTCCCCCAACCATCTCTGAGCCTTCGGGGTACATGTGACCTGGCCATTTAGCCCATGGTGGGCAAAAAAGTGCCGCTCAGAGGTAAAACAACCCAACGTTAAAGAACACTCTGGATGGCCTTGACGGGAGGCTACCATCTGTCTCCCAACAGCTGTTCCAGTGGGTCCTCTCCCCCAACCTTCTCTGAGCCCTCGGGGTCCTTGTGACCTGGCCATTTAGCCCATGGTGTGCAAAAAAGTGCCGCTCAGAGGTAAAACAACCCAACCCTCTTAATAATTGAAAGGCTGCAATTAATTTTTCGCAGTAATAAACGGAACAAAACATCAAATAACTTGCGTTACATTTAGGAATATAGAGTGCTGTATATTACATAAGTAACATAAACAGCGTTATTATCATATACAGGGGTTTATCAAAATAATGGAAACCGTGATTGCGACTGGAATACACGCAATACGCCGTATGCATATCACAGGGACGACATCGCCCTCAATGTGAGATTATATAGGGGAGAAGTACCAGTCGGCTATCACGTAGCAGTACCACAGACGAAGGTGAAACAGGTGTTGTGGTGTAATTGTCGACAATGTCAGATTTCAGTGACCTCCAAAAAGGGATGATCATTGGTACGCGAAATAACTTCTTATTTGCATTGCTTTTCCTATTGATTTCAGTCTGTGCATGCCCTAAAACCTCTCCTGAACTAAGCTTTGGATATATTCAGTTTTGTTTGATAAGAGGGATGAAGGATTTTTCAGCTATAAGAGAATTACGTAATTTGCATTTTTAAATTTAAGTTTCTACATGCGCAGAAACCTATTCTAGATCACTTCGAGAAATTGAGAAGTTTATTGATCAAACGGAATTACGAACACTTGTAATAAATTATTTAAATCTTGTACAGGTAGCTTTATGAACGAATACTAATCTTATTAAGAACAGAAATAAAAGTCATGTAGCAGTGCACACAGGCGCAGGTGAAACAGGTGTTGTGGTGTAATTGTGGAAAATGTCAGATTTCAGTGACCTCCAAAAAGGCATGATCATTGGTACGCATCTTGCAAGAGCTTCAGTAACCAGAACGGCGGAAATAGTAGATGTAACACGAGGAACTGTATTGAAGATTATAACTACCTATCAAAAATGATAAGGCATTGCAGTTACAAGTCTGAAGCGCTACCGGCTGAGGTACAACGACCCCTATTTATGTTGTATATGGAATAACTTCTTGCAAATACACAAATCTGAAAATGTATATTGAGCAAGTTTTCGTATCTTCACATTTTCGACAGTCAGTCGTTTCATTTTGGTTTCTTCCAGGGCTAGACCAGGAATGATAACATTAAAAGTGATTTAGACTAGTCCCATCTTTCAACCATTACTTTCATGGAAATATTTTGGCTTCAGCCTTAATAAACGGAAACCATCCAAGAACATGATCTGATGTTCACAACTTTTTTTAATTGCTAAAAAAATTACGTTTTTTATATTAATTTATTTTATATTCTGAACGGTAGTAATGGGATTGTGTAAAAAAAAATATTCCCTCAAACAGTTGCTTGCCAAAGAAGTCTGACAGGAGCCTATCAGTTTATATGTCATATTAGAAGATCTGAGAGGATGGCACAACCTCAGCAGAAAAACGACACATACATCCATGCCCTAGGCTCGAACCCAGTTGCTTTAGATCAGTAGCCAAGCGCGTTAACCACTCGGCCACAGGACGGTTTATGAATTAAAGGGTTTCATCCTTAATATGTATTAAAAATTATAGCTTATTGTATATAATATAAGTAAATTTTTCAAGAGGAAATATGAGATGGACGGAATGAAAGTATTTTCATAGTTCAGATTTTTTCTTTCTGAGTAACATGTGTTTGGCACACATTTTACTAAATGATGAAAGTAGCGTGTTTTACATCCTTTACTTATGTAGATTATTATTTAAACTACTTATTAAATTTAGGTCTTCAGAACATCCATAGTTCTTTGAAGCATGTAATTTACAAGACGCTAGATGCGTTGGGAAGGAATGTTGAACCATGCGGAAATGACTGTGTCGCGCAGTTGCTCCAAATTGTATGGCAGTACAGTCCCGATGCAAACAGCCCTTAGAACCTCATCCTAAAGTTGATTGATAGGGTTTTGATCTGGGGAGTGTGCAGGCCAAGGAAGCAAGAAAAACTCGACGACATGTTCCTGGAACCTTTTGGTAATGATACGTGCCTTGTGAGCAGGTGAATTATCATGCTGAAAGTGACCATTTTAGTGATGCACCATGGGACGAAAACAAGTTGGCGGAGAAAGTGTAATGTTTTGGGCAAAGTTCTGCTGGGAAACCCTGGGTCCAGTCATTCATGTGCAGGAAACTGTGACGTTTAGGACCACCAAACTAAACATCATTGCAGAGCAGACACATCTTTCATGGCAATGGTATTCTCCTCTAGTAGTGTCTTCTTTCAGCAGGATAATGTGCCATGCCAGGCTGCCCGGATTGTTCGAGATGGTTCGGAGGCGGGGGTGGCTCAGTCGGTAGCGCGTCAGGCTCGTAATCTGTAGTTCGCAGGTTCGAGTCCCAGCTGGGTCAGCGTTCAGATTTATTTCCTCAAAATTCCCCTGCCCACGGTCAGTAGCCCTGCCCACGGTCAGTAGGGGACACCGATGGGCTTGGAAATGCCGCCGTCCGTCGTATGGGACGTTGAGCCGTGGCCCGTGTGTGGGTGAGTCATACCCTGTGCACGTTAAAGAACACCCTGGATAGCCTTGATGGGAGGCTACCATCTGTCTCCTAACAACTGTTCCAGTGGGTCCCCTCCCCCAAACTTCTCTGAGCCTTCGGGGTCCATGTGACCTGGCCATTTAGCCCATGGTATGCAGAAAAGTGCCGCTCAGAGGTAACACAACCCAACGTTAAAGAACACGCTGGATGGCCTTGACAGGAGGCTACCATCTGTCTCCCAACAGCTGTTCCAGTGGGACCCCTCCCCCAACCTTCTCTGAGCCTTCGGGGTCCATGTGACCTGGCCATTTAGCCCATGGTGTGCAAAAAAGTGCCGCTCACAGGTAAAACAACCCAACCCAATCCGAGATGGTTCGTGGAACATGAGAGGAAGACTTCCAGGTATTGCCCTGGCCTCCAAATTCCCCAGATATCAATCCAATGGAGCATCTATTATTTGTGTTGAAATAGCATATCGAATCTGCGGCGGCTGAACCACGTAATTTACAAGAGTTAAAGCATATTCTGGTAACGTTCTGGTACCAGATCTGGCAACCTTCGTGTCACGTGACACGAAGGTTGCAGATCATTAATTTCCAAAAAAAAAAAAGAAACGTTGCCAGATATTTTTTTCTAAATTCTCGAATCAACCATAGTGTTCTGATAATTTTTTGAGCGACTGCACATATGGCAGCCATTGGAGATATTAAAGTGTCCAAAGGACTCTATGCTTTGAACGGGGCGGGGTGGCTCAATCGGTAGCACGCCAGGCTCGTAATCTGTAGTTCCCAGGTTCGAGTCCCAGCTGGGTCAGCGTTGAGATTTATCTCCGCAAAATTCCCCGCCCTGCCCACGGTCAGTAGGGGACACCGATGGGCTTGGAAAGGTCGTCGTCCGTCGGATGGGATGTTAAGCCGTGGCCCCGTGTGCGGGAGAGCCATACCCTGTGCACGTTAACGAACACGCTAGATGGCCTTGACGGAAGGCTACCATCTATCACCCAACAGCTTGTTCCAGTGGGTCCCCTCCCCCAACCTTCTCTGAGCCTTCGGGTCCATGTGACCTGGCAATTTAGCCCATGGTGCGCAAAAAAGTGCCGCTCAGAGGTAAAACAACCCAACACAACACAATCCATGCTTTGAACAATTTTTCTTGAATCGTTAGTCTTGACGGGAGGCTACCATCTGTCTCCTAACAGCTGTCCAGTGAATCCTTTGACTCAACCTTCTCTGAGCCCTTGGGGGTTTTTGTCACTTGCCCATTTAGTCCATTGTGTACGAAAAATGCAAGTCAGAGATAGAACAACACTGATTTCGAAGTATGCGAATTTTTCCTTAAAGACATACGACCATGAACGTTGTATTAACCCTTTCACGACTAAGGGAAACATTTTTCCCCATTTTTAAAATTGGTGATTGTCGTATTTAATTATAACCTTATCTGCATTTTTTATACAGAATGTCAAAATAGAACGTATGCCGAACGCAATTACGTAAACGGGAACGTTTAGAAAACAAAAACAGAACTGTCAGGACGCATAATATATGTACTATGTGCAATGTCCATCTTTGCCTTACTACCAAAAGAAATTGCTTCGCAGAATATCATAATTAGCACATCATTTTGTATAGTAATTTTATTCATTAATTTTGTATTATTTTAGTTAACATTTTGTTCTAATAAACCAATAAATAAAAGACATTGCATAATAAGCCTAACTATAATTTGTGTTACCTTTATAGTCCATTGGGAAAAATATTTCCCATAAAATGCCAAAAAAACTACACATTGTTATGTATTTTTCTTATGATTTTTATTTATTTTACGTCTAAACAAACTAAAATAAACAGTTACATACTAATATTTACTCTTAAAAACCTTATGGTCCTGAAAGGGTTAACAACGACAGACGGCATCACCCTTCGAGTCCTTCTTTGTCATATTTTTAGTTAAATTTAGAAAAAAATAAAATTGCTTTCATCATATAAAAAAATTACAATTTTCAAACATCTAAAAGGAATGTTTTTTACACTTAACATAATTACGTATTTTGTAATGAAAACTGAAGGTAGTGAAACATGGAAAATAATAAAATAATCGAAAGGTAGGAAACGTTTCGAATAAATATTAATTAAAATATAATAAGGAGAGAATACAAAAATATATTTAAACGAGTGTCAGGTAGAAAGAATATGGAACTATTGGTTCTTTCATCGTTTTATTTTCAAAGGATGTGCAAGAATAATGAAATCAATAATTAATATTTGGGGAAATTATGTATTGAAATACGATCATTTCACTTCGAAAAAACGTGTTTAGTCGAAATATGATTAGACTAAAGGTTAATTAATAATATAAATGATATCATTGGATATATTAATTTTGAATAGATAACTGCAGAGGTGATAACTTCAAATAATAGAGATATAACGATATAGAAATTGTGAATTGAAGCTCATCGGTGTCACCGAATGACCGTGGGTTGGGTTGTTTTATCTCTGAGAGGCACTTTTTTGCACACCATGGGCTAAATGGCCAGGTCACAAGGACCCCAAAGGCTCAGAGAGAGTTGAGGGAGGGGACCCACTGGAACACCTGTTGGGATACAGATGGTAGCCTCTGGTCAACGCCATCCAGCGTGTTATTTAACGTTGGGTTGTTTTACCTCTGAGCGGCACTTTTTTGCACACCATGGGCTAAATGACCAGGTCACAAGGACCCCAAAGGCTCAGAGAAGGTTGAGGGAGGGGACCCACTGGAACAGCTGTTGGGATACAGATGGTAGCCTCCGGTCAACGCCATCCAGAGTGTTCTTTAACGTTGGGTTGTTTTACCTCTGAGCGGCACTTTTTTGCACACCATGGGCTAAATGGCCAGGTCAAAAGGACCCCGAAGGCTCAGAGAAGGTTGGGGGAGGGGACCCACTGGAAGAGCTGTTGGGAGACAGATGGTAGCCTCCCGTCAAGGCCATCCAGCGTGTTCTTTAACGTTGGGTTGTTTTACATCTGAGCGGCACTTTTTTGCCCACCATGGGCTAAATGGCCAGGTCACAAGGTCTGTCTACAGTACAAGAAGACTTAATTTAAAAAGAGCCACTGCCACACTGTCAACTCCGAGTACACCCCTTCAATGACAGTCCACACTCGCATTCATTAAGTCACCGTGGCCCAAATTGTACAGTCACTATTCTGCCCACTGCAGACAGAATCACCACCGCCTCGAACCTCGCTCATTACGAGTTCACCAAACACACTGACTGCCTGCACCACCTTCACTGCCGCAGCGGCCACCACCACGACGAGCTTAACGCTGGTGTCGAGATTAACAGAGATTCCTAGAGGAGCGATATGCGGAGCTTTCCCGGCATGCCGCTCATCATAAGGGGACACCTAAGCCAAAGAATCATAAGCGACCAAGCCGCCTCAGCTACCGTCCTTACCGCTCTAGCTTCGCTGCCCAGAAATGGAAGTTTCGGCGTATTCTGGCTGTTCCAATGCACGAAACGAGAGATCCACGGAATGGACGAAAAACACGTGAGCAGATTTCCTTCTGGGCGAGTCTGCCCAGTAGTCATTGATCCGCCTGCGCGCACACAAAAGAAGTCGAATCAGCGAAGGAGTCCAGCTACTTAGAATTGCCATCAGAAAACTTGTGAAGCCTGTGTTCTGATTCTTTGACACACTAATCTAATTCGTGAATGACATGCCCCACACATCGTATACACTAGTGAAGCAGGAAATGACATCATCTCTACACTTTCGGTATTGTTCAGTTATGTAGGCTGTTTTGAGGATTGTCAACGTCATGGAGATAGCCATTACGTCTTATTATTATTGTCACTCGAAATTGTATTCGCTCGTTAAAAGTAAGCTTCAGTATTATTTTGTTTGTGCTTTCAGAATTGTTAACCTCATGGAGATATCTAATGAGTATTATTATTGTTCTCACTTGAAATTGAGTGCCCTCATGCTTCTGTAGTATAGTTATTGTTACGTGAGATTCTATAGCGTCATTAGGAATTGCAGATGCTGTGATATATTTCCCAGAATACTGCATCAGTTGACTAAGAGTCGAAATTTGTAATGAAAAATGCATTTTTCTAGATTATCAGATGATTAGTTTTCATTGAATGGTAATTTGACTGAACAGTCACAGTTAGGCCTTTCAATTTTATTACAATCTCCGCTTCTGCAGAAACCATTCTCGAGTAAGCAGCCTTTGAGAAATAGAATGATTAATCGAAAATAATAATACTTCTAAAACTGTATCTAAATTTTACACTGGTAGTTGCATTTAGGTAGGAAAAGCGAACAAACTTAATAACACCAAAATAGTAATAGAGAATATAATTTTAGTCCTTTTTTACTTCATATATTTTTACACAAATATTGAAGTCTCACCACGAATAGTTTATGATTATTATTAGTTATGATTTGTATTTTTCAAATCTCCCAAAAGTTATAACTGCGCCCTCTAACGGTGGAGAAATTTGAAAATTACAAATTATCAAACGAATATTTCAAATGATGTAGTTACATTAGAAGTTAAAAATTTTGGTGTTGAAATGTGGAGGTTACGAAGTTACCATTAGCAATAATCACTTGACCCTTTAGACCCAGGGGGGGGAGGTGAATCTCACTTTTTTTTTGTTTTAACAGAAAAGTGTATGTTCTTAGAGATAAATAAAAAATTCCCTTTGGGTTGGACAGCTCTTGATGAAATATTAGAATTTGCATTTTGCGAATTTCCCAAAAGCTGTAATTGCGCACTCTAACGGTGGAAAAAAATCGAAAATTTTCAAAAATTTAAAATGAATATTGCAAAATAAATAAAAATAAATAAATACCCTTTCAAGCAGCTGCTTGCCACAGAGGTCTGACAGGAGCCTGTCAGTTTATATTCCAGAGTAAAAGGTCTGAGAAATGGATGACAGGACTCAGCAGAAAAACGACACATACATCCATGCCTTACCCGGGGCTCGAACCCAGGTCCCTTAGATCGGTAGCCAATGTATTTATGCTAGAAATTTGAAATTTTGGTCGTGGAATATAGCGGTCTCGAAAATTCCACTGACAACAATGAATTCACCCTAAGCCCAAGGTAGGTAAGAAACGGAACGGCTTTATTTTAAGAGATAATTGGAAACCTCCTTTTTATTTGGCTACTAATGAAATGTAATTCGCATTTTCAATGGTAGTGGGGCGAGGGTGGCTCAGTCGGTAGCGCGCCAGGCTCGTAATCTGTAGTTCCCAGGTTCGAGTCCCAGCTGGGTCAGCGTTGAGATTTATGTCCGCAAAATTCCCCGCCCTGCCCACGGTCAGTAGCGTACACCGATGGACTTGGAAAGGCCGCCGTCCGTCGGATGGGACTTTAAGCCGTGGCCCCGTGTGTGGGAGAGCCATACCTTGTGCACGTTAAAGAACACGCTGGATGGCCTTGACGGGAGGCTACCATCTGTCTCCCAACAGCTGTTCCAATGGGTCCCTCCCCCAACCTTCTCTGAGACTTCGGGGTCCTTGTGACCTGGCCATTTAGCCCATGGTGTGCAAAAAAGTGCCACTCAGAGGTAAAACAACCCAACCCAAATTCAATGGTAGTTTTAATTTATATCATCAGAGATCATGTTTATGGTAGAAATTTCGGCGTGTAGAGTTCTGTTATAGTAGAAATTTCACTGACATCAATTATCTTATTTAAGTTTTTTTTAGTTCATAATTACTAATAAAATTCTACTATGTGCATTTCCACCATCATACATTAAAAAATAAATAACCCCTCAAGCAGCAGCTTGTACAGAGGTCTGACAGGAGACTGTCAGTTTATACGCCATAGGAGAAAGTCCATGAGGATGACGGGACCTCAGCAGAAAGACAACACCAACATCCATAATTGAAACTTTAAGGAGTGAAGAAGTAGGGAAACGAAGAACTTCATTCCCTTTGAAAATGAGATTCCCATATGCGCCAGAGGCAATATGCGTTCTTCTAGTTATTTTACACTTTCAGTACCCTCTGGCAGTGGAAATTGGAACTACTTATAATTGACAAAATAAACTATTAATATTTTATTAGTACCAGTAATGTGCAAAAAAAAGTCTTTTTTTTATCTCTTAAAGCAGAAAAGATACATTTTACCAACGGGACAAATCATTACTATTTGGGTAAACCACTTAATCATTACACTCTATGACCAAAAATTTAAATTTCTAGCAAAAACTGATCATTTTCAATATTTATTTAAAGATTTGGTATTTTCCAGCTTTTTCCGCCACTAGACTTCGCATTTCGAGTTTTTATTTACCGACTTTAGCACTCTCGAACACTGGAAATTCCAACTGATGGGTATTCGAAAAATGTAAATATTAATATTTCTGTGGAAATTTTTTTTGCCAACATACAGGATTCGAACCCGCATATCTCCAGAAACATGCCAGAGTATTTTAACTTGTTTGAACTAACGCCGGCTTTTTTCACAAAAAAACATTTATTGATTTATAGACGTTTACACGTCTACAGGTAACGCCGAGATTATCAAATAATGTTTAAATTATTAATAACGCTAAATAACATGATGTGACTTCATTATTTATATAAATCTTACTCAAATAAATAAATAAATAAATACCTCCTCAAGCAGCTGCTTGCCACAGAGGTTTGAGAGGAGCCTGTCAGTTTATATGCCATAGTAGAAGGTCTGAGAGGATGGAAGGACCTCAGCAGAAAAACGATACATACATCCTTGCCTTATCCGGGGCTCGAACCCAGGTCCCTTAGAAAAGTAGCCAAGCGCGCAAACCACTCGGCCATGCACTAAAAAAGAAATAGTTGCCATTCGAGATCATAGATGTCAAATGGAGGCGCTCAAAATTCACGGGAAGATTGATAGTCATTATTAGTGGAAAAAGGACAGACAGCATTAGTTCAACAGGTTAGAGTACTCTGGCACGTTTCTCCTATGCTTCGAATCTCGTACGTTGGCGAAATTTTTTCCATAAAAACATTTATTGATTTATAGACGTTTAAACGTCTACAAGTAACGCCGAGATTATCAAATATTGTTTAAATTATTAATATTTTGTTAGTGCCTGTAAAACAAAACAATATAGTTTCGTTTATTTCTTTAATAAAAAGTTTCATTTTCGCACCCCCTTTTTGGCTAAGACGTCAAAGCCTTGTTGCCATTGAAAACCTTCTGACCATAACACTCTACTACCAAAATTTCAGATTTGCAGTGTAAATAGTTTGTTTGCAATATTTGTTTAAAATTTTAGCATTTTCCGTCTTTTCGCACCGCTAGAGGGTGCTTTTAAAGATATTGAAATTTTTCAAAATTGCGAATCAATCGCAGTATTTGTTCCACACCTATCCAACCCAAAAAGAATTTTTCATTTAGTTCTAAACGTAAAAAAAAAAACGATAAAAGTGAACTTTGTCTATAGACAGACAGACAGGTGAAAAGACAGATGGATAGACAACAGAGAGACGGACAGACAGACGAACAAATATTGGCATAGGCAGATGACAAAGCGAAAACATTAGCTCGTTTTTCAAACCATCGTTAAAAGAAATAATTTTTTGGTTTTCAGTTAGCTCATTTCACTTTTGTAGCCGATTGCGGTCTTCTGATGGAGTTTCTCGGAAAAAAATATTCATCAATTTATTTCTTTGTGTGAAATTTTTACACCCAAATGCAGTGCAGTGAGGCATTCATAAAATACGACAGCTTTTATAGACAAAAAAAGTGGTAGAAATATCTAAAACTATAACAACTGAGAAGTTTTAACTTGGCACATACACTAACTCATAGGCTTTCGTCGCACGGTACGACAAAACATGGCGCCCATAAACCACGTGATTCTATCAACCAATGGCAGTGAATCACCAAGATGGCCAGCCTCTAACTACACAGGACCTCTAGTTGTAACACAGTCTCGATTTCCATACTTCTAGGTGCATGTCCCGTTTCAGTATATTGAAATTGAAGTCTTTTCATAATACATATATGCAAAGAAAATTCTTCTGATCCATGGGTTACAGAGTTTAAACCAGATTACGAAATTTAGTTCACCAAACTCATCTGTCCTGAGCTACATCTGCTGCACCTGATCATTGTAGACTAATTCTAACAAGGTCCTGTGCTATATGTTCGTACATCTCATCCTAGGTCTTCCCCCTCTTTCTGAGTCCTTTAGACACATTGTTCATAAACCTATTCGCTAATCTATAATTATCCATATGGGCAACATATCCAAACCAACGGAGTCTCTCTGCGCAATATATTGCTTCAACGAGATTGCCGACTCCTTTGCCTAACCTCATCATTACTTACCAAATCAAACCACCTAATGCCATAGGTGCTAAATCATCAGTATAATCTAAATCAGAAATTTTCAGATCTCCGGACCATTTGAGGCCAGCATTTGTACCGTGCAGTGAAATTCGTATAACATAATCAATAACCAAAGTAAAGAGAAAAGGAGTCAAAATACACCCTTCTTGAACATTAGAAGCAATGCTAAACCAACTGCTATAAGCCTTACCAACTCTCACACACGACTCAGTGTTTATTATAGAGAACTTTCATTATGTTAACTAAGTTGTCCGGTATGCCAAACGATCTCACAATCAACCACAAATTAAGGTGATCAACAGAGTGAAAAGTCTTTTTGAAATCAGCAAACTAGTAACCAAAGGTTTCTGAAACTTTAAACGTTTCTCAATAATCCGCCTATGTGAAAAAATCTGATCCACACATCCCCTACCACTTCTGAATCCACATTGCTCATCACGCAATTGACTGTCAACCAGATTCTTAATTCTATTAAGCACAATCATGGAAAGAACTTTACCTGGAACAGAGAGTAGGCTGATACCCCTATAGTTATCACAAGAACTGCGATCACCTTTTTTGAAAATAGGGATAACAATAGCTCTGGTAAAATTCTTAGGAACCATGCCTTTATCATAAAAGATATTCAGAATTTCAGTCATCCAAGTGGTAACCGAAACATTCCCAGCTCTAAGCATTTCTGTAGTAATTTCATCTACCCCTGGGGATTTATGAAGTTTAAGTTTAGAAACAGCCAAAATAACTTCAGATTGTGTTATAGGACCAACATTAAAGCCACCAATGCATCTATCGTCATTGCAAACAATGGGAATAGAACTAACCGCATTGTTTACAATATCACTGAAATGCTCAGCCCACCTTGCCATGACAGAATCCTCACCTTCTATAACCTTACCTTGTTTATCCTTCAATCCCTGTATACCTATCCGTTTTCTACCACACAAAACATTAACTATCTGGTACAGCTCTCTGCTGTTGTGCTGTCTAACTGCTTCCTCGGCTTTGTCAGCCAAACCATCAAGCCAAAGATTCTTATCAGCAGCTAACTGATCTTTTACACGTTTATTAAGTTCTCTGTAATGCTTTCTATTAGGACTAGTAGGGTATTGATTAAGGACATTCCTGCAGTTCTTTCTTTCCGAAATAAGCTCAAATGCCTTATCACTCAGATAATTCTGTCTCTTCTGCTCCTTTTTTCCTAAAAGAATACTGTTAGTGTCCAAAAAAGCCTGCTTAAAATCATCCCATTCTTTCTCAACTTCAGTAGTAAGCATACCATGACTGTCATAATGACTAAGTAACCTATCATGGTAAGCTTTGACTATAACTGGGTCTTTCAGAGCTTCAGTTTTAAAAGCAAATTTTTTAACCCTAGCACAACACTTTTTTAGTTTCAGTTGCAAGACACTTTTAACAAGGTAATGGTCAGATCCAATTTCAGCTCCCCTATATGCCCTGGTATTTCTAACAGAACTAGCCCATTTGCTGTTAATTAATATATAATCAATCATATTCCTATGCAGTCCATCAGGTGAAACCCATGTGTACTTATGTATGTCGCGGTGTTTGTAATATGTGTTAGTTATTCTGAAACCATTGAGTTTACTTACCTGTAGGAGACGTTGCCCATTGCCATTGCAGCTACCAATACCAAAAGGGCCAATCACCCCTCCCCAAAGGTCAGAGTCAGTACCAACTTTGGCATTGAAGTCACCAAGAACAAGGGTAATATCTCCTTTCTTGACAGAATTCAAAATATCCTGAAGTTGTTCATAAAACCTATCCTTCTCATCCTCATCAGCATCCTCAGTGGGGGCATAACAGCAGATAATATTCAGGTCTTTAACGCTTGTCTGAAATTTTGCTGTAAGAAACCTTTCATTAATGCACTCATATCCTAGAAGAGCATCACTAGCGTGTCTGCTGAGAAGTAGACCCACGCCTTGGTGATGCTTATTGTCGTCCCTCCCTGAAAAGAGAAATTTAAGATTATTTTTAAGAATCTGACCTTTATCTGTCCATCTGGTCTCTCGCAAGCCGAGAATATCTAAATTATAATGGTGGAATTCTTGTGTGAGGACATCAAGAGAAAAAGCTCTGCGCAGAGTCCTCACATTCCAACTACCTATGGAGAGAAAATGGTTAGTGAGATATTTAAAGAAACTATGTTTATTGAGAGAGGGAATGCTGACAATATCAAACAGCTCCCTAATCGCAGACATGGGGCAAAGACCCGTTCCCCCACTACTAAAGGCTGAAGCCATCTACACTGGAAGACTTCCTCCAATGTATAATTTGACGATGCCAATAGAAGCAAAGAGTTCAGATGCCTGCGATGACCTCTGCTCAGGATTATCCACCAGCTGATAAACATATCCTGTGAATCTATTCACTTGGGGCTGTCAACCCACAAACAAACAGAAAACACAGCGGAAGATTTATCCTTCCACAGAAGCCCACCAGTGCAGCAAAATCAGGATCCATAATCAAGGTCAGAGCCATATCTCAGTCCAGTCCAGTGGGTTTATATGGTCAGCACCAGGACCCTGTGTGGTTCACCACTCCTCAGCAGGGTAGAAAAAAAAAGAAAAGTAGCTATAGTTGTCCAGATCAGTAGGCCACACTAATCTGGCAGCCCTCCCCTTCCGTTCACTTCCACAAGAGAGTATCTCTTTTGAAAGGTACTAACGGTCTGCACCACGAGAAGGCGGGGTCGGACGTCAGGTGCTAGGCCTGGCCGGTTCTATGCATCATCACAGGGGATTGGTGCATAGTTCTCCTTCCAGTGACTACCTAGCTACCATTTACATTAACCCTACAAAAAGTATTGCAGTTTTTACGTCACATAAACGAAATCCCCATCATGAAAATTTCTACCTATTTGATAAACAGGTAGAGTGAAGCGATCATGCCAAATACCTAGGCATCACGATCCATCACAAGCTCAAATGGGATGCCCATGTACAGAATGTTATTAACAAAGCCAGAGCACTATACTGCAAACTATTCCCTCTGCTTGGGGGGAAATCTATCGCAACATCACACAAAGTGCTAATTAATAATCAGGTAATCAAACCTATCCTTCTCTATGCTGCCCCCATCTGGGGTGCATGTTCGAATAAAAATCTTGCAAATCTCCAATCTCTACAAAATAAAATCCTACGATCCTAAAATCTACGACTGTCATTCATCGAGATCTAAATTGGGAAACAATTCTCAAATCCATCAAGAAAATGGCCAAGAAATATTTTGCAATTATCGCAGAACATCCTAATCAACTTATTAGAGATTTACTTAATTATGATGTGTACCCCTCACACTAATTCGAACGACCATAATCTCTACTTGATAATCAAGATTAAGAAAGGGATCGAAGCCAGATGGCGCCACTTGTACTGACCCCATCTGGAGTCGAACCTTAACTTATTCCTTACCTTTCTCTTACTTCTCCCCTTCCCACTTTCCCCCCCCACTCTTTTCAACTCATATTACGGTTCTACCTTCATTTATTCACCATTTCAACCATTTGTCTACTGGCGTTAGCTAAGATTAAGCAGGTATAGGCCCCAGGCCTGGGACTGCTGCTGTCACTGTATGATCTTTGATCTTTTGCGCATGCGGGAAATGAAATAAATAAAAAAAACCAACTTTCCTCGAGTGAATTAGGAAATTAGAAAACAAACGAGCAATGAGTTATTTTACCTCCGAGCGACACTTTTTTTCCACATAATGGATTAAATGTCAAGGAAACAGGGACCCCGAGGGATGAGAGAAAGTTGAGAAGAAGAAACCTACTAGACAGGTGATAGTTCAGTGTCAAGTTTATGCAACATGTTCTGTCACGTGAATAGGATAGGATTTGGGTGTTTTAAGTCTGAGAAGCCCTTTTTGGCACCTAATGAGCTAAATGACCAGGTCACAAAGACCCTTAGTGCTGAGAGATGGTCGCGGGATGAGGACCCAGTGGATAGCTGTTAGTCATTGCCCCTGATGGCGACGTGAACAGAACAGAATGGTGGTGGTGGTATCACAGCACTTCCGACATGTCCTTGAAGGTCAATTAGATGTCACGTAGTGGTCAAACTATGTTCTACGAGGGTTAGAAATGTGAAAATTGGTGTGTGGGGTGTTTCAGGTAGAAAAGTTACGGAATTTAATATCCACTAAGTCCTTCGAGGTGAAAGGTTAAATTTCGATCTTTCGAAGCTTAGAGAGCTAAATATTGGTTTCTGGGGGTACGTTTAGTCGTACATCCCGGAAATGTTGTGAAATTTTGGCTGCAATGGGTCCTTTGAGATCAAAGCCAAATATCGACATACCACGACTGGAAAGATGAAAATTGGTGAATTAGGATTTTTTAGGCATTGGAACTCAGATATAAGAGGAATCTTCAGATCCGATGTCGCATTCAAGGTGAAATAGGAGTCGGATTGCGAAATTTGTTTAAATAAAATTGTTCGAGACCCTTTCATAAGCATATGGAAAGAAAGATTGCAGAATAATGATTTATTCAACAATCAAGATACTTCACCTGTCTACATTAAAGAAAACCTAGTTTCTATGAACAACATTCGTCTATGGCAAGTAAAAATACGCAAAAGAAAATGATGTAAAATACGTCTGCTATATAAGTGGACAGACCTTTTTAAGAAAGGGTGGTTTAAGTAAGGTGTGTTGTGTTCATCTATCACGTAACTTACACAACTTAAGTCTATAAATATAATATTTACCACTATTTTTCATTTATGTATTTTTTCGATACTATGGCAGTTAAATCTTAAAATAAAACTGATTATAACCGTTACTTTCAGACAACAGACAGTTTGAAGGATGGGTTGTCGAATGTACTAAATGTTTTAAGGGAAAGCTTTCTTTTATTTAACATAGATTTAAGATCAGTGAGGAAAAACTGGGATTCACGTATGGCACTAATTGAAGATATATTGTATAAACTTAAAACATAATTATTATAACAGAGAATAATATTAACGTCCATGAAAACGATTTATACACAATTCATAGCTTCAGCAATTTAAATTCAAATAATTTTGATCAAACAGGCAGGGGGGTTATAATATTATATTATCGAAATAATTTAAGTTTTACATTGATCAACGAATCTATTGCCCGAGCTGAAACTTTACAAATCTCTATAAAGAAATTCATGTTAAACTTCGTTAGTTGCAATATACAGATACCTTAGCTCTGATTTGAAAATTATTGTTCAAAATTTGAAACATTGGTTTAAAGAAAATCAAATTCTCAATGATGTTCTTTTAATTGAGGATTTTAACATTGATGTTAAAAATCCGCATAAATCTGGGATAGAGGAGTATAGAGATAATGTCACAGATTTTGGCTATTATGAAATGACAGATGATTATACTAGAGTGGAAATCGGAAACGATCAATTGACCCTTACATGTATCGATCATGTAGTACAAATCGATCAAATAATTCACATTTACTCACAGAGGTATGTACGCACAAAAGATCACTGTTTCATGATGGTAATGTATGGTTCCATTGATTCACATTCTAATGGGGGTGGCTCAGTCGCTAGCGCGCCAGGCTCGCAATCTGTAGTTCCCAGGTTCGAGTCCCAGCTGGGTCAGCGTTGAGATTTATCTCCGCAAAAATCCCCGCCCTGCCCACGGTCAGTAGGGGACACCAATGGGCTTGGAAAGACCGCCGTCCGTCGGATGGGACGTTAAGCCGTGGCCCCGTGTGCGGGAGAGCCATTCCCTGTGCACGTTAAAGAACACGCTGGATGTCCTTGACGGGAGACTACCATCTGTCTCCCAACAGCTGTTCCAGTGGGTCCCCTCCCCCAACCTTCTCTGAGCCTTCGGGGTCCATGTGACCTGGCCATTTAGCCCATGGTGTGCAAAAAAGTGCCGCTCAGTGGTAAAACAACCCAACGTTAAAGAAAACGCTGGATGTCCTTGACGGGAGGCTACCATCTGTCTCCCAACAGCTGTTGCAGTGGGTCCCCTCCCCCAACCTTCTCTGAGCCTTCGGGGTCCATGTGACCTGGCCATTTAGCCCATGGTGTGCAAAAAAGTGCCGCTCAGAGGTAAAACAACCCAACCCAACTCACATTCTAATGAATCAGTGCCTGTGAACCTGCGTAAGCCTATGATGAGAAAATCACTGGCAAAATATTACTGGAAATAAATTGGGACAATTTATCAAAATCGATAAATAATCCTGAAATCTTATGCAAGAAAATTTTTGACCGTTCCATAATATTTAAAATGAAGCAAAATACACGTTCACAGAAAATACGAAAAAGAGAAAAAGACCAGACAAAATGTGGATCAATAATTCAATCAAAAATTAAATGAATATTAGGGATAAATTGTGGAAAAGATACATTAATAACAAAGATAATAAAATTTACCAAGTTGACTATAGGTTGGTTAGAAACAAGGTCAATAATCTCATTAAAATTGCAAAAAGAGAATATTATTTTCAGCCTTTTCAAAATGCTGCTGGTAATGCTGAAAAAACATGGAATTACATTAATGAAATTACGGTAGTAAGCGTCAAAAGGAATATCGAGGATATAGTCGTAAAGAGTATACCAAAAGATTTTACAATTAGTCAAATCGTAGAGAATTTTAGTAACTATTTCATTACATTTGTGTCGGACCTAAAGAAAAGCAATCTGATTCAATGTGATTTTCCAGATATGATTAGAACATCAATTAAACAGAGCTCAATGCATTTTCAAGATATCGACAAAACTGATATATTCAAAATAATCAAAGAAATGAGCCCTCAGAAATCATAATAATAATAAATACCCCCTCAAGCAGCTGCTTCCCACAGAGGTCTGACAGTTTATATGCCACAGTAAAAGTCTGAGAGGAGGAGGACCTCAGCAGAAAAACGACACATACATCCATTCATGCCTTGCACCGGGACTCGAACCCAGGTCTCTTAAATCAGTACTCAAGCGCGCTAACCACTCGGCCATGGGATGGCTAAGAAATCATATATGTAAGAAAACATATATAAAAAAAATATAAAAAATATGTAATGAACAAATTTTAAATACTAGGGATAAACTAATAAGCCTAATATTTCCTAAAGCCAATATCCCAACCATGCTGAAAACTTCTGTAATAAAACTAATTTATAAATCTGGAAAAAATGCGATATAAAAAAAATTACCAGCCTCTTCCTATGTTACCAACAATTGAGAAAATTATGAAGAGATATGCAGCTGATAAAATCTCCCGTTATCTTAACAAATTTAATCTATTACACTCAGCTCAATATGGTTTCCAAAAAAAAATAAGAGCAGCAGCTTGCTTTCAGAAAATTTTGCTAATACTGTCAATGGAAATTTATATACAGGTAAACTCGTATACCTTATCTTTTTAGATTTAAGTAAAGCCTTCGATACCTTGGATTCTGATATTTTGTTCTGGAATTTGGAAAGAACTGGCATTAGAGTTAAACTCTCAGCTGGTTCAAAGCTTATTTAAATGATCGATACATTATCACTAAAATAAATGACTACAAGAGTCTTCATAGGATGGCGTTCCTCAGGGGTCAATTTTCGGTCCATTAATGTTCTTAATATATATTAACGACTTATTCGATATTAGCTTTTCTGGATTTATATTCCTATACTCCGATGATATTGTATTAGTCAATTATGTTTTTAATTTGGAAACAGTGTTTTGCAATTCCCAACTTGATCTTGAAAAAACAACAAGAGAGTTAAACAAAAATCACATTTATTTGAACAGTAATAAGACGAAAGTGATGTGCATCCACTCACCTAGTATAAAAATTGCAAAGTTAGAATCTATCAAAGCTTCCTGCAATACATGCATAAATGAAACTCATTTTCAGTTGATGAAAAGCGAAGACTATGCCTGTCCAGCTTTAGAACAGGTAACATCATTTAAGAACAGTAATGGATCCAAAATTGACCCCTGAGGTATACCATACTGTGAAACCTGAGAAGAGCTTTCGTAGTCTTTTATTTTGGTGATAATGTATCGATCATTTAAATAAGCTTTCAACCACCTGAGGAATTTTGCTCTAATGCCAAATTTTCCAACTTCCTAAGCAAAATATCATAATCCAAGATAGCGCGCTTGGCTACTGATATAAGGGACCTGGGTTAGAGCCCCGGGTAAGGCATGGATGTATGTGTCATTTATCTGCTGAGGTCCCGCCATCATCTCAAACCTTCTACTGAGGCGTATAAAGTGACAGGCTGCTGTCAGACCTCTGTGGTAAGCAGCTGCTTGGGGAGGGTATTTATTTATTTTATTATATTATTTCAGAGTTGTTTTGGGTTGTTTTACCTCTCAGCGGCACTTTTTTGCACACCATGAGCTAAATGGCCAGGTCACATGGACCCCGAAGGCTCAGAGAAGGTTGGGGGAGGGGACCCACTGGAACATCTGTTGGGAGACAGATGGTAGGCTCCAGTCAAGGCCATCCAGCGTGTTCTTTAACGTGCACAGGGTATGACTCTACCGCACACGGGGCCACGGTGTAACGTCCCATCCGATGGACGGCGGCTTTTCCAAGCCCATCGGTGTCCCCTACTGACCGTGGGCAGGGCGGGGAATTTTGCGGAGATAAATCTCAACGCTGACCCAGCTGGGACTCGAACCTGGAAACTACAGATTACCAGCCTGGCGCGCTACCGACTGAGCAACCCCCGCCCCCTATTATTTCAGATATAAGATCCATATTAATAATGTTTGTGACAGGCTTGGAAGATGTGCTTATATAATCTAAAATTACAGACTTCAGTTTCTACTAACTTATGTGTCTTAGTGTACAAATCTTTGTGTGAATCTGTTATTCGATATGACGTATCAGTCTTTGGTTGAACTTACTCCTCACACATTGACCGCATTTTTAGAATACAAAGCAGTATTTTAAAAACAATATTGATTTTATTAATACATCCCCTACCACTTCTGAATGCACATTGTTCATCACGGAGTTGTCGATTAACGAAATGCTTAATTCTGTGAAGTGTAATCATGGAAAAACTTTACGTCTAACAGAAAGTAAACTAATTCCTATATAATTATCATAAGAATTACGATCACCGTTTTTAAAAATAGGGATAGTAATAGCTCTAGTGAGATCCTTAGAAACAACACCTTTATCATAAAAGATATTCAACGTTTCAGTCAGCCACGCGGGACTGATTTTTATCTCAATATGAGTTAGAAAAGCAAAATTTAAAATTTGAAGAACTATGAGGAAATAATATTAGAACAAAAAAAAGGTGGCGGAAGTCAAACAGAAGGAGTACGAAATTTAACATAAAAGTTATTTATTATTATTTTTTAAAAGTATATTTATTTTTATTTTTAGCAGCAAATGTTCTGATAGGGAAAGAATTAGAATCGTGTATTAAGTCGACAAACATAATTGAAAAAATAAACTTTATAAATTTCAGGTTGGAAACAACTTTATTGCTAACATTACCAGTTCTCTCTCTGAGGCAAAAATATCTGATAATGCAAAAACATCCGATAAATTCTATTTCAGATATTTTTGCCTTATCTACGGTAATAATAGGCTAACTTTTTAAATCGGTCTGGTGGCCAGATCGTTAACTCACCCTATAAATTGAAATGAAACTTGAACCGATTATGAGAAGATTGGTTTTCGTTGAATGGCAACTTCACCCTCACAGTAAACAGTCCGTACGTTATCGTTTCGCGCAATATTCGAAATTTCGAAGCATGGTACTAATGACTTTTTCAATTTAGGTGCATCGAATGATAGAAAGAAGGGATAATAATTATATATAGGAAAGTGCTCTGTGAAATACTTGCCGGAATAGATGCATCACTTCACTAAGAGTCGAAATTTGTAACTGAAAAATGCATTTTACTAGATTATCAGATGATGGTGACTGAATGATTGATGATCACAGAATGGCAATTTAATTGTATAGTCAGAGTTACGCCTTTACAATTTTATATCAATCTCCGCTTCCGCAGAAACCATTCTGGACCTTCCACAGTTTTTGTCAACTTGGGTATCTAATATTAAATAATAATAACATTTCTAATAATGTGACTAAATTTCTCACAGGTAGTTGTAGTCAGCTATGAAAAGTTAACTGATTTAATAATACAAAAATATCAACGGAAAATATTATTTTTATCTTTTTTTATGTCCTATTTTTTACACGAATATTGAAGTCTCCTCACAAATAGTTTAGACGAATTCTTTTTCCATGTCATATAATAGAATATATAACTAATATTACACGTATTTAAAAACACAAAATGTGAATAAAAGTATTTTTACAGATTTTCTGTTCTATTTGGATATTTGGCAACGGAACGTGAATTCCATATAAATAAATAAGCTATAAATGAACTGATTTATTAACTAAGACAGCAAAATTGCATAAATCATAAACAATTTCTTCACTAATTACACAAAACACCAATATTCTATCAATTAGTATAAAATGATCCTGATGGTCACAAATCCCAGACATTCTCAGTATTTTCAGAATTCTTCTTCAGAATTTTCTTTTAAACAAAGCGCATTTTTCTGCTATACAGATAAATTGCTATTTTACTTGAAACTAAAACCTTTCTTATCAGTTAAACATACAAAACTGATCACTGAACATAACACAAAATAAAGGTATCTCCAAAACCACACTTCTTACTACCAACGCTCACAGATTCCGATTAATCTCTTTCTTCTATACACAGGGGGCGGGGGTTGCTGAGTCGGTAGCGCGCCAGGCTCGTAATCTGTAGTTCCCAGGTTCGAGTCCCAGTTGGGTCAGCGTTGAGATTTATCTCCGCAAAATTCCCCGCCCTGCCCACGGTCAGTAGGGGACACCGATGGGCTTGGAAAGGCCGCCGTCCGTCGGATGGGACGTTAAGCCGTGGCCCCGTGTGCGGGAGAGCCATACCCTGTGCACCTTAAAGAACACGCTGGATGGTCTTGACGGGAGGCTACCATCTGTCTCCCAACAGCTGTTCCAGAGGGGGAGGGACCCACTGGAACAGCTGTTTGGAACCTTCTCTGAGCCTTTGGGGTCCATCTCACCTGGCCATTTAGCCCATGGTGTGCAAAAAGGTGCCACTCAGAGGTAAAACAACCCAACCTTCTATACACAGATTCTCCGAACTACTATTAGACATTCAACTATCTGGTGCATAATCACAGGCAAGCAGGGATTCCCTCTCTTCCGTTTATTCCGTTCGAATGATTCTTGCCTTCTCACCCCAACCCCATCCCTTTCTTTTTTCCTAGATCCAGGATTATTGTAAATTAATGTTGTTAAATGGGAGAGTGTTAAAGCTCAATTTTTATAATATCTTTATTAAAAACAAGTTACTGATTTTAATTTGTTGTCTATCTGCATTTTTTTCTTCTAGATATACATCTTTTTGGCTGTAAGGATAAATGAGATTTTTCTTTGCGATTCACAATAAGTTAACCTAAACTCGGCTGCAGCTTAAACATTCTTTATTTTTTAATTTACCATAAGTAATGGAAAAAAATAAAGTAAAATTCATGATTATTATTTCTGGTATATTTAAGATATTTATTTTTCATAATGCTACCTGCAGAAAGTTCAAGTAAATTATTTGAAGTATCCGTGTTTTCCGTTCTCACCTCGGAATTGTACGCCAATGACTTGGCATTTAAATGGTGCATTAAACAGTCACACCAAAAAATAGTTTTATTAACAGACAGCGGTTCTTTACATTTTCTTGAAGGTGACCCCTGTCGATCCAGCAAATAATAGAATTTTTCAGAGCATATTAAAATCCTCAGTAATCATCATGAAACATGGTGCAGAATTTATACTGCAATGGATCCCTGCACATGTGGGGATCCAGGATAACGTATTCGCTGACCTCTTGGCAAAAGCAGCACTCTTGCGTGAAAAATCCCTCTACTCCTACATGGGAAATACACACCTCAAGAAGTTAATCAAGAAAAAATTAAACGAAACATTTCAACATCATTTTAAGGTATTAACATCTGGGAGATTCAATCATCGAAGCATGATTCAGAATGAGATTTTTCCCTTTCGAAACTTTGGTTTGTCCAGAAGGAATATCATCTGTATCACCAGGCTCAGAACGGGCTCAACTTTATTAAACGATTTCTTATTCGAAACGAAAAAAGTAAATTCTCCGAACTGTGTTCATTGCAATGTGAAAGAAACAGTGTCACATGTTCTTCTTAATTGGGAAGAATATGAAGATCAAAGGAGAGAATTAGTAAAGTCTGAAAAGAAATAATGTTACCGAATTGAGTCATAAAAGTCTATTAGTCCAAGAAGAACCTTCTTTAAGAGGATTTTGCTTTCAAGAAACTTTGAAATTTCTACATAATTGTGATCTTTTTGAAAGAATTTAAAGGAACTTTGGACTAAGGTGAGGTCTTGCTTTTAGGCAATTGCACCATGCTTGACGATCTGGAAGAGAGGGACGAAAAGCCCCGAGTTTCCAGTAGTCTATTGGTTTTTTTTGACTAACTGACTTTCAAAATTAGGTCTTATGTTACTGCAGTGTGCAAGACAATTGTATCGAGGAGTTCTTGTCCTTCTTTGACTTTAATTCCGTGCACTGCAGTCGAAATATTTTCTTCTTTGGCATTTCCTGATAGCCGCGCCTCTACAGACAGAAAATGCATGTCTGTACATACTTGCGAATGTCGGATTGCATTCCTGACCAATCCAGATGCTTACGCAGTATCTTGGGTATTAGGTGGTTCAACTTTGTAACTAATGATGAGGTTAGGCAAAGGAGTTTGCAACCTCTTTTAAGCAGCATATTGTGCAGAGAGAGACTCCGTTGGTTTGGCCATGTTGCCCAAATGGATAATAATAGATTGGCGAATAGGGTTATGAACAGTGTGCCTAAAGGCCTCAGAAAGAAGGGGAGACCTAGGAAGGTGGGCAGACAATGTCAAACAGGACCTTGTTAGAATTGGTGTGCAGTGGCCAGATGCAGTAGATGTAGCTCAGGATAGACTTGCTTGAAGAACTAAATTGCACGGTCTGGTTGGACCTCCGTAGCCCATGGCTGCTTGAGGATGATGATGATGATGATGATGATGATTACTTGGGTTGAACTCTCTGTTGTGTTTTGTCCCCACCCAGCGGAACTGAACAAAGATTATCGAGACACAACTCTAAAATTTGGCCTCATAGACTGAGCAGTACCACCAGTTCCTCTATGACATCAGTGCCAGGGCTTCTTTGGTCCAAATGAAAGAGGACTCCCTCTTTCATGTAGAAACGGTCAGGGGAGTTCGTGGCATGGCTAGTGTTTTGACGTTCCAAGGTATCTATATTCCCCCTGAGTCCCCCATCTGCATCTACCTCAGCAGGGCACGGTCCCCTAATTGGCTACGAAGGTGTGAGTCCTTAACTGCTTTTGGGTTGTTTTACCTCTGAGAGGCACTTTTGTGCACACAATGGGCTAAATGGCCAGGTCACATGGACCCCGAAACCTCAGAGAAGGTTGGGGGAGGGGACCCACTGGAACAGCTGTTAGGAGACAGATGGTAGCCTCCCGTCAAGGCCATCCAGCGTATTCTTTAAAGTGCACAGGGTATGGCTCTCCCGCACACGGAGCCACGTCTTAACGTCACATCCGACGGACGGCAGCCTTTCCAAGCCCATCGGTGTCCCCTACTGACCGTGGGCAGGGCGGGGAATTTTGCGGAGATAAATCTCAACGCTGACCCAGCTGGGACTCGAACCTGGGAACTACATATTGCGAGCCTGAGACACCCCCGCCCCTTGCAGAATGGGGAAGGCCTTTACACCTCATTGTATGTAATGGCCACTCATTCACAGCCACCATGCAGAGCACACGGACTTCTAACCTGTCTTCACAGATGGCTCGAAATCCGACACATCCGTAGTATTGGCCATGGTCTGCTGCGATACCACAACCATTCAATTCTGTTCAGCGTCTGATCATGTCGTTTTGAGGGGCAATGACCGGAACCTTCTCCCGCAATCTTCTCACAGCACTCGGGATCCTTGGGTGGGATCCTTGGGGGTCCATTTGGTGGCAAAATGTGCTGCTCAGACGTGAAAGAACCCAACTCATAACTTGTGCACGTGCAAGAACATGACCTTGACATGCTGCTATCACCTGTCTCCTAACAGCTATTAAGTGGGTCCCTTTTCCCAACTCTCTCTCAGCCCTCGGAGTCCCGTTGCCATGATATTTATCAATTTTTGTAAATTGTTCTTTACCACTGTTTCTTATATTTTTTTATCACTTTCTACACACGTGCAGAAACCTAACTAGAATGCATTTCATTTGACGGTCTGATGTGGCTTTAATTAAACGTAAATACAAAAACTTCTATTTTTTTTTAAACTTTACTTAGGTAGTGTTATGAAAAATATGTATTTTAGAAATAATAGAAATAAGAATCGTGAATTTTACTTTATCAATTTCCATTTGTTATGATAATTTGAAAACTGAAGCCTGTTTCAGCTGAAGACAAGTTTAGGCTAATGTTTTTTTGAATCGTAAAGAAAAATTCATTTATCCTTACAGCCAAAAAGATATATGTCTTGAAAAGAAAAGGCAGATAGACGACAAATTAAAATCAGTAACTACTTTTTGTAATAAAGGTATTATCAAAAATTGAGATTTAGTATAACATTCTCCCATTTAATAACATTAGTTTATAACAGGATTGGATCAAGGAAAAAAAGAATGATTCTTTCCTCCCTTCCAACCCCCATACCTTTCTTTTTTCAATCAAAGAATCAATCAATCGAGCGGAAAAAAAGGTAAAAGAGGGAGAGTGAGAAAGGATAAAAAAAAGTTATCAAAACTTATTTCTTTTTTATTAGACGCTAAATTTTTATTGCAGTGTTGTTTTACCTCTGAGCGGCACTTTTTTCCACACCATGAGCTAAATGGCCAGGTCACATGGACCCCGAAGGCTCAGAGAAGGTTGGGGGAGGGGACCCACTGGAATAGCTGTTGGGAGACAGATGGTAGCCTCCCATCAAGGCCATCCAGCGTGTTCTTTAACGTGCACAGGGTATGGCTCTCTCGCACACGGGACCACGGCTTAACGTTCCATCCGACGGGCGGCGGTCTTTCCAAGCCCATCGGTGTCACCTACTGACCGTGGGCAGGGCGGGGAATTTTTGCGGAGATAAATCTCAACGCCGACCCAGCTGGGACTCGAACCTGGGAACTACAGATTACGAGCCTGGCGCGCTACCGACTGAGCCACCCCTTCATTGCAGTTTAACTTCTCCCCTCTTTACTTTTACACGTCTTTAAAACATAATTCTTGAAATGTGCATCCAATATACGAAGATTTATCAATTGTTTAGCCTCTATTACCTTTAATATTATTCTCAAAGGGGGCAGGACAATTTTGCACTCCCCCCCTTAAATCCGGTCCTAGTTTGGAATAATGCACATTAATGATAAAAGTAGTGATAAAAGTAACGCAATTTATCATTTTTTATATTTGGAACTAAATCTTTATAAGGGTTCATTCGTAAATTACCCAATCCTATTATAACTGAATAAATCATTCCCCATCCAACTTCATCTGATGTAACAATACGTAACTTATGACGGGAATTTTGAGCGTGAGTTCAAAAGAATATTTAGGAACAAAAATTTAAAATGAATCAATTTATTACAAAAGTATAAGGGGGCGGGGGTGGCTCAGTCGGTAGCGTGCCAGCTCGTAATCTGTAGTTCCCAGGTTCGAGTCCCAGCTGGTTCAGCGTTGAGATTTATCTCTGCAAAATTCCCCCGGCCTACCAACGGTCAGTAGGGGACACCGATGGGCTTGGAAAGGCCGCCGTCCGTCGGATGGGACGTTAAGCCGTGGCCCCGTGTATGGGAGAGCCATACCCTGTGCACGTTAAAGAACACGCTGCATGGCCTTGACGGGAGGCTACCATCTGTCTCCCAACAGCTGTTCCAGTGGGTCCCCTCCCCCAACCTTCTCTGAGCCTTCGGGGTCCATGTGTCATGGCCATTAGCCCATTGTGTGCAAAAAAGTGCCGCTCAGAGGTAAAACAACCCTACCCTATGTCTTAATGTTTTTCGAAACATCATTTGAAAAATATTTGTAATGTGTATATATAATACTTTTTCTCCTCCGTTTCGGCTGCTCTCATTCTCAAGAACGGCGAAGGACTTTGCTTCCATAGTTCTTGATCGGTAATCAGATATATTCTGCAATCATTACCACATGAAACTAACTTTGCAACTATATAACAGATATTGCATAAATGTACTGAAGCAGCTGCTTGATTACTTAATTATTTTTAAAACTACCGCCTTGTATTTTTGAACAAGAATTTAAAATATGAAATGTATTCCTATTATTATCTATCGGTATTCTATACAGAAATTTCAAGAAAAATTTCTGCATTAATGGAAATTAATATGTATATAAAAGTTGTCAAATTTAGCTCCTAATTGCAATTAAAGACTAACTAAAAAGTTGAGTTTCGTAGTATTTTCATATCAATGATTCTCATTGCATTTAGTTTCTTTTTTGTATTTCAATGCATTGCAGGTCCCATCAAAGAAATTGGTTTACCAAACATACACATACACACTCGGGATTCTGTAAAAAATAAAGGGGGATTCAGCAAGGTGGTTCAGAGTGACTAAATCTAGCCAGAAAAAAGCAGGTGGAGTGAGAGAGGTTGGGAAAACTTTGCAGTATAACATTTCCCTACTTGTTATTGAGGTTTTAAAAAAGCTGGAAAGATACATGATTTAGTGTTTAGCTAAGTTTATTGTTTATCTCCAATACCTTCACAAGCATTGTCAGGGCCGGGGGAGGCTCAGTCGGTAGCGCGCCAGACTCGTAATCTGTAGTTCCCAGGTTCGAGTCCCAGCTGGGTCAGCGTTGAGATTTATCTCCACAAAATTCCCCGCACTGCTCACGGTCAGTAGGGGACACCGATGGGCTTGGAAAGGCCGCCGTCCGTCGGATGGGACGTTCAGCCGTGTCCCCGTGTGCGGGAGAGCCATACCCTGTGCACTTTAAGGAACAGGCTGGATGGCCTTGACGGGAGGCTACCATCTGTCTCCCAACAGCTGTTCCAGTGGGTCCCTTCCCCCAACCTCCTCTGAGCCTTCGGGGTCCTTGTGACCTGGCCATTTAGCCATAGGTGTGCAAAAAAGTGCCGCTCAGAGGTAAAACAACCCAACGTTGAAGAACACGCTGGATGGCCTTGACGGGGGGCTACCATCTGTCTCCCAACAGCTGTTCCAGTGGGTCCCCTCCCCCAACCTTCTATGAGCCTTTGGGGTCCTTGTGACCTGGCCATTTAGCCCATGGTGTGCAAAAAAGTGCCGCTCAGAGGTAAAACAACCCAACCCTATAATACAGGTTGGTAGCGATTAATATTAAATTAATCCACGCCCCCACTTTCTCATGTATTATTATTTCTGCCCCCCCCCCCCACCCACCCACTATACACTATTTTACCCTTCCCACCCTGGCTTATTACGATTACATCCGTTTCCTCCGACCATTAAAACATTCATGAAGGTCGAAACTATGCGCATCGGTTTTTCACACCGAAGCAGGTTTTAAATTTTTCATAGGCACATAACTTATCAGGTGAAGCAGGTAAAGGTTTACCTCGGTACTGTGACATGTCAAAACGCGATCTGCGAAAGTGGAAAACTTTCGGAAATACGAAAATTTGTAATATTTTTTTTTTAACTTTGCACAGGTAGCGTTATGAAAAATATGTATTTTAAAATTGCCAGTTCATGGCACATCTGCCATAAGCCCATTATAGCATGTTCATCTGTCGTAAAAATATTTTAAAGTATTGGTGGTAATTAAATTTTTAATATTAATATCAAATATATTTGGTGTTATAAGAGTTTAATAATAATAAATGTTAGTATTGAATATATCGCTAATAGTTATATATTAATAGAAAACACTTCAAGAAAAGGATTTGAATAAATATATCGTACTTAGAAAAACTTTGGGGAAAATAGTCAAACTCTTCATTCTATCATCTTGTCGAGTGTAACATACGAATGTGAGTTTATTGTTAATTCTACATTTTATTATTTGATATTTTCACTAGGGATAATTAAGTTCTATTCATTCAGTTCTGCTAACAGAATATTACTTAAATCGGAATTTACCATAACTATAAAGAGTGTTTAGATAAATAATATCTCTAGGTTATATCAATGGGAAGTTAACGTCGAAACACTATAACTTCTACAAAAATCATTTTTCTTTTGAAAAATATGACAGATGATAAAGATCTCAATCAAATATATCAATATCTCGATTTTGAAAAATATTCGTTCAGCATTTAATGAGTTATTTGAATGTTTAACGACAGCAATGCCAGTCTTAAGAATCTTATACAAAGCTGAAGAATACTGAAAGAATTCTTTACATAAACTTCTAAAATACACACTTATTTTATTAAACCTGTTGATACCATATTTATTAAAGAGTTTTAATTAACTTCTGAAGTCATTTTTGTAACTGACCTAACATTACCTAATTTATACATGACTATACTAAAATATCCGAAAGTCATCATCTGTTGAATAGAGGTTCCTCGTTTCCTTGGAGCCAGACATTGCAGGATATTTACAGAGGGTCTTGTAGTTTCTTCCATGAATTCGACGAATTTTGACCATTTCAATTCTGAATCTAGTACAACTCCCAGAAATTTATGCTGCCCACGGTCAGTAGGGGACACCGATGGGCTTGGAAAGGCCGCCGTCCGTCGGATGGGACGTTAAGCCGTGGTTCCGTGTGTGGGAGAGCCATACAATGTGCACGTTAAAGAACACACTGTATGGCCTTGACGGGAGGCTATCATCTGTCTCCCTACAGCTGTTCCAGTGGGTCCCCTCCCCCAACCTTCTCTTAGCCTTCGTAGTCCATGTGACCTGGCCATTTAGCCCATGGTGTGCAAAAACGTACCGCTCAGAGTAAAACAACCCAACGTTAAAGAACACGCTGGATGGCCTTGACGGGAGGCTACTATCTGTCTCCCAACACCTGTTCCAGTGGGTCCCCTCCCCCAACTTTCTCTGAGCCTTCGGGCTCCATGTGACTTGGCCATTTAGCCCATGGTGTGCAAAAAAGTGCCGCTCAGAGGTAAAACAACCCAACGTTAAAGAACTCGCTGGATGGCCTTGACGGGAGGATACCATCTGTCTCCCAACAGTTGTTCCAGTGGGTCCCCTCCCCCAACCTTCTCTGAGCTTTCGGGGTTCATGTGACCTGGCCATTTAGCCCATGGTGTGCAAAAAAGTGCCGCTCAGAGGTAAAACAACCCAACGTTAAAGAACACGCTGGAGGGCCTTGACGGGAGGATACCATCTGTCTCCCAACAGTTGTTCCAGTGGGTCCCCTCCCCCAACCTTCTCTGAGCCTTCGGGGTCCATGTGACCTGGCCATTTAGCCCATGGTGTGCAAAAAAGTGCCGCTCAGAGGTAAATCACCCAAACGTTAAAGAACACACTGGATGGCGTTGACGGGAGGTTAAAATCTGTCTCCCAAGAGCTGTTCCAGTGGGTCCCCTCCCCCCAGCTTCTCTGAGCCTTCGGGGTCCTTGTGACCTGGCCATTTAGCCAGGTAACAAAGTGCCGCTCAGAGGTAAAACAACCCAACCCAACGCAGAAATTTATGTAATTTAACTACTTTTAAGTACTGCATTATTTATCCCTAATTGTAAGGAAGGAAATTTGCGGAGGGAGCAAAACATGAAAAAATAATTCGATATGAATAATTCAGTAATAATAAGAATTAAAAATTTTATTTTCCCGTTTCCTATTTAATGTTTTATAAACAAAACTGAAAGTATATCACGAATATTTTGGGGGCGGTGGTGGCTCAGTCGGTAGCGCGCTAGGCTCGTAATCTGTAGTTCCCAGGTTCGAGTCCCAGCTGGGTCAGCGTAGAGATTTATCTCAGCAAAATTCCCCGCCCTGCCCACGGTTAGTAGGGGACACCGATGGGCTTGGAAAGGCCGCCGTCCGTCGTATGGGACGTTAAGCCGTGGTCCCGTGTGCGGGAGAGCCATACCCTGTGCACGTTAAAGAACACGCTGGATGCTTTAACGGGAGGCTACCATCTGTCTCCCAACAGCTGTTCCAGTGGGTCCCCTCCCCCAACCTTCTCTGAGCCTTCGGGGTCCATGTGACCTGGCCATTTAGTCCATGGTGTGCAAAAAAGTGCCGCTCAGAGGTAAAACAACCCAACGTTAAAGAACACGCTGGATGGCCTTGACAGGAGGCTACCATCTGTCTCCCAACAGCTGTTCCAGTGGGTCCCCTCCCCCAACCTTCTCTGAGCCTTCGGGGTCCATGTGACCTGGCCATTTAGTCCATGGTGTGCAAAAAAGTGCCGCTCAGAGGTAAAACAACCCAACGTTAAAGAACTCGCTGGATGGCATTGACGGGAGGCTACCATCTGTCTCCCAACAGCTGTTCCAGTGGGTCCCCTCCCTCAACCTTCTCTGAGCCTACGGGGTCCTTGTGACGTGGCCATTTAGCCCACGGTGTGCAAAAAGTGCCGCTGAGAGGTAAAACAACCCAACCCAGAAATTTATGCAATTTAACTACTTTTAAGTACTGCATTATTCATCCATAATTGTAAGGAAGGAAATTTGACGAGGGAGCAAAAGAGGAGAAAAACATGAGAAAATAATTCGATCTGAATAATTCAATAATCAATAAGAATTAAAAATTGTATTTTACCGTTTCCTATTTAATGTTTTCTAAACAAAACTGAAAGTCTATCACGAATATTTTAAGATCATTTAATCGTTGTTCCGATGTTACATGAATTGAATAAGGGCGAAACAAGTTTAACTCATAATATTGTTGTCATATTTATTATTTAGTAACTATGACGACAGTTTAAAGCCATTCAAGATTTTCACTTTTCACAATTTTTTCTGCGATATTTATAATTCAGAACCAACAATAACACAATTATTTATGCTATTTTTATATGTTTTCGTTAGGAAATCACAATACATAATTTTAATTCTTCAAAAAGCATTCTAGAAAATGGAATAAATTAAAGTTTCGATTATTGTTATTATTAATCCGTTGAATAACATTTAAATTGTGATCCCTTCCTTTCCATCCCAATTGGGTTTCAGATATCTTCAATCTTTATCATAACCGCCTAATGTAATTCGTCCTTTTGGTTTGCATCTCAGAGGATACCTCAGACATCAACATCAATCTCGATAGTCTTGTCCAATCAATAAAAAAGACACTTCCACCGTGGATTGTTCTTTGCCCTTCCTGAGATTTTTTCCTTTTGCAGAATGGGGAAGGCCTTTACACCTCATTGTGTGTAATGGCCACTCATTCACAGCCACCATGCAGAGCACACGGACTTCTTACCTGTCTTCACAGATGGCTCGAAATCCGACACATCCGTAGTATTGGCCATGGTCTGCTGCGATACCACCACCATTCTCTTCTGTTCAGCGTCTGATCATGTCGTCATGAGGGGCAATGACCGCAACCTTCTCCCGCAACCTTCTCACAACACTCGGGATCCTTGTGACCTGGCCATTTACCCCATTTGGTGCCAAAATGTGCTGCTCAGACGTGAAAGAACCCAACTCATAACTTGTGCACGTGCAAGAACATGACCTTGACATACTGCTATCACCTGTCTCCTAACAGCTATTAAGTGGGTCCCTTTTCCCAACTCTCTCGCAGCACTCGGAGTCTCGTTGCCCTGACATTTTTCCCGTTCTGTAAATTGTTCTTTACCGCTGTCTCTTATATTTTTTTATCAGTTTCTACACGCGCGCAGAAACCTAACTAGATTGTATTCCGATTGTGTTCCGTACTTAGTTGTAATTAAACGGAAATACAAAAACTTGTAATATTTTTTTTAACTTTTTGCAGGTAGCGTTAGGAAAAATGTGTATTTTAAAAATACCAGAAATAAGAGTCATGAATTTTATTTTATTAATTTCCATTTGTTCTGGTAATTTGAAAACTGAAGCCTGTTTAAGCTGAAACCAAGTTTAGGCTAATGTTTTTTTGAATCGTAAAGAAAAATTCATTTATCCTTACAGCCAAAAAGATATATGTCTTGAAAAGAAAAGGCAGATAGACGACAAATTAAAATCAGTAACTACTTTTTGTAATAACGGTATTATAAAAATTGAGATTAAGTATAACATTTTCCCATTTAATAACAATAGTTTAAAATAGAACTGGATCAAGGAAAAAAGAAAGGTATGGGGTTGGGAGGGAGAAAAGAATCAATCAATCGAGCGGAAAAAAAGGTAAAAGTTGAAAATTGAGAAAGGATGAAATAAAGTTATCAAAACTTATTTCTTTTTTATTAGACTCTAAATTTTAATTGCAGTATAACTTCTCCCCTCTTTACTTTTACACGTCTTTAAGGGGCGGGGGTGGCTTAGTCGGTAGCGCGCCAGGCTCGTAATCTGTAGTTCCCAGGTTCGAGTCCCAACTGGGTCAGCGTTGAGATTTATCTCCGCAAAATTCCCCGTCCTGCCCACGGTCAGTAGGGGACGCCGATGGGCTTGGAAAGGCCACTGTCTGTCGGATGGGGCGTTAAGCCGTGGCCCCGTGTGTGGGAGAGCCATACCCTGTGCACGTTAAAGAACACCCTGGATAGCCTTGATGGGAGGCTACCATCTGTCTCCTAACAGCTGTTCCAGTGGGTCCCCTCCCCCAAACTTCTCTGAGCCTTCGGGGTCCATGTGACCTGGCCATTTAGCCCATGGTGTGCAAAAAAGTGCCGCTCAGAGGTAAAACAACCCAACCCAACACGTCTTTAAACATAATTCTTCAAATGTGCATCCAATATACGAAGATTTATCAATTATTTAGCCTCTATTACCTTTAATAGTATTCTCAAAGGGGACAGGACAATCTTGCCCTCCCCCCCCTTAAATCCGGTCCCAGTTTGGAATAATGCACATTAATGATAAAAGTAGTGATAAAAGTAACGCAATTTATCATTTTTTATATTTGGAACTAAATCTTTATAAGGGTTCATTCGTAAAGTACCCAATCCTATTATAACTGAATAAATGATTCCCCCATCCAACTTCATCTGATGTAACAATACGTTACTTATGACGGGAATTTTGAGCGTGAGTTCAAAAGAATATTTAGCAACAAAAATTTAAAAATGAATCAATTTATTACAAAAGTATAAAACCACATTATATGACTAAATTCAGTTAACAGAAATCCTTATCTTCATCAGTATGAAGCGAAACCATCAAAAGAAAAATGCATATTATCTAACAATACTTCAAATAGTCCTATTACCATTCTTACAAACTCTATTCAAAGTATAGAGCAAAACGTTTCAAATATTATTATTTATTATTTATTACTCTTTTATATCCATCTTTTGTATGACAGCTGACCGAGCCACGTGATCCTGGTAAAGGTCACCTTCATGCACCTAGCCTGGACAGTGGTTGAGCAAAAGAACGGAAGTCAAATATGCGTAAATATTTTCAATTTTGCTTTGTTTGAATGTTAGTTAAATTAGTTTAAACTACGTAAAATCAATAAATTAATATATATCGACTAGACTAATATATCTCTGAATATTTTGAAAATAATTAAAAAATGTTTTAAAATAAGTAATTACCAGTTGAATTCTAACTAATGTAATTAGTTAATTTTATTTAATACAGGGGGGGGGGAATAATTTTGCAACTGCACTGTTCGGAACTAATGTAATATAGGGAGCTACAGTCAGTCTGTCAGGACAATGATGATGTACCAAACAGATGTTAGTAATCATCCACTAGTTTATTAAAGTGCTCTTGTACTAAAGAAGGTCTGAGAAGCCAGCTTCGCACAAGCGTAAGTTGGGGTGCACTGCGGAATTTTACCGAATCTGAAAGTGGTAAATTGGTGTGCAGGCACAAAAACTGCAAGGGGCGAACTGCGCATGCGCAATGCAATCAGCCCACTGTACAGTCGCTCAAAAAAGTATCCGAACGCTATGGTTGATTACAGAATTCAGAAAAAATATCTGGCAACGATTTTTTTAGAAATTAATTATCTGGCAACTTTCGTGTACTGTACACGAAGGTTGCCAGATCACTAATTTCTAAAAAAATCGTTGCCAGTTGTTTTTACTGAATTTTGTATACAACCATAGCGTTCGGATACATTTTTGAGCGACTGTACTTATGGTTTGCCTTACTCTTAAAATATTTAATGTGATGTAATTAGTTTTCAAACTGTCTAACACCCATGACTATTTACATACAGTGGTAGCTGACCCTAAAGTTATTCAATGAGTATTTTATCCCTTTCAGGATTGCAGTTTACTGGAGGAGCCATTGTATTTTTTTAGTACTTTTGCAGAATTTTTAGAAATTAATATGTAAATTAATACATTTAATCATCTTCCGAACATTTAAGTCAATGTATGTTGCAGTTTTGTTCCTTGGAGCATATGGATGTATATAGGTGTCTGCACTTAGTTGTAATAGTAAAGTTCTTTTTTTTTATGGTTGATACGAGAAGTACCTTCTGCCATCTGTTGAGAGTTTATATAAGTAAGAAATTCGATATGACATTTATTGAAATTATCTATATTTGTTTAAAATATAATTGTATAAGAGACATTGTCGTGCATGTGATACATAAATCTCAATTTATTATACCAAATATTGTAGAATGCTTGAAATATTAAAATTTCCTTGTTGAGCACAGCTACTACATTTTTTACAAAAATGGATTTTATTAAGAAAAAATAATTTTAATAATTTCTTGTTGTTTCTTCTTAGTTCTTCCACATCCCTCTCGTCAAATCATTCCAGCTTGGTCCTCATATTGTGTTCGGTTTGATAACAGAATTATTATTTTGGACTTTTATTAGATAAAATTTTAATATTATTGTTTACTGGCAAAATTATTACTTAAACGTTGCTTAGATAAAAAATTTTAATATTTTTGTACCAAAAAAATTTCTTTGGACTATGATTAGAGGTTGTAACATTTTTTCTATGATAAGAAATTTATTCACTTTTGGATAAGACTTTTAATATTCATCTTTGATAACAGAATTAATATTTTGGACTTTGCTTAGAAAGTTTTGATTCTTAGCTGTTTTGATTCAGTGAAGTGTATGATAACTCAACAAAACACATCATTTTTTATCTCATATACACACACCTCATTTCAAACTAATTCATTTAAACTAATTCACAAATTAGTTTAAACCTCATCTTTAAAAAAAATCTTAAATTAGTTTTTCAAATGCTAAAAAACACCCCGGTTTTTCCCAATTTTCACACATATTTTCACAAAAACCACAAGAAACATACATTTACCTCATCCCCCATAACTTTTTCCATGGATATTCATCGAATTCTCGAGCCCGTTTTACGGTGCCAGAACTCTCATTTATGCAACTACTGTCATGTATAAAGTCGATAAACATAATTGAAAAAATAAACGTTATATATTTCAGGTTGCAAACAAATTTATTGTTAACATGTATATTTATGATAAATTTTATTTCAGATATTTTTATCTTATCTGCTATAATAATAGGCTAACTGTTTAAAGCAGTCTGGAGGCCAGATCGTCAAATCAAAATATAAATTGAAATTTTTTTAACCAATTATGACACGATTGGTTTTCGTTGAATGGCAACTTAACCCTAACAGTCAACAGTTCGTACGTTATCGTTCTGTGCAATATTCGAAATTTCGAAACATGGTGCTGATGACTTTTTGGACTTAGGTGCATCGTATGATAGAAAGAGAAAATAATAATTATATATAGGAATGTGTGCTGTGAAATACTCCCCAGATTAGTCGAAATTTGTAACTGAAAAATGTATTTTACTAGATTATCAGAAGTTTATTTTTCATTGAAATGCAATTTGATTGAACAGTAATAGTACTCCTTTTACAATATTCTTTTAAACCCCGCTTCCGCAGAGTCATATCTTGATACCCAACCCGACAATGAGACAACTACGAATTAAACGAAAATAATAATACTTCAATTTATTTATCTCAATTCCGTACTGGTAGTTTTAGTTAGCTATGAAAAGCTAACATACTTAATAACAAAATTAACAATCGAGAATGTCATTTTTTATCCTTTTTTATTTCACATGTTTTTACACAAACTTTTGAAGTCTCATCACGAATAGTTTAGCCGAGTTATTTTTCCATGCCACATAATAGTATATGTAATTGATAACACAAGTATTAGAAAACACAAAGTGTGAATTGAAATATTGTTACAGATTTTGAATTCAGTTTGAATATTTGTCAAAGGAACGTCAGTTCGGAAAAAATAAACTATAAATGAACTGATTTATTAACTAAGGCAACAAAATTGCATAAATCATAAACAATTTTTTCACTAATCACACAAAACAGCAATATGTTATCAATCAGTATAAATTGATCCCAATGATCACAATTGCCAGATTTTCTTTTAAACAAAGCTCATTTTTCTGCGATACAAATAAATTTGTATTTTACTTGAAACTAAAACCTTTCTTATTAGTTAAACATCCAAAAGAAATAGGCGTATACACCGAAAGACTAAAATTAGACTGTATAATAATTTGGTTCTTTCTACGGTTAGTTATGGCAGTGAAACTTGGACACTTTGTAAACAAGATAACAGGAAACTAGATGCTTTTGATTCTAGATGCTTACGTAGTTTCTTGGGTATTAGGTGGTTCAGCTTTGTAACTAATGATGAGATTAGGCAAAGGAGTTTGCAACCTCCTTTAAGCAGCATATTGTGCAGAGAGAGACTCCGTTAGTTTGGCCATGTTGCCCGTATGAATAATTATAGATTGGCGAATAGGGTTACGAACAGTGTGCCTAAGGGCCTGAGAAAGAAGGGGAGACCTAGGATGCGGTGGGCAGATAATATCAAACAGAATCTTGTTAGAATTGGTGTGAAGTAGCCAGATGCAGTAGATGTAGCTCAGGATAGACTTGCTTGGAGAACAAAATTGCACGGTCTGGTTGGACTTCTGTAGCCCATGGCTGCTTGAGGATGATGATGATGATGAAACATCCAAAACTGATCACTGAACATAACACAAACTAAAAGTATCTCCAAAACCACACTTCTTTCTACCAACGCTCACAGATTACGATTAATCTCTTTCTCCTATAAACAGATTCTCCGATCTTCTATTAGACATTCAACTGTCTGGTACATAATCACAGGCAATTAGACAACAAATAGAATTATGCTCTTTCATTTCAAGTTCGACGTTTGAACTCGTAAGTGACGTAATTCTCACCCCGTGGTATACCTCGACTTGTCAGCTATGCCACACGAAGTCGCAATCAACCACAAAATAAGACGATCAATGGTGTGAAAATTCTCTTTCAAATCAACCAAGCTAGTTACCAAAGGTGTGTGAAACTTTAAAAATTTCTCAAGAATTTGCCTATGTGAAAAAATCTGATCTTCACATCCCCCACTAATTTTAATTACTCATAACGCAATTGTCCGTCAACCAAATTCTTAATTCTGTTAAGTACAATCATGCAAAGAGGCTCGTAATCTGTAGTTCCCAGGTTCGAGTCCCAGCTGGGTCAGCGTTGAGATTTCTCTCCGCAAAATTCCCCGCCATGCCCACGGTCAGTAGGGGACACCGATGGGCTTGGAAAGGCCGCCATCCGTCGGATAGGACGTTAAGCCGTGGCCCCGTGTGCGGGAAAGCCACACCCTATGCACGTTAAAGAACACGCTGGATGGTCTTGACAGGAGGCTACCATCTGTCTCCCAACAGCTGTTCCATTGGGTCCCCTCCCCCAACCTTCTCTGAGCCTTCGGGGTCCATGTGACCTGGCCATTTAGCATATTGGTGTGCAAAAAAGTGCCGCTCAGAGGTAAAACAATCCAACGTTAAAAAACACGCTGGATGACCTTGACGGGAGGCTACCATCTGTCTCCCAACAACTATTCCATTGGGTCCCCCCCCCAACCTTCTCTGAGCCTTCGGGGTCCACGTGACCTGGCCATTTAGCACGTGGTGTGCAAAAATAAGCCGCTCAGAGGTAAAACAACCCAACGTTAAAGAACACGCTGGATGGCCTTGATGGGAGACTACCGTCTGTCTCCCAACAGTTGTTCCAATGGGTCCCCTCCCCCAACCTTCTCTGACCCTTCGGGGTCCATGTGACCTGGCCATTTAGCCCATGCTGTGCAAAAAAGTGCCGCTCAGAGGTAAAACAATGGAACGTTAAAAAACACGCTGGATGGCCTTGACGGGAGGCTACCATCTGTGTCCCAACAGCTGTTCCAATGGGTCCCCTCCCCCAACCTTCTCTGAGCCTTCGGGGTCCATGTGACCTGACCATTTAGCCCATGGTGTGCAAAAAAGTGCCGCTCAGAGGTAAAACAATCGAACGTTAAAAAACACGCTGGATGGCCTTGACGGGAGGCTACCATCTGTCTCCCAACAGCTGTTCCAGTGGGTCCCCTCCCCCAACCTTCTCTGAGCCTTCGGGGTCCATGTGACCTGCCATTTAGCATATGGTGTGCAAAAAAGTGCCGCTCAGAGGTAAAACAACCCAACCCATGCAAAGAGCAACTGATGAAAGGTACCTAGGTTCGAATCCCGGGTAAAGTACATGGATGTCTGGATTGTCTTTCTGCTGAGGTCTCGAATTCCTCACAGATCTCCTCTATTATACTGACAGGCTCCTGCAAGACCTCTGTGGCAAGCAGCTGCTTGAGGGGGGTATTTATTTATTTTATTATATTATTTCAGATGAAAGATCCATGTTAGTAATCTTTGTGACAGGCTTGGAAGATGTGCTTATAAAATCTAAAAATTACAGAAAACAGTTCCTACTAACTTATGTGTCTTAGTGTACAAATCTTTGTGTGAATCTGTTAATCTATATGACGTATCATTTTTAGAATACAAAGCAATATTTTAAAAATGGTATTGGTTTCTCACCCTATTAGAAACACCAGCCTCAAGAGTTGGGTTGTTTTACTTCTGAGCGGCACTTTTTGCACACCATGGTCTGAATGGCTAGGTCACACGGACCCCGAAGGCTCAGAGAAGGTTGGGGGAAGGGGCCCACTATAACAGCTGTTGGGAGACAGATGGTAGCCTCCCTTCAAGGCCATCCAGTGTGTTCTTTAACGTTGGGTTGTTTTACCTCTGAGCGGCACTTTTTTGCACACCATGGGAAAAATGGCCAGGTCACATGGACCCCGAAGGCTCAGAGAAGGTTGGGGGAGGGAACCCACTGCAACAGCTGTTGGGAGACAGATGGTAGCCTCCCGTCAAGGCCATCAAGCGTGTTCTTTAACGTTGGGTTGTTTTACCTCTGAGCGGCACTTTTTTGCACACCATGGGCTAAATGGCCAGGTCACAAGGACCCCGAAGGCTCAAAGAAGGTTGGGGGAAGGGGCCCACTGGAACAGCTATTGGGAGACAGATGGTAGCCTCCTGTCAAGGCCATCCAGCGTGTTCTTTAACGTGCACAGGGTATGGCTCTCCCGCACACGGGGCCACGGCTTAACGTCCCATCCGACGGACGGCGGCCTTTCCAAGCCCATCGGTGTCCCCTACTGACCGTGGGCAGGGCAGGGAATTTTGCGGAGAGATATCTCAACGCTGACCCCGCTGGGACTCGAACCTGGGAACTACAGATTACGTGCCTGGCGCGCTACCGACTAAGCCACCCCCGCCCCCCAGCCTCAAGAAGGAATTTTTTTTTTTAAGTTAGCCATATACCAGTCGACGATTTATACAAGTATATCATAATTCAAAAATATTACTTTAGTAAAGACTTCAAAATTGAAAAGAAACTCTTTATATCCAGCAAGAATACTGAGCACTAAACGATACTACTTATTGCTTAAATTAATTAACAACTATGTAAAAAATACTCGAGCGTACCAAGTATCATTCATCTTTAATTCAATCCCACGATATCTATTACAGCATAAAAGTTATACCACAATCGTATATAAGAGAAAAAAAAATCCATCATTTGAAAACGTAGAAAAATAATATTTCCATTTTCACATTTTTCAAATCAATATTTTTTTTCATATTTCTCTACTTATTTGTTTGATAATCATATACATTTCGTGGAATCACATATTATTTGTGAATGGTTAGCGCGTTTGGTCACTAATCTAATGGACCTGAGTTCGAGCCCCGGGTAAGGTATGAATGTTGGTAACGTGTTTCTAATGAGGTCCTGCCATCTTCTCAGACCTTCTACTACGGCATATAAACTGACTGGCTCATGTCAGTTTATATGCCGTAGTAGAAGGAATGTGAGGATTCCGTAGTAGAAGGTCTGTGAGGATTCCGTAGTAGAAGGTCTGTGAGGATACCGTAGTAGAAGGTCTGTGAGGATGCCGTAGTAGAAGGTCTGTGAGGATTCCGTAGTAGAAGGTCTGTGAGGATGCCGTAGTAGAAGGTCTGTGAGGATGTCGTAGTAGGTCTGTGAGGATGCCGTAGTAGAAGGTCTGTGAGGATTCCGTAGTAGAAGGTCTGTGAGGATGCCGTAGTAGGTCTGTGAGGATGCCGTAGTAGAGGGTCTGTGAGGATGCCATAGTAGAAGGTCTGTGATGATGCCGTAGTAGGAGGTCTGTGAGAATGCCGTAGTAGAAGGTCTGTGAGAATGCCGTAGTAGAAGGTTTGTGAGGATGCCGTAGTAGAAGGTCTGTGAGGATGCAGTAGCAGAAGGTCTGTGAGGATGCCGTAGTAGAAGGTCTGTGTCGTAGTAGGTCTGTGAGGATGCCATAGTAGAAGGTCTGTGAGGATTCCGTAGTAGAAGGTCTGTGAGGATTCCGTAGTAGAAGGTCTGTGAGGATACCGTAGTAGGTCTGTGAGAATGCTGTAGTAGAGGGTCTATGAGGATGCCGTAGTAGAGGGTCTGTGAGGATGCCGTAGTAGAAGGTCTGTGAGGATGCCATAGTAGAGGGTCTGTGAGGATGCCGTAGTAGAAGGTCTGTGAGGATGCTGTAGTAGAAGGTCTATGGGGATGTCGTAGTAGGTCTGTGAGGATGCCGTAGTAGAAGGTCTGTGAGGATGCCGTAGTAGAAGGTCTGTGAGGATGCCGTAGTAGAAGGTCTGTGAGGATACCGTAGTAGGTCTGTGAGGATGCCGTAGTAGAGGGTCTGTGAGGATGCCGTAGTAGAAGGTCTGTGATGATGCCGTAGTAGGAGGACTGTGAGAATGCCGTAGTAGAAGGTCTGTGAGGATGCCGTAGTAGAAGGTCTGTGAGGATGCCGTAGTAGAAGGTCTGTGAGACTGCCGTAGTAGAAGGTCTGTGAGGATGCCGTAGTAGAAGGTCTGTGAGAATGCCGTAGTAGAAGGTCTGTGAGGATACCGTAGTAGGTCTGTGAGGATGCCGTAGTAGAGGGTCTGTGAGGATGCCGTAGTAGAAGGTCTGTGATGATGCCGTAGTAGGAGGTCTGTGAGAATTCCGTAGTAGAGGGTCTGTGAGGATGCCATAGCAGAAGGTCTGTGATGATGTCGTAGTAGGAGGTCTTTGAGAATGCCGTAGTAGAAGGTCTGTGAGGATGCCGTAGTAGAAGGTCTGTGAGAATGCCGTAGTAGAAGGTCTGTGAGGATGCCGTAGTAGAAGGTCTGTGAGAATGCCGTAGTAGAGGGTCTGTGAGGATGCCGTAGTAGAAGGTCTGTGATGATGCCGTAGTAGAAGGTCTGTGAGAATGCCGTAGTAGAAGGTCTGTGAGGATGCCGTAGTAGAAGGTCTGTGAGGATGCCGTAGTAGAGTGTCTGTGAGGATGCCCTAGTAGAAGGTCTGTGAGGATGCCGTAGTAGAAGGTCTGTGAGAATGCCGTAGTAGAAGGTCTGTGAGGATGCCGTAGTAGAAGGTCTGTGAGAATGCTATAGTAGAAGGTCTGTGAGGATGCCGTAGTAGAAGGTCTGTGAGGATGCCGTAGTAGAGGGTCTGTGAGGATGCCGCAGTAGAAGGTCTGTGAGGATGCCGCAGTAGAAGGTCTGTGAGAATGCCGTAGTAGAGGGTCTGTGAGGATGCCGTAGTAGAAGGTCTGTGATGATGCCGTAGTAGGAGCGTCTGTGAGGATACGGTAGTAGAAGGTCTGTGAGAATGCCGTAGTAGTAGGTCTGCGAGGATGCCGTAGTAGAAGGTCTGTGAGGATGTTGTAGTAGAAGGTCTGTGAGGAAGGCTCCTGTCAGACCTCTTTGACAAGCAGCTGCTCATGAAGGTATTGTTTTATATTTATTGTTATAAATTATTTCAATATATACAATAGAACTGATCCATATAATGTATAATTTCCTGCAGATAAGCCCCTGGCTTCGTAGATCATATTCATTATTTATGTACAGTTTCAATGTTTTCAATAAGATATAAATGTGATGCCAAAAAATTAAAATTATTATTATTATTATTAAAACTTTGTTTCATGTAATGGACAAAAGGTTAACATTCTATAATGTTTTGTGCAACATTCGAAATTTTGAAGTATTGTTTTGAAGTATTTATTGCTCTGCTAGTAAGAGCCCTCACGAGTCACTTCTCTGGAAGGAGCGAGAGAACGTGCCAGAAGTGGGGGATCTAGGTAAGGGTTAGGTTGGGTTGTTTTACCTCTGAGCGGCACTTTTTTGCACACCATGGGCTAAATGGCCAGGTCACATGGACCCCGAAGGCTCAGAGAAGGTTGGGGGAGGGGACCCACTGCAACAGCTGTTGGGAGACAGATGGTAGCCTCCCGTCAAGGCCATCCAGCGTGTTCTTTAACGTTGGGTTGTTTTACCTCTGAGCGGCAATTTTTTGCACACCATGGGCTAAATGTCCAGGTCCCATGGACCCCGAATGCTCAGAGAAGGTTGGGGGTGGGGACCCAATGCAACAACTGGTGGGAGACAGATGGTAGCCTCTCGTCAAAGCCATCCAGCGTGTTCTTTAACGTTGGGTTGTTTTATCTCTGAGCGGCACTTTTTTGCACACCATGGGCTAAATGTCCAGGTCACATTTACCCCGAATGCTCAGAGAAGGTTGGGGGAGGGGACCCACTGGAACAGTTGTTGGAAGACATATGGTAGCCTCCCATCAATGCTATCCAACGTGATCTTTAACGTTAGGTTGTTTTACCTCTGAGCGGCACTTTTTTGCACACCATGGGCTAAATGGCCAGGTCAAATGGACCCCGAAGGTTCAGAGAAGGTTGGGGAAAGGGACCCACTGGAACAGTTGTTGGAAGACAGATGGTAGCCTCCCATCAATGCTATCCAACGTGATCTTTAACGTTAGGTTGTTTTACCTCTGAGCGGCACTTTTTTGCACACCATGGGCTAAATGGCCAAGTCACATGGTTCCCGAAGTCTCAGAGAAGGTTGGGGGAGGGGACCAACTGGAACAGCTGTTGGGAGACAGATGGTAGCCTCCCGTCAAGACCATCCAGCGTGTTCTTTAACGTGCACAGGGTATGGTTCTCCCGCACACGGGGCCACGGCTTAAAGTCCCATCCGACGGACGGCGGCCTTTCCAAGCCCAGCGGTGTGCCCTACTGGCCGTGGGCAGAGCGGGGAATTTTGCGGAGATAAATCTCAACCCCTGACCCAGCTGGGACTCGAACCTGGGAACTACAGATTACGAGCCTGGCGCGCTGCCGACTGAGCCCCCTAGGGAAGGGAGAATAGCACCTGAAACAGAAAGCCGTATCATCAAGCCTGCCTGAAAAGAGAAACTTAAAAGTTATTTTTAAGGATCTGTCCATCTTTTGCAAACCTAGTATATCTAGGTTATAACGCTGGAGGGGCGGGGATGGCTCTGTCGGTAGCGCGCCAGGCTCGTAATCTGTAGTTCCCAGGTTCGAGTCCCAGCTGGGTCAGCGTTGAGATTTATCTCCGCAAAATTCCCTGCCCTGCCCACGGTCAGTACGAGACACCGATGGGCTTGGAAAGGCCGCCGTCGGTCGGATGGGACGTTAAGCCGTGGCCCCGTGTGCGGGAGAGCTATGCCCTGTACACGTTAAAGAACACGCGGGATGGCCTTGCGGCAGGCTACCATCTGTCTCCCAACAGCTGTTCCAATGGGTCCCCTCCCCCAACCTTCTCTGAGCCTTCGGGGTCCATGTGACCTGGCCATTTAGCCCATGGTGTACAAAAAAGTGCCGCTCAGAGGTAAAAGAACCCAATTCGAATTTTCAAAAAAAAAAATAGAGAATCTCTAATTATAATAACATTTACTAAAATTTCAACCAGTTGTTTCATTTTTTAAAATTATATAGTTAATTTTAAAATATTCTCAACTAGTTTCATAAAATCCTAAGGAGTAAATTATTCTCTATGAAGTAGTATTAAAATGAATAGATTTAATATAGATTTTCAGCAAATTAAGTCACTTGAACTCTATAATCATCAGACCGGTGATTCTCTATGCTTCACCCTTATGGGCGAATACTACACCCACCAATATTCGTAAGATTCAGGTCTTACAGAACAAGATTTTGAGAACTACAGTCGAAGCCCCCTGGTTTGTCACTAACAGACAATTCCATAAAGACCTCGGCATCGACCTTACATATACACACACACTCATAAAACACACCTTAAAAAGATTTTTTGAGACTGTAAGCAATAATCCCAATGAGATTATTTCATCTCTGATTCTTTACGATCATACTGTTTTGAACAAGTACAAGAGGCCTAAAACGGTAGCGTTCTCTGAGGAGACCTACCCGTTTTAGGTTTCTTATACAATTTTACTGCTATTTTTAGCTTTTCTTATGTTTGCCCTTAGGGGCCCACCTAAGGGTGGTTTATTTATATATTTTGTTCTTACTCATGCCAAATAGGCATATCTTTATGATGGAGATGGTTAGGGGTAAAATTATTACCCTGTACATCGAATATGATTATACGATCTACGATCACTTGAACTTTTGTGCCTAATTCATTTCTCTCCTTTCTTCCCTGCTTTTGCTCAAGACTGTCCAGGCCTGATGTGTCAAGGAGGCCTTAACATCAGACGGACGGAGGCCTTTTCAAGTCCATCGTCCCAGGTTCGAGTCTCCGCTGGGTCAGCGTTGAGATTTATCTCCGCAAAATTCCCCGCCTTGCCCACGGTCAGTAGGGGACACCGATGGGCTTGGAAAAGCCGCCGTCCGTCGGATGGGACGTTAGGCCATGGCTCCGTGTGTGGGAGAGCCATACCCTGTGCACGTTAAAGAACACGCTGGATGGCCTTGAAGGGAGGCTACCATCTCTCTCCCAACTGCTGTTCCAGTGGGTCCCCTTCCCCTAACCTTATCTGAGCCTTCGGGGTCCATGTGATCTGGCCATTTAGCCCATGGTGTGCAAAAAAAGTGCCGCTCAGAGGTAAAACTACCCAACGTTAAAGAACACGCTGGATGGCCTTGACGGGAGACTACCATCTGTCTCCCAACAGCTGCTCCAGTGAGTCCCCTCCCCCAACCTTCTCTGAGCCTTCGGGGTCCATGTGATCTGGCCATTTAGACCATGGTGTGCAAAAAAAAGTGCCTCTCAGAGGTAAAACAACCCAACCCAAGTCCATCGTGTCCCTTACTGACCGCGGGAAGAACGGGAACTTTTGCGGAGAAATTTATTTGCGCTACAGCTATATTGTACAGTATGAAATTTCTAAAATAAAAACAATTGTTTCAAGAAATTATTAATTTTTCCTTTGGGATCGCCGTTGTGGGGACACCTGTTACTTAATAAAGGGTCAGAAAAATTGACTTCTAAAGAGAATTTGTTATTTTTAAATTGTTATTTTTAAATATTCAAATAACTCATTAAATGCTGAAAGCGTATTGTTGAAAATCCAGATATTGATTATATTTCACTTATTTTAGAAGTTATATTGCTTCGATGTTATTATCTTAACATTTACGTAACAGAGGGTTGTTTCTTAATTTATGGAAGCGACTATATGATTTTGAAAACATTTGATGGTCCTCCAGTATAATGAAAATAATTTAATATTAACGTATACCTTTCATACCTTATTTCGTAATGGTATATTCTTTAAAAGAAATTGATTCGTACAGAAAATAATTTGATTTTTTGAAATAAGGATGGTTAAACTAATTTATAATTCAACTCTAAATACCCTAGTTTCTACTATTGGCATGCTTAGGTTAACGATTGTTGGGTTTGGTTGTTTCACCTATGAACGGCACTTTTTTTGCACACAATAGGTCACTCAAGTCACAAGGACCCAGAAGGCTCAGAGAAGGTTGGGGGAGGGGAACCCACTGGAACAGCTGTTGGGAAACAGATGGTATAGAACACAGAGAGTAGCCTCCTGTCAAGACCATCCAGTGTGTTATTTAACGTTGAGTAGCTTTACTTATGAACGGCACTTTTTTGCGCACAATGGGTTAAATAGCCACTCACAAGGACCCCGAAGGCTCAGAGAAGGTTGGGGGAAGGGGATCACTGGAACAGCTGTTGGGATACAGATGGTAGCCTCCCGTCAAGGCCATTCAGCGTGTTCTTTAACGTTGGGTTGTTATACTTCTGAGCGGCACTTTTTTGCACACAATGGGCTAAATAGCCAGGTCACAAGGACCCCGAAAGCTCAGAGAAGGTTGGGGGAGGGGACCCACTGGAACAGCTGTTGGGAGACAGGTGATAGCCTCCCGTCAAGGCCATCGAGCGTGTTCTTTAATTAATTTTTAAACTTTTGTTGCTAAATATTATTTTATCGGTATTCTTTAACGTTGAGTTGTTTTACCCCTGAGTGGCACTTTTTTGCACACATGGGCTAAGTAGCCAGGTCACAAAGACCCCGAAAGCTCAGAGAATGTTCGGGGAGGGGACCCACTGGAACAGCTGTTGGGAGACAGAGGGTAGCCTCAAGTCAAGACCATCCAGCTTGCTCTTTAAAGTTGGGTTGTTTCGCTTCTGAGCGACACTTTTTTGCACACCATGGGCTAAATGGCCAGGTCACATGGACCCCGAAGGCTCAGAGAAGTTTGGGAGAGGGGACTCACTGGAACAGCTGTTGGGAGACAGATGGTAGCCTCCCGTCAAGGCCATCCAGCGTGTTCTTTAACGTGCACAGGGTATGGCTCTCCCGCACACGGGACCACGGCTTGACGTCCCATCCGACGGACGGCGGCATTTCCAAGCCCATCGGTGTCCCCTACTGACCGTGGGCAGGGCGGGGAATTTTGCGGAGATAAATCTCAACGCTGATCCAGCTGGGACTCGAACCTGTTAACTACAGATTACGAGCCTGGCGCGCTACCGACTGAGCCACCCCCGCCCCACTGACTGGCCATATGACCTCTGTCACGAAGTCTCGTTATAGGGAGCACATTTCCAATATCTCTGATGTGATCACCCAGCTGTTGTATAATGTTCGTATTGGTGTGAGGACGTGTTGGGTAACGACATTCATACTCTAGAGCAGTGTGCAAGACATTCTCATGAGACTCTGCAAAGAGCAGGTACCTCTCATAGTAGTTGCGGGGGTGGCTCAGTTGGTAGCGCGCCAGGATCGTAATCTGTAGTTCCCAGGTTCGAGTCCCAGCTGGGTCAGCGTTGAGATTTATCTCCGCAAAATTCCCCGCCTTGCCCACGGTGCAGTAACAAAATAATTTATTTCCTGTATTAAAATAAATAAATAAATACCCCCTCAATAAGCTGCTTGCCACAGAGGTCTGAAAGGAGCCTGTCACTTTATATTCCATAGTAGAAGATCTGAGAGGATGGCAGGATATGTAACTTAATTAAATAATGGTACTTAAAATTAAAACGGTAGTTACCGATTTTAAAACATATTTTAATAGTTCTTGAGAATGAGAGCAACCGAAACGGAGGAGAAAAAATATTATATATACACATTACAAATATTTTTCAAATGATGTTTCGAAAAATATTAAGACATAGGGTTGCGTTGTTTTCCTCTGAACGGCACTTTTTTGCACACAATGGGCTAAATGGCCAGGTCACAAGGACCCCGAAGGCTCAGAGAAGGTTGGGGGAGGGGACCCACTGGAACAGCCGTTGGGAGACAGATGGTAGCCTCCCATCAATGCTATCCAGCGTGATCTTTAACGTTGGGTTGTTTTACTTCTGAGCGGCACTTTTTTGCACACCATGGGCTAAATGGCCAGGTCACATGGACCCCGAAGGCTCAGAGAAGGTTGGGGGAGGGAACCCACTGGAACTTGTTGGAAGACAGATGGTAGCCTCCCATCAATGCTATCCAGCGTGATCTTTAACGTTGGGTTGTTTCACTTCTGAGCGACACTTTTTTGCACACCATGGGCTAAATGGCCAGGTCAAATGGACCCCGAAGGCTCAGAGATGGTTGGGGGAGGGAACCAACTGGAACTTGTTGGAAGACAGATGGTAGCCTCCCATCAATGCTATCCAGCGTGATCTTTAACGTTAGGTTGTTTTATCTCTGAGCGGCACTTTTTTGCACACCATGGGCTAAATGGCCAGGTCACATGGTTCCCGAAGGCTCAGAGAAGGTTGGGGGAGGGGACCCACTGGAACAGCTGTTGGGAGACAGATGGTAGCCTCCCGTCAAGGCCATCCAGCGTGTTCTTGAACGTGCACAGGGTATGGTTCTCCCGCACACGGAGCCACGGCTCAAAGTCTCATCCGACGGACGGCGGCCTTTCCAAGCCCATCAGTGTCCCCTACTGACCGTGGGCAGAGCGGGGAATTTTGTGGAGATAAATCTCAACGCTGACCCAGCTGGGATTCGATCCTGGGAACTACAGATTACGAGCCTGGCGCGCTACCGACTGAGTCCCCTAGGGAAGGGAGAATAGCACCTGAAACAGAAAGCCGTATCATCAAGCCTGCCTGAAACGAGAAACTTAAAAGTTATTTTTAAGGATCTGTCCATCTTTTGCAAGCCTAGTATATCTAGGTTATAACGCTGGAGGGGCGGGGATGGCTCAGTCGGTTGCGCGCCAGGCTCGTAATCTGTAGTTTCCAGGTTCGAGTCCCAGCTGGGTCAGCGTTGAGATTTATCTCCGCAAAATTCCCCGCCCTGCCCACGGTCAGTACGAGACACCGATGGGCTTGGAAAGGCCGCCGTCCGTCGGATGGGACGTTAAGCCGTGGCCCCGTGTGCGGGAGAGCCATGCCCTGTGCACGTTAAAGAACACGCGGGATGGCCTTGCGTAGACAGATAAAGACCTTGCGTAGCCAGATAAAAGTACGTAGTAGATAGATAAAGACCTTGCGTAGACATATACCTTGGGTAGACAGATAAAGATAGGCATATCTTTATGATGGAGATGGTTAGGGGTAAAATTATTACCCGGTACATCGAATATCATTATACGATCTACGATAAGTTGAACTTTTGTGCCTAATTCATTTCTCTCATTTCTTCCCTGCTTTTGCTCAAGACTGTCCAGGCCTGATGTGTCAAGGTGGCCTTAACATCAGACGGACGGAGGCCTTTTCAAGTCCATCGTCCCAGGTTCGAGTCTCAGCTGGAACAACGTTGAGATTTATCTCCGCAAAATTCCCCGCCTTGCCCACGGTCAGAGGGGACACCGATGGGCTTGGAAAAGCCGCCGTCCGCCCCACTGACTGGCCATATGTCTTCTGTCACGAAGTCTCGTTATAGGGAGCACATTTCCAATATCTCTGATGTGATCACCCAGCTGTTGTATAATGTTCGTATTGGTGTGAGGACGTGTTGGGTAACGACATTCATACTCTCCAGCAGTGTGCAAGACATACTCATGACACTCTGCAAAGAGCTGGTACCTCTCATAGTAGGGACGGGGGTGGCTCAGTTGGTAGCGCGCCAGGCTCGTAATCTGTAGTTCCCAGGTTCGAGTCCCAGCTGGGTCAGCGTTGAGATTTATCTCCGCAAAATTCCCCGCCTTGCCCACGGTGCAGTAACAAAATTCTTTTGAACTCACGCTCAAAATTCCCGTCATAAGTTACGTATTGTTACATCAGATGAAGTTGGATGGGGAATGATTTATTCAGTTATAATAGGATTGGGTAATTTACGAATGAACCCTTATAAAGATTTAGTTCCAAATATAAAAAATTATAAATTGCGTTACTTTTATCACTACTTTTAACATTAATGTGCATTATTCCAAACTAGGACCGGATTTAAGGGGGGGGGGAGTGCAACATTGTCCTGCCCCCTTTGAGAATACTATTAAAGGTAATAGAGGCTAAACAATTGATAAATCTTCGTCTATTGGATGCACATTTCAAGAATTATGTTTTAAAGACGTGTAACAGTAAAGAGAAGAGAAGTTATACTGCAATGAAAATTTAGCGTTTAATAAAAAAGAAATAAGTTTGATAACTTTATTTTATCCTCTCTCAATTTCCCTCTTTTACCTTTTTTTCCGCTCGATTGATTGATTCTCTGATTCAAAAAAAAAATGATTTTAAAAAGAAAGGTATGGGGTTGGAAGGGAGGAAAGAATCATTCTTTTTTTCCTTGATCCAATCCTATTATAAACTATTGTTATTAAATGGGAGAATGTTATACTAAATCTCAATTTTTATAATACCTTTATTACAAAAAGCAGTTACTGATTTTAATTCGTCGTCTGTCTGCCTTTTCTTTTCAAGATATTCATCTTTTTGGCTGTAAGGATAAATGTATTTTTCTTTACGATTCAAAAAAAAATTAGCCTAAACTTGGCTTCAGCTTAAACAGGCTTCAGTTTTCAAATTACCATAACAAATGGAAATTAATAAAGTAAAATTCATGATTCTTATTTCTGGCATTTTTAAAATACATATTTTTCATAACGCTACCTGCATAAAGTTAAAAAGAAAATATTACAAGTTTTTCTATTTCAGTTTAATCACAACCGATTACTGTATAAAACTGAAAAGCATTCTAGTTAGGTTTCTGCGCGCGTGTAGAAACTGATAAAAAAATATAAGAGACAGCGGTAAAGAACAATTTACAAAACGGGAGAAATGTCATGGCAACGGGACTCCGAGGGCTGAGAGAGATTTCGGAAAAGGGACCCACTTAATAGCTGTTAGGAGACAGGTGATAGCAGCATGTCAAGATCATGTTCTTGCACGTGCACAAGTTATGAGTTGGGTTCTTTCACGTCTAAGCAGCACATTTTGGCACCGTAATGGGGTAAAATGGCCAAGTCACAAGGATCCCGAGCGCTGTGAGAAAGTTGCGGGATAAGGTTGCGGTCATTGTCCCTCATGACTACATGATCAGACGCTGAACAGAAGAGAATGGTGGTGATATCGCAGCCAGACCATGGCCAATACTACGGATGTGTCGGATTTCGAGCCGTCTGTGAAGACAGGTAAGAAGTCCGTGTGCTCTGCATGGTGGCTGTGAATGAGTGACCATTACACACAGTGAGGTGTAAACGAACCTCTTTGCATGATTGTGGTTAACAGAATTAAGAATTTGGTTGACGGACAATTGCGTGATGAGTAATTAAAATTAGTGGGGGATGTGAAGATCAGATTTTTTCACATAGGCAGATTCTTGAGAAATTTTTAAAGTTTGACAAACCTTTGGTAACTAGCTTTGTTGCTTTGAAAAAGAAGTTTCACACCATTGATCGTCTTATTTTGTGGTTGATTGCGAGATCGTGTGGCATACCGGACAAGTCGAAGTATACCACGGGGTGAGAATTACGTCACTTACGAGTTCAAACGTCGAACTTGAAATGAAAGAACATAATTCTTTTTGTTGTCTGCTTGCCTATGATTATGTACCAGACAGTTGAATGTCTAATAGAAGATCGGAGAATCTGTTTATAGGAGAAAGAGATTAATCGTAATCTGTGAGCGTTGGTAGAAAGAAGTGTGGTTTTGGAGATACTTTTAGTTTGTGTTATGTTCAGTGATCAGTTTTGGATGTTTCATCATCATCATCATCATCCTCAAGCAGCCATGGGCTAAAGAGATCCAACCAGACCGTGCAATTTAGTTCTCCAAGCAAGTCTATCCTGAGCTACATCTACTGCATCTGGCCGCTGCACACCAATTCTAACAAGGTCCTGTTTGACATTGTCTGCCCACCGCATCCTAGGTCTCCCCTTCTTTCTGGAGCCTTCAGGCACACTGTTTATAACCCTATTCGGCAATCTATAATTATCCATACGGGCAACATGGCCAAACCAACGGAGTCTCCCTCTGCACAATATGCTGCTTAAAGGAGGTTGCAAACTCCTTTGCCTAACCTCATCATTAGTTACAAAGTTGAACCAACTAATGCCCAAGATACTGCGTAAGCATCTAGAATCAAAAGCATCTAGTTTCCTGTTATCTTGTTTACAAAGCGTCCAAGTTTCACTACCATAACTAACACTAGAAAGAACCAAACTATTATACAGTCTAATTTCAGTCTTTAGGTGTATACGCCTATTTCTTTTGGATGTTTAACTGATAAGAAAGGTTTTAATTTCAAGTAAAATACAAATTTATTTGTATCGCAGAAAAATGAGCTTTGTTTAAAAGAAAATGTGGCAATTGTGATCATTGGGATCATTTTATACTGATTGATAACATATTGCTGTTTTGTGTGATTAGTGAAAAAATTGTTTATGATTTATGCAATTTTGTTGCCTTAGTTAATAAATCAGTTCATTTATAGTTTATTTTTTTCGAATACGTTCCTTTGACAAATATTCAAACTGAATTCAAAATCTGCAACAATACTTTAATTCACACTTTGTGTTTTCTAATACTTGTGTTATCAATTACATATACTATTATATGGCATGGAAAAATAACTAGGCTAAACTATTCGTGATGAGACTTCAAAAGTTTGTGTAAAAACATGTGAAATAAAAAAGGATAAAAAGTGACATTCTCGATTATTAATTTTTTATCAAGTTTGTTAGCTTTTCATAGCTAACTGAAACTACCAGTACAAAATTCAGATAAGTAGATAGAAGAATTATTATTTTCGTTTAATTGGTACTTCTCCATTTGATGTGATGGATATTAAGAAATGACTCTGCGGAAGCGGGGTTTAAAAGACATTGTAAAAGGAGTACTATTACTGTTCAATCAAAAATGCATTTCAATGAAAAATAAACTTCTGATAATCTAGTAAAGTACATTTTTCTGTTACAAATTTCGACTAATCTCGGAGTATTTCACAGCACACACTTTCCTATATATAATTATTATTTTCTCTTTCTACCATTCGATGCACCTAAGTCCAAAAAGTCATCAGCACCATGTTTCGAAATTTCGAATATTGCACAGAACGATAACCCTCACAGTCAACAGTTCGTACGTTAAGTTGCCATTCAACGAAAACCAATCGTCTCATAATTGGTTTAAAAAAACATTTCAATTTATATTTTGATTTGACGATCTGGCCTCCAGACTGCTTTGAACAGTTAGCCTATTATTATAGCAGATAAGGTAAAAATATCTGAAATAAAATTTATCATAAATATACATGTTAACAATAAATTTGTTTGCAACCTGAAATATATAACGTTTATTTTTTCACTTATGTTTATCGACTTTATACATGACAGTAGTTGCATAAATGAGAGTTCTGGCACCGTAAAATGGACTCGAAAATTCTATGAAAATCCATGGGAAAAGTTATGGGGGATGAGGTAAAAAGCATGTTTCTTGTGGTTTTTGTGAAAATATGTGTGAAAATTAGAAAAAACCGGGGTGTTTCTTAGCATGTGAAAAACTAATCTAAGATTTTTTTAAAGATGAGGTTTAAACTAATTTGTGAATTAGTTTAAATGAATTAGTTTGAAATGAGGTGTGTGTATATGAGATAAAAAATGATGTGTTTTGTTGAGTTATCATACACTTCACTGGATACAGCAGAATCAAAACTTTCTAAGCAAAGTCCAAAGTATTAATTCTGTTATCAAAGAAGAATATTAAAAGTTTTATCCAAAAGTGAATAAATTTCTTATCATAGAAAAAATGCTAAAACCTTTAATCAAAGTCCAAAGAAATTTTTTGCTACAAAAATATTAAAAACTTTTATCTAAGCAACGTTTAAGTAATAATTTTGCCATTAAACATTAATATTAAAATTTCATCTAATAAAAGTCCAAAATAATAATTCTGTTATCAAACCGAACACAATATGAGGACCAAGCGGGAATGATTTGACGAGAGGGATGTGGAAGAACCAAGAAGAAACAACAAGAAATTATTAAAATTATTTTTTCTTAATAAAATCCATTTTTGTAAAAAAGGTAGTAGCTGTGCTCAACAAGGAAATTTTAATATTTGAAGCATTCTACAATATTTGGTATAATAAATTGAGATTTATGTATCACATGCACGACAACGTCTCTTATACAATTATATTTTAAACAAATATAGATAATTTCAATAAATGTCATATCGAGTTTCTTACTTATATAAACTGTCAACAGATGGCAGCAGGTACTTCTCGTATCAACTATAAAAAAACAGAACTTTAGTATTACAGCTAAGTGCAGACACCTATATACATCCATATGCTCCAGGGAACAAAACTGCAACATACATTGACTTAAATGTTCGGAAGATGATTAAATGTATTAATTTACATATTAATTTCTAAAATTCTGAAAAAGCACTAAAAAATACAATGGCTCCTCCAGGTATCGTAAACTGCAATTCTGAAAAGGATAAAATACTCAATGAATAACTTTGGGGTCAGCTACCACTGTATGCAAATAGTCATGGGTGTTAGACAATTTGAAAACTAATTAAATCACATTAAATATTTTAAGAGTAAGGCAAACCATAGGTACAGTGGGCTAAACTGATTACATTGCGCATGCGCAGATCGCCCCTTGCAGTTTTTGTGCCTGCACACCAATTTGCCACTTTCAGCTTCGGCAAAATTCCGCAGTGCAGCGCAACTTACGCTTGTGCGAAGCTGGCCTTCTCAGACCTTCTTTAGTACAAGCGCACTTTAATAAACCAGTGGATGATTCCTAAAATCTGTTTGGTACATCATCATTGTTCTGACAGACTGAAGCTCCCTATATCACATTAGGTCCGAACAGTGCAGTGGCAAAATATTTCCTCCCCCCCGTACTAAATAAATTTAACTAATTACACTACTTAAAATTCAACTGGTAATTACTTATTTTAAAACTTTTTTAATTATTTTCAAAATATTCAGAGATATTTTAGTCTAGACGATATAAATTAATTTATTGATTTTACGTAGTTTAAACTAAATTAATTTAATTAACATTCAAACAAAGCAAAATTGAAAATATTTACGCATATTTGACTTCCGTCCTTTTGCTCAACCACTGTCCAGGCTAGGTGCATGAAGGTGACCTTTACCAGGATCACGTGGCTCGGTCAGCTGTCATACAAAAGATGGATATAAAAGAGTAATAAATAATAAATAATAATATTTGAAACGTTTTGCTCTATACTGTGAATAGAGTTTGTAAGAATGGTAATAGGACTATTTGAAGTATTGTTAGATAATATGCATTTTTCTTTTGATGGTTTCGCTTCATACTGATGAAGAGAAGGATTTCTGTTAACTGAATTTAGTCATATAATGTGGTTTTATACTTTTGTAATAAATTGATTCATTTTTAAATTTTTGTTGCTAAATATTCTTTTGAACTCACGCTCAAAATTCCCGTCATAAGTTACGTATTGTTACATCAGATGAAGTTGTATGGGGAATGATTTATTCAGTTATAATAGGATTGGGTAATTTACGAATGAACCCTTATAAAGATTTATTTCCAAATATAAAAATGATAAATTGCGTTACTTTTATCACTACTTTTATCATTAATGTGCATTATTCCAAACTAGGTCCGGATTTAAGGGGGGGAGGGCAAGATTGTCCTTCCCCCTTTGAGAATATTATTAAAGGTAATAGTGGCTAAACAATTGATAAATCTTCGTATATTGGATGCACATTTCAAGAATTATGTTTAAAGACGTGTTGGGTTGGGTTGTTTTACCTCTGAGCGGCAGTTTTTTGCACACCATGGGCTAAATGGCCAGGTCACATGGACCCCGAAGGCTCAGAGAAGGTTGGGGGAGGGGACCCACTGGAAACCCTGTTGGGAGACAGATGGTAGCCTCCCATCAAGGCTATCCAGCATGTTCATTAACGTGCACAGGTTATGGCTCTCCCACACACGGGGCCACGGCTTAACGCCCCATCCGACAGACAGTGGCCTTTCCAAGCCCATCTGCGTTCCCTACTGACCGTGGGCAGGAAGGGGTATTTTGCGGAGATAAATCTCAACGCTGACCCAGCTGGGACTCGAACCTGGGAACTACAGATTACGAGCCTGGCGCGCTACCGACTGAGCCACCCTCTAAACAGGTGTAAAAGTAAAGAGGGGAGAAGTTATACTGCAATGAAAATTTAGCGTCTAATAAAAAGGAAATCAGTTTTGATAACTTTATTTTATCCTTTCTCAATTTCACTCTTTTACCTTTTTTTCCGCTCGATTGATTGATTCTTTTCTCCCTCCCAACCCCATACCTTTCTTTTTTTCCCTTGATCCAGTTCTATTATAAACTATTGTTATTAAATGGGAGAATGTTATACTAAATCTCAGTTTTTTATAATACCTTTATTACAAAAAGCAGTTCATCATCATCATCACCATCATCACCATCACCATCATCATCATCCTCAAGCAGCCATGGGCTACGGAGGTCCAACCAGACGGTGCAATTTAGTTCTCCAAGCAAGTCTATTCTGAGCTACATCTAGTGCATCTGGCCACTGCACACCAATTCTAACAAGGTCCTGTTTGACAATGTCTGCCCACCGCATCCTAGGTCTCCCCTTCTTTCTGAGGCCTTTAGGCACACTCTTCATAACCCTATTCGCCAATCTATAATTATTCATACGGGCAACATGGCCAAACCAACGGAGTCTCTCTCTGCACAATATGCTGCTTAAAGGAGGTTGCAAACTCCTTTGCCTAATCTCATCATTAGTTACAAAGTTGAACCACCTAATGCCCAAGATACTGCGTAAGCATCTGGAATCAAAAGCATCTAGTTTCCTGTTATCTTGTTTACAAAGTGTCCAAGTTTCACTACCATAATTAACCCTAGAAAGAACCAAACTATTATAGAGCCTAATTTTAGTCTTTAGGTGTATACGCCTATTTCTCCACACTCTCCATAGATTCTTAAAAGTCCCGGCAGCAATCCCTATTCGTCTGTGAATCTCATGCCGCACATCACCATTATCTGTTACATAGCTCCCAAGATAATTAAACTGTGACACCTGCTTAAGACTGCAACCATTCAGATTAACTGAATCACAGCCTGCCTGACCAATTTTCATCACTTTAGTTTTCTCTCTGTTTATAACCAAACCTACTCTACTACCAGTCTCATCAACAGCTCGAATGAAAGAGTTCATCTCATCAACATCATTTGCCAAAAGGGCTAAATCATCAGCATATTCTAAATCAGAAATTTTCGTATCTCCAGCCCATTTAAGGCCAAAATCTTTCCCTTGAAGTGAATTTCGCATAACATAATCAATAATCAAACTAAAGAGAAAAGGAGACAAAATGCACCCTTGTCGAACACCAGAAGTAATGCTAAACCAATTGCTACAAGCCTTACCAACTCTCACACACGACTCAGTGTTATTATAGAGAGCTTTCATTATGTTAACTAACTTGTCTGGTATACCATATGATTTCACAATCAACCACAAATTATGACGATCAACAGAGTCGAAAGCTTTTTTGAAATCAACAAAGCTAGCAACCAAAGGTTTCTGAAACTCTAAACATTTCTCAAGAATCTGCCTAAGTTAAAATATCTGATCCACACATCCCCTACCACTTCTGAATCCACATTGCTCATCACGCAATTGACTGTCAACCAGATTCTTAATTCTATTAAGCACAATCATGGAAAGAACTTTACCTGGAACAGAGAGTAGGCTAATACCCCTATAGTTATCACAAGAACTGCGATCACCTTTTTTGAAAATAGGGATAACAATAGCTCTGGTAAAATCCTTAGGAACCATGCCTTTATCATAAAAGATATTCAGAATTTTAGTCATCCAAGTGGTAACCGAAACATTCCCAGCTCTAAGCATTTCGGTAGTAATTTCATCTACCCCTGGGGATTTATGTAGTTTAAGTTTAGAAATAGCCAAAATTACTTGAGATTGTGTTATAGGGCCAACATTAAAGCCACCAATGCATCTATCATCATTGCAAACAATGGGAATAGAACTAACTACATTGTTTAGAACATCACTGAAATGCTCAGCCCACCTAGCCATGACAGAATCCTCCCCTTCTATAACCTTACCTTGTTTATCCTTCATTCCTTGTATACCTGTCCGTTTTCTACCACACAAAACATTAACTATATGGTACAGCTCTCTGCTGTTGTGCTGTCTAACTGCTTCCTCGGCTTTGTCAGCCAAACCATCAAGCCAAAGATTCTTATCAGCAGCTAACTGATCTTTTACACGTTTATTAAGTTCTCTGTAATGCTTTCTATTAGTACTAGTAGGGTATTGATTAAGGACATTCCTGCAGTTCTTTCTTTCCGAAATAAGCTCAAGTGCCTTATCACTGAGTTAATTCTGTCTCTTCTGCTCCTTTATTCCTAAAAGAGTACTGTTAGTGTCCAAAGAAGCCTGTTTAAAATGATCCCATTCTTCCTCAACTTCAGTAGTAAGCATACCATGACTGTCATAATGACTAAGTAACCTATCATGGTAAGCTTTGGCTATAACTGGGTCTCTCAGAGCTTAAGTATTAAAAGCAAATTTTTTAACCCTAGCACAACACTTTTTAAGTTTAAGTTGCAAGACACTTTTAACAAGGTAATGATCAGATCCAATTTCAGCTCCCCTATATGCCCTGGTATTTCTAACAGAACTAGCCCATTTGCTGTTAATTAATATATAATCAATCATATTCTTATGCAGCCCTTCAGGTGAAACCCATGTGTACTTATGTATGTCGTGGTGTTTGTAATATGTGTTAGTTATTCTGAAACAATTGAGTTTACTTACCTGTAGGAGACGTTGCCCATTGCCATTGCAGCTACCAATACCAAAAGGGCCGATCACCCCTCCCCAAAGGTCAGAGTCAGTACCAACTTTGGCATTGAAGTCACCAAGAACAAGGGTAATATCTCCTTTCTTGACAGAATTCGAAATATCTTGAAGTTGTTCATAAAACCTATCCTTCTCATCCTCATCGGCATCCTCAGTGGGGGCATAACAGCAGATAACATTCAGGTCTTTAACGCTTGTCTGAAATTTTGCTGTAAGAAACCTTTCATTAATGCACTCATATCCTAGAAGAGCATCACTAGCGTGTCTGCTGAGAAGCAGACCCACGCCTTAGTGATGCTTATTGTCGTCCCTCCCTGAAAAGAGAAATTTAAGATTATTTTTAAGAATCTGACCTTTATCTGTCCATCTGGTCTCTTGCAAGCCGAGAATATCTAAATTATAATGGTGGAATTCTTGTGTGACGACATCAAGAGAAAAAGCTCTGTGCAGAGTCCTCACATTCCAACTACCTATGGAGAGAAAATGGTTAGTGGGATGTTTAAAGAAACTATGTTTATTGAGAGAGGGAATGCCGACAATATCAAACAGCCCCCTAATCGCAGACATGGGGCAAAGACCAGTTCCCCCACCACTAAAGGCTGAAGCCATCTACACTGGAAGACTTCCTCCAATGTAGAATTTGACGGTGCCAATAGAAGCAAAGAGTTCAGGTGCCTGCGATGACTTCTGCTCAGGATTATCCACCAGCTGATAAACATATCCTGTGAATCTATTCACTTGGGCTGTCAACCCACAAACAAACAGAAAACACAGCGGAAGATTTTCCCTCCACAGAAGCCCACCAGTGCAGCAAAATCAGGATCCATGATCAAGCTCAGAGCCATATATCTGTCCAGTAGGTTTATATGGTCAGCACCAGGACCCTGTGTGGTTGACCACTCCTCAGCAGGGTAGAAAGAAAAGAAAAGTAGCCATAGTTGTCCAGATCAGTAGGCCACACTAATCTGGCAGCCCTCCCCTTCCGTTCACTTCCACAAGAGAGTATCTCTTTTGAAAGGTACTAACGGTCTGCACCACGAGAAGGCGGGGTCGGACATTAGGTGCTAGGCCTAGCCGGTTCTATGCATCATCACAGGGGATTGGTGCATAGCTCTCCTTCCAGTGACTACCTAGCTACCATTTATTTACTGATTTTAATTTGTCATCTATCTGCCTTTTCTTTTCAAGATATACATCTTTTTGGCTGTAAGGATAAATGAATTTTTCTTTACGATTCAAAAAAAAATTAGCCTAAACTTGGCTTCAGCTTGAACAGGCTTCAGTTTTCAAATTACCATAACAAATGCAAATTAGTAAAGTAAAATTCATGATTCTTATTTCTAGTATTTTTAAAATACATATTTTTCATAACGCTACCTGCATAAAGTTAAAAAAAATATTACAAGTTTTTCTATTTCAGTTTAATCACAACCGATTACTGTATAAAACTGAAAAGCATTCTAGTTAGGTTTCTGCGCGCGTGTAGAAACTGATAAAAAAATTTAAGAGACAGCGGTAAAGAACAATTTACAAAACGGGAAAAATGTCATGGCAACAGGACTCCGAGAGCTGAGAGAGAGTTCGGAAAAGGGACCCACTTAATAGCTGTTAGGAGACAGGTGATAGCAGCATGTCAAGATCATATTCTTGCACGTGCACAAGTTATGAGTTGGGTTCTTTTACGTCTGAGCAGCACATTTTGGCACCAAATGGGGTAAATGGCCAGGTCACAAGGATCCCGAGTGCTGTGAGAAGGTTGCGGGAGAAGGCTGCGGTCATTGCCCCTCATGACGACATGATCAGACGCTGAACAGAAGAGAATGGTGGTGGTATCGCAGCAGACCATGGCCAATACTACGGATGTGTCGGATTTCGAGCCGTCTGTGAAGACAGGTAAAAAGTCCGTGTGCTCTGCACGGTGGCTGTGAATGAGTGGCCATTACATACAATGAGGTGTAAAGGCCTTCCCCATTCTGCAAGGGCGGGGGTGGCTCAGGCTCGTAATTTGTAGTTCCCAGTTTCGAGTCCCAGCTGGGTCAGCGTTGAGATTTATCTCCGCAAAATTCCCCGCCCTGCCCACGGTCAGTAGGGGACACCTATGGGCTTGGAAAGGCCACCGTCCCTCGAATGGGACGTTAAGCCGTGGCTCCGTGTGAGGGAGAGCCATACCCTGTGCACGTTAAAGAACACGCTGGATGGCCTTGACGGGAGGCTACCATCTGTTTCCCAACAGCTCTTCCAGTGGGTCCCCTCTCCCAACCTTCTCTGAGCCTTCGGGGTCCTTGTGACCTGGACATTTAGCCCATAGTATGCAAAAAATTGCATCTCAGAGGTAAAACAACCCAACGTTAAAGAACACGCTGGATGGCCTTGATGGGGGGCTACCATCTGTCTCCCAACAGCTGTTCCAGTGGGTCCTCTCCCCCAAACTTCTCTGAGCCTTCGAGGTCCATGTGACCTGGCCATTTATCCCATTGTGTGCAAAAAAGTGCCGTTCAGAGGTAAAACAACCCAACCCTGTGTCTTAATGTTTTTCGAAACATCATTTGGAAAATATTTGTAATGTGTATATATAATACTTTTTCTCCTCCGTTTCGGCTGCTCTCATTCTCAAGAACAGCGAAGGACTTCGCTTCCATAGTTCTTGATCGGTAATCAGATCCGTCCTGCAGTCATTACCGCATGAAACTAACTCTGCAGCTATATAACAGATATTGCATAAATGTACTGAAGCAGCTGCTTGATAACTTAATTATTTTTAAAACTACCGCCTTGTATTTTTTAACAAGAATTTAAAATACGAAATGTGTTCCTATTATTATCTATCGGTATTCTATACAGAGATTTCAAGAAAAATTTCTGCATTAATGGAAATTAATATATATATAAAATTTGTCAAATTTAGCTCTTAATTGCAATTAAGGACTAACTGAAAAGTTGAGCTTCGTAGTATTTTCATATCAATGATTCTCATTGCATTTAGTTTCTCTTTTGCATTTCAATGCATTGCAGGTCCCATCAAAGAAATTGGTTTACTAAACATACACATACACACTCGGGATTCTGTAAAAAATAAAGGAGGATTGAGCAAGGTGGTTCAAAGTGATTCAATCTAGTCAGACAAAAGTAGGTGGAGTGAGAGAGGTTTCAAAAACGTTGCAGTATAACATTTCCCTACTTGTTATTGAGGTTTTACAAAAGCTAGAAAGATACATGATTTAGTGTTTAGATAAGTTTATTGTTTATCTCCAATACCTTCGGCAGCATTGTCAGGTGCGGGGGTGGCTCAGTCGGTAGCGCGCCAGGGTCGTAATCTGTAGTTCCCAGGTTCGAGTCCCAGCTGGGTCAGCGTTGAGATTTATCTCCGCAAATTCCCCGCCCTGCCCACGGTCAGTAGGGGACACCGATGGGCTTGGAAAGACCGCCGTCCGTCGGATGGGACGTTAAGCCGTGGCCCCGTGTGCGGGAGAGCCATACCCTGTGCACGTTAAAGAACACGCTGGATGGCCTTGACGGGAGGCTACCTCTGTCTCCCAACAGCTGTTCCAGTGGGTCCCCTCCCCCAACCTTCTCTGAGCCTTCGGGGTCCATGTGACCTGACCATTTAGCTCATGGTGTGCAAAAAAGTGCCGCTCAGAGGTAAAACAACCCCAATGTTAAAGAACACGCTGGATGGCCTTGACGGGAGACTACCATCTGTCTCCCAACAGCCCGCTGTATGTAGAGTGTTGGAATGATTTGTTCCAGGGGACAATTTTTTTGTAATTTTCTTTTTTTAGAAAAGTATTTTAATAAAAGAAGTGGTGGGTAATAAAAAAAAAAATTGATTTTATATTTAGAAGGAAAATAAAATAATATGTCTAAATACGATTAAAATTTGTTGAATTTAACGATTTGTTTAACTATTTAATGAATTACGGAAAAAAATCGTAAAATATTATGAAAATATTGTGCTTCAATAATATCGTTTTGCTTGGCAAGTGCCATTTTGCACGCATAATATAAATACTTAATACAGGATGTTCCTGAATGAACGCATAAACTCTACATGGTGATATTCTTCTTAGTAAGAGGATCAAATATGTCCAAGAATTATGTCTGTGTGAGTAATACTTTTTGAGTAAAAAGAATGTGGGCTTATGGCGTCACATCCGGTTTGCAACCAAACATACTTTATTGCAAAGTTTAAACAATGGAAGATCAAGCAACAGGCGTGGTATGTAATGACATTATTTGCAAGCATGGCTAATATGGCAAAATTGAATATCTCTATGATTAGTAGATATCGATAAAGTCATACATGGTCGACAAGTAATACTGTACGTAATGTGTGACACGAAAACACATGTCGTGGAAATGTGCTAGCTGTATCACAGTGGCAAGTGTCCGTAGGGGTCACCCCTGACGGGAATGGGTTGGGTTATTTTACCTCTGAGCGGCACATTTTGGAACACAATGGGCTAAATGGCCAGGTCACATGGACCCCGAAGGCTCAGAGAAGGTTGGGGGAGGGGACTCACTGGAAGAGCTGTTGGGAGACAGATGGTAGCCTCCCGTCAAAGCCATCCAGCGTGTTCTTTAACGTGCACAGGGTATGGCTCTCCCGCACACGGGGCGACGGCTTAACGTCTCATTCGACGGACGGCGGCCTTTCCAAGCCCATCGGTGTCCCCTACTGACCGTGGGCAGGGCGGGGAATTTTGCGGAGATAAATCTCAACGCTGACCCAGCTGGGACTCGAACCGGGGAACTACAGATTACGAGCCTGGCGCGCTACCGACTGAGCCACCTCCGCCCCAGCGACCCGGGTATGTAGTATTCAACCATTCTCTGACATCAACAATAAAATGAGGTGGTGTCTCGTTGTGTTTTATTCAAAGCTTGGAAATACCGCCGTCCGTCGGATGGGACGTTAAGCCATGGCCCCGTGTGCGGGAGAGCCATACCCTGTGCACGTTAAAGAAGACGCTGGATGGCTTTGACGGGAGGCTACCATCTGTCTCCCAACAGCTGTTCCAGTGGGTCCCCTCCCCCAATCTTCTCTGAGCCTTCGGGGTCCATGTGGCCTGGCCATTTAGCCCATGGTGTGCAAAAAAGTGCCGCTCAGAGGTAAAACATCCCAACCCAACCTTCCAGTTTATGTCTAGCTATCATTTACAGGCCAATATATTATTATTGATTTTATGGATTTATTATTATTATCTTCCAAGCGTTTATTACAATTTAACGATTTTCATTACCTAGTCTGTTTTCATATTTAATTATGGCTACCAGTAAAAAGTTTAGCTAAAGAAATATAAGTAGAATTATTTTCGTTCAATCAAATAACGATTTCAACAAGATGGTTAAAACTCATTAACGTTTTCTGCGCATGCGGAGATGGATAAAAATGGGTATGACTCACCCGGATACGAAGCCATGGCTTAACGTCCGATCCGATGGACGGCAGCATTTCCAAGCCCATCCGTCTCCTCTGCTATGGAGAGTTTCTCGCAGATAAATCTCGATGCTTGACCATCTGGGACTCGAACCTGGGAACTGCAGATTACGAGCCTGCGCGCTACTGTCTGAGGCACTACCGCCTCTTAAAGTGCATCAGTTTCAATTTCAAATTACATAGTAACCATTTCAATTACTTCTTAATAATTGAAAGGCTAAAATTAATTTTTAGCAGTAATAAACGAAACAAAACATCAAATAACTAACGTTACATTTAGGAATATAGAGCATTGTATATTACATAAGTAACATAAACAGCGTTATTATCATATACAGGGGTTTATCAAAATAATGGAAACCGTGATTGCGACTGGAATACACGCAATACGCCGTATGCATATCACAGGGACGACATCGCCCGCAATGTGAGATTATAAAGGGGAGAAGTACGATTTTGGGTTGGGTTGTTTTACCTCTGAGCGGCACTTTTTTGCACACCATGGGCTAAATTGCCAGGCCACAAGGACCCCGAAGGCTCAGAGAAGGTTGGGGGAGGGGACCCACTGGAACAGCTGTTGGGAGACAGATAGTAGCCTCCCGTCAAGGCTATCCAGCCTCTTCTTTAACGTGCACAGGGTATGGCTCTCCCACACACGGGGCCACAGCATAACTTCCCATCCGACGGACGGCGGCCTTTCCAAGCCCATCGGTGTCCCCTACTGACCGTGGGCAGGGCGAAGAATTTTACGGAGATAAATCTCAACGCTGACCCAGCTGGGACTCGAACCTGGGAACTACAGATTACGAGCCTGGCGCGCTACCGACTGAGTCTCCCCCGCCCCGGAGAAGTACGATGTCGGCTATCACGTAGCAGTACCTCAGACCCAGGTGAAACAGGTGTTGTGGTGTAATTGTCGACAATGTCAGATTTCAGTGACCTCCAAAAAGGGATGATCATTGGTACGCGAAATAACTTCTTATTTGCATTGCTTTTCCTATTGATTTCAGTCTGTGCATGCCCAAAAACCTCTCCTGAACTAAGCTTTGGATATATTCAGTTTTGTTTGATAAGAGGGATGAAGGATTTTTCAGCTATAAGAGAATTACGTAATTTGCATTTTTAAATTTAAGTTTCTACATGCGCAGAAACCTATTCTAGATCACTTCGATGAATTAAGAAATTTATTGACCAAACGGAATTATGAATACTTGTAATAAATTATTTAAATCTTGTACAGGTAGCTTTATGAACGAATAATAATCTTATTAACAACAGAAATAAAAGTCATGTAGCAGTGCACACAGGCGCAGGTGAAACAGGTGTTGTGGTGTAATTGTGGAAAATGTCAGATTTCCCTGACCTCCAAAAAGGCATGATCATTGGTACGCATCTTGCAAGAGCTTCAGTAACCAGAACGGCGGAAATATTAGATGTAACACGAGGAACTGTATTGAAGATTATAACTACCTATCAAAAATGACAAGGCATTGCAGATTACAAGTCTGAAGCGCTACCGGCTGAGGTACAACGACCCCTATTTATGTTGTATATGGAATAACTTCTTGCAAATACACAAATCTGAAAATGTATATTGAGCAAGTTTTCGTATCTTCACATTTTCGACAGTCAGTCTTTTCATTTTGGTTTCTTCCAGGGCTAGACCAGGAATGATAACATTAAAAATGATTTAGACTAGTCCCATCTTTCAACCATTACTTTCATGGAAATATTTTGGCTTCAGCCTTAATAAACGGAAACCATCCAAGAACATAATCCAATGTAAAAAAAACAATAGTTCTTAAGAAATATTACATAATTTATATTATTTTATTTTATATTCTGAACGGTAGTAATAGGTTTGTGTAAAAAAAAAAATTCCCTCAAACTGCTGCTTGCCAAAGAAGTCTGACAGGAGCCTGTCAGTTTATATGCCACAGTAGAAGATCTGAGAGGATGGCAGGACCTCAGCAGAAAAACGACACACACATCCATGCCTTACCCTGGGCTCGAACCCAGTTGCTTTACATCAGTAGCCAAGAGCGTTAACCACTCGGTCACAGGACGGTTTATGAATTAAAGGGTTTCATCCTTAATATCATTATGTATATTAATATTTAATGTATTATTAATATTATAATGTATTAATATCATTATGTATTATTAATATTATAATGTATTAAAAATTGAAACTTATTGTATATAATATAAGTACATTTTTCAAGAGGAAATATGAGATGGAGAGGAAAACAATGAACGGAATGAAAGTATTTTCATTGTTCAGATTTTTTCTTTCTGAGTAACATGTGTTTGGCATACATTTTACTAAATGATGAAAGTAGCGTGTTTTACATCCTTTACTTCTGTAGATTATTATTTAGATTACTTATTAAATTTAGGTCTTCAAAACATCCATAGTTCTTTGAAGCATGTAATTTACAAGATGCTAGATGCGTTGGGAAGGAATGTTCTACCATGCGGAAATGACTGTGTCGCGCAGTTGCTCCAAATTGTATGGCAGTACAGGCCCGATGCAAACAGCCCTTAGAACCTCATCCTAAATCTGATTGATAGGGTTTTGATCTGGGGAGTGTGCAGGCCAAGGAAGCAAGAAAAACTCGTCGACATGTTCCTGGAACCTTTTGATAATGATATGTGCCTTGTGAGCAGGTGAATTATCATGTTGAAAGTGACCATTTTAGTGATGCACCATGGGACGAAAACAAGCTGGTGGAGAAAGTGTAATGTATTGGGAATTTTCTGCTGGGAAACCCTGGGTCCAGTCATTCATGTGCAGGAAACTGTGACGTCTACCACCTACCTAAACATCATTGCAGAGCAGACACATCCTTCATGGCAATGATATTGTCCTCTAGTAGTGTCTTCTTTCAGCAGGATAATGTGCCATCATTTTTATTTTGTTAAGCATTTTATTTACATAAAATTAGCAATTAAATGCTAATTAATTTTTCATATAATATGCCATAATTCCTTTCTTTAGGGGGCGGGGGTGGCTCAATCGATAACGCGCCAGGCTCGTAATCTGCAGTTCACAGGTTCGAGTCCCAGCTGGGTCAGCGTTGAAATTTATCTCTGAAAATATCCCCGCCCTGCCCCCGGTCAGTAGGGGACACCGATGGGCTTAGAAAGACCGCCGTTCGTCGGATGGGATGTTAAACCTTGGCCCCGTATGCGGGAGAGCCATACCCTGTGCACGTTAAAGAACACGCTGGATGGCTTTGATGGGAGGCTACCATCTGTCTCCCAACAGCTGTTCCAGTGGGTCCCCTCCCCCAACCTTCTCTGAGCCTTCGGGGTCCATGTGACCTGGCCATTTAGCTCATGGTGTGCAAAAAAGTGCCGCTCAGAAGAAAACAACCCAACCCACAGCTCGCTTCATCACGAGCTGAGCATAGCAGGGGTTCTGGCTAGGGAACCAGATGCAGATATCATCAGCATAAATGGAAATACCCACTCTATCCTCGAGGCGAGAGGGTAGGCCTGACAGCAAGATGTTCAGTAACAGGGCTGAGGCCACCCCCTTGAGGTACTCCATGACTAATGGTGTGGGAGACGTGGAGCGTGTTGCCCATCTTCACGCGAACTGTCCTGTTGGAGAGGTACGCTGCGATCCAGTGGTTAATATTGCCTGTGAAGCCGAGATCCTGGAGCCTGCAGAGAATGTCCGAGTGGAACAGGGAATCAAATGCTTTCTGAATGTCGAAGAAGACAGCGACAGTATTCTGTCCCACGGACAATGCGTGATCAGCAGCAGAGGTGAAGTTGATTAAATTGTCACACGTCCACCTCCCTTTGTGCAAACCCGAGAGGCTGTCAGGGAGGAGGACATTGGACTCTAGATACCATTCCAGGCATCCAAGGACCAGTCTCTCTAGGATAGAGAAAAACTTCGTAAATGCCATGGACCAAACTGCATGAGCTTTCAAGTACTTGGCTAACAAATTCCCGTGACTGAGAGTCTGGCTCAGTCGGTAGCACGCCAGGCTCGTAATCTGCAGTTCTCAGGTTCGAGTCCCAGCTGGGTCAGCGTTGAGATTTATCTCCGCAAAATTCCCCGCCCTACCCACGGTCAGTAGGGGACACCGATGGGCTTGGAAAGGCCGCCGTCCGTCGGATGGGACGTTAAGCCGTGGCCCCGTGTACGAGAGAGAGCCATACCCTGTGCACGTTAAAGAACACACTGTATAGCCTTGACGGGAGGCTACCATCTGTCTCCCAACAACTGTTCCAGTGGGTCCCCTCCCCCAACCTTCTCTGAGCCTTCGGGGTTCATGTGACCTGGCCATTTAGCCCATGGTGTGCAAAAAAGTGCCGCTCAGAGGTAAAACAACCCAAAAGCAATTAAGAAGGACTCACACCTTCCTAGCCAATTAGGGGACCGAGCCCTGCTGAGGTACATGCAGATGGGGGACTCAGGGGGACTATAGATATCTTGGAACGTCAAAACAGTAGCCTTGCCACGAACGCCCCTGACCGTTTCTACATGAAAGAGGGGGTCCTCTTTCATTTGGACCAAAGAAGCCCTGGCACTGACGTCATAGAGCAACTGGTAGTACTGCTCAGTCTATGAGGCCAAATTTTAGAGTTGTGCCTCGATAACCTTTGTTCAGTTCCGCTGGGTGGGGACAAAACACAACAGAGAGTTCAACCCAAGTAATCATCATCATCATCCTCAAGCAGCCATGGGCTACGGAGGTCCAATGAGACCGTGCAATTTAGTTCTCCAAACAAGTCTATCCTGAGCTACATCTACTGCATCTGGCCACTGCACACCAATTCTAACAAGGTCCTGTTTGACATTGTCTGACCACCGCATCCTAGGTCTCCCCTTCTTTCTGAGTCCTTTAGGCACACTGTTCATAACCCTATTCGCCAATCTATAATTATTCATACGGGCAACATGGCCAAACCAACGGAGTCTCTCTCTGCACAATATGCTGCTTAAAGGAGGTTGCAGACTCCTTTGCCTAACCTCATCATTAGTTACAAAGTTGAACCACCTAATGTCCAAGATACTGCGTAAGCATCTGGATTGGTCAGGAATGCAATCCGACATTCGCAAGTATGTACAGACATGCATTTTCTGTCTGCAGAGGAGCGGCTATCAGGAAATGCCAAAGAAGAAAATATTTCGACTACAGTGCACGGAATTAATCAAAGAAGGTCAAGAACTCCTCGATACAATTGTCTTGCACACTGCAGTAACGGAAGATATAATTTTGAAAGTCAGTTAGTCAAAAAAACAAAACAAATCTATAGACTACTGGAAACTCGGGGCTTTTCGTCCCTCTCTTCCAGATCGTCAAGCATGGTGCAATTGCCTAAAAGCAAAACCTCACCTTAGTCCAAAGTTCCTTTAAATTCTTTCAAAAAGATCACAATTATGTAGAAATTTCAAAGTTTCTTGAAAGCAAAATCTTCTTAAAGAAGGTTCTTCTTGGCCTAAAAGACTTTTAAGACTCAATTCAGTAACATTATTTCTTTTTAGACTGTTTATTCATTCTCTCCTTTGATTTTCATATTCTTCCCAACTAAGAAGCACATGTGACACTGTTTCTTTCACATTGCAATGAACACAGTTCGGAGAATTTACTTTTTTCGTTTCGAATAAGAAATCGTTTAATAAAGTTGAGCCCGTTCTGAACCTGGTGATACAGATAATATTCCTTCTGGTCAAACCAAAGTTTCGAAAGGGAGAAATCTCATTCTGAATCATGCTTCGATGATTTAATCTCCCAGATGTTAATAACTTAAAATGATGTAGAAATGTTTCGTTTAATTTTTTCTTGATTAACTTCTTCTGGTGTATATATCCCATGTAGGAGTAGAGGGATTTTTCATGCAAGAGTGCTGCTTTTGCCAAAAGGTCAGCGAATTCGTTATCCTGGATCCCCACATGTGCAGGGATCCATTGCAGTATAAATTCTGCACCATGTTTCATGATGATTGTTGAGGATTTTAATATGCTCTGAAAAATTATATTATTTGCTGGATCGACAGGGGTCACCTTCAAGAAAATGTAAAGAACCGCTGTCTGTTAATAAAACTATTTTTTGGTGTGACTGTTTAATGCACCATTTAAATGCCAAGTCAATGGCGTACAATTCCGAGGTGAGAACGGAAAACACGAATACTTCAAATAATTTTCTTGAACTTTCTGCAGGTAGCATTATGAAAAATAAATATCTTAAATATACCAGAAATAATAATCATGAATTTTACTTTATTTTTTTCCATTACTTATGGTAAATTAAAAAATAAAGCCTGTTTAAGCTGCAGCCGAGTTTAGGTTAACTTATTGTGAATCGCAAAGAAAAATCTCATTTATCCTTACAGCCAAAAAGATGTATATCTAGAAGAAAAAAATGCAGATAGACAACAAATTAAAATCAGTAACTTGATTTTAATACAGATATTATAAAAATTGAGCTTTAACACTCTCCCATTTAATAACATTAATTTACAATAGGGCTGGATCTAGGAAAAAAGAAAGGGATGGGGTTGGGGTGAGAATGCAAGAATCATTCGAACGGAATAAAAGGAAGAGAGGGAATCCCTGCTTGCCTGTGATTATGCACCGGATAGTTGAATGCCTAATAGTAGTTCGGAGAATCTGTGTATAGAAGGTTGGGTTGTTTTACCTCTGAGCGGCAATTTTTTCCACACCATGGGCTAAATGGTCAGGTCATTTGGGTTGTTTTACCTCTCAGCGGCACTTTTTTGCACACCATGGGCTAAATGGCCAGGTCACATGGACCCCAAAGGCTCAGAGAAGGTTGGGGGAGGGGACCCACTGGAACAGCTGTTGGGAGACAGATGGTAGCCTCCCGTCAAGGCCATCCATCGTGTTCTTTAACGTGCACAGGGTATGTCTCTCCCGCACGCGGGACCACGGCTTAACGTCCCATCCGACGGACGGCGGCCTTTCCAAGCCCATCGGTGTCCCCTACTGACCGTGGGCAGGGCGGGGAATTTTGCGGAGATAATTCTCAACGCTGACCCAGCTGGGACTCGAATCTGGGAACTACAGATTACGAGCCTGGCGCGCTACCGACTGAGCAACCCCCGCCCCTGTGTATAGAAGAAAGAGATTAATCGGAATCTGTGAGCGTTGTTAGTAAGAAGTGTGGTTTTGGAGATACCTTTATTTTGTGTTATGTTCAGTGATCAGTTTTGGATGTTTAACTGATAAGAAAGCTTTTAGTTTCAAGTAAAATAGCAATTTATCTGTTTAGCAGAAAAATGCGCTTTGTTTAAAAGAAAATTCTGAAGAAGAATTCTGAAAATACTGAGAATGCCTGGGATTTGTGACCATCAGGATCATTTTATACTAATTGATATAATATTGATGTTTTGTGTAATTAGTGAAGAAATTGTTTATGATTTACGCAATTTTGCTGTCTTAGTTAATAAATCAGTTCATTTATAGCTTATTTATTTATATGGAATTCACGTTCCGTTGCCAAATATCCAAATAGAACAGAAAATCTGTAAAAATACTTTTATTCACATTTTGTGTTTTTAAATACGTGTGATATTAGTTATATATTCTATTATATGACATGGAAAAAGAATTCGTCTAAACTATTTGTGAGGAGACTTCAATATTCGTGTAAAAAATAGGACATAAAAAAGGATAAAAATAATATTTTCCGTTGATATTTTTGTATTATTAAATCAGTTAACTTTTCATAGCTGACTACAACTACCTGTGAGAAATTTAGTCACATTATTAGAAATAATATTATTATTTAATTTTAGATACCCAAGTACAAAATCTGTGTGAGGTCCAGAATGGTTTCTGCGGAAGCGGAGATTGATATAAAATTGTAAAGGCGTAACTCTGACTATACAATTAAATTGCCATTCTGTGATCATCAATCATTCAGTCACCATCATCTGATAATGTAGTAAAACACATTTTTCAGTTACAAATTTCGACTCTTAGTGAATTGATGCATCTATTCCGGCAAGTATTTCACAGAGCACTTTCCTATATATAATTATTATTCCCTCTTTCTATCATTCGATTCACCTAAGTTCAAAAAATCATCAGTACCATGATTCGAAATTTCGAATGTTGCGCAAAAGGATAAAGTACGAACTGTTTACTGTGAGGGTTAAGTTGCCATTCAACGAAAACCATTCTTCTCATAATCGGTTAAAGATTCATTTCAATTTATAGGGTGATTTAACGTTCTGGCCACCAGACTGATTTAAAAAGTTAGCCTATTATTATCGTAGATAAGGCAAAAATATCTGAAATAGAATTTATCGATGTTTTTGCATTATCAGATATTTTTGCCTCAGAGAGAGAACTGGTAATGTTAACAATAAAGTTGTTTCCAACCTGAAATTTATAGTTTATTTTTTCAATTATGTTTGTCGACTTAATACATGACTCTAATTATTTCCCTATCAGAACATTTGCTGCTAAAAATAAAAATAAATAAACCTTTAAAAAATAATAATAAATAACTTTTATGTTGAATTTCGTACTCCTTCTGTTTGACTTCCGCCACCTTTTTTTTTATTCTAATATTATTTCCTCATAGTTCTTCAAATTTTAAATTTTGCTTTTCTAACTCAAATTGAGATAAAAAATAGTCCCGCGTGGCTGACTGAAACGTTGAATATCTTTTATGATAAAGGTGTTGTTTCTAAGGATCTCACTAGAGCTATTACTATCCCTATTTCTAAAAACGGTGATCGTAATTCCTATGATAATTATATAGGAATTAGTTTACTTTCTGTTAGAGGTAAAGTTTTTCCAAGATTACACTTAATAGACTTAACTATTTGGTTAATCGACAACTCCGTGATGAACAATGTGCATTCAGAAGTGGTAGGGGATGTATTAATAAAATATATTCACTTGGGCAGATTCTTGAGAAATGTTTAGTTTCAGAAACCTTTGGTTAGGAGCTTTGTAGATTTTTAAATGGCTTTTGATTCTTTTGATCGACATAATTTGTGGTTGATTGTTAGATCATATGGGAGAGCTGACAAAATAGTGTAATGAAAGCTCTCTATAAAAAAACTAAGTCGTGGGTGCGAGTTGGTAAGGCTTCTATCGATTGGTCTGGTATTGCTAGTGGATTTAGACAAGGGTGCATTTTGTCACCTTTTCTCTTTAGTTTTGTTATTAGTTATGTAATGCGAAATTCTTTGCAAGGGAAAGATTTTGGCCTCAAATGGTCTACAGATTTAAAATATTTTATTTAGATTATGCTGATGATTTGGCCCTGTTGGCTGATGATGTTGATGAGATGAATTCGTTCATTAGGGCTCTTGATGAGACTGGTAATAGAGCAGGTTTGTGATAAACAGAGAAAAAACTAAAGTGATGAAAATTGGGCAGGCAGATGGTATTTCAGTCGCTTTGAATTTCTGAACTATTGTGTAAGTGTATCAGTATAATTATCCTGGGGATTATGTTGTTTGGGTTGTTGTTTTACCTCTGAGCGGCACGTTTTTGCACAACATGGGCTAAATGGCCAGGTCACATGGACCCCGAAGGCTCAGAGAAGGTTGGGGGAGGGGACCCACTGGAACAGCTGTTGGGAGACAGATGGTAGCCTCCCGTCAAGGCCATCCAGCGTGTTCTTTAACGTTCACAGGGTATGGCTCTCCCGCACACGGGGCCACGGCTTAATGTTCCATCCGACGGATGGCGGCCTTTCCAAGCCCATCGGTATCCCCTACTCACCGTGGGCAGGCGGGGAATTTTGCGGAGATAAGTCTCAACGCTCACCCAGCTGGGACTCGAACCTGGGAACTACAGATTACGAGCATGGCGCGCTACCGACTGAGCCACCCCCGCCCCTGGGGATTATGTAACAGATACTGGTGATGTGTCACATGACACAAATAGAAGAATAGAAATTGCCGCTGGGACTTTTAAGTATCTGTGGAGCGTGTGGAAAAATAGGCGTATACATATAAAGACAAAAATTAGGCTGTATAATAGTCTGCTTCTTTCTAAGGTTAGAAATGGTAGCGAAACACGAACCCTTTGTAAGCAAGACCAAAAGAAACTTGATGCCTTTGATTCTAGATGCTTACTCAGTATCTTGGGCATTTGGTGGTTTGATTTTGTAAGTAATTATGAGGTTAGAAGAAGGAGTCGTCAACCTCCTTTGAGCAACGTTTTATGGAGAGAGAGAATGCTTTGGTTTGGCCGTGTTGCCCGTATGCACAACTGCAGATTGGCATACAAGATATGAATAGTGGTCCTAAAAGCTTCAAGAAAATAGGGAGACTTGGATGCGATGGGCAGATAATGTCAAACAGGATCTTGTTAGAATTGGACTAAAGTGGCCAAATGCAGCAGCTGAACCTCAGAACAGACACGTCTGGAAAGAAAAATTATTACACAGTATGGTAGAACCTCCATAGCCCGTGACTGTATGAGGATTTTGTATGTATGTATGTATGTATGTATGTATGCTTCATAGTTAGAATATACATGATCCAATCCCTCATAATCGTCTACATATATTTGATCAATAAAAATAGAAAATTTGAGTTTTATCTATTTATTTAAGCATGCTTTTTATCAAGGGTGCAAAATATTTCCGAAAAGAGTTTTCACCAAAAAATTACAAATTTTTTTATTAAGAAGTAAACGTTAATATGTAATAAATTGTTTCGTTAAAATGATTTTATTAATACCTTCCGCTTCCCTTTTTTATCGAATTTCACTGTAACGAATATATTTTGGCAATCCGCATGACTTGGTCATATTAAGTATGGGAACTCAGCAAACTTTAATCTTTAGATATGAACACTTTGATAATACGTTCTTTCACAAAATTATTTTTCACAGTTCATGATAGGCTTAATAACGGAACCTTTTGTTACATACTTATTTTATGACTAAATGTTTCGCCCCTGTGGCCTAGGCGTCCATCGAAAACCACCTAGAAGGCCGTACCACTAAATTATGACGTCAGCATTAGTAGAACCCATATAGGATAACAGGATAACGGAAGTAAAGGAAAATTAACAGCCTGGATAGGCTACTTGCAATCCCAAGTCCGTAGTCGGGAAGTAAAAAATCCTACTAAGCATAATAGTTCAATGCAAAATAATAACTAAAAAGAGAAAAAAAAACTAGATTATTTTTATAATCCTGTTTCCAATTTTATTACTGGTAGATTTATTTGTAACATTTAATGTTAATTTCTATTTTTAAATATACATTATTTAGAAAATAAATTAATTATATATATATATAATAAAAATAAAAAATAAATACACCTGCTTGCCACAGAGGTCTGACAGGAGCCTGTCAGTTTATATGCCACAGTAGGAGATCTGAGAGGATGGCAGGACCTCAGCAGAAAAACGACACACAAATCCATGCCTCGAACCCAGGTCCCTTCGATCAGTAGCCAAGCGTGCTAACTACTCGGCCACATATAAGCCTTTCAATAATACTAAAGTATTCGTTTAGTATTCCTTATAAAGGAGAATTTTGTAAATAAAAATTAGTGTAGGGTTTACTATTAAAATCAACCCGTAATAATTATAGAAAAAAAATTATTTCTAGAATTTTAACTCAACTATGCTGACGTCGTGACATACTGATACGGCTTTCTGTTATAGGTGGTGTTGGCCAACTCCTCCCCCTTCCCTAGATCCCCCGCTTCTGGCACGTTCGCTCCCTCCTTCCAGAGAAGTGAGTCATCAGGGCCGTTACTGGCGGGGCTGGTAAGCAATACCTTAAAATTTCGAATGTTACACAAAACATTATGAAAAGTTAATCTTTTGTCCATTATACGAATCAAAGTTTTAATAAAAATAATAATCTTTATTTTCCTGGCATCACATTTACATTTAAAGCAATGAAACAACACATAATTAATGAATATGATCCTACGAAGCCAGGGGCTTATCTGCAGGAAATTATACATTATATGTATCAGTTCTATTGTATATAACGAAATAATTTAAATAAAAAAAATAAATAATTACCCCCTCAAGCAGCTGCTTGCCACAGAGGTCTGACAGGAGCCTGTCAGTTTATATGCCACAGTAGAAGGTCTGAGAGGATGGCAGGACCTCAGCAGAAAAACGAAACAAACAGCTATGCCTTACCCGGGGCTCGAACCCAGGTCCCGTAGATCAGTAGCCAAGCGTGCTAACCACTCGGCCACGGAACGGCTGAAATAATTTATAACAATAAAAATAAAACAATACCTTCACGAGCAACTGCTTGCCATAGAGGTCTGACAGGAGCCTATCAGTTTATATGCCATAGTAGAAGGTCTGTGAAGATGGCAGGACCTCAGCAGAAAAACGACACGAACATCCATGCCTTAAACGGGGCTCGAACCCAGGCCTCTTAGATCAGTAGCCAAGCGCAATAACCAATGTCAAAAAATATGTGATTTCATAAAATATAGATGATTATCAAATAAATAAGTATAAAAATATTAAAAAAATATTAATTTGAAAAATATAAAAATCGAAAGAATATTTTTCCATGTTTTCAAATGACGGATTTTTTTCTCTTCTTTACAATCAAATCATGGCATACCTTTGAAGCTGTAATAGATATCGTGGGATTGAATTAAAGATGAATGATACTTGGTACGCTCAAGTATTTTTACCATATATGTTAATGATTTTAAGCAATAAGTAGTATCGCTTAGTGCTCAGTATTCTTGGTGGATGTAGAGAGCATTTTTCACTTTTGAACACTTTATTAAAGTAATATTTTAGAGTTATGTTGTTTTACCTCTGAGCGGCACTTTTTTGCACACCATGGGCTAAATGGCCAGGCCACAAGGACCCCGAAGGCTCAGAGAAGGTTTGGGGAGGGGACCCACTGGAACAGCTGTTGGGAGACAGAGGGTAGCCTTCCGTCAAGGCCATCAAGCGTGCTCTTTAACGTGCACAGGGTATGGCTCTCCCCCACACGGGGCCACGGCTTAACGTCCCATCCGACGGCCGGCAGCCTTTCCAAGCCCATCGGTGTCCCCTACTGACCGTGGGCAGGGTGAGGAATTTTGCGGAGATAAATCTCAACGCTGACCCAGCTGGGACTCGAACTTGGGAACTACAGATTACAAGCCTGGCGCGCTACCGACTGAGCAGCCCCGCCCCCTTTAGAAATATGATAAACTTGTATAAATCGTTGACTGGTAGGATGGCTAACTTAAAAAAATCTTTCCTTCTTGAGGCTGGTGCTTCTAATAGGGTGAGAAATCAATATTGTTTTTAAAATACTGGTTTGTATTCTAAAAATGCGGGTCAATGTGGGAGGAGCAAGTTCAACCACAGACTGATACGTCATATCGAATAATAGATTCGCAGAAAGATTTGTACACTAAGACACATAAGTTAGTAGGAACTGAAGTCTGTAAATTTTAGATTATATAAGCACATCTTCCAAGCCTGTCACAAACGTTATTAATATGGATCTTATATCTGAAATAATAGGGGGCGGGGGTGGCTCAGTCGGTAGCGCGCCAGGCTCGTTATATGTAGTTCCCAGGTTCGAGTCCCAGCTGGGTCAGCGTTGAGATTTACCTCCGCAAAATTTCCCCGCCTTGCCCACGGTCAGTAGGGGACAGCGATGGGCTTGGAAAGGCCGCCGTCCGTCGGATGTGACGTTACAACGTGGCCCCGTGTGCGGTAGAGTCATACCCTGTGCACGTTAAAGAACACGCTGGATGGCCTTGACGGGAGGCTACCATCTGTCTCCCAACAGCTGTTCCAGTGGGTCCCCTCCCCCAATCTTCTCTGAGCCTTCGGGGTCCATGTGACCTGGCCATTTAGCCCATGGTGTGCAAAAAAGTGCCGCTCAAAGGTAAAACAACCCAACCCAATCCTTTCGTTTTAGCCGATTTTTTTAAATATTCAGGAAAATTGCTTGAAATATGCACACGTATAATAATTTGTGTTTTCCATTACGCTTACTAGGATTCTCTAAAGAGGGGAATTATGGAGCTTTCCCCCCTAAATCCATCCCTTCTATATTGTAATTGTTAGTCTTCTATCGATCGTAACAAGTTATGTAGGAAAAGAATCATCGCCAGGTGAGTTATTGGCATCTTCTTTATTGATTGTCAGTCATTTGCTCCGGGGGCCTGTCGGTAGCGCGCCAGGCTCGTAATCAGCAGTTCCCAGGTTCGAGCAAAACCACTTTGATACACCAGGCATGAAGAGTGTTGAACAAAAATAGGAAAAAAAGGGAGAGAATTTTAATTATGCGGAAATTTTTAAGTAATCTACTTTATTGAAAATTGAAGTTAAAGCTATTTAATTTAAAACCGGTTAAAAAATTTATTGGTCACGATTTTCATAAAATATTTAACAATATTATAAAAATAATTTCAAAATTTTTAAAATGTAAGTAACCAGTGGGGTAGGGCTAGTAGTAACAGTTGGGTTTTTAGGAAGCAGATGAAATTTAAACTGCTATATTTTTGAAAATTAGTTCTTCTGTTACTGCAGTGTCCAGGCCTATGGCATGAAGGTGGCTTTGGTTAAAGTCTCAGCTGGGTCAGCTTTGGGATTTATCTCCGCAAAACTCCCCGCCATGCCCTCGATCACTGGGGCCGGGGGTGGCTTAGTCGGTAGCGCGCCAGGCTCGTAATCTGTAGTTCCCACGTTCGAGTCCCAGCTGGGTCAGCGTTGAGATTTATCTCTGCAAAACTCCGCGCCCTGCCCACGGTCAGTAGGGGACACCAATGGGTTTGGAAAGGCCGCAGTCCGTCGGATGGGACGTTAAGCCATGGCCCCGTGTGCGGAAGATCCATAACCTGTGCACGCTAAAGAACACGCTGGATGGCTTTGACGGGAGGCTACCATGTGTCTCCCAACAGCTGTTCCAGTGGGTCCCCTCCCACAACCTTCTCTGAGCCTTCGGGGTCCATGTGACCTGGCCATTTAGCCCATGGTGTGCAAAAAAAGTGCCGCGCAGAGGTAAAACAACCCAACCCAAACCCTCGATCAGTGGAAAACACTGAGGAGCTTGTAAAAGCCGGCGTCCATGGTATGCGAAATTAACCCGTGGCCCCGTGTGTGGGAGAGAACGTATCCTGTGCACGTCAAAATGAAATAAATTTAATAGTAATGCATTTTTGGAGGGTGTTCTATTTTGGGTTGTAACAAAGAAATTTTTTCATTACCGATCGGAAATTTAATTTCTAAGGAAATGTTTACTAAACCAAATTCTGTTGCCATTGTTGTTCTGTTAGGATTGCTGTAAGAATAAAATTCATCAATGATTATAAATATTTGAAACAGAAATTTGTAATAAATCTAAATGTTGAAATACGATATAAGGCAAATAATTATTACATGTAATCAAACCATCATAATTCTGAATATCTTGAATTTTAATTGAGTTATACATTACCGTTTTATTTATAGTGATTATAATTTCATAAAAAAATTATTAGCTTTAATTCACAGTACATTCATAAGATTTCGGTAATCCAGAATGTATCCAAAAAGGATACCCTTTATACAAAAGCAATAAAAGCTATACTGACTCCAACCAGGCTGCAAATGAGCAGTTCATAGATTCGAACACGCTAGATGGCTTTGACGGGAGGCTACAATCTGTCTCCAAACAGCTGTTCCAGTGGGTCTCCTCTCCCAACCTTCTCTGAGCTCTCGGGGTCCCTGAGACCAGGTCATTTAGTGCCCATGGTGTGCAGAAAAATCATTGCGCAGAGATAAAATAACCAACCTTAAAGAACACGTTAGACGTCCTTGACTTGAGGCTACCATTTCTCTTCTAACATCTGTCCAGTGGATTCCCTCCCCCAATCATCTCTGAGCCTTTGGGTTTCTTGCAACAAAAAAATTGCCTTTTAGAGGTAAAACCATCCTGAACATCCATCGATGCTGTTCTTTAACATGTAATTAATTTGGCTTTAACAAATTTATCGAAAAATGCAGGAAAAGTTCTTAAGGTTAACAATACCTCCCCCCCCCCCCGTCAATTCCCCTTGCCGGCATTCTGAACGAAAAAGGAGGCATTGGTCCCTTTCAACCTAACCTTAGGTGGCATTGAATTTTTATTGAACTTCGTGCGCGATTTTAATGAAATAAAGAAGTAGTAAAAAGTTACAGAAACCTTTTGCTCTTAGAGAGACAAAGAAGTACCAATGTGGAAGGGACACCGATGGTCTTGGAAAGGCCGCCGTCCGTCGGATGGGACGTTAAGCCGTGTCCCTGTGTGCGGGAGAGCCATACTCTGTGCACGTTAAAGAACACGCTGGATGGCCTTGACGGGAGGCTACCATCTGTTTCCCAACAACTGTTCCAGTGGGGCCCTTCCCCCAACTTTCTCTGAGCCTTCAGGCTCCTTGTGAGCTGGCCATTTAGCCCATGGTGTGCAAAGAGTGCCGCTCAGAGGTAAAACAACCCAACCATTGTGGAAATATAAACGTAGCCTTAGAAACAAAAGCCCCCTTGTTTAATACGTTATTTTATCGCCAAGCAAGTTATTTTATGGCTAACTGGTTAGTGGGAACATTTATAACATTTATACTATTTATACTATTTAATGAAAGACTTACTACCATTAAGTTACCTTAATGGTAGTAAGTCCTTAAATATGATAACTATTACTAAAATTTCACTATTCAATACTAGTGTCAATATATTTCCACTATTTAATAAAATCAATAATTAGAATCTTAAAACTAGTATTGATATATATAATGGACATTTTCTGAAAAGCTTCCATAAACTAGAAATTTGATGTAAAATATTGCATTTAATATTCCTTAAAGCAGTGTTGTATAATTTAAAAAATATGTAACATGTAAATGTCATGTGTAATCCTAAATGACATAACTGATACCAAGTCAAAGAAGATTTTAATGCAATATTATATTGAACCGAAAATCAAGATATAAGAATGTAGATATTTAATCTTAGAGTGTATTAACCTAGATGAACTTTGTATTTGAATGTATGCAATTAACACATGTTAGCATAACAATCGGCCGATCCCACCCTTTGGCTAAACATTCCTGGGTGAGGCATATCACATCAACTGACCTAAGGATGTGACCTTTGGCAAACAAGGTCGAGACGAGCGCTCTTAGGGGCGGGGGTGGCTCAGTCGGTAGCGCGCCTGGTTCGAGTCCCAGCTGGGTCAGCGTTGAGATTTATCTCCGCAAAATTCTCCGCCCTGCCCACGGTCAGTAGGGGACACCGATGGGCTTGGAAAGGCCGCCGTCCGTCGTATGGGACGTTAAGCCGTGGCTCCGTGTGCGGGAGAGCCATACCCTGTGCACGTTAAAGAACACGCTGGATGGCCTTGACGGAGGCTACCATCTGTCTCCCAACAGCTGTTCCCGTGACTCCCCTCCCCAACATTCTCTGAGCCCTCGGGGTCCATGTGACCTGGCCATTTAGCCCATGGTGTGCAAAAAAGTGCCGCTCAGAGGTAAAACAACCCAACGTTAAAGAACACGCTGGATGGCCTTGACGGGAGGCTACCATCTCTCTCTCAACAGCTGTTCCCGTGAGTCCCCTCCCCAACCTTCTCTGAGCCTTCGGGGTCCATGTGACCTGGCCATTTAGCCCATGTTATGCAAAAAAGTGCCGCTCAGAGGTAAAACAACCCACCGTTAAAGAACACGCTGGATGGCCTTGACGGGAGGTTACCATCTGTCTCCCAACATCTGTTCCCGTGAGTCCCCTCCCCAACCTTCTCTGAGCCTTCGGGGTCCATGTGACCTGGCCATTTAGCCCATGGTGTGCAAAACAGTGCCACTCAGAGGTAAAACAACCCAACGTTAAAGAACACGCTGGATGGCCTTGACGGGAGGCTACCATCTCTCTCTCAACAGCTGTTCCCGTGAGTCCCCTCCCCAACCTTCTCTGAGCCTTCGGGGTCCATGTGACCTGGCCATTTAGCCCATGTTATGCAAAAAAGTGCCGCTCAGAGGTAAAACAACCCACCGTTAAAGAACACGCTGGATGGCCTTGACGGGAGGTTACCATCTGTCTCCCAACAGCTGTTCCCGTGAGTCCCCTCCCCAACCTTCTCTGAGCCTTCGGGGTCCATGTGACCTGGCCATTTAGCCCATGGTGTGCAAAACAGTGCCACTCAGAGGTAAAACAACCCAACGTTAAAGAACACGCTGGATGGCCTTGACGGGAGGCTACCATCTCTCTCTCAACAGCTGTTCCCGTGAGTCCCCTCCCCAACCTTCTCTGAGCCTTCGGGGTCCATGTGACCTGGCCATTTAGCCCATGTTATGCAAAAAAGTGCCGCTCAGAGGTAAAACAACCCACCGTTAAAGAACACGCTGGATGGCCTTGACGGGAGGTTACCATCTGTCTCCCAACAGCTGTTCCCGTGAGTCCCCTCCCCAACCTTCTCTGAGACTTCGGGGTCCATGTGACCTGGCCATTTAGCCCATGGTGTGCAAAACAGTGCCACTCAGAGGTAAAACAACCCAACGTTAAAGAACACGCTGGATGGCCTTGACGGGAGGCTACCATCTCTCTCTCAACAGCTGTTCCCGTGAGTCCCCTCCCCAACCTTCTCTGAGCCTTCGGGGTCCATGTGACCTGGCCATTTAGCCCATGTTATGCAAAAAAGTGCCGCTCAGAGGTAAAACAACCCACCGTTAAAGAACACGCTGGATGGCCTTGACGGGAGGTTACCATCTGTCTCCCAACATCTGTTCCCGTGAGTCCCCTCCCCAACCTTCTCTGAGCCTTCGGGGTCCATGTGACCTGGCCATTTAGCCCATGGTGTGCAAAACAGTGCCACTCAGAGGTAAAACAACCCAACGTTAAAGAACACGCTGGATGGCCTTGACGGGAGGCTACCATCTCTCTCTCAACAGCTGTTCCCGTGAGTCCCCTCCCCAACCTTCTCTGAGCCTTCGGGGTCCATGTGACCTGGCCATTTAGCCCATGTTATGCAAAAAAGTGCCGCTCAGAGGTAAAACAACCCACCGTTAAAGAACACGCTGGATGGCCTTGACGGGAGGTTACCATCTGTCTCCCAACAGCTGTTCCCGTGAGTCCCCTCCCCAACCTTCTCTGAGCCTTCGGGGTCCATGTGACCTGGCCATTTAGCCCATGGTGTGCAAAACAGTGCCACTCAGAGGTAAAACAACCCAACGTTAAAGAACACGCTGGATGGCCTTGACGGGAGGCTACCATCTCTCTCTCAACAGCTGTTCCCGTGAGTCCCCTCCCCAACCTTCTCTGAGCCTTCGGGGTCCATGTGACCTGGCCATTTAGCCCATGTTATGCAAAAAAGTGCCGCTCAGAGGTAAAACAACCCACCGTTAAAGAACACGCTGGATGGCCTTGACGGGAGGTTACCATCTGTCTCCCAACATCTGTTCCCGTGAGTCCCCACCCCAACCTTCTCTGAGCCTTCGGGGTCCATGTGACCTGGCCATTTAGCCCATGGTGTGCAAAAAAGTGCCGCTCCGAGGTAAAACAACCCAACGTTAAAGAACACGCTGGATGGCCTTGACGGGAGGCTACCATCTCTCTCTCAACAGCTGTTCCCGTGAGTCCCCTCCCCAACCTTCTCTGAGCCTTCGGGGTCCATGTGACCTGGCCATTTAGCCCATGTTATGCAAAAAAGTGCCGCTCAGAGGTAAAACAACCCACCGTTAAAGAACACGCTGGATGGTCTTGACGGGAGGTTACCATCTGTCTCCCAACAGCTGTTCCCGTGAGTCCCCTCCCCAACCTTCTCTGAGCCTTCGGGGTCCATGTGACCTGGCCATTTAGCCCATGGTGTGCAAAACAGTGCCACTCAGAAGTAAAACAATCCAACGTTAAAGAACACGCTGGAAGGCCTTTACGGGAGGTTACCATCTGTCTCCCAACAGCTGTTCCCGTGAGTCCCCTCCCCAACCTTCTCTGAGACTTCGGGGTCCATGTGACCTGGCCATTTAGCCCATGGTGTGCAAAACAGTGCCACTCAGAAGTAAAACAACCCAACGTTAAAGAACACGCTGGAAGGCCTTTACGGGAGGCTACCATCTGTCTCCCAACAGCTGTTCCCGTGACTCCCCTCCCCAACCTTCTCTGAGCATTCGGGGTCCATATGACCTGGCCATTTAGCCCATGGTGTGCAAAACAGTGCCACTCAGAGGTAAAACAACCCAACGTTAAAGAACACGCTGGATGGCCTTGACGGGAGGCTACCATCTGTCTCCCAACAGCTTTTCCAGTGGGTCTCCTCCCTCAACCCTCTCTGAACATTCGGGGTTCTTGTGACCGGGCCATTTAGCCCATTGTGTGCAAAAAAGTGCCGCTCAGAGGTAAAACAACCCAACGTTAAAGAACACGCTGAATGGCCTTGACGGGAGGCTACCATCTGTCTCCCAACAGCTGTTCCAGTGGGTCCCCTCCCTCAACCCTCTCTGAGCATTTGAGGTCCTTGTGACCTGTTCTTTTAGCCCATGGTGTGCAAAAAAGTGCCTCTCAGGGGTAAAACAACCCAACCCACGGTCATTAGGTGACACCGATGAGCTTCAATTCACAATTTCTTCATCGTTGCATCACTATTATTGTCTGATTTGAAGTTATCACCTCTGCAGTTATCGATTCAAAATTAATATATCCAATGATATCATTTATATTGTTAATTAACCTTTAGTCTAATCATATTTCGCCTAAACACGTTTTTTCAAAGTGAAATGATCGTATTTCAATATATTTTCCCCAAATATTAATTATTGATTTAATTCTTCTTGCACATCCTTTGAAAAATATAACGACGAAAGAGCCAATAATTCCATATTCTTTCTGACACTCGTTGAAATATATTTTTGTATTCTGTCCTTATTATATTTTAATTAATATTTATTAGAAACGTTTCCTACCTTTCAATTATTTTATTATTTTCTTGGTTTCACTACCTTCAATTTTCGTTACAAAATACGTAATTATGTTAGGTGTAAAAAACATTCCTTGTAGATATTTAAAAATTGTAATTTTTTATGTGATGAAAACAATTTTATTTTTCTCTAAATTTAACTAAAAATTCGACAAGGTAGGGCTCGAAGGGTGATGCCATCTGTCGTTGTTAATATCAACATTCATGGTCATATGTCTTTAAGGAAAAATTCGCATACTTCGAAATCAGTGTTGTTCTATATCTGACTGGCATTTTTTGTACACAATGGGCTAAATGGGCAAGTGACAAAAAACCCCGAGGGCTCAGAGAAGGTTGAGTCAAAGGATACACTGGGCAGCTGTTAGGAGACAGGTGGTAGACTCCCGTCAAGACTAACGATTCAAGAAAAATTGTTCAAAGCATGGACACTTTAGTAACTCCAATGGCTGCCATATGTACAGTCGTTCAAAAAATTATCCGAACACTATGGTTGATTCGAGAATTTAGATAAAATATCTGGCAACGTTTTTTTTAGAAATTAATGATCTGCAACCTTCGTGTCACGTGACACGAAGGTTGCCAGATCTGGTACCAACACGTTACCAGAATATGCTTTAACTCTTGTAAATTACGTGGTTGAGCCGCCGCATATGCGATATGCTGATTGGATGCTCCATTGGATTGAAGTCTGGGGAATTTGGAGGCCAGGGCAAAACCTGGAAGTCTTCCTCTCATGTCCCACGAACCATCTCGGATTGGGTTGCTTTACCTCTAAGCGGCACTTTTTTGCGCACCATGGGATAAATGGCCAGTTCACATGGACCCCGAAGGCTCAGAGATTGTTGGGGAGGGGACCCACTGGAACAGCTGTTAGGAGACAGATGGTAGCCTCCCGTCAAGGCCATCCAGCGTGTTCTTTAACGTGCACAGGGTATGGCTCTTCCACACACGGGGCCACGGCTTAACGTCCCATCCGACGGACAGCGGCATTTCCAAGCCCATCGGTGTCCCCTACTGACCGTGGGCAGGGCGAGGAATTTTGCGGAGATAAATCTCAACGCTGACCCAGCTGGTACTCGAACCTGGGAACTACAGATTACGAGCCTGGCGCTCTACCGACTGAGCCACCCTTGCCCCTATAGGGAAGGGGATCAAGATAATTCTAACTATGATGCAGACAGAAATCGTAGAGCTCTGAACATTAGCACCTAGGGGTAATCGGTCGTAGATATCGCGAAAAACACTAAATCTGAATTTGTCGTGTTCTTCCAGGTCAAGTAGAGGTCACTTAAAGGTCAAACTGTGATCTACGAATGCTAAAAACGGCAAAATTGGTGTCTTGAGTTGTTTCGGATGTAGATGTCGGAAACGATACGAAATTTCCGATCCGGAAGGTCTTTTGAGATCAAAAATCAAATTCAGATCGAAAATTGGTTCCTGGGATATTTTGAGATAGATCAGGGAAATGTTGAGAAATTTTGGATGCTTTGGATCCTTTGAGGTCAAATGTCAAATATCGATCTACCTCTGCTGAAGAGCAAAAAATTGGCTATGAGGACTATATTGAGCAGTGCAACTCAGAAATGAGAAGAATTTTCAAATCCGGTGTCTCATTCAAGGTCCAATAGGAGTCGGAATGAGGAGATAAGAAATCAAGAAGTACAGTCGCTCAAAAAAGTATCCGAACACTATTGTTGTTTACAGAATTCAGAAAAAATATCTGCAACGATTTTTTCAGAAATTAGTGATCTGGCAACCTTCGTGTCACGTGACACGAAGGTTGCCAGATCACTAATTACTAAAAAAATAGTGGACAGATATTTTTTTCTGAATTCTGTAATCAACCATAGTGTTCGGATATTTTTTAATATATATAATGCGTATGAATATATAATGCAATGAATATGGAGCGTGTGCAGTTACCGTTCACAGCAAACTGGAGCGGTTGCGGTTAATGTTCACAACACGTTGGATCGTGTGAGCTCACAAAGACCTGGATCGTGTGGGCTCACTCACGGAAATATTGAGCGTATGCAGTTACCGTTCACAGCAAACTGGAGCGTGTGCAGTAACTGCACACCCTCCAGTTTGCTGTAAACGGTAACTGGAGCGTGTACAGTTGCTGTACACGCTCCAGATATTTTTCCTGAATTCTGTAATCACGTGACACGAAGGTTGCCAGATCACTAATTTCTAAAAAAACGGTGCCAGATATTTTTTCTGAATTCTGTAATCAACCATGGTGTTCGGATACTTTTTTGAGCGACTGTACGAACTCTATAATAGCTCACGATACAAACGTCGAATCCATCATTTCTGCCATCAACAAAATGGCTTCCAAATTTTTTCGAGAGGCCTCTCTTCATCCAAATGAACGAATCAGGCACTCGGTTGATGATGACGTCATTCCTAATCAAACTTTCAAAAGGTGTAAAGCTCTCCTTTCCTCCTTTCTCCACTCACCCATCTTCTAATTTAAATATTTCTGCTCCTACCCCATTTTATTTTCTTATTTTTCTGCCCTCCTCCCATTTCTTTTCATATAATTCTGCCCCCCTACCATGGTGTTTTGAGTATAATTAGTTATTCCTCTCTCTTCCTGGGGCGGGGGTGGCTCAGTCGCTAGCGCGCCAGGCTCGTAATATGTAGTTCCCAGGTTCGAGTCCCAGCTGGGTCAGCGTTGAGATTTATCTCCGCAAAATTCCCCGCCCTGTCCACGGTCAGTAGGGGACACCGATGGGCTTGGAAAGGCCGCCATCCGTCGGATGGGACGTTAAGCCGTGGCCCGTGTGTAGGAGAGCCATACCCTGTTCACGTTAAAGAACACGCTGGATGGCCTTGACTGGAGGCTACCATCTGTCTCCCAACATCTGATCCAGTGGGTCCCCTCCCCCAACCTTCTCTGAGCCTTCGGGGTCCTTGTGACCTGGCCATTTAGCCCATGGTGTGCAAAAAAGTGCCGCTCATAGGTAAAACAACCCAACCCTCTCTCTTCCATCACTCTTTTACCTTAATATTCATGCCCTCTGTTTATTACTGTCGCTCTCTGACTCTTTTCTGGATTTTTCTACCCCCAACATCTATCATGATAATTATGCCCCCTATAATACAGGTTGGTAGCGATTAATATTAAATTAATCCACGTCCCCACTTTCTCATATATTATTATTTCTGCCCCCCCCCCCTACCCTCTATACACTATTTTACCCTTTCCACCCTGGCTTATTAGGATTACATTCGTTTCCTCCGAGCATTAAAACATTCATGAAGGTCGAAACCATTCGCGTCGGTTTTTCACACCGAAGCAATTTTTAAATTTTTCATAGGCACATAACTTATCAGGTGAAGCAGGTAAAGGTTCACCTCGGTACTGTGACACGAAAGTGGAAAACTCAAGGATCATTGTTAACAGAGTGCAGTACCAGTCTATGACTATACCTGCTGCATCTAATAAGTGTACCAGAGGTAATGAGTAGAATAGGGGGAAATAAAACGGCATGGCCGTGGCAGAGACTGCCTATGACGAGTGCAGGGTGGGGATGTCATGGGATGAGGAAAGGAAATAATAAAAGGAAAGGAAATCATGATGTTGTATAAACTAGGGGAAATATGAAGTAGAAAGGGACAGGGACGTGTTAGACACCCGCCGCCCGCAAGCTCTCAGTCCTCTTCCATTTCGAGAAAGGTTTTTGGTCTCTTGAATCTGTGGCAAAAATGGATTTGGTAATCCACAGTCTTCTTGATAAGTAGATTTTCATGATTAGAGGCATTATCGAAGAAAAAAGTGGAAAACTCTCGGAAATACGGCTACTTGTAATATTTTTTTTTAACTTTGTACAGGTAGCGTTATGAAAAATATGTATTTTAAAAATACCAGTTTATGTCACATCTGCCATAAGCCCATTATAGCATGTTCCTCTGTCGTAACAATATTTTAAAGTATTGGTGGTAATTAAATTTTTAATATTAATATAAAATATATTTGGTATATAAGAGTTTAATAATAATAAAAGTTAATATTGAATATATCGCTAATATTTCTATATTAATAGAAAACACTTCATGAAAAGGATTTGAATAAATATATCGTACTTAGAAAAACTTTGGGGAAAAAAGTCAAACTTTTCATTCTATCATCTTGTCGAGTGTAACATACGAATGTGAGTTTATTGTTAATTCTACATTTTATTATTTGATATTTTCACTAGGGATAATTAAGTTCTATTCATTCAGTTCTGCTAACAGAATATTACTTAAATCGGAATTTACCATAACTATAAAGAGTGTTTAGATAAATAATATCTCTAGGTTATATCAATGGGAAGTTAACGTCGAAACATTATAAATTCTACAATAATCATTTTTGTTTTGAAAAATATGACAGATGATAAAGATCTCAATCAAATATATCAATATCTCGATTTTGGAAAATATTCGTTCAGCATTTAATGAGATATTTGAATGTTTAACGACAGCAATGCCAGTCTTAAGAATCTTATACAAAGCTGAAGAATACTGAAAGAATTCTTTACATAAACTTCTAAAATACACACTTATTTTATTAAACCTGTTGATACCATACTTATTAAAGAGTTTTAATAAACTTCTGAAGTCATTTTTGTAACTGACCTAACGTTACCTAATTTATACATGACTATACTAAAATATCCGAAAGTCATCATCTGTTGAATAGAGGTTCCTCGTTTCGTTGGAGCCAGACATTGCAGGATATTTACAGAGGGTTTTGTAGTTTCTTCCATGAATTCGACGAATTTTGACCATTTCAATTCTGAATCTAGTACAACTCCCAGAAATTTATGCTGCCCACGGTCAGTAGGGGACACCGATGGGCTTGGAAAGGTCGCTGTCCGTCGGATGGGATGTTAAGCCGTGGTTCCGTGTGTGGGAGAGCCATACCCTGTGCACGTTAAAGAACACACTGTATGGCCTTGACGGGAGGCTACCATCTGTCTCCCAACAGCTGTTCCAGTGGGTCCCCTCCCCCAACTTTCTCTTAGCCTTCGGGGTCCATGTGACCTGGCCATTTAGCCCATGGTGTTCAAAAAAGTACCGCTCAGAAGTAAAACAACCCAAAATTAAAGAACACGCTGGATGGCCTTGACGGGAGGCTACCATCTGTCTCCCAACAGCTGTTCCAGTGGGTCCCCTCCGCCAACCTTCTCTGAGCCTTCGGGGTCCATGTGACCTGGCCATTTAGCACATGGTGTGCAAAAAAGTGCCGTTCAGAAGTAAAGCAACCCAACACAACCCAGATATTTATGCAATTTAACTACTTTTAAGTACTGCATTATTCATCCTTAATTGTAAGGAAGGAAATTTGCCGAGGGAACAAAACATGAAAAAATGATTCTATCTGAATAATTTAATAATTAATAAGAATTAAAAATTGTATTATACCGTTTCCTATTTAATGTTTTCTAAACAAAACTGAAAGTCTTTCACGAATATTTTAAGATCATTATTCGTTGTTCCGATGTTACATGAATTGAATAAGGGCGAAACAAGTTTAACTCATAGTTGTTGTCATATTTATTAATTAGTAACTGTGACGACAGTTTAAAGCCATTCAAGATTTTCACTTTTCAGGAATTTTTTCTTCGATATTTATAATTCAGAACCAACAATAACACAATTATTTATGCTATTTTTATATGTTTTCGTTAGGAAATCATAATACATAATTTTAATTCTTGAAAAAGGCATTCTAGAAAAAGGAATAAATTAAAGTTTCGATTATTGTTATTATTAATCCGTTGAATAACATTTAAATTGTGATTCCTTCCTTTCCATCCCAATTGGGTTTCAGGTATCTTCAATCTTTATCATAGCCCCCCTAATGTAATTCGTTCTTTTGATTTGCATCTCAGAGGATACCTCAGACATCAACATCAATCTCGATAGTCTTGTCCAATCGATAAAAAAGACACTTCCACCGTGGCTTGTTCTTTGCCCTTCCTGAGATTTTTTTCTTTTTGCAGAATGGGTTGGGTTGTTTTACCTCTGAGCGGCACTTTTTTGCACACCATGGGCTAAATGGCCAGGTCACATGGACCCCGAAGGCTCAGAGAAGATTGGAGGAGGGGACCCACTGGAACAGCTGTTCGGAGACAGATGGTAGCCTCCCATCAAGGCTATCCAGCATGTTCTTTAACGTGCACAGGGTATGGCTCTCCCACACACGGGGCCACGGCTTAACGCCCCATCCGACAGACAGTGGTCTTTCCATGCCCATCGGCGTCCCCTACTGACCGTGGGCAGGACGGGGAATTTTGCGGAGATAAATCTCAACGCTGACCCAGCTGGGACTCGAACCTGGGAACTACAGATTACGAGCCTGAGTCATACTCGCTCCTTGCAGAATGGGGAAGACCTTTACACCTCACTGTGTGTAATGGTCACTCATTCACAGCCACCGTGCAGAGCACACGGACTTCTTACCTGTCTTCACAGATGGCTCGAAATCCGACACATCCGTAGAATTGGTCATGGTCTGCTGCGATACCACCACCATTCTCTTCTGTTCAGCGTCTGATCATGTCGTCATGAGAATGGCGACATGAGGGGCAATGACCGCAGCCTTCTCCCGCAACCTTCTCACAGCACTCGGGATCCTTGAAACCTGGCCATTTACCACATTTAGTGCCAAAATATGCTGCTCAGACGTGAAAGAACCCAACTCATAACTTGTGCACGTGCAAGAACATGACCTTGACATGCTGCTATCACCTGTCTCCTAACAGCTATTAAGTGGGTCCCTTTTCCCAACTCTCTCTCTCAGCCCACGGAGTCCCGTTGACATGACATTTATCCCGTTTTGTAAATTGTTCGTTACCACTGTTTCTTATATTTTTTTTTATCGGTTTCTACACGCGCGCAGAAACCTAACTAGAATGCATTTCAGTTTTGTTCAATATTCGGATGTGATTAAACGGAAATACAAAAACTTGTAATATTTTTTTTAACTTTATGCAGTAACGTTATGAAAAATATGTATCTTAAAAGTACCAGAAATAAAAATCATGAATTCCACTTTATTAATTTCCATTTGTTATGGCAATTTGAAAACTGAAGCCTGTTTAAACGGAAGCCAAGTTTAGGCTAGTGTTTTTTTGAATCGTAGAGAAAAATTCATTTATCCTTACAGTCAAAAAGATGTATACCTTGAAAAGAAAAGGCAGACAGACGACAAAATTAAAATCAGTAACTGCTTTTTGTAATAAAGGTATTATAAAAAATTGAGATTTAGTATAATATTCTCCCATTTTATAGCATTAGTGTATAACAGGATTGGATCAAGGAAAAAGAGAATGATTCTTTCCTCTCTTCCAAACCCATACCTTTCTTTTTTCAATCAAAGAATCAATCAATCGAGCGGAAAAAAAGGAAAAAGAGGGAGAGTGAGAAAGGATAAAAAAAAGTTATCAAAACTTATTTCTTTTTTATTAGACGCTAAATTTTCATTGCAATGTTGTTGTTTTGGGTTGTTTTACCTCTGAGCGGCACTTTTTTGCACACCATGGGCTAAATGGGCAGGTCACATGGACCCCGAAGGCTCAGAGAAGGTTGGGGGAGGGGACCCACTGGAACAGCTGTTGGGAGACAGATGGTAGCCTCCCGTCAAGGCCATCCAGCGTGTTCTTTAACGTGCACAGGGTATGGCTCTCCCGCACACGGGGCCACGGCTTAACGTCCAACCGACGGACGGCGGCCTTTCCAAGCCCATCGGTGGCACCGTGGGCAGGGCGGGAAATTTTACGGAGATAAATCTCAACGCTGACCAAGCTGGGACTCGAACCTGGGAAGTACAGATTACGAGCCTGGCGCACTTTCGACTGAGCCACCCCCGCCCCTTCATTGCAGTTTAACTTCTCCCTTTATTTTACACGTCTTTAAAACATAATTCTTGAAATGTGCATTCAATATACGAAGATTTCACAATTGTTTAGCCTCTATTACCTTTAATAGTATTCTCAAAGGGGGCAGGACAATCTTGCACTCCCCCCCTTAAATCCGGTCCTAAATAAATAAAATAAAATAAATACCCCCTCAAGCAGCTGCTTGCCACAGAGGTCTGACAGGAGCCTGTCAGTTTATATGCCAAAGTAGAAGATCTGAGAGGATGGCAGGACCTCAGCAGAAAATCAACACATACAACCATGCCTTATCCGGGGCTCGAACCCAGGTCCCTTAGTTTGGAATAATGCACATTAATGATAAAAGTAGTGATAAAAGTAACGCAATTTATCATTTTTTATATTTGGAACGAAATCTTTATAAGGGTTCATTCGTAAATTACCCAATCCTATTATAACTGAATAAATCATTCCCCATCCAACTTCATCTGATGTAACAATACGTAACTTATGACGGGAATTTTGAGCGTGAGTTCAAAAGAATATTTAGCAACAAAAATTTAAAAATGAATCAATTTATTACAAAAGTATAAAACCACATTATATGACTAAATTCAGTTAACAGAAATCCTTATCTTCATCAGTATGAAGCGAAACCATCAAAAGAAAAATGCATATTATCTAACAATACTTCAAATAGTCCTATTACCATTCTTACAAACTCTATTCAAAGTATAGAGCAAAACGTTTCCAATATTATTATTTATTATTTATTACTCTTTTATATCCATCTTTTGTATGACAGCTGACCGAGTCACGTGATCCTGGTAAAGGTCACCTTCATGCACCTAGCCTGGACAGTGGTTGAGCAAAAGAACGGAAGTCAAATATGCGTAAATATTTTCAATTTTGCTTTGTTTGAACGTTAATTAAATTAATTTAGTTTAAACTACGTAAAATCAATAAATTAATTTATATCGTCTAGACTAAAATATCTCTGAATATTTTGAAAATAATTAAAAAATGTTTTAAAATAAGTAATTACCAGTTGAATTTTAAGTAATGTAATTAGTTAAATTTATTTAATCCGGGGGGGTCAAAATTATTTTGCCACTGCACTGTTCGGAACTAATTTGTTATAGGGAGCTTCAGTCTGTCAGGACAATGATGATGTACCAAACAGATTTTAGGAATCATCCACTAGTTTATTAAAGTGCGCTTGTACTAAAGAAGGTCTGAGAAGGCCAGCTTCGCACAAGCGTAAGTTGCGCTGCACTGCGGAATTTTGCCGAAGCTGAAAGTGGCAAATTGGTGTGCAGGCACAAAAACTGCAAGGGGCGATCTGCGCATGCGCAATGTAATCAGTTTAGCCCACTGTACCTATGGTTTGCCTTACTCTTAAAATATTTAATATGATTTAATTAGTTTTCAAACTGTCTAACACCCATGACTATTTCCATACAGTGGTAGCTGACCCCAAAGTTATTCATTGAGTATTTAATTCCTTTCAGGACTGCAGTTTACGATACCTGGAGGAGCCATTGTATTTTTTTAGTGCTTTTTCAGAATTTTAGAAATTAATATGTAAATTAATATATTTAATCATCTTCCGAACATTTAAGTCAATGTATGTTGTAGTTTTGTTCCCTGGAGCATATGGATGTATATAGGTGTCTGCACTTAGTTGTAATAGTAAAGTTCTTTTTTTTTATGGTTGATACGAGAAATACCTGCTGCCATCTGTTACAGTTTATATAAATAAGAGACTCGATATGACATTTATTGAAATTATCTATATTTGTTTAAAATATAATTGTATAAGAGACGTTGTCGTGCATGTGATACATAAATCTCAATTTATTATACCAAATATTGTAGAATGCTTCAAATATTAAAATTTTCTTGTTGAGCAGAGCTACTACCTGTTTTACAAAAAAGGATTTTATTAAGAAAAATAATTTTAATAATTTCTTGTTGTTTCTTCTTGGTTCTTCCACATCCCTCTCGTCAAATCATTCCCTCTTAGTCCTCATATTGTGTTTGAGTCTTCAAATTGTCCTCATATTTTGTCCTCATATTGTGTTTGATCATGATGTGTCATTTTAGTCCTCATATTGTGTTTGATAACAGAATTATTAATTTGGACTTTTATTAGATAAAATTTTAATATTATTATTTAATAGCAAAATTATTACTTAAACGTTGCTTAGATAAAAGTTTTTAATATTTTTGTAGCAAAAAAATTTCTTTGGACTTTGATTAAAAGTTTTAATATTTTTTCTATGATAAGAAATTTATTCACTTTTGGATAAAATTTTTAATATTCTTCTTTGATGACAGAATTAATTCTTTGGACTTTGCTTAGAAAGTTTTGATTTTGCTGTATCCAGTGAAGTGTATGATAACTCAACAAAACACATCATTTTTTATCTCATATACACACACCTCATTTCAAACTAATTCATTTAAACTGACTCACAAATTAGTTTAAACCTCATCTTTAAAAAAAATCTCAAATTAGTTTTTCACATGCTAAAAAACACCCCGGTTTTTTCCAATTTTCACACATATCTTCACAAAAACCACAAGAAACATACTTTTTACCTCATCCCCTATAACTTTTCAAATGGATTTTCATCGAATTCTCGAGCCAGTGTTTTACTGTGCCAGAACTCTCATTTATGCAACTACTGTCATGTATAAAGTCGATAAACATAATTGAAAAAATAAACGTTATGTATTTCAGGTTGCAAACAAATTTATTGTTAACATGTATATTTGTGATAAATTTTATTTCAGATATTTTTATCTTATCTGCTATAATAATAGGCTAACTGTTTAAAGCAGTCTGGAGGCAAGATCGTCAAATCAAAATATAAATTGAAACTTTTTTTAACCAATTATGAGACGATTGGTTTTCGTTGAATGGCAACTTAACCCTCACAGTAAACAGCTCGTATGTTATCGTTCTGTGCAATATTCGAAATTTCGAAACACGGTGCTGATGACTTTTTGGACTTAGGTGCATCGAATGATAGAAAGAGAAAATAATAATTATATATAGGAAAGTGTGCTGTGAAATACTTCCCAGATTAGTCGAAATTTGTAACTGAAAAATGTATTTTACTAGATTATCAGAAGTTTATTCTTCATTGAAGTGCAATTTGATTGAGCAGTAATAGTACTCCTTTACAGTGGTCTTTTAAACTCCGCTTCCGCAGAGTCATTTCATGAAATCTGGTACCTGGAATCACCTACTTCCGATTAAACGAAAATAATAAAACATCTATATATTTATCTGAATTTTGTACTGGTAGTTACAGTTAGCTATGAAAAGCTAACAAACTTAATAACAAAATTAACAATCGAGAATGTCACTTTTTATCCTTTTTTATTTCACATGTTTTTACACAAACTTTTGAAGTCTCATCACGAATAGTTTAGCCGAGTTATTTTTCCATGCCATATAATAGTATATGTAATTGATAACACAAGTATTAGAAAACACAAAGTGTGAATTAAAGTATTGTTACAGATTTTGAATTCGGTTTGAATATTTATCAAAGGAACGAGAATTCGAAAAAAATAAACTATAAATGAACTGATTTATTAACTAAGGCAACAAAATTGCATAAATCATAAACCATTTTTTCACTAATCACACAAAACAGCAATATGTTATCAATCAGTATAAAATGATCCGAATGATCACAATTGATAGATTTTATTTTAAACAATGCTCATTTTTCTGCGATACAAATAAATTTGTATTTTACTTGAAACTAAAACCTTTCTTATTAGTTAAACATCCAAAAGAAATAGGCGTATACACCTAAAGAATAAAATCAGACTGTATAATGATTTGGTACTTTCTAGGGTTAGTTATGGCAGTGAAACTTGGACACTTTGTAAACAAGATAACAGGAAACTAGATGCTTTTGATTCCAGATGCTTACGCAGTATCTTGGGCATTAGGTGGTTCAACTTTATAACTAATGATGAGGTTAGGCAAAGGAGTTTGCAACCTCCTTTAAGCAGCATATTGTGCAGAGAGAGACTCCGTTGGTTTGGCCATGTTGCCTGTATGAATAATTATAGATTGGCGAATAGGGTTACGAACAGTGTGCCTAAAGCCCTCAGAAAGAAGGGGAGACCTAGGATGCGGTGGGCAGACAATGTCAAACAGGACCTTGTTAGAATTGGTGTGCAGTGGCCAGATGCAGTAGATGTAGCTCAGGACAGATATGCTTGAAGAACTAAATTGCAAGGTCTGGTTTGACCTCTGTAGCCCATGGTTTGACCTCTGTAGCCCATCATTGAGGATGATGATGATGATGAAACATCCAAAACTGATCACTGAACATAACACAAAGTAAAAGCATCTCCAAAACCACACTTCTTACTACCAAAGCTCACAGATTACGATTAATCTCTTTCTTCTATACACAGATTCTCCGAACAACTATTAGACATTCAACTGTCTGTACATAATCATAGGCAAGCAGAGGACAAATAGAATTATGTTCTTTCATTTCAAGTTCCACGTTCGAACTCGTAAGTGACGTAATTCTCACCCCGTGGTATACCTCGACTTGTCCGCTATGCCACACGAACTCGCAATCAACCACAAAATAAGACGATCAATGGTGTGAAAATTCTTTTTCAAATCAACCAAGCTAGTTACCAAAGGTGTGTGAAACTTTAAAAATTTCTCAAGAATTTGCCTATGTGAAAAAATCTGATCTTCACATCCCCCACTAATTTTAATTACTCATACCTCAATTGTCCGTCAACCAAATTCTTAATTCTGTTAAGTAGAATCATGCAAAGAGGCTCGTAATCTGTAGTTCCCAGGTTTGAGTCCCAGCTGGGTCAGCGTTGAGATTTCTCTCCGCAAAATTCCCCGCCCTGCCACGGTCAGTAGGGGACACCGATGAGCTTGGAAAGGCCGCTATCCGTCGGATGAGACGTTAAGCCGTGGCTCCGTGTGCGGGAAAGCCACATCCTGTGCACGTTAAAGAACACGCTGGATGGTCTTGACGGGAGGCTACCATCTGTCTCCCAACAGCTGTTCCATTGGGTCCCCTCCCCCAACCTTCTCTGAGCTTTCGGGGTGCATGTGACCTGGCCATTTAGCATATTGGTGTGCAAAAAAGTGCCGCTCAGAGGTAAAACAATCCAACGTTAAAAAACACGCTGGATGGCCTTGACGGGAGGCTACCACCTGTCTCCCAACAGCTGTTCCATTGGGTCGCTTCCCCCAACCTTCTCTGAGCCTTCGTAGTCCATGTGACTTGGCCATTTAGCCCATGGTGTGCAAAAAAGTGCCGCTCAGAGGTAAAACAACCCAACCCATGCAAAGAGCAACTGATGAAAGGTACCTAGGTTCGAATCCCGGGTAAGGTATATGGATGTCTGCATTGTCTTTCTGCTGAGGTCTCGAATTCCTCATAGATCACCTCTATTATACTGACAGGCTCCTGTAAGACCTCTGTGGCAATCAGCTGCTTGAGGGGGGTATTTATTTATTTTATTATATTATTTCAGATGAAAGATCCATGTTAATAATCTTTGTGACAGGCTTGGAAGATGTGCTTATAAAATCTAAAAATTACAGAAAACAGTTCCTACTAACTTATTTGTCTTAGTGTACAAATCTTTGTGTGAATCTGTTATTCTATATGACGTATCATTTTTAGAATACAAAGCAATATTTCAAAAATGGTATTGGTTTCTCACCCTATTAGAAGCACCAGCCTCAAGAGTTGGGTTGTTTTACTTCTGAGCGGCACTTTTTTGCACACCATTGTCTGAATGGCCAGGTCACACGGACCCCGAAGGCTCAGAGAATGTTGGGGGAAGGGGCCCACTATAACAGCTTTTGGGAGACAGATGGTAGCCTCCCTTCAAGGCCATCCAGTGTGTTCTTTAACGTTGGGTTGTTTTACCTCTGAGCGGAACTTTTTTGCACACCATGGGATAAATGGCCAGGTCACAAGGACCTCGAAGGCTCAGAGAAGGTTGGGGGAGGGGACCCACTGCAACAGCTGTTGGGAGACAGATGGTAGCCTCCCGTCAAGGCCATCAAGCGTGTTCTTTAACGTTGGGTTGTTTTACCTCTGAGCGGCACTTTTTTGCACACCATTGGCTAAATGGCCAGGTCACAAGGACCCCGAAGGCTCAGAGAAGGTTGGGGGAAGGGGCCCACTGGAACAGCTGTTGGGAGACAGATGGTAGCCTCCCGTCAAGGCCGTCCAGCGTGTTCTTTAACGTGCACAGGGTATGGCTTTCCCGCACACGGGGCCACGGCTTAACGTCCCATCCGACGGACGGCGGCCTTTCCAAGCCCATCGGTGTCCCCTACTGACCGTGGGCAGGGCGGGGAATTTTGCGGAGAGAAATCTCAACGCTGACCCAACTGGGACTCGAACCTGGGAACTACAGATTACGTGCCTGGCGCGCTACCGACTAAGCCACCCCCGTCCCCCAGCCTCAAGAAGGAATTTTTTTTTTAAGTTAGCCATGTACCAGTCGACGATTTATACAAGTATATCATAATTCAAAAATATTACTTTAGTAAAGACTTCAAAATTGAAAAGAAACTCTTTATATCCTGCAAGAATACTGAGCACTAAACAATACTACTTATTGCTTAAATTAATTAACAACTATGTTAAAAATACTCGAGCGTACCAAGTATCATTCATCTGTAATTCAATCCCACGATATCTATTACAGCTTAAAAGTTATACCACAATCGTATATAAGAGAAAAAAATCCATCATTTGAAAACATAGAAAAATAATATTTCCATTTTCACATTTTTCAAATCAATATTTTTTTTTATATTTCTCTACTTATTTGTTTGATAATCATCTACATTTCGTCGAATCACATATTATTTGTGAATGGTTAGCGCGTTTGGTCACTAATCTAATGGACCTGAGTTCGAGCCCCGGGTAAGGTATGAATGTTGGTAACGTGTTTCTCCTGAGGTCCTGCCATCTTCACAGACCTTCTACTACGGCATATAAACTGACTGGCTCCTGTCAGTTTATATGCCATAGTAGAAGGAATGTGAGGATTCCGTAGTAGAAGGTCTGTGAGGATTCCGTAGCAGAAGGTCTGTGAGGATACCGTAGTAGAAGGTCTGTGAGGATGCCGTAGTAGAAGGTTTGTGAGGATTCCGTAGTAGAAGGTCTGTGAGGATGCCGTAGTAGAAGGTCTGTGAGGATGTCATAGTAGGTCTGTGAGGATGCCGTAGTAGAAGGTCTGTGAGGATGCCGTAGTAGAAGGTCTGTGAGGATGCCGTAGTAGAAGGTCTGTGAGGATTCCGTAGTAGAAGGTCTGTGAGGATGCCGTAGTAGAAGATCTGTGAGGATACCGTAGTAGGTCTGTGAGGATGCCGTAGTAGAGGTTCTGTGAGGATGCCGTAGTAGAGGTTCTGTGAGGATGCCGTAGTAGAAGGTCTGTGATGATGCCATAGTAGGAGGTCTGTGAAAATGCCGTAGTAAAAGGTCTGTGAGGATGCGGTAGTAGAAGTTCTGTGAGGATGCCGTAGTAGAAGGTCTGTGAGGATGTCGTAGTAGGTCTGCGAGGATGCGGTAGTAGAAGGTCTGTGAGGATGTCGTAGTAGAAGGTCTGTGAGGAAGGCTCCTGTGAGACCTCTGTGACAAGCAGCTGCTCATGAAGGTACTGTTTTATATTTATTCTTATAAATTATTTCAATATATACAATAGAACTAATCCATATAATGTATAATTTCCTGCAGATAAGCCCCTGGCTTCGTAAGATCATATTCATTATTTATGTACAGTTTAATTATTTTCAATAAGATATAGATGTGATGCCAAATAATTAAAATTATTATTATTATTAAAACTTTGTTTCATGTAATGGACAAAAAATTAGCATTCTATAATGTTTTGTGCAACATTCGAAATTTTGAAGTATTGTTTTATAGGCTCTGCTAGGTAAGAGCCCTCACGAGTCACTTCTCTGGAAGGAGGGAGAGAACGTGCCAGAAGTGGGTGATCTAGGGAAGGGTTGGGTTGGGTTGTTTTACCTCTGAGCGACACTTTTTTGCACACCATGGGCTAAATGGCCAGGTCACATGGACCCCGAAGGCTCAGAGAAGGTTATGTGAGGGGACCCACTGCAACAGCTGTTGGGAGACAGATGGTAGCCTCCCGTCAAAGCCATCCAGCTTTGACGGGAGGCTACCATCTGTCTCCCAACAGCTGTTTAAAAAAAGTGCCGCTCAGAGGTAAAACAACCCAACGTTAAGCGTGTTCTTTAACGTTGGGTTGTTTTACCTCTGAGCGGCACTTTTTTGCACACCATGGGCTAAATGTCCAGGTCACATGGACCCCGAATGCTCAGAGAAGGTTGGGGGAGGGGACCCACTGGAACAGTTGTTGGAAGACAGATGGTAGCCTCCCATCAATGCTATCCAGCGTGATCTTTAACGTTGGGTTGTTTTACCCCTGAGCGGCACTTTTTTGCACACCATGGGCTAAATGGCCAGGTCAAATGGACCCCGAAGTCTCAGAGAAGGTTGGGGGAGGGGACCCACTGGAACAGTTGTTGGAAGACAGATGGTAGCCTCCCATCAATGCTATTCAACGTGATCTTTAACGTTAGGTTGTTTTACACCTGAGCGGCACTTTTTTGCACACCATGGGTTAAATGGCCAGGTCACATGTTTCCCGAAGTCTCAGAGAAGGTTGGGGGAGGGGACCCACTGGAACAGCTGTTGGGAGACAGATGGTAGCCTCCCGTCAAGGCCATCCAGCGTGTTCTTTAACGTGCACAGGGTATGGTTCTCCCGCACACGGGGCCACGGCTTAAAGTCCCATCCGACGGACGGCGGCCTTTCCAAGCCCAGCGGTGTCCCCTACTGGCCGTGGGCAGAGCGGGGAATTTTGCGGAGATAAATCTCAACGCTGACCCAGCTGGGACTCGAACCTGGGAACTACGGATTACGAGCCTGGCGCGCTACCGACTGAGCCCCCTAGGGAAGGGAGAATAGCATCTGAAACAGAAAGCCGTATCATCAAGCCTGCCTGAAAAGAGAAACTTAAAAGTTATTTTTAAGGATCTGTCCATCTTTTGCAAACCTAGTATATCTAGGTTATTACGCTGGAGTGGCGGGGATGGCTCAGTCGGTAGCGCGCCAGGCTCGTATTCTGTAGTTTCACAGGTTCGAGTCCCAGCTGGGTCAGCGTTGAGATTTATCTCCGCAAAATTCCCCGCCCTGCCCACGGTCAGTACGAGACACCGATGGGCTTGGAAAGGCAGCCGTCGGTCGGATGGGACGTTAAGCCGTGGCTCCGTGTGCGGGAGAGCTATGCCCTGTGCACGTTAAAGAAACGCGGGATGGCCTTGCGGCAGGCTACCATCTGTCTCCCAATAGCTGTTCCAGTGGGTCCCCTCCCCCAACCTTCTCTGAGCCTTCGGGGTCCATGTGACCTGGCCATTTAGCCCATGGTGTGCAAAAAAGTGCCGCTCAGAGGTAAAACAACCCAAACCGAATTTTGAAAAAAAAAATAGAGGAGCTCTAATTATAATAACATTTACTAAAATTTCAACCAGTAATTTCATTTTTTAAAATTATATAGTTAATTTTAAAATATTCTCAACTACTTTCATAAAATCCTAAGGAGTAAATTATTCTCTATGAAGTAGTTTTAAAATAGATAGATTTAATATAAATTTTCAGCAAATTAAATCACTTGAACTCTATGATCATCAGACCGGTGATTCTCTATGCTTCACCCATATGGGCGAATACTACACCCACCAATATTCGTAAGATTCAGGTCTTACAGAACAAGATTTTGAGAACTGCGGTCGATGCCCCCTGGTTTGTCACTAACAGACAACTCCATAAAAACCTCGGCATCGACCATATATATATATGCACATATAAAACACACCTTAAAAAGATTTTTTGAGGCTGTAAGCAATAATCCCAATGAGATTATTTCTTCTCTGATTCTTTACGATCATACTGTTTTGAACAAGTACAAGAGGCCTAAAACGGTAGCGTTCTCTGAGGAGACCTACCCGTTTTAGGTTTCTTATACAATTTTACTGCTATTTTTAGCTTTTCTTATGTTTGCCCTTAGGGGCCCACCTAAGGGCGGTTTACTTATATATTTTGTTCTTACTCATGCCAAATAGGCATATCTTTATGATGGAGATAGTTAGGGGTAAAATTATTACCCGGTACATCGAATATGATTTTACGATCTACGATCAATTGAACTTTTGTGCCTAATTCATTTCTCTCCTTTCTTCCCTGCTTTTGCTCAAGACTGTCCAGGCCTGATATGTCAAGGTGGCCTTAACATCAGACGGATGGAGGCCTTTTCAAGTCCATCGTCCCAGGTTCGAGTCTCAGCTGGGTCAGCGTTGAGATTTATCTCCGCAAAATTCCCCGCCTTGCCCACGGTCAGTAGGGGACACCGATGGGCTTGGAAAAGCCGCCGTCCGTCGTATGGGACGTTAAGCCGTGGTTCCGTGTGCGGGAGAGCCATACCCTGTGCACGTTAAAGAACACGCTGGATGCCTTGAAGGGAGGCTACCATCTGACTCCCAACAGCTGTTCCAGTGGGTCCCCTCCCCCAACCTTCTCTGAGCCTTCGGGGTCCATGTGATCTGGCCATTTAGCCCATGGTGTGCAAAAAAAGTGCCGCTCAGAGGTAAAACAACCCAACGTTAAAGGAACGCTGGACGGCCTTGACGGGAGACTACCATCTGTCTCCCAACAGCTGCTCCAGTGGGTCCCCTCCCCCAACCTTCTCTGAGCCTTCGGGGTCCATGTGATCTGGCCATTTAGCCCATGGTGTGCAAAAAAGTGCCGCTCAGAGGTAAAACAACCCAACGTTAAAGAACACGCTAAATGGCCTTGACAGGAGACTACCATCTGTCTCCCAACAGCTCTTCCAATGGGTCCCCTCCCCCAACCTTCTCTGCCTTCGGGGTCCATGTGATCTGGCCATTTAGACCATGGTGTGCAAAAAAGAGTGCCGCTCAGTACCTCTGAGCGGCACTTTTTTTTGCACACCATGGTCCCAACCCAAGTCCATCGTGTCCTTACTGACCGCGGGAAGAACGAGAACTTTTGCGGAGAAATTTATTTGCGCTACAGCTGTATTGTACAGTATGAAATTTCTAAAATAAAAACAATTGTTTCAAGAAATTATTAATTTTTTCTTTGGGATCGCCGTTGTGGGCACACCTGTTACGTAATAAAGGGTCACAAAAATTGACTTCTAAAGAGAATTTGTTATTTTTAAATTGTTATTTTTAAATATTCAAATAACTCATTAAATGCTGAAAGCGTATTGTTGAAAATCCAGATATTGATTATATTTCACTTATTTTAGAAGTTATATTGCTTCGACGTTATTATCTTAACATTTACGTAACAGAGGGTTGTTTCTTAATTTATGGAAGCCACTATTTGATTTTGAAAACATTTGATGGTCCTCCAGTATAATGAAAATAATTTAATATTAACATATACCTTTCATACCTTATTTCGTAATGGTATATTCTTTAAAAGAAATTGATTCTTACAGAAAATAATTTTATTTTTTGAAATATGGATGGTTAAACTAATTTATAATTCAACTTTAAATACCCTAGTTTCTACTATTGGCATGCTTAGGTTAACGATTGTTGGGTTTGGTTGTTTCACCTATGAACGGCACTTTTTTTGCACACAACAGGTCACTCAGGTCACAAGGACCCAGAAGGCTCAGAGAAGGTTGGGGGAGGGGAACCCACTGGAACAGCTGTTGGGAAACAGATGGTATAGAACACAGAGAGTAGCCTCCTGTCAAGACCATCCAGTGTGTTATTTAACGTTGAGTTGCTTTACATATGAACGGCACTTTTTTGCGCACAATGGGTTAAATAGCCACGTCACAAGGACCCCGAAGGCTCAGAGAAGGTTAGGGGAAGGGGATCACTGGAACAGCTGTTGGGATACAGATGGTAGCCTCCCGTCAAGGCCATCCAGCGTGTTCTTTAACGTTGGGTTGTTTTACTTCTGAGCGGCACTTTTTTGCACACAATGGGCTAAATAGCCAGGTCACAAGGACCCCGAAAGCTCAGTGAATGTTGGGGGAGGGGACCCACTGGAACAGCTGTTGGGAGACAGGTGATAGCCTCCCGTCAAGGCCATCCAGCGTGTTCTTTAATTGAATTTTAAACTTTTGTTGCTAAATATTATTTTATCGGTATTCTTTAACGTTGAGTTGTTTTACCCATGAGTGGCACTTTTCTGCACACAATGGGCTAAATAGCCAGGTCACAAAGACCCCGAAAGCGCAGAGAAGGTTCGGGGAGGGGATCACTGGAACAGCTGTTGGGAGACAGATGGTAGCCTCCAGTCAAGACCATGCAGCTTGCTCTTTAAAGTTGGGTTGTTTTGCTTCTGAGCGACACTTTTTTGCACACCATGGGCTAAATGGCCAGGTCACATGGACCCCGAAGGCTCAGAGAAGGTTGGGGGAGGGGACTCACTGGAACAGCTGTTGGGAGACAGATGGTAGCCTCCCGTCAAGGCCATCCAGCGTGTTCTTTAATGTGCACAGGGTATGGCTCTCCCGCACACGGGGCCACGGCTTGACGTCCCATCCGACGGACGGTGGCCTTTCCAAGCCCATCGGTGTCCCCTACTGACCGTGGGCAGGGCGGGGAATTTTGTGGAGATAAATCTCAACGCTGACCCAGCTGGGCCTCGAACCTGTGAACTACAGATTACGAGCCTGGCGCGCTACCGACTGAGCCACCCCCGCCCCACTGACTGGCCATATGACTTCTGTCACGAAGTCTCGTTATAGGGAACACATTTCCAATATCTCTGATGTGATCACCCAGCTGTTGTATAATGTTCGTATTGGTGTGAGGACGTGTTGGGTAACGACATTCATACTCTCCAGCAGTGTGCAAGACATTCTCATGACACTCTGCAAAGAGCAGGTACCTCTCATAGTAGGGGCGGGGGTGCTCAGTTGGTAGCGCGCCAGGCTGGTAATCTGTAATTCCCTAGTTCGAGTCCCAGCTGGGTCAGCGTTGAGATTTATCTCCGCAAAATTCCCCGCCTTGCCAGCGGTGCAATAACAAAATAATTTATTTTCTCTATTAAAATAAATAAATAAATAAATACCCCCTCAAGAAGCTGCTTGCCACAGAGGTCTGACAGGAGCCTGTCACTTTATATTCCATAGTAGAAGATCTGAGAGGATGGCAGGATATGTAACTTAATTAAATAATAGTACTTAAAATTAAAACGGTAGTTACCGATTTTAAAACATATTTTAATAATTCTTGAGAATGAGAGCAGCCGAAACGGAGGAGAAAAATATTATATATACACATTACAAATATTTTTCAAATGATGTTTCGAAAAACATTAAGACATAGGGTTGGGTTGTTTTACCTCTGAACGGCAGTTTTTTGTACACAATGGGCTAAATGGCCAGGTCACATGGACCTCGAAGCTCAGAGAAGGTTGGGGGAGGGGACCCACTGGAACAGCTGTTGGGAGACAGATGGTAGCCCCCCGTCAAGGCCATCCAGCGTGTTCTTTAACGTTGGGTTGTTTTACTTCTGAGCGGCACTTTTTTGCACACAATGGGCTAAATGGCCAGGTCACATGGATCCCGAAGGCTCAGAGAAAGTTGGGGGAGGGGACCCACTGGAACAGCTGTTGGGAGACAGATGGTAGCCTCCCGTCAAGGCCATCCAGCGTGTTCTTCACAGAAATTGATTCATTTTTATATTTTTGTTGCTAAATATTCTTTTGAACTCACGCTCAAAATTCCCGTCATAAGTTACGTATTGTTACATCAGATGAAGTTGGATGGGGAATGATTTATTCAGTTATAATAGGATTGGGTAATTTACGAATGAACCCTTATAAAGATTTAGTTCCAAATATAAAAAATGATAAATTGCGTTACTTTTATCACTACTTTTATCATTAATGTGCATTATTCCAAACTAGGACCGGATTAAAGGGGGGGGGGAGTGCAAGATTGTCCTGCCCCCTTTGAGAATACTATTAAAGGCAATAGAGGCTAAACAATTGATAAATCTTCGTATATTGGATGCACATTTCAAGAATTATGTTTTAAAGAGTGTAAAAGTAAAGAGGGGAGAAGTTATACTGCAATAAAAATTAATCGCCTAATAAAAAAGAAATAAGTTTGATAAGTTTATTTTATCCTTTTTCAATTTCCCTATTTTATCTTTTTTCTGCTCTATTGATTCTTGTCTCTCCCCCCCAACCCCACTCCTTTCTTTTTCACAGATCCTGGCCTATTGCAAAGTTCTTAAGTGGTAAAATTTCACACTAAATCTCAATTTTTATAATACCTTTATTACAAAAAGCAGTTACTGATTTTAATTTGTTGTCTATCTGCCTTTTCTTTTCAAGATATGCATCTTTTTGGCTGTAAGGATAAATGAATTTTTCTTTACGATTCAAAAAAAATTAGCCTAAACTTGGCTTCAGTTTTCAAATTACCATAACAAATGGAAATTAATAAAGTAAATTTAATGATTCTTATTTCTGGTATTTTTAAAACACATATTTTTCATAACGCTACCTGCGTAAAGTTAAAAAAAAATATTACAAGTTTTTGTATTTCCGTTTAATCACATGGAAAAATTAGAGAAATCTGAAATGCATTCTAGTTAGGTTTCTGCGCGCGTGTAGAAACTGATAAAAAAAAATATAAGAAACAGCGGGAAAGAACAATTTAGAGAACGGGATAAATGTCATGGCAACGGGACTCCGATAGCTGAGAGAGAGTTGGGAAAAGGGACCCACTTAATAGCTGTTAGGAGACAGGTGATAGCACATTTCGAGGTCATGTTCTTGCACTTGCACAAGTTATGAGTTGGGTTCTTTCACGTCTGAGCAGCACATTTTGCCACCAAATGGGGTAAACGGGGAATAAGCGGAAGTTACCTACCCAGCTTGATACGTCTGGGTTGGGTTGTTTTACCTCTGAGCAGCACTTTTTTGCACACCATGGGCTGAATGACCATGTCACATGGACCCCGAAGGCTGAGGATGGGGGAGGAGACCCATTGGAACAACTGTTAGGAGACAGATGGAAGCCTCCCATCGAGGCCATCCAGTGTGTTCTTTAACGTGCACAGGGTATAGCTCTCCCGCACACGGGGCCACGGCTTAACGTTCCATCCGACGGACAGCGGCCTTCCCAAGGTCATTGGTGTCCCTTACTGACCGTGGGCAGGGCGGGGGAGTTTTGCGAGGATAAATTTCAACGTTGACCCAGCTGGGACTTAAACCTGGGAACTACAGATTACGAGCTTGGCACGCTACCGACTGAGCCCCCCCCCCCCCCCCGCCCCTAGTTATGATAGATTGTATTAATGTGAGAGTAGTTCATATTACTAAAAGTTGCGTAAGCATACTTTTATGTTCCACAATATGTAAATAACGTGAGAAGTGTCCTATTATTCTAAATTTCCTCATGAAAATCGGTTAGGTTTAATTTTGACTGCGTTTGTGAGGGGCTTGGATTGGATTATTTTACCTCTGAGCGGCACTTTTTTGCACACCATGGGCTAAATGGCCAGGTCACAAGCACCCCGAAGGCTCAGAGAAGGTTGGGAAAGGGGACCCACTGGAACAGCTGTTGGGAGACAGATGGTAGTCTCCCGTCAAGGCCATCCAGCGTGTTCTTTAACGTTGGGTTGTTTTACCTCTGAGCGGCACTTTTTTGCACCCAATGGGCTAAATGGCCAGGTCACATGGACCCCGAAGGCTCAGAGAAGGTTGGGGGAGGGGACCCACTGGAACAGCTGTTGGGAGACAGATGGTAGTCTCCCGTCAAGGCCATCCAGCGTGTTCTTTAACGTGCACAGGGTATGGCTCTCCCGCACACGGGGCGACGGCTTAACGTCCCATCCGACGGACGACGGCCTTTTCAAGCCCATCGGTGTCCGCTACTGACCGTGGGCAGGGCGGGGAAATTTTGCGGAGATAAATCTCAACGTTGACCCAGCTGGGACTCGAACCTGGGAACTACAGATTACGAGCCTGGCGCGCTACCGACTGATAAACCCCCGCCCTAGTGATGGGCAGTTGTGATGATTCACTTTCACTTAACCAGTTTTACTTTATTTACATTATATTTATCATTTTGGACATCACATTTCTCCGTAGGAGTTGCGCATGCGCAACTCAGACTTTTGATTGTCAGCCGCTAATGCATAGGTTAACCGTTTCACGACCATAAGGTTTCTAAGAGTAAATATTGGTATGTAACTGTTTATTTTAATTTGTTTAGACGTAAAATAAATATAAATCATAAGAAAAATACATAACAATGTGTAGTTTTTTTGGAATTTTATGGGAAATATTTTTCCCAATGGACTATAAAGGTAACACAAATTATAGTTAGGCTTATTATGCAATGTCTTTTATTTATTGGTTTATTAGAACAAAATGTTAACTAAAATAATACAAAATTATGAGATAAAATTACTATACAAAATGATGTGCTAATTATGATATTTTGCGAAGCAATTTCTTTGGTAGTGAGGCAAAGATGGACATTGCACATAGTACATATATTATGCGTCCTGGCAGTTCTGTTTTTGTTTTCTAAACGTTTCCGTTTACGTGATTGCGTTTGGCATACGTTCTATTTTGACATTCTGTATAAAAAATGCAGATAAAGTTATAATTAAATACGACAATCACCAATTTTAAAAATGGGGAAAAATGTTTCCCTTAGTCGTGAAAGGGTTAATACAACGTTCATGGTCGTATGTCTTTAAGGAAAAATTCGCATACTTCGAAATCAGTGTTGTTCTATCTCTGACTTGCATTTTTCGTACACAATGGACTAAATGGGCAAGTGACAAAAACCCCCAAGGCTCAGAGAAGGTTGAGTCAAAGGATTCACTGGACAGCTGTTAGGAGACAGATGGTAGCCTCCCGTCAAGACTAACGATTCAAGAAAAATTGTTCAAAGCATGGATTGTGTTGTGTTGGGTTGTTTTACCTCTGAGCGGCACTTTTTGCACACCATGGGCTAAATGGCCAGGTCACAAGAACTCCGAAGACTCAGAGAAGACTGGGAGACAGATGGTAGCCTCCCGTCAAGGCCATCCAGCGTGTTCTTTAACGTTGGGTTGTTTTACCTCTGAGCGGCACTTTTTTGCACACCATGGGCTAAATGGACAGGTCACATGGACCCCGAAGGCTCAGAGAAGGTTTGGGGAGGGGACCCACTGGAACAGCTCTTGGGAGACAGATGGTAGCCTCCCGTCAAGGCCATCCAGCGTGTTCTTTAACGTGCACAGGGTATGGCTCTCCCGCACATGGGGCCACGGCTTAACGTCCCATCCGACGGACGGCGGCCTTTCCAAGCCCATCGGTGTCCCCTACTGACCGTGGGCAAGGCGGGGTATTTTTGGGGAGATAAATCTCAACGCTGACCTAGCTGGGACTCGAACCTGGGAACTACAAGTTACGAGCCAGGTGCGCTACCGACTGAGCCACCCCCGAGGGCAACGGACGAGCCGCTCAACGAATGTATCAAGAGCGCTTCCCACACAGACATGTACCGGGCCACTGTTTGTTTGCGTGTGCGCATAAAAATTTATGCGATTATGGGTCATTAACAGGTAGCAGAAGTGAGGGCAGGCCACAATCAATGTGTACTCCTGCCATGGAAGAAAGTGTGTTGGATTCCGTGGAGACTAATCCTAGTACCAGCACACGTGCCATTGCCTCTGCCTTAGGAGTGTCTCATTGCAGTGTACAGCGTGTTTTGCATGGCGAGTCCTTACACCCCTTTCATCTCCAAAGGGTTCAGTTACTTCTCCCTGCAGATCATCCTGCACATGTGCGTTTTGCGCAGTGGTATCTCCAAGAAAGTGCCCAAGATGTGAATTTCCCAGCTTACGTTTTGTTTACTGATGAGGCCAGTTTCACTCCGGATGGCGTATTCAATCAGCACAATGCGCATTTGTGGGCTCACGAGAACCCCCACAGTGTGCGCACCCATGCGGCACAACATTGTTTCGCAGTAAATGTGTGGGCAGGTTTTGTCGGCTACTGGTTAGTTGGGCAATACCTGTTAGCATCCCACATGACCTCCGCGAAGTATCTGATCTTTCTGGAACAGGTTCTACCAGGCTTACTTATCCAGCAAATGTGAGACGCAACATGTGATCTCTACATGATGGGGCGCCTCCCCATCGTGGAAGGTGTGTTCCTGCGCATTTGAACATGTCTTTTGGGCAACGATGGATTGGTGTGCTGAAGCAGTTGCCTGTCCACCACGCTCACCTGATTTAACGAGCGTTGATTTCTTTCTGTGGGGGAGGGCTCAAAGCTACCGTGTATGAATCGCCTGTGGAGTCTGAAATGCATCTCGTGGCAAGGCTCGTCAGCGCTGCTACTACTATCAAAGGAACTCCAGGTGTGTTCGACGTGTCCAACAATCAATGCTCCGTCGGTGTCACGCATGCATTACGTCTCATGGTGGATTGGGTTGTTGTGTTGTTTTACCTCTGAGCGGCACTTTTTTGCACACCATGGGCTAAATGGCCAGGTCACATGGAACCCGAAGGCTCAGAGAAGGTTGGGGGAGGGGACCCACTGGAACAGCTGTTGGGAGACAGATGGTAGCCTCCCGTCAAGGCCATCCAGCGTGTTCTTTAACGTTGGGTTGTTTTACCTCTGAGCGGCACTTTTTTGCACACCATGGGCTAAATGGCCAGGTCACATGGAACTCGAAGGCTCAGAGAAGGTTGGGGGAGGGGACCCACTGGAACAGCTGTTGGGAGACAGATGGTAGCCTGCCATCACGGCCATCCAGCGTGTTCTTTAACGAGCACAGGGTATGGCTCTCCCTCACACGGGGCCACGGCTTAACGTCCCATCCGACGGACGGCGGCCTTTCCAAGCCCATCGGTGTCCCCTACTGACCGTGGGCAGGGCGTGGAATTTTGCGGAGATAAATATCAACGCTGACCCAGCTGGGACTCGAACCTAGGAACTACAGATTACAAGCTTGACGCGCTACCGACTGAGCCAAACCCGCCCCTACAAAATAAAGAGAGTAAGGTAAAATTAACAACATGGATTAGCTACTTGCAATCACCAAATCTGTAATCGGGAGGTAAGAAAATCCTTCTAAGCATAACAGTACAGTGAAACAGAATAGTCTAGAAGAAAAAAATCTAGGTAATTCTTATACACCTGTTTCCGTTTTTAGTACTGGTAGATTTATTACAGAAGGATTTGAAACTAATTTCCATCTGTACACCAATGACTTGATTTTACACTAACACTCTATGGACGCTGAACTTCCTGTACATCGTTTAGAAAAGTCTGTTTTCGTTGCCAGATCTCGCCAACAAACTATGCAGACGAAAATTCATTTATTTTATTCGAAAAGCCGTTCTTTCGTCTGATCATTTGAAAATAATTGCCCTTACAGTTCAAAATACTGATGGATTCAGTGATTGCCCACAGCTTGAAAGTTTTAAAGGGGGCTTTAAACAATTTTTTTTTATTTAGAAGAGTTTAAAAAAGCTTTCCTATTAAGAATATTCTGAATATCTGCGTCATATCATAGAGAGCATTCGTTTGGATCATTTTGGTAAAAAAGAGGTAAAAAAATCCTTAACTAGAAAAATAATTTATATTTATAAAATAGAGATTAAAAATGAATAATAGTTAAACAAACAAAGGGAGTTGGGTTGTTTTACCTGTGAGGACAGGTTTTGTACACAAGGGGCTAAATGGCCAGGTCACAAGCACCCCGAGAGCTCAAAGAAATTTCGGGAAAAGGGACCCACTGGACAACTGTTGGGAGACAGCTGGTAGTCTCTTATCAAAACCATCCAGCGTGTTGTTTAATGTGTACAGTCACTCAAAAAAATATCCGAACATTATGGTTGATTACAGAATAGAGGATAAATATCCGGCAACGATTTTTTTTAGAAATTAGTGATCTGACAACCTTCGTGTACAGTACACGAAGGTTGCAGATCCCTGATTTCTAAAAACGTCGTTGCCAGATACTCTTTCTGAAATATAGTGTTCGAATATTTGTCTGAGCGACTGTAGACGAAGTTTGCCAGATCCCTGATTTCTATAAACCTCGTTGCCAGATACTCTTTCTCAAATCAACTATAGCGTTCGAATATCTGTTTGAGCGACTGTACACGAAGGTTGCCAGATACTTTTTCTGAAATCTACTATAGTGTTCGATTATTTGTTTGAGCGACTGTACACGAAATTTGCCAGATCCCTAATTTGTAAAAACGTCGTTGCCAGATACTCTTTCTGAAATATAGTGTTCGAATATTTGTTTGAGCGACTGTAGACGAAGGTTGCCAGATCCCTAATTTGTGAAAACGTCGTTGCCAGATACTCTTTCTGAAATATAGTTTTCGAATATTTGTTTGAACGATTGTACACGAAGTTTGCCAGATCCCTGATTTCTAAAACCGTCGTTGCCAGATACTCTTTCTCAAATCAACTACAGTGTTCGAATATTTGTTTGAGCGACTGTAGACGAAGGTTGCCAGATCCCTAATATCTAAAAACGTCGTTGCCAGATACTCTTCCTGAAATCAACTGGAGTGTTCCAATATTTGTGTGAGCGACTGTACACGAAGGTTGCCAGATCCCTAATTTTTAAAAACGTCGTTGCCAGATACTTTTCCTGAAATCAACTATAGTGTTCGAATATTTGTTTGAGCGACTGTACACGAAGGTTGCCAGATCCCTAATTTCTAAAAACGTCGTTGCCAGATACTTTTTTCTGAAATCAACTATAGTGTTCGATATATATTGGAGGGGATATATATTGATCCTATCACACCCTTTAAAGGAACGAACTTAATAAATTCGTGTTTATATTTTATTTCTTCGAGAAATCTTTTAAATAAATTCAAAAATGTGGAGTGTTAAGTGTTTTCTAAGTATTTTCTGTATTTTCTAAACCACTAAAGAACAGTGATCATTATTTCACTCCGAGGATGAGTTGTTTTACCTCTGAGCGGCACTTCTTTGGCCAACAGTGGGCTAACTTAAACAAGGAGCCCGGGGGTTCATTCAGAAGGGGGAGGACGCCCGTCAATGCCTTCCAACGTGTTCTTGCAGAAGAAATGAAAAAATGGAAGGAAAAAAATAGTCGTAAATCACCTAATTACAGTAGAAACAAGCTGTAAAAACTAGGTAGAACCCCACATCGATGTCTGGAGTCAAAACCCCGTGGATCCAAAACAGAATCTAGCGAAACCAAAGTCCTCCGAGTCGGATTATAGGGAGACATGTGCGATAAAGTTGGTAAATAAGCCACGAAGAGAGGCCATAAAAATATCACTCAAAAATGATGTTTTAGCACAGAAAGCACCAAACGACTTGAAACGAAATGCCATAAATCAACAAATTAGGGTGGAGAGAAGCTGTGAAAAGGTAGATCCATATAAAAAGACACTCGCTCCCCGTTCATAATGTGGAAATCCCGAAATTCTAAAATTTGCATTCCTCCGGGGGCAAAAAGAGTGACACGGAATCTGGCAACAAAGCCATTCAATGGATTGAAGTACCAAGTCTCCCGAGTTCGAAGATATATAGATATTAAAGTCGCATAAAAAAAGGCTTCAGAAAGTGTCGAAAACCAAGGTGACACGCCCCCGGGTCAAAGGTCACCGGAAATGACCCAGAGAGAACCCCCTAATCTCCCCACTGGGTCCAGTCGTTCCGAAGTATCGTGAAACCCCCCGAAAAGTCCCAGGAGACCCCGAGGTGACCCCAAAAGAAACGGGAAGTGACGCAATAGAACCCAAAGGCCAAACAAGCCCCAAAACGCCACTAGAATCGTCCAAAAACCCTAACCCAGACCCATAAAAGTCAGCCCCGTTTTTAAAAATTGTCCCCCAATACCAGCCAAAGTGTCCCTCAGGAAGAAAAGAAACCCCTTAAGAAACCCCCACAGAGAAGCTACGATCGAAAAGCTTCTGAAATTTCCCCATAGAGCCGAAAAACACGACGCCACTTTCACTCTCCGCAGACAGAGCCATCGCCCAGTGGAGAAGTGTAGCAAAAAACCCCATCTTCCCGAGAAAGCCAAAGAACAAAGGAATAAGTCAATTAGGTAGAGTAGCGGTTTAACCGTAAGAAACACACCCTTTGTATAGGAAAAGAAATAAATGAAAACCACCCGAAACCATTATTATGCAAGCATTAAAGTCCGAAAAATATAGTAAAAAGTTCCGCAAAAATGGAAGAAATACGGTGCAATGTGAACAGCGCCCTCTAGTGGAGGAAAAGGGTTGCCCCAAAGTGACTATAAAGTCTGAAAACCCCAGGTCCCAAAGAAGGAGAGCAAAGGTAAAAAAAAACACTAATTGTCAAAATGGACGGAAAGCAAGAGAAAAAGACAATTTACCCAGAAAGGTGAAAAAAAAGGACCCTTACTAATGTTCAAATAGAGTCAAAAAGATTCATCACTTGACGGATTCGTATCTCACTTGGCCTCCTCATCCGGGGCGTTTCCTGTTAATTCGGATCACGCGGAGATTCCTACTCCAGAGATTCATTACTTGACAGATTCGTTCTCACTTGGCTTTCGCTCACTTGAGGCGTTTTAAATAATGCGGCAGGCGTGGTGTATTGTAGATCTAGATACGTTATCTGAATAATAGAATAGCTAAGAAACGCCATACTTTGACTAAGGGCCACATTTTGACCAGCGCCCGCCAGTGTTGCACTGCGCTGGATCCCAGGTTGCCAAATGCCCAGAGACCTGCGCAGGCACCACTGGTGACTTCAGGGGCTAGCTCACTATGCTGTGTGGCCGTAGCATAGTGATCGCGAGTCCCCCCCCTACCCCCCAAACACGACGAATTCCGCCTGTTTCCGCCTTGGGGCAGAGAACAAAACGCGGGTCGTGGGAAAGGTTTACAAATCCACCTGACAGGCAATTTGCTTATACAGGGTGAATCTGAAAAGTGGGCAAAACTTTACAGGGTGGTAGAACGCAGCTATACGAGCAATATTCGTCATAGAATGTATGGGCGGAACGCAAACGGCGAGCGGCTAGATGGCGTTGGAAATGGTATAAAAGGGTCGGTCCTCGCACCCAACGGCATTTCTACCGTGGATTGCCGAGAGGATGGCTGATTATACTAACCACGAAATGGCGGATATGCACTTTGTGTACGGTGCGGCGGATGGGAATGCAAGTGAGGCACAGAGACGTTACCGCGACCGGTTTCCGATGAGATGCACTCCAGATTGGAAAACCTTCGAGCGTTTGCATCGGCGGCTGTGTGAAACGGGATCCTTTGCTGCGGCCAAGCAAGACGCAGGGCGTGAAAGGAGTGTCAGGACGCCGCAACTTGCAGAGGACCTTCTGCGTAGGGTGGAAGAGCGACCGGGATGTAGCACGCGAGCGGTTTCCCGTGCAGTATACGTGTCCCAAATGTCGGTTTGCCGTGTGCTACAGGAGGAAGGAATGCACCCCTATCGTACGCAGAAGGTACAAGCGTTGTCACCGGCGGATTATCAGCCACGTGTCGATTTCGCACGTTGGTACCTCCAGCAGAATGCAGCGCAGCCGGATTTTGATGCACATGTTCTGTTTATGGACGAGTGCACTTTCACCCGTGAGGGCGTTTTGAATAACCACAATTCACACACGTGGGCATCTATGAACCCGCATGCCACACGTCCTCATTCGTTCCAGCAGCGGTTCTTCGTAAATGTTTGGACAGGGATCCTCCATGACCATTTGGTTGGCCCATACCTCCTGCCACACCGTCTGGACGGCAAATCGCATAACACATTCCTACGAGAGGTGTTGGCGGAGCTGCTGCGTCCGATTCCAACCTGCAGCAGGTCGAGAATGTGGTTCCAGCACGACGGTGCGCCTGCACACTTCAGCTTAGATGTGCGGAACACTTTACATGCAACGTTCCCAAGGCGATGGATTGGTCGAGGTGGTCCCATAGCTTGGCTACCAAGATCGCCGGATCTTTCGTGTTTGGACTTTTTCCTGTGAGGCCATATGAAAAGCCTAATCTACGAGTGCCCCATTGTAACCGATATGGATATAGTCGCCAGGATCGCCGCTGTTGCCGGCGATATTCGTGAAATGCCTGGTGTCTTCGCAAATGTGCGTCTGTCTCTATCCCGCAGGTGTGAAGCCTGCATTACAGCTGGCGGCAGCTCTTTTGAGCAATTTCTTTGAGCATGTACCTCAATTACATTCCTGTTAATTAAATGTTTTCTGAAGTATCTCTTCTCCTTCTTGTGTTCATTCTTTAAATGTGACAGTGGAAAACTACCTTTTAACTTCTCACCGCTTGCGTTCCGCCCATACATTCTATGACGAATATTGCTCGTATAGCTGCGTTCTACCACCCCGTAAAGTTCTGCCCACTTTTTCAGATTCACCCTGTATATAGTAGGTAATTGGAGCCTTTATAAATTAGCGTCAGCTAATATTTTCAAAGTGTCGTCGTCAATATTAAGGAATCTGGCAACGCCAAAAATCTGACCAGTGGTCGTCCGTTAGAGGGCACCGAGATCCAATCACATTTAAATCTTAAGATGTCAACGGATTCGATTGGATACTTAATTTCACCTCTGTTCTAACTCTCTGGCATACGAAGTACATTGCACATCAGATCTGCGCATACCTAGGACGTCTCCACATGAATTGACGTCGTACATAAGTAGCCAATCAGTTCAAACCTTAAGGGTATAGTTATCCTAATTTATACTCCGTTAGAATACTACAGCGCATTCAATGTGCGCATACCTATGACGTCACACATAACTACTGCACATACATTTGACATGTACACCAATATGTCATATAAGGACAGCCTTATCACGTGATACGAAACAAGCCAATCAGAAGACAGACTTCATTAACATAATTTATCACAACCAATTATTTCATACCTTTAGGGATCACATGACTCCACACTCAATATTTTTTTTTTGAGTCCAGCAACCCAACCCTCAGGTGGCACCATGCTTTCTCTATCGGTCTCCTCACTTGAACTCTTCACATGTTAACCTAGGGGTAATCTGGGTAAAACAGTCACCAAGTCTAGCCATCAAATAAATCAGTATATTATTTATTTTTCGACTACGGTTATTCTGCTGTTATAAGGATATGGCATTCTTCAAATCTTTAAAAACATGGATGCCTACAGGGCAGAGCAATGTAAGTGTTTTCACATCTGTTTTAAAGAATTCTAGAGCCTTTTTCATGAGAATTTCATTCCTTTCTTTTTCATATAACACTCCGCAAAGGTTTGATATACTTTTTAAATACTTTCCGAATATTTTTCTTCAATTTCATGCGTAGTATAATTTCACGGTTTTATAAGAAATACATTTTCGCAATAAGAACCAGATATTCATTTCGGTTTGTCAGCTTCAGAGATGAGGTAGAAAGTTTTATTCATAAATAGCAGCGTTTATCTCGCAATCTCACATTTGAGTCACCTTTTGTCAGAGTGTTTTTAAAATCCATTATTATTTTTATTCAGTGCATTAATTCATTTCAATTCTAAATGCAAATGTTTATTTTAGGAACAAAGAAGGCGTTTCAATACTTCTAGACAGGTAGAGGGATACTCTACAAATCTCTGGAATTTAGTGCAGAAGGTTAATTCTTCCCAAATAACATTTAAAACTTTTCCATTTTACCTATTTCGAGGCAAAATTTTGAAAAGTACGTTCGAATTGACATTACAAGTTAAACTTCTACTTCTTCATTATTTAGCAAACTCTGTTTTCGTTGCCAGATCTCGCTAACATGCTATGCAGACGATAATTCATTAATTTTATTAGAAAAGTTTCGTATGATCGGTATTTTATTGCAGAGAATGGGATAAATGGCCCTAGGGCTAAGATAATAACTTAACCCTAGGGGACATGTATAACACCTGTACACGAAGCTAGAGATATTGATATTTCAAGAAAAAAATTAAATTGAATTTCACATTGCAAGAATGATAGCATGATTTTAATACTTGATCATTCGAAATTTTTTTTGTTGAATCAACTTCTATAAGTAAAACAAGCAGAAAAAACACTTAAAATAGGCCAAATAGTAAATATTACTAATTTTTAAAATTATTAATAAATAAACCGTTTAACGACTTTTTTTTCAATAAATGATTAGATGCCAATTTATTATGAAAACTATTAATAGCTAATTCTAACAGAATATAAATTATAATATTAATATAATTGAATAATAATAAGTAATTACAGAAGGATTTAAAACTAATTTCCATCTGTACACCAATTACTTGATTTTATATTAACACCTTATGGAAGCTGAACTACCTGTACATCGTTTAGAAAAGTCTGTTTTCGTTGCCAGATCTCGCCAACAAACTATGCAGACGAAAATTCATTTATTTTATACGAAAAGCCGTTCTTTCGTCTGATCATTTGAAAATAATTGCCCTTACAGTTCAAAATACTGATGGATTCAGTGATTGCCCACAGCTTGAAAGTTTTAAAGGGGGCTTTAAACAATTTTTTTTTTATTTAGAAGAGTTTAAAAAAGCTTTCCTATTAAGAATATTCTGAATATCTGCGTCATATCATAGAGAGCATTCGTTTGGATCATTTTGGTAAAAAAGAGGTAAAAAAATCCTTAACTAGAAAAATAATTTATATTTATAAAATAGAGATTAAAAATGAATAATAGTTAAACAAACAAAGGGAGTTGGGTTGTTTTACCTGTGAGGACAGGTTTTGTACACAAGGTCACAAGCACCCCGAGAGCTCAAAGAAATTTCGGGAAAAGGTACCCACTGGACAACTGTTGGGAGACAGATGGTAGTCTCTTATCAAAACAATCCAGCGTGTTGTTTAATGTGTACAGTCACTCAAAAAAATATCCGAACACTATGGTTGATTACAGAATAGAGAAAAAATATCCGGCAACGATTTTTTTTTTAGAAATTAGTGATCTGACAACCTTCGTGTACAGTACACGAAGGTTGCATTAAAGTCCGAAAAATATAGTAAAAAGTTCCGCTAAATTGGAAGAAAAACGGTGCAATGTGAACAGCGCCCTCTAGTGGAGGAAAAGAGATGCCCCAAACAAGGACCCCGAAGTCTCAGAGAAGGTTGGGGGAGGGTACCCACTGGAACAGCTGTTGAGAGACAGATGGTAGTCTCCCGTCAAGGCTATCCAGCGTGTTCTTTAACGTGAACAGTGTATGGCTCTCCCACACACGGGGTCACGGCTTAACGTCCCATCCGACGGACGGCGGCCTTTCCAAGCCCATCGGAGTCCCCCACTGACCGTGGGCAAGGCGGGGAATTTTGCGGAGATAGATCTCAACGCTGACCCAGCTGGGACTCGAACCTGGGAACTACAGATTACGAGCCTGGCGCGCTACCGACTGAGCCACCCCCGCCCCTTTTTCTGAAAAGGAGATAATAAACTATTTTATGATTAAATGTTTTTAATGGATTTTATGTTCTTTCCTTTCTCAATGGGTGTTTTAATTTTCTTCTGCAGGTCTCGACCCATACCGAGTGGATTACAAGAATCGACCCGTTTCCGAAATCCCCCCCCAGCTGGCGACGAGCAGCGATTGCTTAGTGATGTCAGCCATTCCCGATCCGATGAAGCACGAGCGAGGATCCGACACTCACAGCCTGAACAGGAGATCCAACCAAGACTCTCCCTTTACGGTGAGTGTGTTTGTATGGAGAGCTGGGATGAAAAAAAAATTGTTTCGTTGTTTATTAGAAACTTAACAGAATGTTAAAGATTTTACGAAGTTTCATCGTATCTTTATTTAAGTCTATGTAGGAAAATCAATTTAGATTTAGAATTGAGTGATTTCCTCAATACTAACTCTCTTCTAAGAGGCCAGGCTCGTAATCTGTAGTTCCCAGGTTCGAGTCCCAGCTGGGTCAGTGTTGAGATTTATCTCCGCAAAATTCCCCGCCCTGCCCACGGTCAGTAGGGAACACCAATCGGCTTGGAAAGGCCGCCGTCCGTCGGATGGGACGTTAAGCCGTGGCCCCGTGTGCGGGAGAGACATACCCTGTGCACGTTAAAGAACACGCTGGATGGCCTTGCCGGGAGGCTACCATCTGTCTCCCAACAGCTGTTCCAGTGGGTCCCCTCCCCCAACCTTCTCTGAGCCTTCGGGGTCCATGTGACCTGGCCATTTAGCCCATGGTGTGTGCAAAAGAAAGTGCCGCTCAGAAGTAAAACAACCCAACAACCCTTCTAAGACTGAAGGTTGGGTTGTTTTACCTCTGAGCGGCACTTTTTTTGCACACCATGGGCTAAATGGCCAGGTCATAAGGATCCCGAAGGCTCAGAGAAGGTTGGGGAAGGGGACCCACTGGAACAGCTGTTGGGAGACAGATGGTAGTCCCCCGTCAAGGCCATTCAGCGTGTTCTTTAACGTGCACAGGGTATGGCTCTCCCGCACATGTGGCCACGGCTTAACGTCCCATCCGACGGACGGCGGCCTTTCCAAGCCCATTGGTGTCCCCTACTGACCGTGGGCAGGGCGGGGAATTTTGCGGAGGTAAATCTCAACGCTGACCCAGCTGGGACTCGAACCTGGGAACTACAGATTACGAGCCTAGCGCGCTACCGACTGAACCACCCCCGCCCCCAAATGGGGAAGTAAAAGTTGTTTAAACTAACACTCGAGTTATGTCATAGTACGAGACTTGAAGTTTAAGCGCATCACGGAGTGGTAAGGGGGTGGGGGGTAACCCATAGGGGGGCGGGAACTTGTGACAGGACGGGGAAGTGTTTAAGTTATTACCCTGGGATCGAAAAGTGTTAAATGCAAAATTTCAATTAACTTTAAAAAGAGGGGAAAATGATTCAAGTTTTGAAATCTCGCTCTGTTGCAGGCAGGGGATTGTTTTTTAATACAACACGGGTGAAAGAGCGGGAACTGGTATATGAAATTAAGGACGAATTAGATTGATGTTGTTTAAACTCTGATCTGTTTTTTTTGCCCACAATGGGCTAAATGGCTAGTAACAAGGACCCCAAAGTCCAGAGAAGGGTGGGGGAAGAGAATTCACTTCACAGCTGTTAGGGGACAGATTGTAGCCTCCCTTTAAGACATCCTGCGTGTTCTTTAATGTGCACAGAGTATGATTCTTTTTCTACACACCGGGTAGACAGTTTAACGTCATATCCGAGCGATGGGGGTATTTCTAAAAACATCTGGGGGGAGGGAGTGTATCGGTCAAATATTTAGGAATTACAGGGGGCCGAAATCTGTAAATGGATGCAAATAATCTGTTTGAACAGTTTGTATAGTAATTAAGTTCTGTCCAATAATGACAACTCTTGGAAGCTTTGCAGTTGTCAATAACTGTTGGAGTGCTCACAAGGATTATGTCAGTGTTGCGTGCAAGAAAGACATGCAATGCAGACTGGTGTCCAGGGGCACATCTGGGGAGTTGGAGGGAGTTGGGGGGTGGGTTGCAAAAAGCCTTTGAGAATTGTCAAGAGAGTAAGGGTATGAGAAGCAAAAAAATCATTAAACTTATCTGCATTTCATAAGTTTTCAGGAAATTTTTTTAAGACCTCTAAAACAGAGGGGGAAATGTTATACTGTAAAGAATATCCTGTCTCTTCGCCCCTTTACTTTTTTTGTCTGCTCGTTTAGTTTCTTTCCCCCCCCCTCTCTGTGATGAGCTGGGCCAAATGTAGTGGCGCCCGAGGACGATGAATTAGTCCCTTGATTGCCTTCACCCTTATTTCGGTGAAATAACAGGTTCGTGGATTGTTACACCCGTACCGACGTATGCGTCAGACTTGCTGTGCCAAGTGATGTAGAGAAATATGTTCAATTCACGCACGATGGTTGTATAGGGACGACACACTTTATTCACACTTATATACAATCACGTGGTGGGGATGCAGAGCAGTAATGACCTCGTAGGCCTTTGCTGCTCTGCTGCTGCAAACAATTATGCAATGAGGTGGAGAACCGCACTTTGCAGATTCTCGCTTTACCAACCTCAAACTCTGAGAAAGGATATTTAACCTTTGCCTGCAATGTGGTTTACACAGAACCCACTTCAATTACACAGAACTGTATTTGATTCACCAGAATCTCGATTCTCACATAAAATCGAACCCTCAGGTTACGGGTTTTTCTTCGAGTAAGAGTGGCGTCCCTTGACGCATATTCAAACGTCCTTCTCGTTTGACAGCGACGCTCAAGACTGTTGTTTCCTTCCTGCCCAGCTACTGTCCCCTGCGCTCACACTCGCGCCCCAGGCTAGTTGTAAAAAGCCATAAAAGGGCTTTTGGGATTCGTCATCTCAAACAGGGTTGGGTTGAATTGTTTTACCTCTGAGCGACACTTTTTTGCACACCATGGGCTAAATGGCCAGGTCACATGGACCCCGAAGGTTCAGAAAAGGTTGGGGGAGGGGACCCACTGGAACAGCTGTTGGGAGACAGATGGTAGCCTCCCGTCAAGGCCATTCAGCATGTTCTTGAACGTGCATAGGGTATGGCTCTCCCGCACACGGGGCCACGGCTTAACATCCCATCCGACGGACGGTGGCCTTTCCAAGCCCATCGGTGTCATCTACTGACCGTGGGCAGGGCTGGGGAATTTTACGGAGATAAATCTCAACGCTGACCTGGCTGGGATTCGAACCTGGGAACTACAGATTACACATATATACAATCATGTGAGGACGTGAGGAGCTCAGAGGTAAAACAACCCAACCGAATCCTTCTCGTTTGACAGCGACGCTCAAGACTGTCGTTTCCTTCCTGCCCAGCTACTGTCCCCTGCGCTCACACTCGCGCCCAACTCGAATAGTTGTAAAAAGCCATAAAAGGGCTTTTGGGACTCGTCATCTCAAACAGGCAGCCAGCTCAGACCTGAAAACAACATCTATGAGTCACATCCCCACAATAGCACTTCCAAGAACACATTTAATACATAAAAATATTTACAACAACAAAACTACAATAAAATGCACCAATAAATAAAAATAAACAAATTACAAGGATATGACACTCCCCCAACCGTAATTCACCTGGAAATGGTTATTATTTATATTAGATTAAATGAATGAATAAGATGTATGGAGTAGCACAAGCCAATGGATAAAAAATTACCCCTCGAACTTGATTTCGAAATTTGCATTTTTTTGCATTGACTGGAAACTCTAATAGGAGCCTGTCATTGTAATTATGTCATTGAGAAGATCTGTGAGAAAGAAATTGGAAAAAAGAAACGTCGATGGCCCATCAGGGACTCTAATTACGTTCTCAGTAGTTGGCAAAGGGATAAAAATCCTCTCCCAAGACAGTGGAAAGATAATATTTAGTGACAATATTCGATTCATTATTCAGTCTTAGAAGTTATTGGAACTGATTTTATTTCTTTGCGAGTCAAAGGGACTTGGGTTTGAGCCCCGAATAAGTTATGGATGTTTTTTCTTTCTACTGAGGTCTATTCTTCCTCACAGATCGGGCGGGGGTGGCTTAGTCGGTAGCGCGCCAGGCTCGTAATCTGTAGTTCCCAAGTTCGAGCCCCAGCTGTGTCAACGTTGAGATTTATCTCCGCAAAAATTCTCCGCCCTGCCCACGGTCAGTAGGGGACACCGATGGGCTTGGAAAGGCCGCCGTCTGTCGGATGGGACGTTAAACCGTGGCCCCGTGTGCGGAAGAGCCATACCCTGTGCACGTTAAAGAACACGCTGGATGGCCTTGACGGGAGGCTACCATCTGTCTCCCAACAGCTGTTCCAGTGGGTCCCCTCCCCCAACCTTCTCTGAGCCTTCGGGGTCCATGTGACCTGGCCATTTAGCCCACGGTGGGCAAAAAAGTGCCGCTCAGAGGTAAAACAACCCAACCCTCACAGATCTCCTCTATGCTGTATTAAAGCTCTGCAGCAAGCAGCTGCTTGAAGGGTAATTAATTTTTGTTTTTCGTTGTAAAAATCATTTAAAAGGTACTGTGGAGCTTCTGGAATTAAGAAATTTCTGACAACGGAATTGTAGAGAAAGATCTCAGAAGAAGAGTATTAAATGTCACTCTAACAGAATAATGTGGAACAGGAGAGAAAAAGTGTTTTAATGAAACGTGAGAGAAAAGATTGTGAATTTACCAAGAGACACGAGTCATTATGATTGCAATGATCGGTTGTGTTGCATTTCCGTTGCATTATCAAGAGAAGAGATTAGGCTTAGAGTAGAGGAAAATTACTCTCTTTGCCTGTGACTTTGAACTTGCAGAAAACGAATTCATAAGGTTTGTTAGCACCTTGCAATATTCAGCTATAACATAGATCAATTATTATAAGATTTGTTTGTTTGCGAAATGCAATTTTTTCGTCAATATACCTATCGTTGCTTTCCTTTACCTGTGGTGTAATTGGTTAAGGGTCCCATCCACTTGGGACGGGGGTGGCTCAGTCGGTAGCCCGCCAGGCTTGTAATCTGTAGTTCTCAGGTTCGAGTCCCAGCTGGGTCAGCGTTGAGATTGATCTCCCCAAAATTCCCCGCACTCCCCACGGTCAGTAGGGAACATCAATTGGCTTGGAAAGGCCACCGTCCGTCGGATGGGACGTTTAGCCGTGGTCCCGTGTATGGGAGAGCCATATCCTGTGCACATTAAAAATCACGCTGAGTGGCCTTGACGGGAGGCTACCATCTGTCTCCCAACAGCTGTTCCAGTGGGTCCCCTTCCCCCAACATTCTCTGAGCCTTCGGGGTCCATGTGACCTGGCCATTTAGCCCATGGTGTGCAAAAATGTGCCGCTCAGAGGTAAAACAACCCAACCCCAGATTTTTTCGATTTTAACCCGAATATTTAAATCAGTTGTTTGGGGGGAATAAAAGTCGGAGAGAATAAAAAAATCGGAGGTTAAACAACCCAACCCCATCCACTTATCAGAATGCATGTCAAGTAAGGCAAGGACATGTTTTACTCAAGTTTACTTCAGTCCAAATTTCGCGTAAATAACAAGTTCCATCGCGAATACAAGCCTCGAATAATGTTAGTTCTCGGCGAGCAAAACCTTGCGAACTTGTTCTTGTTGCCATTCACGCGAAGTTTGGACTGAAATAAACATGAGTAAAGCATGTCATTGCCTTACTTGACATGCATTCTGATAAGAGGATGGGGCCCTTTAGGTTGCAAGGACTCAAGAGGCTCAGAGCTTTGTAGGAAAAGAACTCGACACTATTAGGAAGAAGATGTCTAGGTCAGGATTTTTAAAACGTTTTCCTTGACTGCCCATAAAAAAAGAACGGCACTATCTAAGATCTTAAACCTCTGAAAATTTTTGAATGAAATACCACTAAATGTGAAACAAAACTTTAATATTGTTACATTTCTTTCAGTTTAATATATTAATTGCTTAATATTATTGTAAGATTTACTATTTTTGAAATAATTTATTTAGTCAAACAATTTACAAACAAAAAGCTAACAGCTTATCTTGCAGGAAAAAATAACACATTGACATAATATTTTCCGTCTTCTTTCAAACTCCATCCAATAATCTTAATATAGTTACATCTTGTTGCATATATTAGACTGAATAATTTGCTATCTTTACATTCAACGAGATATTCACAATGACGAGAGACCATGAGATGACCATGAGATAAAAATGACGTTGATTGGGACATTCGTATAAAAAGTTTGGTTCCTTTCAACTTCCATTAATTTGAATTGGAATTATTATAAATCCTAAGAAACAAAATCAGGACAAAGTTTACTAATATTATGGTTATAAATTACAATGTATTAAATTATTTTTATGTTTAATATGAAAAATGAGCTTGTTTCTCTTCTGCTAGTTCTTTCAAGGATTGGATTGTTTTACCTCTGAGCGGCACTTTTTTGCACACCATGGGCTAAATGGCCAGGTCACATGGACCCCGAAGGCTCAGAGAAGGTTGGGGGAGGGGACCCACTGGAACAGCTGTTGGGAGACAGATGGTAGCCTCCCGTCAAGGCCATCCAGCGTGTTCTTTAACGTGCACAGGGTATGGCTCTCCCGCACACGGGGCCACGGCTTAACGTCCCATTCGACGGACGGCGGCCTTTCCAAGCCCATCGGTGTTCCCTACTGACCGTGGGCAGGGCTTGGAATTTTGCGGAGATAAATCTCAACGCTGACCCAGCTGGGACTCGAACCTGGGAACTACAGATTACGAGCCTGGCGCGCTACCGACTGAGCCACCCCCGCCCCATTCTTTCAAGTTAGGAGTCAGTGATGATAAAGCTATATACACACAAATATATAAGAAGAGGTATTCAAACGATGTGTTTCAGCCTCTTTAAATCTCGTAAGAGTAAAGGACACATATACGTCGTTGTAAATGGGGCTACGTCTAATGCAGCTTTTCCCCGCAGTGCTGGCAATTCATGTATCAATTTGACATAAAGTGTGCGGGTCATATTTTAATGAGCCCGTTTTAGTGTTTGATCTCTATTTAGTTCCAGTTAATTCTTTTTTACCCCCTCATAGTTTAAAATCATCGACATTACATATTAAGCACTTTCAAAAAAAATATATTTCTTTTTTCATTCTTTTACTTACAGTACGAATATTAAAAGTTACAATTTAATGTGCTGCGGTTTTTACCAAAGACTTCTCTGCCATAGTGTAAAAAAACCTGGTATACGTCATCCAGCGTGTTCTTCGAAGTGTGCAGCCATATTGTTTTCATGCACGCGGGGGAACATCTGTATCCCTTTTAAAATTGAAGACAGAGCGAGAGTTAGTGGTAAAAATTCTCAACACAGACCCAATGAACATGGGTTGGGTTGGGTTGTTTTACCTTTGAGCGGCACTTTTTTGCACACCATGGGCTAAATGGCCAGGTCACATGGACCCCGAAGGCTCAGAGAAGGTTGGGGGAGGGGACCCACTGGAATAGCTGTTGGGAGACAGACGGTAACCTCCCGTCAAGGCCATCCAGCGTGTTCTTTAACGTGCACAGGGTATGGCTCTCCCGCACACGGGGCCACGGCTTAACATCCCATTCGATGGACGGCGGCCTTTCCAAGCCCATCGGTGTCCCCTACTGACCGTGGACAGGGCGGGGAATTTTGCGGAGATAAATCTCAACGCTGACCCAGCTGGGACTTGAACCTGGGAACTACAGATTACGAGCCTGACGCGCTACCGACTGAGCCACCCCCGCCCCCCAATGAACATGACTCTTGTGTCTGAGGTGGGGATTGCCCCGCTGCTCAACACACAATACTAAAGAAGGATTCAAAAGAGATACCATTTCTCAAAATGAGGTATCCTGTTGCATGTTTCCACAGTTATTTTTAGATGAAAGCATTATTATTTTCTTAGTCATTCAAATGAAATATCAGATAATAGGTTTCCTACATCACTCTATGTTTGTTTGAAGTGCATTCTTTCCCTTGCAGAGACAAACCACCAAGTATCTTCCTGCCTTAGAAGTCGCATCTTCGTCGAGCGTCGGGACTCTTCCAGTCGAGTTCTTCCACACTCAGTCCCTCCCCACTCACGCCATGTCCGGATATTTGCTTCGCTGTGCAGAATCCAGCGACCGAGGGACCCTTCTCGGAAACGTATCGGACGGCACGGAGTCGTCCCATTTACCACAGGACGTGACCTCGGTAGCGAGCAACTGCGACATCATGCTGTACGTTCTGACTCCGGTGTCGAGGACGGGATCTCTGCCCGCGGAAATCCATCAGAACAAAGACACAAAAGAAGATGATGATTCTCAAGAGATTGACAGCATAGCGTAAGGAGATGCCTGCATCTCTTCTTTATCCCTTACGTCCAAAGCGACGAAGGCAAAGGACTCTGCGACCACATTGCCAGAAGTAGTCGAAGGGATTTCATCCCAGGGATTGGCAGCGAGTTCTGTTGCTGGTCAGTCGTCAGACGATAACATCAGTGAGACCCCCACCACGCTCAAGGGCCGGTGGTGATTTTCGTGGCACCTCCGGAAATAGGACAGGCCATAGAAGTAGGAAGAGGTACGATCAACATTCAGATCGTGGCAAACCCCGTGCTTGGACTGTCGGAGACGGCAGCGGCGCCTAACGATATCTGCACTCACAACGTACCATCGCACAGCAAGATCCTCTATTCGATCAAAGAAGAATCGGGTTCTGAGGAAGAGGTGCATCCAGCTCATGCAAGACTTACTCCTTTGGGCGAAGGATCTCATTTGCGTGAGCTCAGCGCAGCTGTAGATGCGGCTGCTGCTGGAGTGGAGCTAACAGCGATCGCCACTTGCAGCAAAGAGAAGCTGATGGAGAATCAACAGCTCCGATCACTAGAGGATGCTGTGAATCCAATTGAATAAGAATGGAAGGATATCATCATCTCAGACTTTCATCAGAGCATTAGTCTTGGGATTCGAATTTTAATTCAGTTTTAATTCATTGATTTTTACTTTTTATTACTCATAAACAAGAAAGGCCATAGTATTACTAATGCTGTCTTACTGTCAGATTAAAAATCTGCACCTCTGCCATTGATGTTAACAATATAGGATGTTTCGATATTGATGCGCACTTTCTGTAATTTTAAGCGAATATCGTTTTAAACATTGTTCTAAGCCTTCATAGACTTCTATTTTGTGTGACATTCATGGTGAGAATTTTAATTATAAAGAAATAGAAAGGAGAGTGGTCATTATTAACCTAATATTTAACTATGAATAATAAGTGTCAGCTGTTGATTTTATGCTCAATTCCCACATCGTAAAGTTGGGGTGCTTTTACTCCTAATTGGCGTCCCAATGCTGCTTAATGGACATTTCCCCCTTTCCAGTATCAAAGGCCATCTACTGGATGACCTTTGATACTCGGTTACGGGGAATGACCTCTCCTCGGTGTCCCCTACTGACCGTGGGCAGGGCGGGGAATTTTGCGGAGATAAATCTCAACGCTGACCCAGCTGGGACTCGAACCTGGGAACTACAGATTACGAGCCTGGCGCGCTACCGACTGAGCCACCTCCGCCTACCTTAGATTAAGGAATAGGATATTTTCAGATAACTGGAGGAGCAGGGATAATCCTCGAGTTGGGTGGAAAGTGTGAAGATGGACCTTCGTAGAAAGGACGGTTGCGGTGCCGAAGTGCAATAGGTGTTACTTAGATAGACATGTTTATCTAAATGAAAAACAAGTCTGCTTTGGCCTTTCGTTGATCATGTCTTCTTTAGAATTAGATATGTGTATTCTGTGAATTGTTTTCCCATAGGAACTTTTCCAGATATGACATTGTCTCCCATACGTACCTCTTAGAGGCCAGTTGCAAGATTCCGGATATGCCCACAACGAGGATGACTTCAAAGATGGTCTGATGCACGGAGATGTTGGCAGAAGATGACAATGCAGTTTCCTTGTAGCAAAATTACGCGAAGGTCCTACGGGAGGGTTGGTTAGAGAGAAAAGATGATGTTTTATCGCGGGGTTTATAACGATGATTAACGCTAGATTCTACAAAACATTTCTATTAAATTCGCTCAACAAAAAATAAATTCTGTTTGAGGCTTTAATGGATGTTTTGTGGCATCTTGAGCCCCTCTTTTTCCTTTCACACTAGCTGCCTATGTGTGGAGGGGTTTTCTCTAGGTTAGATCAAAACACTCTGACGTGGATGGTGCCTTGACGTAATAATAATAAATTATACACAATAGTAATAACAGCAATAACGAATTTGAAGTAATCATAAAAATTTAAATGTAATTTCGTCGCAATAAATAAATTATTTCACATTATATAGTATAAAAATAAATGGAATTCAATTAAATATTAGCCAAATTTAGTTGCTTCAATTTTTATGCATGTTTCCCTCCATTTGCTCAACGGATCTGCGGTGATCTTTGGTAAACCGGGTATGCTTATAACTGTATTTTAGCTATTTCTTGCTACCAGATTTTCTTATGTTAATGAAATTTCCATTTGCAATTTTAGACTGGTTGATCGAAGTTTCACCTTTCATAACTGCAGGAAATGCCTAATAGCTCTTTTTAAACCACTAGTTTTGTATAAAATTATAATACGTATAGTCTTTGAGTGCAACTAAAGCGATCACATTTGAAACCTATTTCGATTACTTGAAATCGAACAATTGTTATTTTACGGAAAGTCTTAATTAGTGGACAGATACATAATCATTCGGACGTACTGCCATATACGATGAAACTTTAAAGGGTAAATTAGTGAAACTTGAATAAAGAAATGAAAGCTATTAGTTATATGAAACCATGGTACATTCACTAGAGAATGTACGATTGATACACTCCGAATAAAATCTATTTTTTTTTAAATTTCAGATGTATCATAAAGATATATCTGTGATCTATTACTATCTGCTACTGAACTAGATATACTCGTACAACGAAATGAATATATTTATATTATTTTGTATTATAAATATAGTGGTAGTTTCCAATATCTTTCACATTTTAATTTTCTTACTGTTTTCTTTCATCATTTGTTGGTTTTTCAATTCTATATGTTTGTCAAAATGGTTCTTCTAAGATGTTGACCACTAGCAACATGCTACGTACCAAATAAAAGTCTGTTATATAGGAAAGTCGTGTGTTTTAAAAAAATTCGCAATTTTATTTGCCTATTTTAATCTATATAACAAAAGACGGTGTCTGTGGCAGCCATAACTCATCGGGAATTCAACATAGAGGCTGCAAATTTTCAGAGAATGTTTCTGGTTGTGGTCCGAATTGCAATGCCAAATATCAAGTCGAACGTCCAAAAGGGGGCTTGCTGGAAGCGAAAATATGTACCATGCTATTACAACGGGAAACGATGATCGCTGTCAAATCTGTTGTTGCCATTAACTTGGCAACAACAGATTTCAGAAGACAACAGATTTCAACAGAATTGCTCACTAACTGTGAAAGTAAAGAGTTAAAATAGGATTTAAATCTTCTGACGAAATAAATACTCGATCATTTGCCACGGCCTCTGAGAGAGAGCGCCGAGTGAGCAATGACCTTTGCATCACCATTAAATTCTTCGTATTCAAACTGTGTAAAATGTCGGAGGGAGGGAAGAATACACAAAACTAACCATTAGTGCAGGGAACAACAGAATATACAGATTAAAAGTGATACACGAGCTGTCACAATTTGTGTAGAGACGAAGCCACGGGCCAAGTGGGAACCTGATTTTTAAACCAATCACTATGGCAAACAGGGGACGCTGTGCAGGAAATTTGGACCGTGCAGACGAATATCACTAGGGCGGCAAAATCTGTGTTAACGGAAATAAAGAAGTTGACAATGCAGTTTTCTTGTAAAAAAATTACACGAAGGTTCTACAGGAGAGTTGGTAGTAGAAAAATAAAGTCGTTTTATAGCTGGTCTTGTACCGATGAGAGTAAGTTTTAATAATTTTTTTTAATTTAATCTTTCGGAAAATATTTTTATTAAATTCGCTCAACAGATAATAAATTTTGATTGATGCTTTAATGGATGTTTTTAGCATACTAATCCCTCTTTTTCCTTCCACATTAGCTGCCTAAGTGTGGAGGGGTTTTCTGCAGGTTAGAGCAAAACACTCTGACATGGATGGTGCCTTGACGTGGCGTCAGAGCTTTTCACTAAACCATCCGGCAGACATCTTTCCAATAGCATATCCATTATTTTTTGAGAACTTTCTATTATATAATTAATATATCAAATAGTCCAAGCTTATTGAATGATTTCAAAGTCAAAATATGAAAGAAATTCCCAATAACTACATATTGCTCTATTAATCTATTTTATTACTTCATTAATATTTTCTTTCCAATTAAATTTGTTGACGATAACAACTTCCAAACACAGTAAACCCTCGTAAGCCTGGTTACAGCTAATCCGCGTGTCTTCTAATCCCGATTAAAAAAAAAAAAAAAATACCACCTCAAGCAGCTGCTTGCCACAGAGGTCTGACAGGAGCCTGCCAGTTTATATGCCACAGTAGTAGATCTGAGAGGATGGCAGGACCTCAGCAGAAAAACGACACACACATCCATGCCTAATCCGGGGCTCGACAGATATTATTGCTCACCACGCTCAACAAACGTGTTCATTTCGATCGCTCAGTGTTCTTGTTGTTGGAGCCGCGACGGACGGGTGTTGTTCCTTATAACGCATAATTTATGCTCTGCTGTTTAATTGAGCAAAAATATAGTCTTTTATTTATGGATCCTAAGTATTTGAAGAACGGATAAAAAGGAAAGAGGTTGCTTTAACTATCGTTAGCAAACTGAAAGTGAGAGAAGAACTTGGAAAAAAATTAAATAAATTAAGAAATACCTGTCTTCCTGTAATGCCCTAAAAATAGAAAACAAAATTGAAGCATATCGATGGTGCAATCAGTCACAGAATTCGCATTCACTTCAAAGATAGGGCACTGGCAATCTTGTTGAGTAGGTAAATCGGCGCCCTATATTCCTTTGAAGTGAATACGAAACTCAGTGACTGATTGCATCATCGATATGCTATAGATTTATTTCCTACTATTTGGAGCACATACCAAAAGATATCAATTCTTTTTTAATTTTTTATTACATTTATATACACTGATTTTCATAAATTAAAGAAACTCAGAAAATTTATGATAAACAAAAAACTATATAAATAATTTTAATGAAGTTTGATATCGAGTCTAAAATAGTATCTGATTGGCAATAACAAATACTAAAACACATAAACCCGAAAGTAGTCACAAGGGAAAAACAAATTTGCTAAAAAAGCACAACTAAAAGTAAAACAAGCAAGTTTCGAGCAACAAAGTCTTTGGTCGCTTGAACTGGTAAGAAACAAAGGGATCGAAGAGATCAAGGATCTTCAGTTCGGGTCACTTAACCGTCCAAGAGAGATGCAACAAAATCAAAGTCTTGGACGCCTACTGGGATTCTTTCAATACAATCCTTAGCCACCTTAAATTTAAGACAAAATGTTTTAACTTTAAGCAATATATTACCCTAATTCCATTTCCTGAAGAATTCCAGGATATCGTTTACTTCCTTAACAAAATCAAACGATTCATCCTCGTTTGCTTTGCTCTTTTCAGTTGGTACGTTAATTGTGACCTTCCCTTTGTCTGAAGGTCACAACTGGTGGAACAGTGTTAGATTTTCCTGGAACCTCTTCAGGAGATCTGGTAGCTTGTGCATAGGGTTGGGTTGGGTTGTTTTACCTCTGAGCGGCACTTTTTTTGCACACTATGGGCTAAATGGCCAGGTCACAAGGACCCCGAAGGCTCAGAGAAGGTTGGGGGAGGGGACCCACTGGAACAGCTGTTGGGAGACAGATGGTAGCCTCCCGTCAAGGCCATCCAGTGTGTTCTTTAACGTTGGATTGTTTTACCTCTGAGCGGCACTTTTTGCACATCATGGGCTAAATGGCTAGGTCACAAGGACCCCGAAGGCTCAGAGAAGGTTGGGGGAGGGGACCCACTGCCACTGCTGTTGGGAGACAGATGGTAGCCTCCCGTCAAGACCATCCAGCGTGTTCTTTAACGTGCACAGGATATGGCTCTCCCGCACACGGGGCCACGGCTTAACGTCCCATCCGACGGCCTTTCCAAGCCATCGGTGTCTCCTATTGACCGTGTGCAGGGCGGGGAATTTTGCGGACATAAATCTCAACGTTGACCCAGCTGAGACTCGAACCTGGGAACTACAGATTACGAGCCAGGCGCGCTACCGACTGAGTCGCCCCCGCCCCCAGCAGGGTTGTGTTTTGATGATACTTGTATTGGTTCCTCTACATTCAACTACCCATGCCACATTAAAAATAGATGAAACATTTCCTCATAATCTTTCTCGCATTGAATTACACAATCGAAGCCTTTCTGCTTTCTGCTTTAACTGAATGGCTTGAACAAGGGGGGGGCGGGGTGGGGGCTCAGTCGGTAGCGCGCCTGGCTCGTAATCTGTAGTTCCCAGGTTCGAGTCCCAGCTGGGGCAGCGTTGAGATTTATCACCGCAAAATTCCCCGCCCTGCCCACGGCCAGTAGGGGACACCGATGGGCTTGGAATAGGCCGCCGTCCGTCGGATGGGACGTTAAACCGTGGCCCCATGTGCGGGAGAACCATACCCTGTGCACGTTAAAGAACACGCTGGATGGCCTTGACGGGAGGCTGCCATCTGTCTCCCAACAGCTATTCCAGTGGGTCCCCACCCCCAACCTTCGCTGAGCCTTCGGGGTCCAGGTGACCTGGCCATTTAGCCCATGGTGCAAAAAAGTGCCGCTCAGAGGTAAAACAACCCAACCTAAATCCCAGCATTATGATGGATATAATAGCCATCGGGATAAATCCCACCATGATTTGCGTGAATTTCGCAGATGCAATGATTAATAAAACTAAAACCATTGTAGTACTCTAACCTAAACCTAGTAATTACAAATTAAGGTCCCATTCCAGTTCGTTAGGAATATCAGAAGGAATTTTCAGTAAAATGGATGAAGAAATGAAATCAGGTTGGGTTGTTTTACCTCTGAGCGGCACTTTTTTGCACACCATGGGCTAAATGATCAGGTCACATGGACCCCGAAGGCTCAGAGAAGGTTGGGGGAGGGGACCCACTGGAACAGCTGTTGGGAGACAGATGGTAGCCTCCCGTCAAGGCCATCCAGCGTGTTCTTTAACGTTGGGTTGTTTTACCTCTGAGCGGCACTTTTTTGCACACCATGGGCTAAATGGCCAGGTCACATGGACCCCGAAGGCTCAGAGAAGGTTGGGGGTGGGGACCCACTGGAACAGCTGTTGGGAGACAGATGGTAGCCTCCCGTCAAGGCCATCCAACGTGTTCTTTAACGTTGGGTTGTTTTACCTCTGAGCGGCACTTTTTTGCACACCATGGGCTAAATGGCCAGGTCACATGGACCCCGAAGGCTCAGAGAAGGTTGGGGGTGGGGACCCACTGGAACAGCTGTTGGGAGACAGATGGCAGCCTCCCGTCAAGGCCATCCAACGTGTTCTTTAACGTTGGGTTGTTTTACCTCTGAGCGGCACTTTTTTGCACACCATGGGCTAAATGGCCAGGTCACATGGACCCCGAAGGCTCAGAGAAGGTTGGGGGAGAGGACCCACTGGAACAGCTGTTGGGAGACAGATGGTAGCCTCCCGTCAAGACCATCCAGCGTGTTCTTGAACGTTGGGTTGTTTTACCCCTGAGCGGCACTTTTTTGCACACCATGGGCTAAATGGCCAGGTCACATGGACCCCGAAGGCTCAGAGATGGTTGGGGGTGGGGACCCACTGGAACAGCTGTTGGGAGACAGATGGTAGCCTCCCGTCAAGGCCATCCAACGTGTTCTTTAACGTTGGGTTGTTTTACCTCTGAATGTACAATATATATGCTATCCACAGGACATATTGTCACCTATTCAATGGCTTTATCAAAAGTGACTCTGAACTAACTAGCAGTCTTTGGTAAAGGTTGGGTTGTGTTACCTCTGAGCGGCACTTTTTTGCACACCATGGGCTAAATGGCCAGGTCACATGGAACCCGAAGGCTCAGAGAAGGTTGGGGGAGGGGACCCACTGGAACAGCTGTTGGGAGACAGATAGTAGCCTCCTGTCAAGGCCATCCAGCGTGTTCTTTAACGTGCAAAGGGTATGGCTCTCCCGCACACGGGGCCACGGTTTAACGTCCCATCCGCTGGACGGCGTCCTTTCCAAGCCCATCGGTGTCCCTTACTGACCGTGCGGGAAATTTTGCGGAGATAAACTCAACGCTGACCCAGCTGGGACTCGAACCTGGGAACTACAGATTACGAGCCTGGCGCGCTATCGACCGAGCCACCCCCGCCCCAAATGAAATCAGGGTTGGGTTGTTTTACCTCTGAGCGGCACTTTTTTGCACACCATGGGCTAAATGGCCAGGTCACATGGACCCCGAAGGCTCAGAGAAGGTTGGGGGAGGGGACCCACTGGAACAGCTGTTGGGAGACAGATGGTAGCCTCCCGTCAAGGCCATCCAGCGTGTTCTTTAACGTGCACAGGGTATGGCTCTCCCGCACACGGGGCCACGGCTTAACGTCCCATCCGACGGACGGCGGCCTTTCCAAGCCCATCGGTGTCCCCTACTGACCGTGGGAAAGGGGGGGAATTTTGCGGAGATAAATCTCAACGCTGACCCAGCTGGGACTCGAACCTGGGAACTACAGATTACGAGCCTGGCGCGCTACCGACTGAGCCACCCCCGCCCCAAATGAAATCAGGAGGAAGTTTGTGAAGTGGCATAAGACGAATAGTAAGAAGGCCGATAAATGTAATCAAAGTATAAGGGATAATGCAACTTATAATGCTATTGCTTTTGGCGATAGTATTTATCAAAATACACATCGTCAGATGCACTAATATCACTTTGTCACGGGAGCATGTTCTCCCCCTTGAGGATGCAAGTAACCGGTACATATAGTACACACTGAGATGCCAGCTTAATAGTCAACACTAGTCATATATATAATCACCACTAGTCATATATATGGTTAATACGTAATACGTTACGTGATGGTGGTGGGCAGAATAAATCAGGCACACTATCTCTTCGAGCATCATTTAAAGATGGACTGACTTTTTGGAAGCGGGAAGGTGACTTCAGTTGTGGGCGCTTCAAATGATGAAAGTCGTAAAATTCAAAATATTAATGAATATTGCAAACGACCTATTAACGGTAGAAATTCGAAATTCTTGTGATAGGATGTGATGAGGACAAGAGGTTTATACCATCACAACGTGGGGCGGGGGTGGCTCAGTCGGTAGCGCGCCAGGCTCGTAGTCTGAAGTTCTCAGGTTCGAGTCCCAGCTGGGTCAGCGTTGAGATTTATCTCCGCAAAAATTCCCCCGCCCTGTCCACTGTCAGTAGGGGACACCGATGGGCTTGGAAAGGCCGTCGTCCGTCGGATGGGACGTTAAGCCGTGGCCCCGTGTGCGGGAGAGCCATACCCTGTGCACGTTAAAGAACACGCTGGATGGCCTTGACGGGAGGCTACCATCTGTCTCCCAACAGCTGTTCCAGTGGGTCCCCTCCCACAACCTTCGCTGAGCCTTCGGGGTCCAGGTGACCTGGCCATTTAGCCCATGGTGTGCAAAAAACTGCCGCTCAGAGGTAAAACAACCCAACGTTAAAGAACACGCTGGATGGCCTTGACGGGAGACTACTATCTGTCTCCCAACAGCTGTTCCAATGGGTCCCTTCCCCCAACCTTCTCTGAGCCTTCGGGGTCCATGTGACCTGGTCATTTAGCCCATGGTGTGCAGAAGAGTGCCGCTTAGAGGTAAAACAACCCAACCCATTACAACGATTTTCTCCCTTACTCCCGGGATGGGAGAGGAGAATCAAATATTTCGTTTTAAAGAGAAATTAGTTTTTTTGCTCTCTAGACTTCATTTGAATATAATTCCTTGGTCTCAATAATAGTGTACGCGTAAATCACCCTTTTTCGGGGGGGGGGGGTCAAAGTAAGGGTTTAAACCCTTACTTTGATTACAGCTATGATGAGAGGAGGCTATATGTCAAATTCAGTGACCATAGCTCTTAACGTTTAGGGAAAATTATATCCTGTTTCATGCAAAGGGGTCTTTTATGCGGGGAAAAGTTTAGGAGGAGGGTTGAAACCTTTATATTGTTTAAAGCGAGGATGAAAGGAAGCTGTTTAATAATTTCGGGGATCTTACCTTTCATCTTTTACGCGAAATTCCTCGGTAATTTAGGGGCGGGGGTGACTCAATCGGTAGCGCGCCAGGCTCAAAATCTGTAGTTCCCAGGTTCGAGTCCCAGCTGGATCAGCGTTGAGATTTATCTCCGCAAAATTCCCCGCCCTGCCCATGGTCAGTAAGGGACACCGATGGGCTTGGAAAGGCCGCCGTCCGTCGGATGGGACGTTGAGCCGTGGCCCCGTGTGCGGGAGAGCCATACCCTGTGCACGTTAAAGAACACGCTGGATGGCCTTGACGGGAGGCTACCATCAGTCTCCCAACAGCTGTTGCAGTGGGTCCCCTCCCCCAACCTTCTCTGAGCCTTCGGGGTCCTTGTGGCCTGGCCATTTAGCCCATGGTGTGCAAAAAATTGCCCCTCAGAGATAAAACAATCCAATCCTCGGTAATTACACGTGTTTGTGGTGGAGAGGGAAGCTTTTTTGTGTAAAAGTAAGAAAGATTGGAAGTCAAAACCTTACGTTTCTTTTATAGCGAATTCGGTTCCCTTATAGCGAAATCCTTTCCAATTTTGTCTAAAGAAAAAAAAAATTAAAAAAAACTGTCAGATAGATATTTTTTGAGAGGGGAAAAATGTTCAGAGCCAAACTCTTTCTTTACTTTATGTTGCAGTTACAGTAAACTATATAGTGAATTTGGACTCTGATCTTTTACCATTTAGAAACAGTTGGTAACTCTTTTTTGTTGGGGAGGTGCATTTTTAAGGGATGGAGAAACTGCTAAAACTCCTAACCCTTCCATACAGTACGTTATCATTAAAGGGAGCTGTATACTGACCGAATTTGGTCCTTCTAACTCTTATCATTTCGAAATTCGTTTCACTGTTTACAAGGGAGAAGTATTTTTTGGGTGAGAGAAATTTTTTTGAGGTGGTGGTGGGTTGGGGATGGTTCCAAAACCCAGAAATAGAAAAAATATCGAAGCAGACAGTAAGACCCTGTCAGATATGTAACAGATTCTTTATTTCTCCGGTATTTAAAAATGCCTTGATCATTCACTAGTAACTGTGAAATATATCTTATTGGATAAAGAAATAGGACTAATTTTATGGCCTAAAATAAATTAACATTCACATGAATGATGATAATATGTTTCAAATTAGTGAGAGAAAATGTTTCTTAAAAAAATTCTGCATACACGTCCTGATTCACATATAAATCATTAGCAAAAACTGGAAAAGTTGCCTCTCCTGAAATATAGATGGTACAATGTCCGTTGCATCTCATTGAAAGATTTATAGGTCTTATTCTGGAATATTATTAGTCTCTGATGTGTAGTTTAACTGGTAGAGCGCTCTGGCATGTATCTAGAGAGTTTCAAGTTCGAATCCCGCTCCGTCGGAGATAATTTTTTTCAGATGTTTTTAATAATTACTGATACAGAGCCTGACTGATTATCAGAAAATCGTGGATTCATATCCAGCCCGACTACAGAGAAATTCGGTATGTTTATCGGAAGGAGCATTTGCGCAAACCATCATCCGTGTTCTTTCAATGACGTCAGATGGGTGAGAATGCTTCTTTTGTCTCCTATCAGATGATTTTACATCCAGAATCTCTCTTCTAATCTCATCTATAAACAACACACACTTTGAGTCTATCAGATGCTGTCGACATCAATTCAATGCCGTGAATAAGCGGAACACGCTCTAATATCAACAGGTTGGGAAGTAAAATTCTGTTTATCGAAAGAGGAGGAAGATTGCTTCTCGGGCTACTGAAGAAGGAAGGTTGGGTTGTTTTACCTCTGAGCGGCACTTTTTTGCACACCATGGGCTAGATGGCCAGGTCACATGGACCCCGAAGGCTCAGAGAAGGTTGGGGGAGGGGACCCACTGGAACAGCTGTTGGGAGACAGATGGTAGCCTCCCGTCAAGGCCATCCAGCGTGTTCTTTAACGTGCACAGGGTGTGGCTCTCCCGCACACGGGGCCACGGCTTAACGTCCCATCCGACGGACGGCGGCCTTTCCAAGCCTATCGGTGTCTCCTACTGACCGTGGGCAGGGCGGGGAATTTTGCGGAAATAAATCTCAACGCTGACCCAGCTGGGACTTGAACCTGGGAACTACAGATTACGAGCCTGGCGCGCTACCGATTGAGCCACCCCCGCCTTTCCTGAAGAAGGAAACATTGAGCATATTTTTTGGTGTTGTAAAATGAAAAGTATCCTGGTTGTCCAAACCCTGGAATTTTTGGTCATTAACATACAGTAGTTCTCAAACTAAAAGTATTTTTTGCATTTCGGATTTAGGATTTTCGCTTTGTTAAATCAGTTGTTTGCGAAAATGATTCAGAAAAAATGAATTTTATGCGCAAGCTTTATAAACCGTAGCAGTTCAGGAGCTTGTCAGTGGAAGTTACTACCAGGTGGCAGAGCACGAGGAGGAAATGCTGATCGAAAGATTTCTAGAATACCACACCATTGTTTAGCCGTTTTCAGGGCGAGAGACTGGATATGAATCCACGATGAATTATCATCTGATAATGATATCAACTGATGAATGAATATCATCTGATAGGAGGCAAAAGAAGCATTCTCACCCAACTGACGTCATTGAAAGAACACGGATGATGGTTTGCGCAAATGCTCCTTCCGATGAACATACCGAATTTCTCTGTAGTCGGGCTGGATATGAATCCACGATTTCTGATAATTAGTCAGACTCTGTATCAAATTTAAAAACTGAAAATACATCTTTTGAAAATTGCTAAAAAGAATTGTTTCCTGTTTCGAATGTTGTGCGAATGATAATAATTACCAATGCCAATTTATGCCTTGCCTATGTGGTGCTTAGTATTCTCCATCTCATGCATAAGTCCAAAGATGAAAATTAGAAGAAATGATATTTTGTAAAAAAGTAGCTAAAAATGTAAAGAAAAATGATGAAAGAGTAAACTGACAATTTACTTAACAAACCTAAATATTCCATTTTAGCTATTTCTTAGTTTTTTTAACTTTATTTGCAGAGCGTTGAAGTTTTCCAGTAAGCACAAGAATTGGTGGTACGTGTACAACACAGAAAATTTGTAAACATCTAAGCTACCAGCAGAATTATATAATAAATTAATACAATAAACGCAGGTTCCGTTTAATCAAAAGCTTCTAATTCGGTCACTGTTGAACATATCTCGAATGGATGAATCTTTCAGGATGCATCCAAAATAATTAAATTTATTGATATATAGTGGGAGCTTAAACAGAACGATTTTTTTTAAGTCAAACCGATGCACGTTTTCTGTTATGTGGCAGTAAAATAGTGGATTAATGCATATATAGAATGTGCTAAACAACACTCATGTATGCTATTATTTGCTTGCATCATTATTATTTCCCTAAAAAAGGAACAAGTGGATGATTAAATCGATAGCACACTAGTTTCAAAATTTGGTGTCCTTATATTCAAGTCCTCCACTATGGCTATGTTTAATTACCTTTGCAAACCCTTACTGTCTTCTGTTTCAAAGATGACACCGATTGTTTGTGAGGAATTCGTCCGTCAGATTAGACATTAAACCCATCTGTAAAGAGAGAGCCATGACTTGTGCTAACACTGTAGATAATGTTGATGAGAGAGCTTTCATATGTGTCCTTAACGGTTGTTCAGTTTGTTCTCTTTCTCTTTCCAGCGGGGCGGGGGTGGCTCAGTCGGTAGCGCGCCAGGCTCGTAATCTGTAGTTCCCAGGTTCGAGTCCAAGCTGGGTCAGCGTTGAGATTTATCTCTGCCCAATTCCCCGCCCTGCCCACGGTCAGTAGGGGACACCGATGGGCTTGGAAAGGCCGCCGTCCGTCGGATGGTACGTTAAGCCGTGGCCCCGTGTGCGGGAGACCAATACCCTGTGCACGTTAAAGAACACGCTGGATGGCCTTGACGGGAGGCTACCATCTGTCTCCCAACAGTTGTGTTTTTTGGAAATACCAAGAGTCTTCCCGAGGAGATAAATTTACCACTAATATGGTTATTAAGTAATTTGAAGAAAAAGGAAGATACTTTTGGAATGTCAAGTTTGCTTATGTTACAATCAGTGCCTGTAATAACAAGTGAAAAATCATCATCTGCGTTAATTGATCTTTCGATGATATCGGGGAATTTAAAATTTTCTGAGTCTATTATAGTTATAACCGTGTAGTTCCTTTCATTTTTTTGTACTCTGAACTGTTTTATCTTTATTTGTACTCTGAGTTGTATTACCTTTATTCTCCGTTAAAGGAGTTATAGAATTTTTGTTTTGGGTTGGGTTGTTTTACCTCTGAGCGGCACTTTTTTTGCACACCATGGGCGAAATGGCCAGGCCACAAGGACCCCGAAGGCTCAGAGAAGGTTGGGGGAGGGTACCCACTGGAACAGCTGTTGGGAGACAGATGGTAGCCTCCCGTCAATGCCATCCAGCGTGTTCTTTAACGTGCACAGGGTATGGCTCTCCCGCACACGGGGCCACGGCTTAACGTCCCATCCGACGGACGGCTGCCTTTACAAGCCCATCGGTGTCCCCTACTGACCGTGGGCAGGGCGGGATATTTTGCGGAGATAAATCTCAACGCTGACCCAGCTGAGACTCGAACCTGGGAACTACAGATTACGAGCCTGTCGCGCTACCGACTGAGCCACCCCCGCCCCAGGTCACATGGACCCCGAAGGCTCAGAGAAGGTTGGGGGAGGGGACCCACTGGAACAGCTGTTGGGAGACAGATGGTAGCCTCCCGTCAAGGCCATCCAGCGTGTTCTTTAACGTGCACAGGGTATGGCTCTCCCGCACACGGGGCCACGTCTTAACCTCCCATCCGACGGACGGTGGCCTTTCCAAGCCCATATGTGTCCCCTAGTGACCGTGGGCAGGGCGGGGAATTTTTGTGGAGATAAATCTCAACGCTGACCCAGCTGGAACTCGAACCTGGGAACTACAGATTACGAGCCTGGCGCGCTACCGACTGAGCATTCCCCGCCCCTAATAAAAAGAATGTTAAATATATACGTATATATTTATTGTTAACATTAACTTCGCAAGGTCATCAAAATATTTAACTTTTCTCTGTTTTAGAGAGAGAAAGAATTCGATTTATTATTCTACTCTGTAGTTCTTAAGCTTCCATTTGACCCATAACTCAGAAAGATTGACTGTTCATTCCCATCCAACTCTTTGGGGTAAGGAATGATGGGGCATAATTGGTAGCTCATGATATTCATACGACTCAATCTTTTATTTGATATGTATATGACGCGTTGAGATCGACCTCATTGATAATTTTCTTCCCTTTTTTGATAAGAATAAGGAGGTTAGGGGGGAGGTAAAATTTAAATTAACATGTGACAGTTCTCATATTACAGGGGGCGGGGGTGGTTCAGTCGGCAACGCGCCAGGTTCGTAATCTGTAGTTTCCAGGTTCGAGCCCAGCTGGGGCAGCGTTGAGATTTATCTCCGCAAAATTCTCCGCCCTGCCCACGGTCAGTAGGGGACACCGATGGGCTTGGAAAGGCCGCCGTCATTCGGATGGGACGTTAAGCCTTGGTCCCGTGTGCGGGAGAGCCATACCCTGTGCACGTCAAAGAACACGCTGGGTGGCCTTGACGGGAGGCTACCATCTGTCTCCCAACAGCTGTTCCAGTGGGTCCCTGCCCCAACCTTCTTTGAGCCTTCGGGGTCCATGTGACCTGCCCATGGTGTGCAAAAAAGTGCCGCTCAGAGGTAAAACAACCCAACTCACATTACAAGCTCTCATTTAATACCTAAAACATTACCCCAGCTGACGCTTCTGAATGAACATAGTAAGAAAAAACGTTTATGCAATCCACCACTTTCTCCAAACGGAAGAAAAACACACATTGTAATTGTTTTACTACCTATGATAGTCCCAACGCCGTAGCAAACCACCGAAATGATTTAACTCGCTATTCATATTCGAAAGATATAGCCGAACAATCGTTTTACAAATCGCCTCTTTAAGGGCAAAAAGGAAACTTGCGGTTGAAACATTTATTTCCCATGGCACTCTCCAGGTACCAATCTTTCATTTGGCACTTGGTTTTGAAAGCTTTTATACAACAGTCTTTTAAAATTTTGCACTTTTTTAGTGGAAAGAAAGACTTGGTTAAACATATATATAGCCTGTGATATTCTCCACTTCACAACAGTTTATTTGGTGTGGGACCCGTTGCTTAAGATATTGTTGCGGATCACAAAAATGGATAGCCACTGAGCGTGAGTATTAAAAGCTATATTTCAAAACCAAATTCAATACAAGGTAAATTGTTACAAAGGAAATATGGATGAAGTATCTTATTAACAAATCAACTATTAACATGCACAAGTCATCAATCTTCCTGCGTGAGCACACATCAGCTCTGTGTATTTTACTAAATACTACCTTTTACTTGATTTACCAGGTCACCCGAAGATCTTCACTCGTAAACCAATTCTCGTCCTGTGCTAATAACTTTTCACACACTAGCCGAACAAAAAGACAGTCCGTGTAGACATTCGAAGTTAGCCATAAAAGTTCCCACTTTTATACTTCCGCGTATACACAACACATCAAGTTACTTCTTGATACTTAACGATAAAAGATCCCACTTTTATCCTTCCGCGTATACACAACACATCAAGTTACTTCTTGATGCTTACGCGCACTGTCTCAGAACAGCTCACCGTCCATTTTCGAACTCACCGACCGTTACAATACACAACGACCGTTAACGCTCCACTCTTCTTCTCCAAATTCTCCCAACGTTCTTATTCGTTGGCTGAAACTTTGCTTTCGGTTGCCAGATTCTTCTGTCGTAACACTGCCCCCTTCCTAGGTCTTGTTCGTCCCGAACAATTCTGGATTCCAAAGTTTCTTCAGTTCTTCGATGAAACGGAGCCAAACGATCCACGTGAATCACATTGCACTTCGTAGCTGGACGTCGACGAATGCGATATACCACGTCTGTGTCAAAATGAAAGTGAATCTCATTATGACGTAGATTTCTTTTCTGACTGAAGCCTCGTCCACAAACATAATACGTGTAAGGCCTATAGCCCTTGTGAACACGTTTATGTCTCTGCAGGGAGAAGAATCGACTAAGAGTTTTCGTGCAAAACCTGTAAAAAGTTTTCTTCTTTGTCGAAAGTTTTCTTTTTTTGGATTTTTACTTCTATCAAGAGTAACAAGGAATGAAAGTCATTAGTGACATAAAATCTAGGGAGAAGTTTCATCCTCCAGTCTGACCTTTTTGTCAGTTGACTTTCCCTTAATTCAGAACTGTCGTGATGAACCATCAGCCATATTTCACCTGATTCCATTTGATCCCCAAGGTGCTTCACAAATATAATATCAGCTCCATAATTCTTTTTAGCTCTTCGGTCCATCTCCTCCTTCCATACTCTTGCTAGAACTGCAGCTTCTAATCCGACAACCTTACCTGTTTCTCCTGTATAAGTGAAATCAGTGATGTGTCGGGCTGCTAGCAATATTTTTTCTGTTTTACCTTCACATAGCCAGCTTGCAACATCTTCAGATACTCCTTGTTCTATTAACATGTTACGAAACTTGTTCAAAGCATTGCCGTTATGCAGAACCTTACGGACAAGTGATGCTTCATCTACCCTATTATCCACAATGTTCACAAAACGCAGAAGTTCTCCTAACTCCTCGACGAGCTCTTGCAGTTCCAAGGATCCGTTACCAAGGAAACACTGAACAGCTTCCATCACTTCCAGAGAGTTGTCAACAGAGTTTTCAAGAGGTGAATCCATGTTGCTGATAACAGCTGAACAACTCAAACTCTTCATTCCACGAGCTTGTGATGCTGCAACCACTTTCTTAACTAAATCAACAGCAACATCTTCTGTACTGATGAGATCAATAGCTCCTTTTCCGAATTCAACATCATAAACCAAAGCACACACTCCTTCAGCCAGCTTTTTGGACACAATTGAGCATATCATTAGAGGAACGCTATCTATGGTAGCCATCAGATCCTTGTAGCGGTAAATCTCCTTATCTGTTGGCACCAGCTCCTCTGTCTGTCCTACGATGCAGCATCCGACGTCTTCCATCATCTGCTCGATTTTATCTTTAGTGCAGTCGACTGTGAAGCCAGGGATGGATTCCAATTTGTATAGAGTATCTCCCGTCAATTGGAGAGCACGACCGGAGATCATAGGGACCTTGAGACCTAAAGCAGCAAGTGCAGGAGCCAAGACAAGACTCACTTTGTCGCCGACACCTCCTGTACCGTATTTATCTACCATCCGATGGCGCCACTCGGGTCTCCAGCAAAACACATGACCCGAGGAGGTCATAGTTGCTGTTTCTTCGGAATTCACTTTCTTGGAGCTCTCATTGTAATTAGCCAGGGAAACATCAGTCATGATAGCCAAATTGTTCATTCTGGAGATCAGCGACGAGTTTTGTAACATGATATTGTCCACTTTAGAGCTCTTGTAGTCGTGATAAAACTTTTCTATATCCTTATAATCTAAATGGTTATAATGTCCAAATCTGCACATTGACTGTTCAGAAAAGAAATTCAGCGTGGCTACGTTGAAATTATCTGAGGGATTCACTTCTCTCTGATCGTAACTCTGAGGCTTAGTTTCATCCAGAAAGTTAGTCTTTGAAGTACTGTCTCTGCCTGAAGCTCTTTTACTAGCATCACCTGTTATGCTTCTAAGCCATTCTTCGGAATTCCTCTTCCTTAATTCCCCACTTTCTATAAACGATTCAAGTGTGGCTATATGCTTCGGAAAAATCTCTCCGACTTCCCCGGTAACGTCGAATGGCACTTTGTATCTATTCTGAATGGACGCCTCTTCTTTACTCGGACCACTCTGCGAAACGTAAACTCTGTTTCGTTCCCCCTCATTACCACTCGTTACTCTGCCTTTGCGATAATTGTCCATGACGCATTTTGCTGACGGCGAGGAATAGAATACCTTTCGTGTGGATCTCTCTTCAGATCGTGCCAGACTTGTATACCTAGGTATTTTGAAGTGCAAAGCGTACTGTATAGTCTCACAGCTCTCTGATCTGTGTGATTGTTCTTCACAGTTCCTAGACATGTCACCAGCGACATAGACACTCTGCCATGCATCACCAGTAGTTGCGTGGTCAAAGGCATTATCTGCGCTATCTCTACGATTCTTGATTTTCAGTAGCAGATCCACATTTTTATATGCGTTGCCTTTCTCTTTTTCTTTTCCATGTTTACAATCTAACTTAACACTATCAAGATCATCTTTTTCACTGACAAATTCAACATTTAAACTATTGCATTGTCTATTGAGTTCGGTTTTATTATCCTTGAACTGATCAATAATCTTACCAACTTGAGAAGCCACTTCAGCTCTCATCTCAGTATTTTGTGCGGCCAGGTCACCTCTTTTATTTCTCAACTCATTATTTCGTGCGGTCATTTCGGCTTTCAAATCAGTCATCAGCGTAGTCATATCGGCTTTGAAGCTATATATCAACTTTACTAATTCATCCATACTTCAAGTTAACGGCATTCAATTAATTAATCCCACTTCTGACACCAAATGTTGCGGATCACAAAAATGGATAGCCACTGAGCGTGAGTATTAAAAGCTATATTTCAAAACCAAATTCAATACAAGGTAAATTGTTACAAAGGAAATATGGATGAAGTATCTTATTAACAAATCAACTATTAACATGCACAAGTCATCAATCTTCCTGCATGAGCACACATCAGCTCTGTGTATTTTACTAAATACTACCTTTTACTTGATTTACCAGGTCACCCGAAGATCTTCACTCGTAAACCAATTCTCGTCCTGTGCTAATAACTTTTCACACACTAGCCGAACAAAAAGACAGTCCGTGTAGACATTCGAAGTTAGCCATAAAAGTTCCCACTTTTATACTTCCGCGTATACACAACACATCAAGTTACTTCTTGATACTTAACGATAAAAGATCCCACTTTTATCCTTCCGCGTATACACAACACATCAAGTTACTTCTTGATACTTACGCGCACTGTCTCAGAACAGCTCACCGTCCATTTTCGAACTCACCGACCGTTACAATACACAACGACCGTTAACGCTCCACTCTTCTTCTCCAAATTCTCCCAACGTTCTTATTCGTTGGCTGAAACTTTGCTTTCGGTTGCCAGATTCTTCTGTCGTAACAATATATTAATAATATTTAATAATATTGACAAGAAAAACACACACACACGAACCTAAACCGAAAAACAATGATGGAAACTCGAGAGCAAATTAGGTAGAAATTTTATATAAGCTACCACCTTGTTTATAAAAATGTCGGTTACAAAATAATATCATTCGTGTACTCAACATATTTAGCAAATTTGGATTTAAATAATATATCACGGATATATCTCTGCGATGTGTCCAACGTTTAAGAAAATCGAGTTATTCTGCGAAATACACAGATGAAATTCTCAGGCATTCTTTGGTTTCTCCCCTCCTAATCTGAATCTCCCCCAACCTAATCTCCCCCCCCTAATCTTCTATTGCTTCTTACAGTAGTTTCCAAAGCACGCTTCATTCATTCGTTCACGTTTCAGCCTTTAGAAACCTCAATAATCGAAGCTTCAACTTGTAGATGACAAGTTTCAGATTCTAAAGTTTTTATACACTTAAAAGAAGTTGGATAAAACTACACGATCGGAATTTTTTTTCCGCAAAAGAAAACACATATGTTCGTAATAGCTATGAAGTCTATTATAATTATTGGTTAACTGATAATGAAACAAGAAAAATTAGAATAAGGGCGATACTATGTTTAAGAACATTCCTGCAGTTCTTTCTTTCCGAAATAAGCTCAAGTGCTTTATCACTCGGATAATTCTCTCTCCTCTGCTCCTTTTTCCCTAAAAGAGTACTCTTAGTTTCCAAAAAAAAACATGTTTAAAATGGTCCCATTCTTCTTCAACTTCAGTAGCAAACATACCATGACTATCATAATGACTAAGTAATCTATCATGGTATGCTTTAGCTATAACTGGGTCTTTCAGAGCTTCAGCATTAAAGGTAAAATTTTTAATCCTAGCACAACACTTTTTATGTTTAAGTTGCAAGACACTTTTAACAAGGTAATGGTCAGATTCAATTTCAGCTCCCCTATATGCCCTGGTATTTCTAACAGAACTAGCCCATTTGCTGTTAATTAACATATAATCAATCATATTCTTATGCAGCCCATCGGGTGAAACCCATGTGTACTTATGTATGTCGCGGTGTTTGTAATAAGTGTTAGTTATTCTGAATCCATTGAGTTTACTTACCTGTAGGAGACGTTGCCCATTGCCATTGCAGCTACCAATGCCAAAAGGGCCTTTTGCTCCTGCCCAAAGGTCAGAGTCAGTACCAACTTTGGCATTGAAGTCACCAAGAACAAGGGTAATATCTCCTTTCTTGACAGAATTCAAAATGTCCTGAAGTTGTTCATAAAACCTATCCTTCTCATCCTCATCGGCATCCTCAGTGGGGGCATAACAGCAGATAACATTCAAGTCTTTAACGCTTGTCTGAAATTTTGCTGTAAGAATACCCCCCCCCCCTCAAGCAGCCGCTTGCCACAGAGGTCTGACAGGAGACTGTCAGTTTATATGCCATAGTAGGAGATCTGAGAGGATGGCAGGACCTCAGCAGAAAACCTTTCATTAATGCACTCATATCCTAGAAGAGCATTTACTAGCGTGTCTGCTGAGAAGCAAACCCACGCCTTGGTGATGCTTATTATCGTTATCGTTATTATTATCGTTATTATATCGTCCCTCCCTTATATATTATCGTCCCTCCCTTATTATCGTTTTTATTATCGTTATTATATCGTCCCTCCCTTATATATTATCATCCCTCTCTTATTATCGTTATTATATCGTCCCTCCCTTATTATCGTTATTATATCGTCCCTCCCTTATTATCGTTATTATATCGTCCCTCCCTTATTATCGTTATAATATCGTCCCTCCCTGAAAAGGGACGACAATAAGCATCACTTTTAAGAATCACTTTTAAGAATCTATGGAGAGTGTGGAGAAATAGGCGTGTACACCTAAGACTAAAATTAGACTGTATAATAGTTTGGTTCTTTCTAGGGTTAGTTATGGTAGTGAAACTTGGATACTTTGTAAACAAGATAACAGGAAACTAGATGCTTTTGATTCCAGATGCTTACGCAGTATCTTGGGTATTAGGTGGTTCAACTTTGTAACTAATGATGAGGTTAGGCAAAGGAGTCTGCAACCTCCTTTAAGCAGCATATTGTGCAGAGAGAGACTCCGTTGGTTTGGCCATGTTGCCCGTATGAATAATTATAGATTGGCGAATAGGGTTATGAACAGTGTGCCTAAAGGCCTCAGAAAGAGGGGGTTATGCGGGATTATGAGGGATTGTGCCTAAAGGTCTCAAAAAGAGGATGTTATGCGGTGGGCAGACAATATCATACAGGACCTTGTTAGAATTGGTGTGCAGTGGCCAGATGCAGTAGATGTAGCTCAGGATAGACTTGCTTGGAGAACTAAATTGCACGGTCTGGTAGGACCTCCGTAGCCCATGGCTGCTTGAGGATGATGATGGTTCTTGCGTGCGTACTGCAGATTAAGTGTGAGGCCCAGGCGTTGTCCTGGTTCCCAATCTTGCATCCAAATAAAATCACTTTCACTATTGGAGTGATGGTCCTTTTCTTGCTTGCAAATGTAACAAAATGTATCTGCACTATTAACACAGTTACGAGGCATCGCTACTGCTGGATTAAAACTGCAAGGATCACTTGTGTTGTACTTATGACTCGGGGGTAAATGGGAGTCGCTCAAAAGACTTGCTCACCATACAAGACGTCACTTGCAACTAACGATTGCGTCATCTTTTGTTCACGATCGTAAAGCCGCGATGTCGTGACTCAAGTACATTGCATCAGACAATGATGCAATACATCCGGGGGTTGTGTTTGTGGCGGGCTGATGCAACACAACGCAATATGTTGCAATCTGGAGTTTAAAATTTAGCGTTGCCAAATGGTTACCTTTGTATTCGATGCAGAACTCTCCCAAACAAGAGCCAATCGACAAATTTCGTTGTCATTTTCGTGTTCAGCACCTCCGAAATTAGTAAAGATTGCTTGTTTTCATTTCAAAGCCTTTTTGTGTGTTGCCCAGTGAAATTGGTGCAAAGGGGGATATTTTGAGTCGTAGATCCCTCTATTGCTGTCAAATTTTGAATTCGATGGATCTTTTAAGGTCAAAAGCAAAATATAGATTAATTGCATTGGAGATATTTAAGATTATTATTATATAATTATTATATTAATTAATTATATTATATTAATATATATTTATATATTAATATATTAATATATTATATATTAATATATTAAAATTATTCTGCCTTGGAGATATTTTAAATTGTCGATCTCTGCAGTGTTGTAAAACTTTGGATGCGATGTCTCCTTGGAGGTCAAAGATCAGATTTCCGTATACTAGTGATGCCGAGCCGAAAATTCGCGAATTACTATTTCAGGCAGTACAACTCGGTAATAAGAGCAATTTTCAGACTAAGTGTCACATTCAAGGTCAGATAGGGGTCAGAATGAGGGTCTAGATATCAAGAGTTGTCGAACATGTAGCAAAGGTATTATTTCCATGAACTATATTTGCAAAATAGTTATTTGGAAGGGTTTTTTACTGTATAATGCTAGTATTACAAGTAGCGAATTCGAAGTCAGGTTGTTGTTTGGTTTGTTTTACCTCTGAGCGCACTTTTTTCTGCACACAATGGGCTAAATCATAAGGACCCCGAGAATTCAGATAAGGTTGGGGACCCACTGGAATGGCTGTTGGGAGACAGATGGTAGCCTCCCGTCAAGGCCATCCAGCGTGTTATTTAAAGTTGGGTTGTTTTACCTCTGAGAGGCACTTTTTTTGAACGCAGTGGGCTAAATGGCCAGGTCATAACGAAGTTGAAGGCTCAGAGGAGGTTGGGGGAGGGAACCCACTTTAACAGCTGTTGGGGAGACAGATGTTAGCTTACGGTCAAGGCCACCCAGCGTGTTCTTTAACGTGCACAGGGTATGGCTCTCCAGCACACGGGGAAACGGCTTAACTTCCCATCCAACGGACGGCGGCCTTCCCAAACCCATCGGTGTCCTCTACTAACCATGAGAATGACTGGGAATTTTGCGGAGATAAATCTCAACGCCGGCCTAGCTGGGAGTCGAACCTGGGAACTGCAGATTAGGAGTCTGGCGCGTTACCGACTGAGCCACCCCCGCCCTTGTTTTCAAAAGGAAGTTTTGTTTTCAAAGGTTTTCCAATTCTGTTTGAATATTTTGCAACCGAACTTGAATTCCAAATATATAAATAAATTATATATTAACTGATATATTAACTAAGGCAGTAAAATTCCTAAATCATAAAAAATTTCTTCGCTAATGAAACAAAACAACAACATGCTATCAATCAGTATAAAACGATCACAAGTGCCAGATTTTTTTTAAACAAAGCGCATTTTTCTGCGATACAGATAAATTGATAGTTTACTTGAAACTAAAACCTTTCTTATCAGTTAAACATCCAACACTGATCACTGAACATAACACAAGCTAAAAGTATCTACAAAACCACACTTCTTTAAGCTTCCGTCAATTTTGCTTTATTTCAATGTAGTTTTTGACTTTGCCAGTATTGCTCCTCTTACTCATAATGACAGAACGATGAGTCCCGTACCTCTTGGCGGCAGCTCTCCCTCCCTTCCATGCGTTCTCCGGTAATATTAATCCTTTTCTTAACTCTTGCCTCTACTGGTGGCTCGCGATTCATCTTCATAACAGTTCCAAAAATTTTCATTTAATGTCCAGCAACCTCCGATATTGGGATGATCGCTTTATAGCTTAAAGGAATAATTTCTTGCTCTCTCGAACAGCGAAAAAGAAATACTGCAGAGAACACATTAGTTGATTCTGTTGCTATGTGGAAATTTCATGAATAATCGAAAGGGAAAATATTTCATTAGTTTATGCTGCCATCTGTCGGACATTTTTAAGACTTCGAAATTAAGAATTCTATTCAAGTAGTAATTGTATAGGAAGGAAAATATCGGACTAAGATTTTATATGTGCTAAAAACAACATTATTCAGAATCTTTAAAATTGATAATTACAAGATAATAATGCACTAGCAAAATATGGAATATCAATCTTAATTTTCTGCAATTAATTGTGATTTCTTAGTTACCCTCTTTAGATAATTTCTCTATAAACACAGTAGACCTAACAGCAAAATTATATATTGTAAACTCAATAGCTGAAAGAATAATTACTGTTTAACTAAATTTAAGGTAGTCAGATATTATTTGGAGGTTTGAATATTCGTAATTCATTTTAAAATAAAATCACTTTAGTCCCCAGGTCAATTTTGACTGCTAAACGTTTTTCATTCCTGTATTTGAGTTTTTCTATATATTAACAAAATGCGAAATAGCCACAGACAATATCAAAGTTGAAACAACTCCATATAACAAATAAAAAATAAAATAAATACCCCCTCAAGCAGCTGCTTGCCACAGAGGTCTGACAGGAGCCTGTCAGTTTATATGCCATTGTAGAAGGTCTGAGAGGATGGCAGGACCTCAGCAGAAAAACGACACACACATCCATGCCTTACCTGAGGCTCGAACCCAGGTCCCTTAGATCAGTAACCAAGCGTTCTAATACATGTTATGAAAAAAAATTGCGCTTTAATTTCTTAATCGGAGCTGTATTTTTTTGGAACACACAAAAATGGAAATAAAAAACTCTTAATATAAATTCTTCAACAACTTTCAGCACATATATAGAAATGCATTAAGTGTTTATTTTTGAAAATATATTGTTTGATGAGAGAAGTTTTTTTCCCAAAATAAATTCATGAAGAAACAGATAAGCACACAACACTTTTTTTTAAATATATTATAAATACAACACTTCGCAAATACCATCAAAACTATAAAAGTTCAAAACTAACAAAAACCATCAACAAATTGTATATCATCACCTAAGGAGTCTTTCAGGTTATCAAAAAATTATTTATTTTTGTCAAAGAAAATGAGTAATTGAACAAAAAAATAAAAAAGTCTCATGTGGTAGGATATGCATTTTTACCAATTATCAGTTCCTATACAAATAATGCATAAATTATTTAACCACAGTAAACGTATATTTAATGTTGTCGAAATTTGAAAAACATGCACGAAAACTTTTCTTAACAGCTACTAAACATTCTTCATTTCTTATTATATATTCCAGTGAATTAAAAAGCTTTGTTAAAATGAAATTAAAAAATTGTATTGCGGAACAAAATTAAATTATAATTTTGTTGGTCATCAAATAATGTTGCGATGCACTCACTTGATTCGCATTGCACGAAGTTCCTTTCGGACAAGGCTGCAGGATTCGATCCCATAGAGGTCCTACATAGAGGATTTGATCCCATTAAAGACCCAGATAGAGAATTCCTTCATAAGTCATTTTGGTTATATGGTCTAAGTTACCTCCCCATGAAGTTGGGTTGTTTTACCTCTGAGCGGCACTTTTTGGCACACCATGGGCTAAATGACCAGGTCACAAGGACCCCGAAGGCTCAGAGAAGGTTGGGGGAGGGGACCCACTGGAACAGCCGTTGGGAGACAAATGGTAGCCTCCCGTCAAGGCGATCCAGCGTGTTCTTTAACGTGCACAGGGTATGGCTCTCCCGCACACGGGGCCACGGCTTAACGTCCCATCCGACGGAGGGCGGCCTTTCCAAGCCCATCGGTGTCTCCTACTGACCGTGGGCAGCGCGGGTAATTTTGCGGAGATAAATCTCAACGCTGACCCAGCTGGGACTCGAACCTGGGAACTACAGATTACGAGCCTGGCACGCTACCGACTGAGCCACCCCCGCCCTCTCCCCATGAAGACATTTCTTTGTGGGAATTTAAGCTACTTTTCTGCAGTATATCCTTGGATTCAGTATTCAGAATAAATCAGAAAAGGAAATAAAGATCCTCTCAAGCAGCTGCTTGCCACAGAGATCTGACAGGAGCCTTCTGTTTAATACAATAGTAGATGATGTGTCACAATAATATTCAAAAATAAAAACTATTTAATTTTTAAAATAGGAATTAATAAATTGAAAAAAAATTAGATATGATTATTTAGAAGCGTGGTCATATATTACCCTTATTAATAGTGTTGCAATTTCAAGTTTACTAGTTGTCTAGAATTAGGCAGGAGTCTGCCTAATTCTCGACATTGAAAGTGCCCCACCCAAAAGGACATGTACAAACATGCAAATAGAAGGGTGGGTGTGTGCAGTTGAGATATGCAAATGATGATAATCCCAAGCCAATGACGTGTGTGGCTCAAGAGATTAAACATGCAAGAAGGAACAGCTATTGTGTTTTGTTTATGCAGGTGGAATTCGTGTGAGCGGTTGAGATTTGATGGTTCCATTGGAAATTGTTCAGCGAAGGCCGAAAATGTCTGGTACAAGCTGTCGACAGGTTTATCGAAATTTGGATGCTTTTGAGAGAGAAAGAATTATAGGCCTATGTGAAATGGATGGACTACACCTCATGTTGCTGCCCATGTTGATCGGGATGCACGAACTGTTGGATGCTGTTGGCAACAGTGGCGAAATGAAGGTTCTATCATGCATCGCAGAAGGAGTGGGGCAGTCCGGCAGATGTCAGTACGGCTTGATAGGCGAATTGTTCAACATGCTCGTTCGTCACCACAGAGCACTGCAGGCGATGTTCGATGGGCTGTGTCAGCAGCCATGGACGACCGCATAACGACCATAATGATAAACCGAATTTTGCACGAGGCACACCTGCGCTCTATGCAACTGTTACATTGATTGCCATTGACTGCAAACGATCGCAACACTAGTTTGGCTTGGAGCCGAAGTTGTGCAAACTGAGGTCACTAAACACACTGTTGTGTTTAGTGATGAATCAAGTTTCTGTCTGGGTGCTGACAATCGACGGGTCCATGTATGGGGACAACCTGGAGAGATGAAGGATCCAGCTTTTGTTGCTGACCGGCACACCGCCCTTCAGCCAGGCATAATGGTATGGGGTGCTACTGGATATGACAGCAGGTCCCATCTTGTCTGCCTCACGGGAACACTGACAGATGCCTGATACGTTAGCGCAGTTCTACAGCCCATTTGGTTACAGTTCCTGGGAGGCATGCAGCAGCCCATTTTCCAGCATGACAACGCCCGTGGACACATTGCTAGTGTCTCCAGACAATGTTTGCAACATGTTCAAGTATTTCCATGGCTGGCAGGATCTCCAGTTTTATCCCCAATAGAAAATCTCTGGGACCACATTGGACGACGTGTGCAATTTTCGCACCGGCTGGCTCTGTATATCTCGATGAATTATGGGAGAAAGCCAATGCTGCTTGGTGTGCAATTCCTCAGAACCATGTCCGTCGACTGACTGACTCCATGCCACGCTGTATTTCTGACTGTATTATCGTTCACGGTGGTGCAACTACCTATTGAAGCAATCATATTGTGCTGCATTATCTCATCTTCTAACTACTGCAAGTGGCTGCAAATTAAATCATGGTAAGCTAGCATGTATTGCTATGTGTGTGCTACATTTCACATCTATTACCACAATCCTTCTGGGTGGAGCAATTTCAACGTCGTGCACTGTATAACGTTGATTCTCTGCACATACATAATGCGATTTTTTGCCACATCGTCAAATCGAATTAGAGGCATCCAATTAGAGGCTCCTGATCACAGGCATGGGGCAAAGACCTGTTCCTGCCACCTCTAAAGACTGAAGTCACCCATGTTGGTAGGTACTTCAGGCCCCATCTTTTCAATTGGACCTTTTCAAGAGCCATAACATATTTCTGAGAAATATTATTCCAGTTTACGATTGGAGATGCCCAATTAGATAAGTGAGGGTTCAGGTACATGCGATAACCTCTGATCAGATTATCCACCAAATGATAAAATATACCCTGTGAATCTATTCACTTGGGGCTGTCAAACCAAAAACAAACAGAAAACACAGCGGAAGATTTTCCCTCCACCGAAGCCCACCAATGAAGCTAATTCAGGATCCATAATCAAGCTTAAAGCCTTATTCTAGTCCGGTTAGTTTATATGGTCAGCACCAGAACCCTCTGTGGTTGAACACACCTCAGAAGGGTTGGAAGAAAAAAGAAAAATGTGGCCGTAGATGACCAGATTAGTAGACCTCACTGATCTGGCAGCCCTCCCCTTCCGTTCACTTCCACAAGAGAGTATCTCTTTTGAGAGGTAGTAAGGGTATGCACCACGTGAAAGCGGGATCGGACATTAGGTTCCGGTTCTGTGTATCATCACTGGGGACTGGTACACAGCTCTCCTTCCAGTTTATGTCTAGCTACCATTTACAGGCCAAAAAATTACCAACTGCAAGCGGTGTTCCCTGTGGTCACCCTCTCAAAGACTGATCTCGCCCAAAGCTGCTTAAATCTGGGAATGGGATGACAACCAGTGTTTTCAACTTGGTATGGCCTTAGGCTTACCAAGGTCGATATTTTTATTACAAATGTTTTATTTTTTATATTATTATTTATTTTATTTATTTATTATTGTTTACTTCTAAGATTTTATTACAATATTTTCGATTTTTATTACAAAGTTTGTAAGTTCGTTACATTTTCACATTTAATTAAGACTACCAGTAAAATGTTTAAATGAAGAAATAAAAGTTAATTTTATTTTCGCTCAATCCAACAAGATGTAACACAGTATCGACAGAATTCAAGAACATCTGCTGGCCATGCGGAGATAGAAATATATATCAGAAGCGACCCATAGTACGTGTGATTTTTTAAACTGTATTCAATGAGGGCATCGTTAACATATTGGGATGCCATTTTATTGAAATGCAGACAGCTGTCAACATACACTGAGATGTGCGATTGGTTACATTATTAAAAAATAAATATGGAAAATTACCACTTTACCGTTAAAGTGATATTTGGGTTGGGTTGTTTTACTTCTGAGCGGCACTTTTTTGCACACCATGGGATAAATGGCCAGGTCACATGGACCCCGAAGGCTCAGAGAAGGTTGGGGGAGGGGACTCACTGGAACAGCTGTTGGGAGACAGATGGTAGCGTCCCGTCAAGGCCATCCAGCGTGTTTTTTAACGTTGGGTTGTTTTACCTCTGAGCGGCACTTTTTTGCACACCATGGGCTAAATGGCCAGGTCACATGGACCCCGAAGGCTCAGAGAAAGTTGGGGGAGGAGACCCACTGGAACAGCTGTTGGGAGACAGATGGTAGCGTCCCGTCAAGGCCATCCAGCGTGTTTTTAACGTGCACAGGGTATGGCTTTCCCGCACACGGGGCCAGGGGTTAACTCCCATCCGACGGACGGCGGCCTTTCCAAGCCCATCGGTGTCCCCTACTGACCGTGGGTAGGGCGGGGAATTTTGCGAAGATAAATCTCAACGCTGATCCAGCTGGGACTCGAACCTGGGAACTACAGATTACGAGCCTGGCGCGCTACCGACTAAGCCACCCCCGCCCCAAGAGTCATAATGTTAACGGGTTTAATATATATCAGTGTTAAATTAAAAACTATCCTACAGCTCTATAATCTCCTCCTGAGAGATAGAACGCCAAAGAGCACGGTCACTGTTCCATTTCATCGACCATGGTTGGCGCTCCTTATGGGTGTTTATCTCCGAAAAACTCCCCGCACTGCCCAGTCAGTAGGGGACGCCGATGGGCTTCGAAAGGCCGCCGTCCGTCGGATGGGACATTAAGCCGTGCTCCGTGTGCGGGATAGATATACTCTGTGCACATTAAAGAACACGCTGGATGGCTTTGACGGGAGGCTACCATCTGTCTCCCAACCGCTGTTCCAGTGGGTTACCTCCCCCAACCTTCTCTGAGTCTCGGGGTCTTTGTGACCTGGTCATTTAGCCCATGGTGTGCAAAAAAAGTGCCACTCAGAGGTAAAATAACCCAACCCAACCCTTTTGGGTGCTGTTGGAATTGTCGGCCAACATGTCCAAGACATGTTCTATAAGTGAAAAGGCCGGCGAGCATGCTGGCTATGGTAGTACGTGAACGTTTTGCTCGTGTAGATACTGCAGACTAATGGGGGTTGTGTGGGGGATATTCGTTATCATGCTAGTAAAAGGTTCCGTGCTGGAGAGCAAATGGGACAGCTAGTGGCTGCAAAATGTTGGTAACATATCGCTGGGCTATTAGAGATCCCCTTATAATGACCAGTTCTGACAGAGATGCCCGACTAATGGCACCCCACACCAAGACAGAATGTAGCTTCTCGTCGAGGCCATCCAGCGTGTTCTTTATAGTGCACATGGTATGGCTTTTCCGCACACGAGCAAGGCCACTTCTATATAGTAGGCCTGGACATAGCAAAAACAAAACACCGAATTTTGAAAATGAATAAAGCAACTCTAATAAAAATATTTGTACTAAAATTTCGACCAGAAATTTCCTTTTTTTAAAATTATATAGTTAATTTTAAAATATTCTCAACTACTTTCATAAAATCCTAAGGAGTAAATTATTCTCTATGAAGTAGTTTTAAAATAGATAGATTTAATATAAATTTTAAGCAAATTAAATAGCTTGAACTTTATGATCATCAGACCGGTGATTCTCTATGCTTCACCCATATGGGCGAATACTACACCCACCAATATTCGTAAGATTCAGGTCTTAAAGAACAAGATTTTGAGAACTGCGGTCGATGCCCCCTGGTTTGTCACTAACAGACAACTCCATAAAAACCTAGGCATCGACCTTACATATACACAGACACATAAAACGCACCTTAAAAAGATTTTTTTGAGGCTGAAAGCAATGAGATTATTTCATCTCTGATTCTTTACGATCATACTGTTTTGAACAAGTACAAGAGGCCTAAAACGGTAGCGTTCTCTGAGGAGACCTACCCGTTTTAGGATTCTTATACAATTTTACTGCTATTTGTAGCTTTTCTTATGTTTGCCCTTAGGGGCCCACCTAAGGGTGGTTTACGTATATATTTTGTTCTTATTCATGCCAAATAGACATATCTTTATGATGGAGATGGTTTGGGGTAAAATTATTACCCGGTACATCGAATATGATCATATGATCTACGATCACCTGAACTTTCGTGCCTAATTCATTTCTCTCCTTTCTTCCCTGCTTTTGCTCAAGACTGTCCAGGTCTGATGTGTCAAGATGGCTTTATAACATCAGACGGACAGAGGCCTTACCAAGCCCATCGTGTCCCTTACTGACCGCGGGAAGAACGAGAACTTTTGCGGAGAAATTTGGTTGCGCTACAGCTATATTGTACAGTATGAAATTTCTGAAATAAAATCAATTGTTTCAAGAAATTATTATTGTTTCCTTTGGGATCGCCGTTGTGGGCACACCTGTTACGTAATAAAGGGTCACAAAAATTGACTTCTAAAGAGAATTTGTTATTTTTAAATTGTTATTTTTAAGTATTCAAAAAACTCATTAAATGCTGAAAGCGTATTGTTGAAAATCCAGATATTGATTATATTTCACTTATTTTAGAAGTTAGATTGCTTCGACGTTATTATCTTAACATTTACGTAACAGAGGATTGCGTCTTAATTTATAGAAGCCACTATTTGATTTTGAAAACATTTGATGGTCCTCCAGTATAAATAATATAATTTAATATTAACGTATACCTTTCATACCTTATTTCGTAATGGTATATTCTTTAAAAGAAATTGATTCGTACAGAAAATAATTTGATTTTTTGAAATATGGATGGTTAATCTAATTTATAATTCAAATTAAAATACCCTAGTTTCTACTATTGGCATGCTTAGGTTAATGATTGTTGGGTTTGGTTTTTTCACCTATGAACGGCACTTTTTTTGCACACAACAGGTCACTCAGGTCACAAGGACCCAGAAGGCTCAGAGAAGGTTGGGGGAGGGGAACCCACTGGAACAGCTGTTGGGAAACAGATGGTATAGAACACAGAGAGTAGCCTCCTGTCAAGACCATCCATTGTGTTATTTAACGTTGAGTTGCTTTACATATGAACGGCACTTTTTTGCGCACAATGGGTTAAATAGCCACGTCACAAGGACCCCGAAGGCTCAGAGAAGGTTGGGAGAAGGGGACCCATTGGACAGTTTGGGGGACAGATGGTTGCCTCACGTCAAGGCCATCCAGCGTGTTCTTTAACGTTGAGTTGTTTTACCCCTGAGTGGCACATTTTTGCACACAATGGGCTAAATAGCCAGGTCACAAGGACCCCGAAAGCTCAGAGAAGGTTCGGGGAGGGGACCCACTGGAACAGCTGTTGGGAGACAGATGGTAGCCTCCCTTCAATGCCTCCAGCGTGTTCTTTAACGTTGGGTTGTTTTACCTCTGAGCGGCACTTTTTTGCACCCCTGGGCTAAATGGCCTGGTCACATGGATCCCAAAGGCTCAGAGAAGGTTGGGGGAGGGGACCCACTGGAACAGCTGTTGGGAGACAGATGGAAGCCTCCCGTCAAGGCCATCCAGCGTGTTCTTTAACGTGCACAGGGTATAGCTCTCACGCACACGGGGCCACGGCTTGACGTCCCATCCGACGGACGGCGGCCTTTCCAAGCCCATCGCTGTCTCCTACTGACCGTGGGCAGGGCGGGGAATTTTGCGGAGATAAATCTCAACGCTGACCCAGCTGGGACTCGAACCTGTGAACTACAGATTACGAGCCTGGCGCGCTACCGACTGAGCCACCCCCGCCCCGAATGGTGGTATGATAGGATGTTGATTTAATTAATAGATGATGAAGATGAAGAAGAAAAGAAGTTACAAATTGATGCATTGATATGGTTGAAAGTTATTTTGAAACATTCAGCATTCTTTATAAATTTTAAACAGTAAACCATGAAGATTCAGGAGTCTGTGTAGAGTCGTCCATGTGAGATTCCACTAACCTGTAATATAAACTTCGAGTACTCGGAATTTTCATAATTTCTAAAGGTTTGAGAAATAGACTTTGGATTTGTCTAATGCGAGTTTCAATTTTTGAAAAACTGGTAACCCCTTTCCAAACACCGACGTCCATCGGCTGTAACATTAAATCACGAAACTTTATGATGGACAGCCGTACTAGCGCACTTTAAAAAACACACTGGATGACTCCTAAATCTGTCCAGTACATAACCTTCCCTTGAGGGGCCGATTCATCCTATATAATATTCAGCCCTGGGTCAGCGTTGAGATTTATCTCCGCAAAATTCCCCGCCCACTGTCAGTAGGGGACACCGATGGGCTTGGAAATGCCGCCGTCCGTCGGATGGGACGTTAAGCCGTGGCCCCGTATGCAGGAGAGCCATACGCTGTGCACGTTAAAGAACACGCTGGATGGCCTTGACGGGAGACTACCATCTGTCTCCCAACAGCTGTTCCAGTGGGTCCCCTCCCCCAACCTTCTCTGAGCCTTCGGGGTTCAAGTGACCTGGCCATTTAGCCCATGGTGTGCAAAAAAGTGCCGCTCAGAGGTAAAACAACTCAACCCAACTCAGTGCAGTAACAAAATAATTTATTTTCTCTATTAAAATAAATGAATTATTAATTGAAATAAATGAGGTCTGACAGGAGCCTGTCAGTTTATATGCCACAGTAGAAGGTCTGAGAGGATGCCAGGATATCTAATTTAATTAAATCATCATCATCATCATCATCATCCTCAAGCAGCCATGGGCTACGGAGGTCCAACCAAACCGTGCAATTTAGTTCTCCAAGCAAGTCTATCCTGAGCTACATCTACTGCATCTGGCCACTGCACACCAATTCTAACAAGGTCCTGTTTGACATTGTCTGCCCACCGCATCCTAGGTCTCCCCTTCTTTCTGAGGCCTTTAGGCACACTGTTCATAACCCTATTCGCCAATCTATAATTATTCATACGGGCAACATGGCCAAACCAACGGAGTCTCTCTCTGCACAATATGCTGCTTAAAGGAGGTTGCAAACTCCTTTGCCTAATCTCATCATTAGTTACAAAGTTGAACCACCTAATGCCCAAGATACTGCGTAAGCATCTAGAATCAAAAGCATCTAGTTTCCTGTTATCTTGTTTACAAAGTGTCCATGTTTCACTACCATAACTAACCCTAGAAAGAACCAAACAATTATACAGTCTAATTTTAGTCTTTAGGTGTATACGCCTATTTCTCCACACTCTCCATAGGTTCTTAAAAGTCCCAGCAGCAATCCCTATTCGTCTGTTAATCTCATGCCGCACATCACCATTATCTGTTACATAGCTCCCAAGATAATTAAACTGTGACACCTGCTCAAGACTACAACCATTCAGATTAACTGAATCACAGCCTGACTGACCAATTTTCATCACTTTAGTTTTCTCTCTGTTTATAACCAAACCTACTCTACTACCAGTCTCATCAACAGCTCGAATGAAAGAGTTCATCTCATCAACATCATTTGCCAAAAGGGCTAAATCATCAGCATAATCTAAATCAGAAATTTTCGTATCTCCAGCCCATTTAAGGCCAAAATCTTTCCCTTGAAGTGAATTTCGCATAACATAATCAATAACCAAGCTAAAAAGAAAAGGAGACAAAATGCACCCTTGTCGAACACCAGAAGTAATGCTAAACCAATTGCTACAAGCCTTACCAACTCTCACACACGACTCAGTGTTATTATAGAGAGCTTTCATAATGTTAACTAACTTGTCTGGTATACCATATGATCTCACAATCAACCACAAATTATGACGATCAACAGAGTCGAAAGCCTTTTTGAAGTCAACAAAGCTAGCAACCAAAGGTTTCTGAAACTCTAAACATTTCTCAAGAATCTGCCTAAGTGAAAATATCTGATCCACACATCCCCTACCACTTCTGAATCCACATTGCTCATCACGCAATTGACTGTCAACCAGATTCTTAATTATATTAAGCACAATCATGGAAAGAACTTTACCTGGAACAGAGAGTAGGCTGATACCCCTATAGTTATCACAAGAACTGCGATCACCTTTTTTAAAAATAGGGATAACAATAGCTCTGGTAAAATCCTTAGGAACCATGCCTTTATCATAAAAGAGATTCAGAATTTCAGTCATCCAAGTGGTAACCGAAACATTCCCAGCTCTAAGCATTTCCGTAGTAATTTCATCTCCCCCTGGGGATTTATGAAGTTTAAGTTTAGAAACAGCCAAAATAACTTCAGATTGTGTTATAGGGCCAACCTTAAAGCCACCAATGCATCTATCATCATTGCAAACAATGGGAGTAGAACTAACTACATTGTTTAGAACATCACTGAAATGCTCAGCCCACCTAGCCATGACAGAATCCTCCCCTTCTATAACCTTACCTTGTTTATCCTTCAATCCTTGTATGCCTGTCCGTTTTCTACCACACAAAACATTAACTATCTGGTACAGCTCTCTGCTGCTGTGCTGTCTAACTGCTTCCTCGGCTTTGTCAGCCAAACCATCAAGCCAAAGATTCTTATCAGCAGCTAACTGATCCTTTACAAGTTTATTAAGGTCTCTGTAATGCTTTCTATTAGGACTAGTAGGGTATTGATTAAGGGCATTCCTGCAGTTCTTTCTTTCCGAAATAAGCTCAAGTGCCTTATCACTCAGATAATTTTGCCTCTTCTGCTCCTTTTTTCCTAAAAGAGTACTGTTAGTGTCCAAAAAAGCCTGTTTAAAATGATCCCATTCTTCCTCAACTTCAGTAGTAAGCAAACCATGACTGTCATAATGACTAAGTAACCTATCATGGTAAGCTTTGGCTATAACTGGATCTTTCAGAGTTTCAGTATTAAAAGTAAATTTTTTAACCCTAGCACAACACTTTTTAAGTTTAAGTTGCAACACACTTTTAACAAGGTAATGGTCAGATCCAATTTCAGCTCCCCTATATGCCCTGGTATTCCTAACAGAACTAGCCCATTTGCTGTTAATTAATATGTAATCAATCATATTGTTACGACAGAAGGAATCTGGCAACCGAAAGCGAAAAGTTTCAGCCAACGAATAAGAACGTTGGGAGAATTTGGAGAAGAAGAGTGGAGCGTTAACGGTCGTTTTGTATTGTAACGGTTGTTGTGTTGTAACGGTCGGAGAGTTCGAAAATGGACGGTGAGCTGTTCTGAGACAGTGCGCGTAAGTATCAAGAAGTAACTTGATGTGTTGTGTATACGCGGAAGGATAAAAGTGGGATCTTTTATCGTTAAGTATCAAGAAGTAACTTGATGTGTTGTGTATACACGGAAGTATAAAAGTGGGAACTTTTATGGCTAACTTCGAATGTCTACACGGACTGTCTTTTTGTTCGGCTAGTGTGTGAACAGTTATTAGCACAGGACGAGAATTGGTTTACGAGTGAAGATCTTCGGGTGACCTGGTAAATCAAGTAAAAGGTAGTATTTAGTAAAATACACAGAGCTGATATTGTGTGCTCTACGCAGGAAGATTGATGACTTGTGCATGTTAATAGTTGATTTGTTAATAAGATACTTCACCCATATTTCCTTTGTAACAATTTACCTTGTATTGAATTTGGTTTTGAAATATAGCTTTTAATACTCAAGCTCAGCGGCTATCCATTTTTGTAATCCGCAACATTTGGTGTCAGAAGTGGGATGATAATTATTTAATTGAATGCCTTTCACTAGAAGTATGGATGAGTTAATAAAGCTGATGACTGATATGAAAGCCGATATGGCTAATAAAATAGGTGAACTTTCTAGTGACCTAAATAATAAAATAGGTGACCTGGCCGCACAAAATACTGAGATGAAAGCCGATATGAAAGCCGATATAGCTGCCCAAAGCGATAAAATAGGTGACTTGAAAGCCGATATGGCTACGCAGATGACTGATATGGCTACACAGATGAATGACATTAAAAGTCAAAATAGCGAAATGGCCGCACAAAATACTGAGATGAGAGCTGAAGTGGCTTCTCAAGTTGGTAAGTTTATTGATCACTTCAAGGATCATAAAACCGAACTCAATAGACAATGCAATAGTTTAAATGTTGAATTTGTCAGTGAAAAAGATGATCTTGATAGTGTTAAGTTAGATTCTAAACATGGAAAAGAAAAAGAGAAAGGCAACGCATATAAAAATGTGGATCTGCTACTGGAAATCAAGAATCGTAGAGATAGCGCAGATAATGCCTTTGACCACGCAACTACTGGTGATGCATGGCAGAGTGTCTATATCGCTGGTGACATGTCTAGGAACTGTGAAGAACAATCACACAGATCAGAGAGCTGCGAGACTATACAGTACGCTTTGCACTTCAAAATACCTAGGTATACAAGTCTGGCACGATCTGAAGAGAGATCCACACGAAAGGTATTCTATTCCTCGCTCTCAGCAAAATGCGTCATGGACAATTATCGCAAAGGCAGAGTAACGAGTGGTAATGAAGGGGAACGAAACAGAGTTTACGTTTCGCAGAGTGGTCCGAGTAAAGAAGAGGCGTCCATTCATCATAGATACAAAGTGCCATTCGACTTTACCGCGGAAGTCGGAGAGATTTTTCCGAAGCATATAGCCACACTCGAATCGTTTATAGAAAATGGGGATTTAAGGAGGAGGAATTCCGAAGGATGGCTTAGAAGCATAACAGGTGATGCTAGTAAAAGAGCTTCAGGCAGAGACAGTACTTCAAAGACTAACTTTCTGGATGAAACTAAGCCTCAGAGTTACGATCAGAGAGAAGTAAAGCCCTCAGACAATCTCAACGTAGCCACGCTGAATTTCTTTTCTGAACAGTCAATGTGCAGATTTGGACATTATAACCATTTAGATTATAAGGATATAGAAAAGTTTTATCACGACTACAAGAGCTCTAAAGTGGACAATATCATGTTACAGAACTCGTCGCTGATCTCCAGAATGAACAATTTGGCAATCATGACTGATATTTCCCTGGCTAATTACAATGAGAGCTCCAAGAAAGTGAATTCGGAAGAAACAGCAAATATGACCTCCTCGGGTCATGTGTTTTGCTGGAGACCCGAGTGGTGCCATCGGATGGTAGATAAAAACAGCACAGGAGGTGTCGGCAACAAAGTGAGTCTTGTCTTGGCTCCTGCACTTGCTGCTTTAGGTCTCAAGGTCCCTATGATCTCCGGTCGTGCTCTCCAATTGACGGGAGATACTCTGGACAAATTAGAATCCATCCCTGGCTTCACAGTCGACTGCACTAAAGATAAAATCGAGCAGATGATGGAAGACGTCGGATGCTGCATCGTAGGACAGACAGAGGAGCTGGTGCCAACAGATAAGGAGATTTACCGCTGCAAGGATCTGACGGCTACCGTAGATAGCGTTCCTCTAAGGAGATGCTCAATTGTGTCCAAAAAGCTGGCTGAAGGAGTGTGCGCTTTGGTTTATGATGTTGAATTCGGAAAAGGAGCTATTGATCTCATCAGTACAGAAGATGTTGCTGTTGATTTAGTTAAGAAAATGGTTGCAGCATCACAAGCTCGTGGAATGAAGAGTTTGAGTTGTTCAGCTGTTATCAGCAACATGGATTCACCTCTTGAAAACTCTGTTGACAACTCTCTGGAAGTGATGGAAGCTGTTCAGTGTTTCCTTGGTGACGGATCCTTGGAACTGCAAGAGCTCGTCGAAGAGTTAGGAGGAGAACTTCTGCGTTTGGTGAACATTGTGGATAATAGGGTAGATGAAGCATCACGTGTCCGCAAGGTTCTGCATAACGGCAATGCTTTGAACAAGTTTCGTAACATGTTAATAGAACAAGGAGTATCTGAAGATGTTGCAAGCTGGCTATGTGAAGATAAAACAGAAAAAATATTGCTAGCAGCCCGACACATCACTGATTTCACTTATACAGGAGAAACAGGTAAGGTTGTCGGATTAGAAGCTGCAGTCCTAGCAAGAGTATGGAAGGAGGAGATGGACCGAAGCGCTAAAAAGAATTATGGAGCTGATATAATTGTGAAGCACCTTGGGGATCAAATTGAATCAGGTGAAATATGGCTGAAGGTTCATCACGACAGTTCTGAATTAAGTGAAAGTCAACTGACAAAAGGGTCAGACTGGAGGATGAAACTCCTCCCTAGATTTTATGTCACTAATGACTTTCATTCCTTGTTACTGTTGATAGAAGTAAAAATCCAAAGAAGAAAACTTTCGACAAAGAAGAAAACTTTTTACAGGTTTTGCACGAAAACTCTTAGTCGATTCTTCTCCCTGCAGAGACATAAACGTGTTCACAAGGGCTATAGGCCTTACACGTATTATGTTTGTGGACGAGGCTTCAGTCAGAAAAGAAATCTACGTCATAATGAGATTCGCTTTCATTTTGACACAGACGTGGTATATCGCATTCGTCGATGTCCAGCTACAAAGTGCAAGGTGGTTCACGTGGATCGTTTGGCCCCGTTTCATCGAAGAACTGAAGAAACTTTGGAATCCAGAATTGTTCGGGACGAACAAGACCTAGGAAGGGGGCAGTGTTACGACAGAAGGAATCTGGCAACCGAAAGCGAAAAGTTTCAGCCAACGAATAAGAACGTTGGGAGAATTTGGAGAAGAAGAGTGGAGCGTTAACGGTCGTTTTGTATTGTAACGGTTGTTGTGTTGTAACGGTCGGAGAGTTCGAAAATGGACGGTGAGCTGTTCTGAGACAGTGCGCGTAAGTATCAAGAAGTAACTTGATGTGTTGTGTATACGCGGAAGGATAAAAGTGGGATCTTTTATCGTTAAGTATCAAGAAGTAACTTGATGTGTTGTGTATACACGGAAGTATAAAAGTGGGAACTTTTATGGCTAACTTCGAATGTCTACACGGACTGTCTTTTTGTTCGGCTAGTGTGTGAACAGTTATTAGCACAGGACGAGAATTGGTTTACGAGTGAAGATCTTCGGGTGACCTGGTAAATCAAGTAAAAGGTAGTATTTAGTAAAATACACAGAGCTGATATTGTGTGCTCTACGCAGGAAGATTGATGACTTGTGCATGTTAATAGTTGATTTGTTAATAAGATACTTCACCCATATTTCCTTTGTAACAATTTACCTTGTATTGAATTTGGTTTTGAAATATAGCTTTTAATACTCAAGCTCAGCGGCTATCCATTTTTGTAATCCGCAACAATATTCTTATGCAGCCCATCAGGTGAAACCCATGTGTATTTATGTATGTCGCGGTGTTTGTAATATGTGTTAGTTATTCTGAAACCATTTAGTTTACTTACCTGTAGGAGACGTTGCCCATTGCCATTGCAGCTACCAATACCAAAAGGGCCTATTACTCCTCCCCAAAGGTCAGAGTCAGTACCAACTTTGGCATTGAAGTCACCAAGAACAAGGGTAATATCTCCTTTCTTGACAGAATTCAAAATATTCTGAAGTTGTTCATAAAACCTATCCTTCTCATCCTCATCGGCATCCTCAGTGGGGGCATAACAGCAGATAACATTCAAGTCTTTAACGCTTGTCTGAAATTTTGCTGTAAGAAACCTTTCATTAATGCACTCATATCCTAGAAGAGCATCGCTAGCGTGTCTGCTGAGAAGCAGACCCACGCCTTGGTGATGCTTATTGTCGTCCCTCCCTGAAAAGAGAAATTTAAGATTATTTTTAAGAATCTGACCTTTATCTGTTCATCTGGTCTCTTGCAAGCCCAGAATATCTAAATTATAATGGTGGAATTCTTGTGTGAGGACATCAAGAGAAAAAGCTCTGTGCAGAGTCCTCACATTCCAACTACCTATGGAGAGAAAATGGTTAGTGGGATGTTTAAAGAAACTATGCTTATTGAGAGAGGGAATGCCGACAATATCAAACAGCCCCCTAATCGCAGACATGGGGCAAAGACCCGTTCCCCCACTACTAAAGGCTGAAGCCATCTACACTGGAAGACTTCCTCCAATGTAGAATTTGACGATGCCAATAGAAGCAAAGAGTTCAGGTGCCTGCGATGACCTCTGCTCAGGATTATCCACCAGCTGATAAAACATATCTTGTGAATCTATTCACTTGGGGCTGTCAACCCACAAACAAACAGAAAACACAGCGGAAGATTTTCCCTCCACAGAAGCCCACCAGTGCAGCAAAACCAGGATCCATAATCAAGCTCAGAGCCATATATCTGTCCAGTCCAGTGGGTTTATATGGTCAGCACCAGGACCTGTGTGGTTGACCACTCGTCAGCAGGGTAGAAAAAAAAGTAGCCATAGTTTTCCACATCAGTAGGCCACACTAATCTGGCAGCCCTCCCCTTCCGTTCACTTCCACAAGAGAGTATCTCTTTTGAAAGGTACTAACGGTCTGCACCACGAGAAGGCGGGGTCGGACATTAGGTGCTAGGCCTAGCCGGTTCTATGCATCATCACAGGGGATTGGTGCATAGCTCTCCTTCCAGTGACTACCTAGCTACCATTTACAGACCTTAATTTAATAATAGTACTTAAAATTAAAACGGTAGTTACTGATTTTAAAACATTTTTAGTAGTTTTCAAAATAATCTGAAATATTCTAGAGTAGATGAAAAAAATAATTTATTAATTTTACGTAGTTTAAAACTTAATTAATTTTAGTTAAAATTCAAGCAGAGTAAAACTGAAAATATTCATGTGTATTTGACTTCCATCATTTTTGTCAGCCGCTGTCCAGGCTTGGTGCATCAAGGTGACCTTGACCAGTATCACGTGACTCGGTCAGCTGTCATACAAAAGATGGATATAAAAGAGTAATAAATAATAAATAATAATATTTGAAACGTTTTGCTCTATACCATGCTTGTCTAAAGTGCGGCCCAAAAGCCTTTAAAATGCGGCCCAAATGCAAATTATGAAAATATTAAAATTTCACATTTTAATTAAAAAAATAAATGTTTGCAATATTTTTCATATATAATCGATTCGTTGACATTTATTTTGAAATAAAAATTTAAATAAAAACATCTTAGTATGCCATGAGAATTTACGTTTCGAATTATGTGTGTATCCACTCGACGGCGAATTTTTTGAAGAATTACAATATTTGTATGCAGTATATTGCATTGTATTTTGATTTCCTAATCCTTTTGGCCAAGGGAGCCCTTCACAGAAAAAGGGGCCATCGAACGTTCGCGAAAGTTCGCCAAATCGATCCGACCCGTTGGCTTTCCTCTCGCTGAATTTTCAGCGAGTTTTTGATATCCCACTAGTTTTATATTGCCCTTTTTTTTTTTATAATAGAAAACATAAGAAAATAAATGAAGTTTTATTATTCATATTCATTAACTATATTTTATATTTTATGTGCGGCCCAAAACACTTCATCTTCACTTAGTGTGGCCCAGGGAAGTCAAATATTCACTCAATGTGGCCCAGGGAAGTCAAAAGTTTGGAAACGCCTGCTCTATACTTTCAATAGAGTTTGTAATAATGGTAATAGGACTATTTGAAGTATTATTAGATAGCATGCATTTTTCCTTTGATGGTTTCGCTTCATACTGATGAAGAGAAGGATTTCTGTTAACTGAATTTAGTCATATAATGTGGTTTTATACTTTTGTAATAAATTGATTCATTTTTAAATTTTTGTTGCTAAATATTCTTTTGAACTCACGCTCAAAATTCCCGTCATTAGTTACGTATTGTTACATAAGATGAAGTTGGATGGGGGGAATGATTTATTCAGTTATAATAGGATTGGGTAATTTACGAATGAACCCTTATAAAGATTTAGTTCCAAATATAAAAATGATAAATTGCGTTACTTTTATCACTACTTTTATCATTAATGTGCATTATTCCAAACTAGGACCGGATTTAAGGGGGGGAGTGCAAGATTGTCCTGCCCCCTTTGAGAATACTATTAAAGGAAATAGAGGCTAAACAATTGATAAATCTTCGTATATTGGATGCACATTTCAAGAATTATGTTTTAAAGACGTGTAACAGTAAAGAGAGGAGAAGTTATACTGCAATGAAAATTTAGCGTCTAATAAAAAAGAAATAACTTTTGATAACTTTATTTTATCCTTTCTCAATTTCCCTCTTTTATCTTTTTTTCCGCTCGATTGATTGATTCTTTTCTCCCTTCCAACCCCATACCTTTCTTTTTTTCCTTGATCCAATCCTATTATAAACTATTGTTATTAAGTGGGAGAATGTTACACTAAATCTCAATTTTTTATAATACCTTTATTACAAAAAGCAGTTACTGATTATAATTCGTCGTCTATCTGCCTTTTCTTTTCAAGATATACATCTTTTTGGCTGTAAGGATAAATGAATTTTTCTTTACGATTCGAAAAACATTAGCCTAAACTTGACTTCAGCTTAAACAGGCTTCAGTTTTCAAATTACCATAACAAATGGAAATTAATAAAGTAAAATTCATGATTCTTACTTCTATTATTTTTAAGATACATATTTTTCATAACGCTACCTGCGTAAAGTGAAAAAAAATTACAAGTTTTTGTATTTCCGTTTAATCACATCAATTTACTATACACAACGAAATGCATTCTAGTTAGGTTTCTGCACGCGTGTAGAAACTGATAAAAAAATATAAGAGATAGCGGTAAAGAACAATTTACAAAACGGAATAAATGTCATGGCAACGGGACTCCGAGGGCTGAGAGAGAGTTGGGAAAAGGGACCCACATAATAGCTGTTAGGAGGCAGGTGATAGCAGCATGTCAAGGTCATGTTCTTGCACGTGCACAAGTTATGAGTTGGGTTCTTTCACGTCTGAGCAGCCCATTTTGGCACCAAATGGGGTAAATAGCCAGGTCACAAGGATCCCGAGTGCTGTGAGAAGGTTGCGGGAGAAGGTTGCGGTCATTTCCCCTCATGACGACATAATCAGACGCTGAAGAGAAGAGAATGGTGGTGGTATCGCAGCAGACCATGGCCAATACTACGGATGTGTCGGATTTCGAGCCATCTGTGATGACAGGTAAGAAGTCCGAGTGCTCTGCACGGTGGCTATGAATCAGTTGCCATTACACACAGTGAGGTGTAAAGGCCTTCCCCATTCTGCAAGGGGCGGGGGTGGCTCAGGCTCGTAATCTGTAGTTCCCAGGTTCGAGTCCCAGCTGGGTCAGCGTTGAGATTTATCTCCGCAAAATTCCCCGCCCTGCCCACGGTCAGTAGGGGACACCGATGGACTTGGAAAGGCCGCCGTCCGTCGGATGGGACGTTAAGCCGTGGCCCCGTGTGCGGGAGAGCCATACCCTGTGCACGTTAAAGAATACGCTGGATGGCCTTGACGGGAGGCTACCATCTGTCTCCTAACAGCTGTTCCAGTGGGTCCCCTCCCCCAACCTTCTCTGAGGTTTCGGGGTCCATGTGACCTGGCCATTTAGCCCATGGTGTGCAAAATAGTGCCGCTCAGAGGTAAAACAACCCAACGTTAAAGAACACGCTGGATTGCCTTGACGGGAGGCTACCATCTGTTTCCCAACAGCTGTTACAGTGGGTCCCCTCCCCCAACCTTCTCTGAGATTTCGGGGTCCATGTGACCTGGCCATTTAGCCCATGGTGTGCAAAAAAGTGCCGCTCAGAGGTAAAACAACCCAACGTTAAAGAACACGCTGAATGGCCTTGACGGGAGGCTACCATCTATCTCCCAACAGCTGTTCCAGTGGGTTCCCTTCCCCAACATTCTCTGAGCTTTCGGGGTCCATGTGACCTGGCCATTTAGCCCATGGTGTGCAAAAAATTGCCGCTCAGAGCTAAAACAACCCAACACAACCTACCTAGAGACCTGTTCTATTTTTGCCAGTTTCAGCGTCCAACGTTAATGGAAGCGATACTTCTTCTTTGCATATATCTATCGGGGTATATATAGTAATTTGTCCATTCAATTTAGAAGTGGCTTAGTTTCGAAGTTAGATCCCCGTTTACCTAATACTGAAATTATATCGTTAACATAAAAATAAAAAATATAAATATATTTTTGATTTTACGCAGAAATCTAAGAAAAATTTTCTATTTTTTTCTGTTAGAGACTGGGACGGATATAAAGGGGAGAGAGAAGGCATGCCCCCTTCAGAATGCTAGTAACAAAAACAAAAAGTTAGTCAACTTATTTATATTTCATGCATTTTCCAAGTTTTTGATAAAGATGCTGTGAAACGGAGGAGAAAATGTTATATTGCCATGGAAATTCAATATATTCCCCCCCCCCCCAATTTCATTCATTCTAGATCCAGGCCTTAGTACAAAAAATGTTAGTTATTTGATGGTACTTTTTTTTCTTTTGCAGTGTCCGGCGTATTTTACACTTTATTCATATCGTTATCCCTTTCAGGTGCAGTATTTTTATTTTATCTTTCATATTTAAGTTCCCAGATGGACGGGAACTATTCCGAGATATTCGTTTTAAATAATAATTCTATTGTATCCTAAACGAAATAAAAACTTATTAAACTGTGTAAGTAATCTTTTTAGCGGTAGATTCAAGGTTATTAAATTAAGGGTGATTGAGAAAAAGGGGGCGGGGTGGCTCAGTCGGTAGCGACTCAGGCTCGTAATCTGTAGTTCCCAGATTCGAGTCCCAGCTGGGTCAGCGTTGAGATTTATATCCGCAAAATTTCCCGCCCTGCCCACGGTTAATAGGGGACACCGATGGGCTTGGAAAGGCCGCCGTCCATCGGATGGGATGTTAAGCCGTGGTTCCGTGTGCGGGAGAGACATACCCTGTGCATGTTAAAGAACACGCTGGATGGCCTAGACGGGAGGCTACCATCTGTCTTCCAACAGCCGTTCCAGTGGGTCCCCTCCCCCAACCTTCTCTGAGGTTTCGGGGTCCATGTGACCTGGCCATTTAGCACATGGTGTGCAAAAAAAGTGCCGCTCAGAGGTAAAACAACCCAACCCTATTGTGAAAAACTTTTAAGGTTACCTACGGAATCCCTTGGGTAACTGCTTTAAAAGTATATTTGTTAGTTGCTTTTTTGGCAGCAGACAGTTGCGTTAACTAGCAGAGATATAACTGATGATTCTAATACTTGTTGTTTTCGGTAGGGTTGTTTTACCTGTTAGCGGCACTTTTTGTGAACACAATAGGCGAAATGGCCAGCTCACAAGGACCCCAAGGTCTCAGCGAAGGTTGAAGAACGGGATCCACTGAACATCTTTTGAGACATGGTAGACTCCTGCAAGGACATCAGCCATGTTCTTTAATATGCATGGAGTATATCTCTCCCACTCATGGGGCCACGGCTTAATATCCCATCTGACGGACGGTGGACATTCCAAGCCCATTCGTGTCCCATACTGACCGGAGGCAGGGCGAAGAGTTTTGAGGAGATAAACATCAAAGGTGGCCCAGGAGGGACTCGAAATTGGAACTGCAAATTAGGAGTCTGGCGGACTACACACTGAGGTACCCTCGCCCCAAGGGACTAGAGGTTGACTTAGTCATCAGTGTGCCATGATGGTAATCTGACGTTCCCAGGTTCGAGTCCTGCCGTGCCAGCATTGAGATTTATCTCCGCAAAACTCCCCATCCTGCCCTCGGTCCGTTTGGGCGGAGATGCTCAGTCGGTAGCGCGCCAGGCTCGTAATCGGTAGTTCCCAGGTTCGAGTCCCAGATGGGTCAGCGTTGAGATTTATATCCGCAAAATTACCCCGCCCTGTCCACGGTCAGTAGGGGACACCGATGGGCTTGGAAAGGCCGCGTCCGTCGGGTGGGACGTTAAGCCGTGGCACCGTGTGCGGGAGAGCCATACCCTGTGCACGTTAAAGAACACGTTGGATGGCCTTGACGGGAGGCTACCATCTGTCTCCCAACAGCTGTTCCAGTGGGTCCCCTCCCCCAACCTTCTCTGAGCCTTCGGGGTCCATGTGACCTGGCCATTTAGCCCATGGTGTGCAAAAAAGTGCCGCTCAGAGGTAAAACAACCCAACCCAAGCCATTGGAATTAAAAAAGCCAAAGAGATCTAAAATATCTTCCCAAAAGTCAGAGTCAGTATCAATTTTAGCATTGAAGTCACTTAAAAAAAATAAATTAAAAAAATACCCCCTCAATCAGCTGCTTGCCACAGAGGTCTGACAGGAGCCTGTCAGTTTATATGCCATAGTAGAAGGTCTGTGAGGATGGCAGGACCTCAGCAGAAAAACAACACACACATCCATGCCTTATCCGGGGCTCGAACCCAGGTCCCTTAGATCAGTAGCCAAGTGTGCTAACCACTCGGCCATAGCACAAGAAAAATATCTCCTTTCTTTACAGAATTCAAAATATCCTGCAAAACCTATCCTCGTTCTCATTAGAGTCCTCTATGTGGGCATAACAACAGATGACATTCAAGTCTTTATATTTTGTTTTAATTTTTGCTGTAAGAAATCTTTCATTAATGCAGTCATATCCTAGAAGAGCATCACTGGCACGTATGCTGAGAAGCAGACCCACGCCTTGGTGATGCTTTCGATCCTCCCTACCTGAAAAGAGAAATTTAAAGTTATTTTTAAGGATCTGACCTTTACCTGTCCATCTGGTCTCTTGCAAGCGTAGAATATTTAGATTATAACGCTGGAATTCCTGAGTGGGGAAATCAAGAGAATAATCTCTATGTAACGTCCTCACGTTCCACGTTCCTGCAGAGCAAAAATGATTAGTCGGATTTTTAAAGGAAATAGGTTTATTTGAGAAATCAACAATATCAAACAGCTCCCCTGATCAGGCATGGGGCAAACACTTGTTCCCCCACCCTAAAGGCTGAAGCCACCCATGTTTGCGGCGGGGGAGGCTCAGTCGGTAGCGCGCCAGGCTCGTAATCTGTAGTTCCCAGGTTCGAGTCCCAGCTGCGTCAGCGTTGAGATTTATCTCCGCAAAATTCCCCGCCCTGCCGACGGTCAGTAGGGGACACCGATGGGCTTGGAAAGGCCGCCGTCCGTCGGATGGGACGTTAAACCGTGGTCCCGTGTGTGTGAGAGCCATACTCTGTGCACGTTAAAGAACACGATGGATGGCCTTGACGGGAGACTACCATCTGTCTCCCAACAGCTGTTCCAATGGGTCCCCTCCCCCAACCTTCTCTGAGCCTTCGGGGTCCTTGTGACCTGGCCATTTAGCCCATGGTGTGCAAAAAAGTGCCGCTCAGAGGTAAAACAATCGAATCCAATACCACCTTTTCGAGTGGACCTTTTCAAGACCCATACGACATGGCTGAGACACAATACTCCAGTTTACGATTGGCGATGCCCAACTAGCTAAGTGAGGGTTCAGGTACATGCGATAACCTCTGATCAGGATTATCCAGCAACTGATAAAACATACCCTGTGAATCTATTCACTTGGGGCTCTCAACGTACAAACAAGGAGAACACATAGCGGAAGATTTACCCTCCACAGAACCCACCAATGCAACTAATTCAGGATTCATATTAAAGCTGAAAGCATACGGTGTTGCTTTCCACCATGCAGAGCCACAGCTTAACGTCCCATCCGACGGACGGCGGCCTTTCCAATCCCATCGGTATCACCTACTGACCGTGGGCAGGGCGGGGAATTTTGCGGAGATAAATCTCAACGGTGACCCAGCTGGGACTCGAAACTGGGAACTACAGATTACGAGCCTGACGCGCTACCGACTGAGCCACCCCCGCCCCTAAGAGTTAGATATGTGTGATTTAAAGTATTATATTTTGCGTTATTGGCATAACATAAAATATCATTTTATTTCATAAAATTTTGCATGTATTCCATCAGCCATATCAGTGTATTTTCTGCTTTTAACGCAATTTTGTAGTCATTCGAGATGATTATCGGATGTTGCCCCTTTCATTCCTTTACATTTTGAAGACATTCAATTTTCCGTTCCTTTGTAGAGTCGCTCAAAAAAGTATCCGAACACTATGGTTGATTACAGAATTAAAAAAATATCTGGCAACGATTCTTTTAGAAATTAGTGACTTGGCAACCTTCGTGTCACGTGACACGAAGGTTGCCAAGTCATTATTTCTAAAAAAATTGTTGCCAGATATTTTTTTTAATTCTGTAATCAACCATAGTGTTCGGATACTTTTTTGAGCGACTGTACTTTGTGTGACTTTACATTTATTCTGTCATCCATTTCTCTGTACTTCACGAAATTGCGTTCAGTCTGCAAATTTATTTTAGTGTTTTTAAGCAATTCGGACAGACACTCCGATTTATCAAATGAGATTTTGCAGTGATTATGGGATACATTCTAGAATATTTGGAAGATATTCTAGCTTTGATTTTAGAGTACAGTCGCTCAAATAGATATCCGAACACTGTGGTTGATTACAGAATTCAGAAAGGAATCTCGCAAAGATTATTTTAGAAATTAGTGATCTGGCAAAATTCTTGTATAAGGTTGCCAGATCATTGATTTTTAAAAAATTCGTTGCCAGATAGTTTTCTGAATTCTGTAATCAACCATAGTGTTCGGATATTTTGCTGAGCGACTGTACACGAAGGTTGCCAGATCACTAATTTCCAAAAAAAAAGTTATGTTTTTTCTCAATTCTGTAATGAACCATAGTGTTCGGATACTCTTTTGATCGACTGTACACGAAGGTTGTCAGATCACTAATTTCTAAAAAAAAGTTGCCAGATATTTTTTCTGAATTCTGTAATCAACCATAGTGTTCGGATATTTTGTTGAGCGACTATACACGAAGGTTGCCAGATCACTAATTTAAAAAAAAAAAAAAAAGGTTGGTATTCTTTCTCAATTCTGCAATCAACCATAGTGTTCGGATACTTTTTTGATCGACGAAGGTTGTCAGATCACTAATTTATAAACAAAATCGTTGCCAGATATTTTTTCTGAATTCTGTAATCAACCATAGCGTTCGGATATTTTGTTGAGCGACTGTACACGAAGGTTGCCAGATAACTAATTTCCAAAAATAGGTTGATATTTTTTCTCAATTCTGTAATCAACCATAGTGTTTGGATACTTTTTTGACCGACTGTATACGAAGGTTGTCATATCCACTAATTTCTAAAAAAATCGTTGCCAGATATTTTTTCTGAATTCTGTAATCAACCATAGTGTTCGGATATTTTGTTTGAGCGACTGTACACGAAGGTTGCCAGATCACCAATTTCTAAAAAAATCGTTGCCAGATATTTTTTCTGAATTCTGTAATCAACCATAGTGTTCGGATACTTTTTTCATCGACTGTACACGAAGGTTGTCAGATCAAAGTAATAGAAAAATCATAGTAGTAGATCACAGTAGTAGAAAAGAGTGGCAATTTGTTGATAGCATTTAAAATAATAAAATGAATAATAAAGTTATATTGCCCAATGATAGTAATTTTGAAAACATTGTGGGAAAATTTAACGAATACTTCATAAATGTAAATAGTTCGAATTTATGTTCTAGTAACTCAGATTATAAATATCCTACTGAATTAATTCAACAAAACTCAATGTTTATGATAGAGACAACAGAAGAAGAAATTAGTTGTATTATTGGTAGTCTTAAAAATAATAAAGCAGCAGGATATGATGGTATAAATTTAAAAATAATTAAAAGAATAGTAAAATATCATTCTAAATTTTTAGTTGAGTTAATAAATAACAGTTTTGAAATTGGTATTTTCTTCTCAGACTTAAAAATTGTTATTGTAAAACCTATTTACTGGAAACTAAAATTTATATTAAACTGGAGACGAAAATTGTTTTAATAATTATAGACCAATTTCCATTCTTCCCACCTTTTCAAAAGTTATTGAAACCATCATGAAAATAAAGCTTAATAATTATTTAGAATAGTTTTCGTTTTACAGAAATTTCAGCTATGCTTTAGAAAAGGTTTATGTACTGAACATGCTCTCTTAAAGTTTACTACCAGTATTTATCAAGGGATAAATAATTCCAAAAAAACACTAGCCCTTTTTCTTGACATATCTAAAGCTTTTCGTACAGTTAGACATGATATTTCATTAAAGAAATTAAATTTTTTAGGAATTAGGGGAAATTTATGGAGATTTTTTAATTTTTATTTATCTGAACTCTATCAAATGGTTTCTATTACTAACGTTGAAATTGCTAAAATACTGATTAATAAAGGAGTTCCACAAGGATTTATTTTAGGACCTATTTTGTTTTTAATTTATATAAACGATTTTCTTATCAAAAGTTAAAAAGAAAATCAATTTCATATGCTGATGGTACAGTGCTTCTTTGCAGAAAAGGAAATCAACATCATTTATTTATTGATATTTATAATGATTGAAATATTATTGCAACTTGGTTTAACAAAAATGGATTAAAAATTAACTCTGATAAAACATGCTTTAAGTATTTTTCACTCACCACGACATTTCTTAATAAATTACAATATCATTGTATGCATTGTGCCAACAAAATTTCTTGTGAATGCCCTGATATCAAACAAATTAATTCAGTTCATTTATAGTTTGGTTATTTATCTCGAATTCACACTCGATTGCCAAATATCCAAATAGAATTGAAAATATATAAAAAATACTTTTATTCACACTTTGTGTTTTTGAATACGTGTGATATCAGTTATATATTCTATTACATGGCATGGAAAAACAATTCGGCTAAACTATCCGTGATGAGACTGCAATATTTGTGTAAAAACATATGGAAAAAGAAAGGGATAAAAATAATATTCTCAATTGTTATTTTTGGGTTAATAAGTTTGTTAGCTTTTCATAGCTAACTGAAACTACCAGTATAAAATTTAGATATATGGATACAAGTTTTATTATTTTCGTTTTATCGGGACATGGTACATTTCGCGGGAGTAGTTCAAGAAGGTCTCTGCGGAAGCGGAGATTGAAATAAAATTGTTAAAGATGTGACTGTTCAATTAAATTAAATGGCTATTCGTAATTTATTAAAAATGCAACTATTCCGGCAAGTATTTCACAGTTCTTTGTATGCACTTATTAATCCCTCTTTCTATCATTCCATGCACCTAAGTTCAAAAAGTCATCGGTACCATGCTTTGAAATTTTTTAAAATGTTGCGAAAAACGATAACATACGAACTGTTTATTCTGACGGTGAAGTTGCCATTCAACGTAAACCAATGTTCTCATAATCAGTTAAAAATACATTTCGATTTATAGTTTGATTTGACGATCTGGAAACTGACTGCTTTAAAAAGTTATCCTATTATTATAATAGATAAAGCAAAAATATCTGAAATAAAATTTATCATAAATATACGTGTTAACAATAAAGTTGTTTGCAACCTGAAATTTATATCGTTTATTTTTTCCATTATGTTTATAGACTGAATACATAACTCTAATTCATTCTCTATTAGGAATATTTGCTGCTAAAAATAAAAAATAATAAACCTTTATAAAACAATCATAAATAACTGTTATGTTAAGTTTCGTACGCCTTCTATTTTAAGCTACCGCAAATTTTTTTATATTAATATTGTTACCTCGTGGTATTTTAATTTTTTATTTTCTGCTTCTCTAATTCATAAAAGACACAACGATGAGTGCCGTGTGTAAAATTACCCTCTGTACCACGTGACGGCAGCTCTCCCTCCTCTCTTCCATGCGCTCTTTAATAATATTAATCTATCTCTTCACTCTTGCCTCTACAGGTGGGGCGGGGGGGGGCTTAGTCGGTAGCGCGCCAGGCTCGTAATCTGTAGTTCCCAGGTTAGAGTCCAAGCTGGGTCAGTTTGAGATTTATCTCCGCAAAATTCCCCGCTCTGCCCACGGTCAGTAGGGGACACCGATGGGCTTGGAAAGGCCGGCGTCCGTCGGATGGGACGTTAAGCCGTGGCCCCGTGTGCGGGAGAGCCATACCTGTGCACGTTAAAGAACACGCTGGATGGCCTTGACGGGAAGTTACCATCTGTCTCCCAACAGCTGTTCCAGTGGGTCCCCTCCCCCAACCTTCTCTGAGACTTCGGGGTCCATGTGACCTGGCCATTTAGCCCATGGTGTGCAAAAAAGTGCCGCTCAGAGGTAAAACAACCCAACCCAACCCTCTACAGGTGGCTCACGAAGCATCTTCATAACGGTCTCAAAAATTTGACAGTTATATATTGGGCTGATCTTTTATAGCTTAAAATAAATATGTAATGGCGTAACTATGACTGTTCAATGAAATTGCCATTCAATGAAAACTAATCTTCAGATAATCTAGTAAAATATATTTTTCGGTTACAAATTTCGACTCTTATTCAACTGATGCATCTATTCCGGCATGTATTTCACAGCACACTTTACTATATATAATCATTATTCCCTCTTTCTATCATTCGATTCACCTAAGTTCAAAAAATCATTAGTACCATGATTCGAAATTTGGAATGTTGCGCGAAACGATAACGTACGAACTGTTTACTGTGAGGGTGAAGTTGCCATTCAACGAAAACCATTCTTCTCATAATCGGTTAAAAATACCTTTCATAGGCAAAACAATTCAACGTTAAAAAACACGTTGGATGGCCGTTATGGGCGCCTATCATATGTCTCCTTAGAGCTGTCCAGGGAGTTCCCTTCCTCCAACCTTCTCTGAACCCTTGGGGTCATCTTCCCCCAATCATCTCTGAACACTCGGGTCGTTGTGACTTGGCCATTTAGACTATTGTATCAAAAAAATGCCGTTCATATGTAAAAACCAGTGGCGGACTGGTCAGGGTGTCAGCTTGCCCGATGGTAACTGGGCCATGTGGACCCCTGATGAAGTGGGTCCGCTTTAAAATTAGACACTATGTTAAAAACGATAGCCTTATGGTTGTGGGTGGGTCTCTTTGTCTCCTGGCAACAATATATTTTAAGACCCAGTCCGCCACTGGATAAAACAACACAAATTTAAATTTTGAACCAATCAAATATATATGTATGCATAATCAATTTCCCTTCCAGGAAACAAGCCTTTTATGCTAACCACTACACCATCAATGGCTAACCTTTCCTCAGCTTATGTGACCTTATAATCCTTCCGGATTTTATTTATTTGATTCGCACTAGTGGCGCCATCTATCCAGGAAGTGGACAACTCTGTTACTTCATTAGAGATAGAATAAATATTTGTCACTCACGCTCAGGGCGTTAAATCAATAAATCAGTAGTAAATAATCAGAGGATAAGTCCTGTAGACATGGAACTCATGAAATGATGAGCTGAAGAAAAACACATTTTTTTTTCAGCTCATCATTTCATGAGTTCCATGTCTACAGGACTTATCCTGTGATTAAATAATAAAATAAATAAATACCCCCTCAAGCAGCTGCTTGCCACAGAGGTCTGACAGGAGCCTGTCAGTTTATATGCCATAGTAGAAGATCTGAGAGGTTATTTAGTACTAATTTCCCTCCTTTTGTTCATGACCGTCCAGGATTGAACGTGACCCAAGTTTGTCTAAACGGAAATAATTTGCATAGAAACGAAGCAACAGGCAATGAGAGCTCGCGCTGATGTCAACAATAACCTGAACACGAATGCTCAATTCTTCCATTCGCTAATATACCAGAGTAAAATAAAAAAAATGCTTCATTGTCTACTTTTGCTATATTCTGAAATTAAGAACAGTATTTTTAAACTCTTAATGCAATACAATATATATATTAATAACGAACGTATCAAAAAGAGGCTTAATTCTCCCATTAGGTGTGGTACTATTTCATGTGGCGGAGTATTACATCTGCGAGCCTAGAACTCACGTGGGTGTGGCGTCTTTTCATTGGTTGATTCTCTTCTCTGATCTTCAGATTTTGCTTCTCCATTATTTATCCGAAACGGAGAACAGTTGAATGAAGATATTAAAATTTTGTCTCTTTTAAACGCCACTCTCTTTAATACAGCCACGTAACTGTTCTTAAAGTGAATACAGCCACGTAATACAGCCACGCAACCAGCACTTTTAATACAGCCACGTAACTGTTCTTAAAGTGAAATGAAACGTTTATGTTATATTTCCTCATTTTTACACGAGAAATAAAATTGTTTATATACGCTTGGTGTAGAGGAAAAATTGTGTTGAGCCAGGTGGCATCCGAACCCACGGCCTCCTAATGACACGTCAGAGCACATTTAACTCTTAAAACAAAAAAACTGAATATTCTTCCCCTATGCAAGTGAAAGAACAAATAAAATCTCTACTGTGAAAAAATTAAACATCTTCATCATCAAAATATTGAGCTTAATTGTACTATTGAGCCCATCCCCCCTCTCACTCCTCCCCTCCATCGTTTTATGTTTTTCCAGAACAGAGCCTGGCAACACTTAAAAGGAACACTGCTCAAACATATGGACCTCAGTCGCCAGGATCGTGATCTGTAGTTCCCAGGTTCGAGTCCCAGCTGGGTCAGCGTTGAGATTTATCTCCGCAAAATTCCGCGCCCTGCCCACGTTCAGTAGGGGATACCGATGGGCTTGGAAAGGCCGCCGTCCGTCGGATGGGACGTTAAGCCGTGGCCCCGTGTGCGGGAGAGACATACACTGTGCTCGTTAAAGAACACGCCGGATCGTCCTGAAGGGAGGCTACCATCTTGAAAGGAGGATACCCAACACTTGTTCCAGTGGGTCTCCTCTCCAACCATCTCTGAGCCTTCATGGTCCATGTGACCTGGCCATTTAGCCCACGGTGTGCAAAAAAGTGCCGCTCAGAGGTAAAACAATCCAATCCAATGCTCAAACATATTAAGGAATAATATAACTAATACATCATTACTCTTGCGATACCTATAATTTAACCTGAAACTGAACCTGAATCTCAACCACAAACGCGAAATGAGGATTTTTTTGGACAATTAGATGCAGAAATTCGTAAATCCAATTCCGTAAGAACTTTCTAAAGAAGTCCTTGATCAAACGGTAATAAGAATACTTGTTATAATTTATTTAAATTTTCTGTAAGTAGCATTGTAAAGAAAAAGTAATATTAATAAAAAAAAGGAAATAAAAATTTTGAAGTAATATATATTAAGTTATAAAAGTACTCAATTTATCATTTTTAACATCTGGAACGAAATCTTTGTAAGGGTTGGTCATAAATTACTCAATTCTGTTATAGATGAATCCACCATTCCCTCTCTAGCTTCATCTGATGAAACAATACGTAACTTATGAGGGGAATCGACACTTCCGGTTTTTCCACAGAAACGTTTTATTATTGTTACGAATTTTTAATAGGAATTCTTGAGCGTGATTTCAGAAGAATGTGACTCATTCATCACTGCCCCACCATCGAGAAGGAAGCCCTCGCTATGAAATTATTAATCAGCCATTTCAAAGACTATCTCTCTGGTCGCCAATTCACAGTCGTATCTGATCACTTCCCCTTGTCATAACTCATCATCATCATCATCCTCAAGCAGCCATGGGCTACGGAGGTCCAACCAGACCGTGCAATTTAGTTCTCCAAGCAAGTCTATCCTGAGCTACATCTATTGCATCTGGCCACTGCACACCAATTCTAACAAGGTCCTGTTTCACATTGTCTGCCCACCGCATCCTAGGTCTCCCCCTCTTTCTGAGGCCTTTAGGCAGACTGTTCATAACCCTATTCGCCAATCTATAATTATTCATACGGGCAACATGGCCAAACCAACGGAGTCTCTCTCTGCACAATATGCTGCTTAAAGGAGGTTGCAAACTGCTTTGCCTAACCTCACCATTACTTACAAAGTTGAACCACCTAATACCCAAGATACTGCGTAAGCATCTAGAATCAAAAGCATCTAGTTTGAAGCTTAAAGACCCTTCGAGCAGATTGGCGAAGTGGAACCTCACACTTCAGGATTATGATATCGATGTCGTTTATTACCCATGCGAACACAATATCCTCGCCGATACCCTGTCGCAAAACATACAGGCACTTGAGAAGGACGCACATTCTCGCAGCCAATTAGGGGACTGATCCCTGCTTAGGGAGATGCAGATGGAAGACCCTGCTCTCAGTGGGATTATAGATGCATTGGAAGGTCCAAATACTAGTCTTTCCATGAACGTCCCTGACCCTTTCTGCATGAAAGAGGAAGTCCTCTTTCATTTGGACCAACAAAGACCTGACACTGACGTCATAGAGCAACTGGTGGTACTGCTCAGTCGAAGAGACCAAATTTAAAATTGTGTCAAGATAACCGTTGTTCACGTCCTCTGGTTGGGGACAAAACACAACAGAGAGCTATATCCAACTAATATTGGTCAAGAATGTACTCCGACATTTGCAACTATGTACAGACATGCATTTGCTGTCTGCAAAGGGGCGGATATCAATAAAAGTCAAAGGGAAAAATATTCTGACCCACCCTCCTTTATAATGCACCGAACGAAGGTCAAAGAAGGACAAGGACACCTCGATACAATAGGCCTGCACATTGCGGTAACGGAAGACCTAATTTTGAAAAATATAGCACGACTTATTTCAGCTAAATTTCTAAAAATTAAATTGGTAGTCATTTATGTTTAAAATTCTGTTAACTAATTTTCAAATATTCTCGATTATTTTAATAAAATGTTATGAATAAATAATTCTATTTTAATAATTGCTTTTAAAGAGCTACCTTTGGTTTTAATTTGAACAAATTACATCACTTGAATTTTAATGCATAATTAATATCCCTCTTTTCTTCCCTCCTTTTACTCAAGGTTGACCGAACGCCCCAACCCAGAACGAACTGAGATTCCGAGCCAGAAGACCACGACTGGATTTGGAACCTCGATCCACCCAGAACCACGTCACAGGACCACATTCCACGTCAGCGACCATATTCCCATGAGCCACTGCCGCCCTGCCAACTCCAAATGCACCACTTAAAATGCACCACTTCAACTGTGACCCAAATGGTAGTCACTGCTTCCCCCATTTCCCCTCGCTTGTTACGAGGTCACCAAACACGCTGCCTGCCTGCACCACCTCCACTGCCGTAGCGGCCACCGCCACATACACGAGATGAATGCTGGTGTCGATTCCACATACACGAGATGAATGCTGGTGTCAGATTCCTACAGGAGCCAACTTCAGAGCTTTTCGGGCATGCCGCCCATCATAAGGGGACATCCAAGCGATCAAGCCGCCCCAGCTGCCGTCCTTACCGCTCTAGATGTCGCTGCCCAGAAAAGGAAGATTCGGCGAATTCTGAGCTGTTCCAATGCACGAAAAGTGAATTCCACGGAGTGGACGACATGCACGTGGACAGATTTTCTTCTGGGCGAGTCTGCGCAGTAGTCATTAACCCGCCCACACACGTACAGCAGAAGTTCGATCTGCGCAGGATTCCAGCTATTTCAAAGGGTCCTCAGAAAAATTGCGTAGCCTGTATTCTGATTCTTTGACATACTAATTATCATTAGTTAGGAGAAACGTAATTCGTGAATGACATGCCCCACACATCGTATACACTGGTGAACCAGGAAATGACATCATCTCTACACTTTCGGTATTGTTCAGTTAAGTAGGCTGCTATGAGGATTGTCAACTTCATGCAGACATCCATTACGTATTATTATTATCACTCGAAATTGTATTCGCTCGTTAAAAGTAAGCTTCAGTACTATTTTGTTTGTACTTTCAGAATTGTCAACCTCATGGAGATATCTAATGCGTATTATTATTGTTCTCACTTGAAATTGAGTGCCCTCATGCTTCTGTAGTACAGTCATTGTTACGTGAGATTCTATAGCGTCATTAGGAATTGCAGATGCTGTTAAATATTTCATCGAATAGATGCATCAGTTGATTAAGTGTCGAAATTTGTAACTGAAAAATGTATTTTACTAGATTATCAGAAGATTAGTTTTCACCGAATGGCAATTTGTTTTGAACAGTCACAGTTATGCCTTTACAATTTTATCTCAGTCTCCGCTTCAACAAAACCCATTATACAGCTTGAACTCGATACGACTTGAAACGTTCATTAAACGAAAATAATAAAACTTCTATCACTATATCTCAATTTTATACTGGTAGTTGCATTTAGGTATGAAAAGCGAAAAAACTTAATAACACCAAAATAATAATCGAGAATATTATTTTTATCCTTTTTATTTCATATGTTTTTACACGAATATTGAAGTCTCATGACGAATAGTTTAGCCGAATTATTTTTCCAAGTCATGTAATAGAATATATGTATTTTCCAAGTCATGTAATAGAATATACTGATATCAGACGTATTCAAAAGCACAAAGCGTGAATAAAAGCATTTTTACAGAATTTCAAATCTATTTGCATATTTTGCAACGGAAAGTGAATTCCAAATTAATAAAAAAACTACATATGATCTGATTTATTAACTAACGCAACAAAATTACATATATGGTAAAAAATTCTTCACTAATCACACAAAACAACAATTTGTTATCAATCAGTATAAAATTATACCAATAATCACAACTGCCAGAATTTTTTTTAAAAAAGTGCATTTTTCTGCTATACAGATAAATTGATATTTTACTTGAAACTGAAACCTTTCTTATCAGTTAAACATCCAAAACTAATCACTGAACATAACACAAACTAAAAGTATCTCCAAAACCGCACTTCTTACTACCAACGCTCACAGATAGCGATTAATCACTTTCTTCTATACACAGATTCTCCGAACTATAATTAGACATTCAGCTATCTGGTACATAATCACAGGCAAGCAGGGAAGATATAGAATTCTCTTCTTTCGTTTCAACTTCATCGTTCGAATTCGTGAGTGACATATTTCTCACTCCGTGCTATACTTCGAGTTTCACGTTGTAACACAGTCTCGTTTTTCCTTGTTTTAGGTGCATGTTCCTTTTCAGTATATTGAAATTGAAGACTTGTTCATAATACATCGATGCTGTGTATTTGTTATCGTGAATAAGTTAGCCGCATCGAAGTTCTCTTAGTGTTGTATTGATTAGAAAGTTACATTCTGGAAAAGATAGTATCCACAACGTCATTGTCACTGAGGTTAATGTTAGGAGAGTGATGTTAGATTAGCACAAGTGTTATAAAGCTGGTGTCCTTATGTTAATGTTTTTTGAGTAAGAGATTTGGGAAAATTTTGGAATGTGATGCTTGTTAAGTGATTTTTAAAAGGTTTTTTGCCCTTGCTGCAGATGGTCAGGTGAATTAATGACCTTGAGCACCACTCTGGTCATGTGGTATGTTTAAAAATCGATCCGTAGCAAATACACAGATTACTTCTAGAGACAGGCTTCAAACATTAATTCAAATATTATGAAAAAAGAATACATCGCCGACAAGGCGGGAATCGAACCCGCATCTCTCCCGATTCATGCCAGAGCTCACTACCATTGTACCATCCGCGAACAATGAAATTTTTCAAATAATTCCTTATAATTCTTCACTGAGACGTGGCCGACACAGCGCCATCTATATTCAAAGAGATGCAACTCTTCCAATCGTTGCTATTGAATTTCAGGTGTTAATGAGAAGGTCGATAACGCTCAATCGTATATATGATTAAAAATCGATCCATAGTAAATGCACAGATTAACTTGTTAGGTAAACAAATAAAATCGGCTACGTCAAACCCTCACATTGTAAGAGTAATTAATTACCAAGTAATAATTACAACTTGAGTTACGCGCTATGTTGTTCATTCAAAGTTTTTGCACAGTTGTCTAAGATATTATATGAGTTTGCATCATTGCTACAGTTCGTTTATCATTTCACGTGTGGTCTGAAGTCTGTCAAAAAGAACACGTTCTAGGAGAATATGTCGTTATGTGTTATCTTTCAGCGTAATTAAGAGTGAGAGAGAACTACAGATGAAAATTAGCAAATTTTGAAGAAATAATGTCTAAAATAAAGAAATAAAGGGTAGTTTCCAGTAAAACGTCCTACGAAACTTAAAAACATGAAATTTGAATATCATCATTCCACTATTCTCCGTTTCAGATAAAGAATGGAGAGTGAAAATGTAAAGATCAGAGAAGACAATCAACCAATGAAAAGAGGCCACATCAACGCGAGTTCAAGGTTCGAAGATGTAATACTCCGCCACAGCAAAAAGTACCACAATTTATGAGAGAAAAAAGTAATTTTTTCTAATGTAGATAATAAATATGCATACTTTATTGCTGTAAGTGATTAAAAAGGATATTCCTGATAATAGAGAATTGCATATAAACAATAAAGCATTGTTTTTCTCTGGTATATTAGCGAATAGAAAAATTGAGCGGTGTTCTTGAGTATGGTAGTCCACGTGAGCTCTCATAGCCCGTTGCTTCGTTTCTATGGAAATTATTTCCATTTGAAGAAATTTTTGTCCCCTTCCATTTCCGAAACTCTTTACGAATGGTGTCAAATTTGTTACAAGTTGGGTCCTCCTGTCTGAACCCGGATTGGGTGAAAAAAATCTCGTTCCTTCCTACCATGGGACACATTAATATAATAATTAATAATGTAATAATTATATATTATTTATTATAATAAATATAACATTAAATTGCATTTATAATATATAAATGAAGAAATGTATATGAGTCAGAGAGGTATGAAATAGGTGTTAATAAAAAATAATCCCTCAAGCAACTTCTTGCCTCAGAGGTCTGGCAGGAGCCTGTCAGTATAATAGAGGAGATCTGTGAGGAATTCGAGACCTCAGCAGAAAGACAATGCAGACATCTATATACCTTACCCAGGGTTTGAACCTTGGTCCCTTTGATTAGTTGTTCTTTGCATGATTGTGCTTAACAGAAATAAGAATTTGGTTGACGGATAATTGCGTGATGAGTAGTCAAAATTAGTGGTGATGTGTAGATCAGATTTTTTTATATAGACAGATTCTTGAGAAACGTTTAAAATTTCAGAAACCTTTGATTGCTAGCTTTGTTGATTATAAAAAGACATTTCACTCTGTTGATCGCCTTAATTTGTGGTGATTGTGAGATCGCATGGCATACCGGACAGCTTAGTTAACATAATGAAAGTTCTCTACAATAACACTGAGTCGTATGTGAGAGTTGGTAAGGCTTATAGCAGTTGGTTTAGCATTGCTTCAAATGTTGAATTCAATTTTGACTCCTTTTCTTTTTATCTTGTATATTGATTAAGTTATTCGAATTTCAGTGCACGGTACAAATATTGGCCTTAAATGGTCCCGAGTTCTGAAAATTTCTGATTTAGAATATACTGATGATTTAGTACTTTTTGCAGTAGGTGGTTTAATTTTGTAAGTAATGATGATGTTAGGCAAAGGAGTCGGCAACCTCCTTTAAGCAGCATATTGTGCAGAGAGAGACTCCGTTGGTTTGGCCATGTCGCCCATATGGATAATTATTGATTAGCGAATAGGGTTATGAACAGTGTGCCTAAAGGCCTCAGAAAGAGAGGGGAGACATAGGATGAGATGTGCGGACATGTGAAACATGAACTTGTTAGAATTGGTCTACAATGACCAGGTGCAGCAGATGCAGCTCAGGACAGATGCGTTTGGCGAACAAAATTACGTAAGATGGTTTAAACTCCGTAACCCATGGCTGAGAAGGATTTCTCCTTTTATATATATATACTATGAACAAGACTTCAATTTACAATATAATGAAACGGAACATGCACGTACAACAATGGAAAACGAGACTGAGTTACAACGTGTCACTTGAGGTATAGCACGGGGTGAGAATTACGTCACTTACGAGTTCGAACGATGAAGTTCAAATGAAAGAACAGAATTCTATTTGTTCTCTGCTTGCCTGTGATTATGTACCAGATAGTTGAATGTCTAATTGTAGTTCGGAGATTCTGTGTATAGAAGAAAGAGATTAATCGTAATCTGTGAGCGTTGGTAGTAAGAAATGTGGTGTTGGAGATACTTTTAGTTTGTTAATGTTCAGTGACCAGTTTTGAATGTTTAACTGAAATGTTAACTGAATGTTTAACTGATGTTTAAGAAAGTTTTTAGTTTCAAGTAAAATATCAATTTATCTGTATCTCAGAAAAATGCGCTTTGTTTAAAAGAAAATCTGACAATTATGGTCATTGAGATCATTTTATACTGATTTGATAGCATATTGTTGCTTTGGGTGATTAGTGAGAAATTGTTAATGATTTATGCAATTTGTTGCCTTAGTTAATAAATCAGTTCATTTATAGTTTGTTTATTTATTTGGGATTCACATTCCATTGCCAAATATCCAAATAGAATTGAAAACCTTTAAAAATACTTTTATTCACACTTTGTATTTTTTAATACGTGTATTATCAATCACATATAGTAATATGGAAAAATAATTCGGCTAAACTATTCGAGATGAGACTTCTATATTTTGTAAAAACGTATGAAATAAAAAAGAATAAAAATAATATTACAGATTGTTAATTTTGTTATAAAGTTTGTTAGATTTTCATAGCTAACTAAAACCACCAGTATAAAATTTAGCTAGGTGGATAGAAGTCTTATTGTTTCCGTTTAATCGGTGATCGCTGCAATCCACAATATAAAGTTCCAGAAAGGTCTTTGCGGAGGCTGAGATTGAAAAAATAAAATTGTAAAAGAGTAATTGTTACTGTTCAATGAAATTGCCATTCAATGAAAAGTAAACTTCTAAAGATCTAGTAAAATATATTTTTCAGTTACAAATTTCGACTCTTACTCAACTGATGGGTCTATTCCTGCAAGTATTTCACAGCACACTTTCATATATATAATCATTATTCTCTCTTTCTATCATTCGATGCAGTTAGGTTGAAAAAGTCATCAGTACCATGCTTCGAAATTTCGAATGTTGCGCAAAACGATAACGTACGAACTGTTTACTCTGAGGGTGAAGTTGCCATTCAAAGAAAAACAATCTTCTCATAATCGGTTAAAAATACACTTCAATTTATAGTTTGATTTGACGATCTGGAAACCGACTGCTTTAAAAAGTTATCCTATTATTAAAGTAGATGAAATGAAAATATCTAAAATAAAATTTATCATAAATATTCGTGTTAACAATAAAGTTGTTTGGAACCTTAAATTTATAAGGTTTTTTTTTTCCATTATGTTTTTCGACCTAATCCATGACTCCAATTCTTTCATTATTAGGAACATTTGCTGCTAGAAATGAAAAATAATTATAAATAACTTTTATGTTAAGTTTCGACGCCTTCTATTTTCCTTTCCTTAAAGATCCACTTTCTCCATTCCCACTTAGACTTCTTCCCCAACAACTGCAGCATGGTCAGTGATGAGCATGGTGAACGTTTTCACCAGGTCATTGCAACGATGGAGAAACGATACCAGGGAAATTGTTCCAGTTCATTGTTGGCTGACTACTGTTGGATGCTCGCCAAAAATGATCCTGAGCAACTGTACAAGCGATGAGTAAAGCGATGTCGGAAGTAGAAGCGAAGTTTTACCGATAAATGTCATATGTACGCATTACTCTTTTATGTAAGAAACTACTGCTGATTTCTCAGAAGTCGTAGCCAATTTCGCATTTTCATTCTAAAATTTCTAAAATTTAATTTTTTTAAAATTTTCATTCTAAAAAAATTTCCTTTTCGTACCTCGTGGCGGCATTTCTCTTTTCATCCCCCCTTCCATGCGCTGTCCATTAATATTAATCCCTCTGTAAACTCTTGCCTCTACTGATGGCTCGCGACACATCTTCATAACGTTTCCAAAATTTTGACAGTTAATGTCCAACCACCTCCGATATTGGGATGATCGCTTTTTAGCTTAAAGGAATGATTTCTTCCTCTCTCCGAGAGAGAAAAGGGAAACTTGCAGAGAACATATTTTGTTTTCTGTTGCTATGTTGAAATTTATTGCAAAGTCGAAAGGGAAATTATTTGATTGGTTGATGCTACCATCTGTCATAAGTTTTTGAAACTTCGCAATTAAGAATTCTATTTAAATTGTAAATGCATAGGGAGGAAATTATGAAAATAAGATTTTATATGTGCTAACGAAAAAATTATTCAGAATCTTTAAAATTGGTAATTACAAGAAAATAATGTAGTAACAAAATACGGAATATGTATCTTAAAAATCTGCAATTAATTGTGATATCTTAGTTACCTTCTTTAGATTGTTTCTCTGAAAAAAGAGTAGACCTAGAAGCAAAATTATAAATTCTAAACTTAATAGGTTAATGAATAATTACTGTTCAACTGAATTTTAGGTAGTCAGATATTATTTGGAGTTTCTAAAATTCAAAATTCATTTTAAAATAAAATCTGTATTGTCCTTATGTAAAATTTAACTGATAAAATTCTTTGATCCTGCTTTTGAGTTTTTCCATAGACATTAAAACGAAACAGACACAGCCGAAATCAAAGTTGAAAAAACTCTATAAATATATTCTAAAAAAATTTGACTTTAATTATTTTAATCGGAGCTCTATTATTCTTTTTGGAATAACCAAAAACGGAAATAATAAGCTCTTAATAGAAATTCTTCAACAACTTTCAGCACATATATAGAAATGCATTAAGTGTTTAATTTTGATAATATATTTGTTTTTATGAGAGAAGAAGAAGTGATTTTTCCAAATCAATTCATGAAGAAACAGATAATTAAAGAACACTTTTTTAAATATATTATCAATACAACACTTCGCAAACACTATCAAAACTATAAAAGCTCAAAAGTAAGCGAAACCATGAATAAATTGTATATCATCAACTAAGGAGCTTTAAAGCTCTTCAGGTTATAAGAGAAATTATTTATTTTTATCAAAGAAAATAAGGAATTAAACAAAAATATTAAAAAGAATCGTGTAGTGGGTTATGCAATTTAACCAAATATCAATTCCTACACAAATAATACAAAAAATTATTTAATCACAGTTAACATATATTTAATCTTGTTTACATTTGAAGAATATGCACACAAATATTTCATAAAAGTCGCTAAACCTTCTTCATTTCTTATTGTATACTTCAGTGAATTAAAAAACTTACTTACAAAGAAATTAAAAAATTATATGGGCAAACAAAAGAAAAGTATAATTTTAGCGGTCATCAATTGCGATGCACTCACTTGATTCGCATTGCACGAAGTTCCATTTGGACAAGACTGCAGGATTTGATCCCATAGAGGTCCTACATAGGGGATTTTATTCTATTGAAGACCCAGAGAGGGAATTTCTTCATAAGAGATTATGGTTATGCGGTTTATGTTACCTCCCCCGACCCTCATGAAGACATTTCTTTGTAGGAATTTAAACTCCTTTTCTGCTGTATACCCTTGGATATAATATTCAAATTTAATAAATTAAAAAGGATAATAAATATCCCCTCAAGTAGCTGCTTGCCACAAAGATTTCACAAAAGCCTTCAGTTTAATACGATAGTAGAAGATCTGTCACATTGCTTTTTGAAAAATAAAAACGTATTTAATTTTTAAAATTTGAATAAATAAATTAAAAAAAACTTAGATATAATTATTTAGAGTATGGATATATGTTACCCTTATTAATAGTATTGCAATTTCAAGTTTACTAGTTTTATAAAAAATCAGCATCTGTTGAGAAATTTTTAGAAATAATTCCATACTTTTACAATTCTGCAATCCAGGATGGCTAACCTTTATGAGATAGATTTTAAAATATATATTCTATTTTTAAATTTTAATACAATCGACTTCTCCCCCGCCTCCAGGAAAAGCATTTTGGTCCCACCCATACAAAGAACAAGCATATAAAACAACGAATGCCGTGCACTATTCAGAACTGAATTCCATTTGAACTTCATTTTAAAAATTATAAATTTCTTTCTAATATTACTATTATGTATTCAAATATATATTAGATATTATTAAAATATAAGACTTGGACTAGTTGTTCTTCCATACTGTTAGCAACCGTTTTATTTACTTGTAAACAGTATCTTTGATGACGTGTGGCTGCTATATTTGAACTGCATGAAAGAGATCTTACCAAATGACGTAGCCTGTTCAATGACCAGCTATATTAATAAACCAGAAATCAGTCGGTGCCTTCGGGTACCACTTGATCTCTATATCTTCACTCCGACTCCTATACGACCTTGAAGGCTAAACTGGATCTTGAAACATTCCTCTCATTTCTGCGTTCAATTGACGGAATTATTCGCCAATTTTTAACTCTCCTTCACAGGTATGCCGAAATTTGACCTTTCACCTCCAAGGACCCATCGCATCTAAAATTCAACAAACATTCTGAGATCTACGATTCAAATTCCCCCAGGAGGGTTGTTGAGAGACAGATGGTAGCCTCCCGTCAATGCCATCCAGCATGTTCTTTAACGTTGGGTTATTTTATCTCTGAGTGGAACTTTTTTGCACACCATGGGCTAAATGGCCAGATCACATGGACCCCGAAGGCTCAGAGAAGGTTGGAAGAGGGGACCCACTAGAACAGCTGTTGGGAGACAGATGGTAGCCTCCCGTCAAGGCCATCCTGCATGTTCTTTAACGTTGGATTGTTTTACCTCTGAGCGGCACTTTTTTGCACACCATGGGCTAAATGGCCAGATCACAAGGACCCTGTAGGCTCAGAGAAGGTTGGGGGAAGGGACTCATTGGAACAGCTATTGGTAACATAAACCGCATAACCATAATCTCTTATGAAGACATTTCCTCTCTGGGTCTTTAATGGAATAAAATCCCCTATGTAGGACATCTGTGGGATCAAATCCTGCAACCATGAACCCCGAAGGCTCAGAGAAGGTTGGGGGAGGAGATTCATTGGAACAGCAGTTGGCAGACAGATGGTAGTCTCCCGTCAAGGCCATCCAGCATTTCTTTAACGTTGGGTTATTTTACCTCTGAGTGGCACTTTTTTGCACACCATGGTCTAAATGGCCAGGTCACATGAAGTGCGAAGGCTCAGAGAAGGTTGGGGGAGGGGACCACTGGAACAACTGTTGGGAGACACATGGTAGCCTCCCGTCACGGACATCCAGCGTGTTCTTTAACGTGCACAGGGTATGGGTCTCCCGTACACGGAGCCACGGCTTAACGTCCCATCCGACGGATGGCGGCCTTTCCAAGCTCATCGGTGTCCCCTACTGACCGTGGGCAGGGCGAGGAATTTTGCGGAGATAAATCTCAACGCTGACCCAGCTGGGACTCGAACTTGGGAACTACAGATTACGAGCCTGGCGCTTTACCGACTGAGCTACCCTCGTCCCTTCCCAGGTTCGAGTCCCAGCTGGGACAGCGTTGAGATTTATCTCCGCAAAATTCCCCGCCCTGCGCATGGCCAGTAGGGGACACCGATGGGCTTGGAAAGGCCGCCGTCCGCCTGATGGGACGTTAAGCCGTTGTCCCGTGTACGGGAGAGCCATACCCTGTGCACGTTAAAGAAGACGCCGGATGGCCTTGACGGGAGGCTATCATCTGTCTCCCAACAGCTGTTCCAGTGGGTCCCCTCCCCCAACCTTCTCTGAGCCTTCGGGGTCCATGTAACCTGGCCATTTAGCCCATGGTATGCAAAAAAGTGCCGCTCAGGAGGTAAAACAACCCAACGTTAAAGAACACGCTGGATGGCCTTGACAGGAGGCTACCATCTGTCTCCCAACAGCTGTTCCAGTGGGTCCCCTCCCCCAACCTTCTCTGAGCCTTCCGGGTCTATGTAACCTGGCCATTTAGCCCATGGTATGCAAAAAAGTGCCGCTCAGAGGTAAAACAACCCAACGTTAAAGAACACGCTGGATGGCCTTGACGGGAGGCTACCATCTGTCTCCCAACAGCTGTTCAAGTGGGTCCCCTCCCCCAACCTTCTCTGAGCCTTCGGGGTCCATGTGAACTGGCCATTTAGCCCATGGTGTGCAAAAAAGTGCCGTTCAGAGGTAAAACAACCCAACCCTATTGTGAAAAACTTTTAAGGTTACCTACGTAATCCTTGGGTAACTGCTTTAAAAGTATATTTGTTAGTTGCTTTTTTGGCAGCAGACAGTTGCGTTAATTAGCAGAGATATAACTGGTGATTCTAATACTTGTTGTTTTCGGTAGGGTTGTTTTACCTGTTAGCGGCCCTTTTTATGAACACAATAGGCGAAATGGCCAGCTCACAAGGACCCCAAGGTCTCAGCGAAGGTTGAAAAACGGGATCCACTGAACAGCTTTTGAGACATGGTAGACTCTTGCAAGGGCACCAGCCATGTTCTTTAATATGCATGGAGTTTATCTCTGCCACTCATGGGGCCACGGCTTAATATCCCATCTGACGGACGGTGGACATTCTAAGCCCATTCGTGTCCCATACTAACCGGTTGGGTTGGGTTGTTTTACCTCTGAGCGGCACTTTTTTGCACACCATGGGCTAAATGGCCAGGTCACATGGACCCCGAAGGCTCAGAGAAGGTTGGGGGAGGGGACCCACTGGAACAGCTGTTGGGAGACAGATGGTAGCCTCCCGTCAAGGCCATGCAGCGTGTTCTTTAACGTGCACAGGGTATGGTTGTCCCGCACACGGGGCCACGGCTTAACGTCCCATCCGACGGACGGCGGCCTTTCCAAGCCCATCGGTGTCCCCTACTGACCGTGGGCAGGGCGGGGAATTTTGCGGAGATAAATCTTAACGCTGACCCAGCTGGGCCTCGAACCTGAGAATTACAGATTACGAGCCTGGCGCGCTACCGACTGAGCCTCCCCCCCGCCCCTCCGTGAGCTGGGTGTGTGTGAGAACAGACTTCACAGAAATTCAAGAACACGTTGGATGGCCTTAACGGGAGTCTACCATCTGTATACCAACAATTGCTCCAGTTGTTCTCTCTCCCCAACCTTCCCTCAGTCTTTGGGTCATTGTGACCTGGATATTTACATCACTGTGTACCAAAAAAGTGCCGCTCAGTGGCAAAACAACTCAAATAGGCGATTCAGTACCATTTCTCGCAGCGCCACCTTTAACGTAATTAGCATTTTCCAAGTCTGAAAGTGTGGGCGGGGGTGGCTCAGTCGGTAGCGCGCCAGGATCGTAATCTCTAGTTGTCAGGTTCGAGTCCCAGCTCGAACCTGACAACTAGACATTACGAGCCTGGCGCGCTACCGACTGAGCCACCCCCGCCCACACTTTCAGACTTGGAAAGCGTCAGCGTTCAGATTTATCTCCGCAAATTTCCCCGCCATGCCCACGGTCAGTAGGGGACACCGATGGGCTTGGAAAGGCCGCCGTCCGTCGGATGTGACGTTAAGCCATGGCCCCGTGTGCGGGAGAGTCCTACCCTGTGCACGTTAAAGAACACGCTGGATGGCCTTGACGGGAGACTACCATCTGTCTCCCAACAGCTGTTCCAGTGTGTCCCCTCCCCCAACCTTCTCTGAGCCTTCGAGGTCCTTGTGACCTGGCCATTTAGCCCATGGTGTGCAAAAAAGTGCCGCTCAGAGGTAAAACAACCCAATCCAAAGCCCTCGGTCCGTAGGGGATACTGATGGGATTAGGAAGGCTGCCATCCGTCGGACTGAATGATAATCCCTGATCTGGGTGTGTGTGAGAGACCCTTCATACAAATTGAAGAACACGTTGGATGGGCTTAACGGAAGGCTACCATCTGCCTACCAACAGTTGCTCCAGTTGTTCTCTCTCCCAAACCTTCCCTCAGCCTTTGGGTCATTGTGACCTGGATATTTACATCACTGTGTGCCAAAAAAGTGCCGCTCAGTGGAAAAACAACTCAAATAAGCGATTCAGAACCATTTCTCGCAGCCCCACCTTTAACGTAATTAGCATTTTCCAAGTCTGAAAGTGTGGGCGGGGGTGGCTCAGTCGGTAGCGCGCCAGGCTCGTAATCTGTAGTTCCCAGGTTCGAGTCCCAGCTGGGTCAGCGTTGAGATTTATCTCCGCAAAATTCCCAGCCCTGCCCACGGTCAGTAGGGGACACCGATGGGCTTGGAAAGGCCGCCGTCCATCGGATGGGACGTTAAGCCGTGCCCCCGTGTGCGGGAGAGCCATACCCTGTGCACGTTAAAGAACACGCTGCATGGCTTTGACGGGAGGCTACCATCTGTCTCCCTACAGCTGTTCCAGTGGGCCCCCTCCCCCAACCTTCTCTGAGCCTTCGGGGTCCATGTGACCTGGCAATGTAGCCCATGGTGTGCAAAAAAGTGCCACTCAGAGGTAAAACAACCCAACGTTAAAGAACACACTGGATGGCCTTGACGGGAGGCTACCATCTGTCTCCCAACAGCTGTTCCAGTGGGTCCCCTCCCCAACCTTCTCTGAGCCTTCGATGTCCATGTGACCTGGCCATTTAGCCCATGGTGTGCAAAAAAGTGCCGCTCAGAGGTAAAGCATCCCAACGTTAAAGAACACGCTGGATGGCCTTAACGGGAGGCTACCATCTGTCTCCCAACAGCTGTTCCACTGGGTCCCCTACCCAACCTTCTCTGAGCCTTCGGGGTCCATGTGACCTGGCCATTTAGCCTATGGTGTGCAAAAAAGTGCCACTCAGATTGAAAACACCCCAACGTTAAAGAACACTCTGGATGGCCTTGACGGGAGGCTACCATCTGACTCCCAACAACTGTTCCAGTGGGTCCCCTCCCACAACTTTCTCTGAGCCTTCGGGGTCCTTGTGCCCTTGCCATTTAGCCCATGGTGTGCAAAAAAGTGCCGCTCAGACGTAAAACAACCCAACGTTAAAGAACACGCTGGATGGCCTTAACGGGAGGCTACCATCTGTCTCCCAACAGCCGTTCCAGTGGGTCACCTCCCCAACCTTCTCTGAGCATTCAGGGTCCATGTGACCTGGCCATTTAGCCTATGGTGTGCAAAAAAGTGCCACTCAGAGGTAAAACCACCCAACGTTAAAGAACACGTTGGATGGCCTTGACGTGAGGCTACCATCTGTCTCACAACAGCTGTTCCAGTGGGTCCTCTCCCCCAACCTTCTCTGAGCCTTCGGGGTCCATGTGACCTGGCCATTTAGCCCATGGAGTGCAATAAATTGCCTCTTAGAGGTAAAACAACCCAACGTTAAAGAACACGCTGGATGGCCTTGACGGGAGTCTACCATCTGTCTCCCAACAGCTGTTCCAGTTGGTCCACTCCCCAAACTTCTCTGAGCCTTCGAGGTTCATGTGACCTGGCCATTTAGCCTATGGTATGCAAAAAAGTGCCACTCAGAGGTAAAACATCCCAATGTTAAAGAACACGCTGGATGGCCTTAACGGGAGGCTACCATCTGTCTCCCAACAACTGTTCCAGTGGTCCCCTCCCCAACCTTCTCTGAGCCTTCGGTGTCCATGTGACTTGGTCATTTAGCCCATGGTGTGCACAAACGTGCCACTCAGAGGTAAAAGAACCCAACGTTAAAGCACACGCTGGATGGTCTTGACGGGAGGCTACCATCTGTCTTCCAACAGCCGTTCCAGTGGGTCCCCTCCCCCAACCTTCTCTGAGCCTTCGGGGTCCATGTGACCTGGCCATTTAGCCTATGGTATGCAAAAAAGTGCCACTCAGAGGTAAAACATCCCAATGTTAAAGAACACGCTGGATGGCCTTAACGGGAGGCTACCATCTGTCTCCCAACAACTGTTCCAGTGGTCCCCTCCCCAACCTTCTCTGAGCCTTCGGTGTCCATGTGACTTGGTCATTTAGCCCATGGTGTGCACAAACGTGCCACTCAGAGGTAAAAGAACCCAACGTTAAAGCACACGCTGGATGGTCTTGACGGGAGGCTACCATCTGTCTTCCAACAGCCGTTCCAGTGGGTCCCCTCCCCCAACCTTCTCTGAGCCTTCGGGGTCCATGTGACCTGGCCATTTAGCCTACGGTGTGCAAAAAAAGTGCCGCTCAGAGGTAAAACAACCCAACCCATAGATGACCAGATTAGTAGGCCACACTAATGTGGCAGCCCTCCCTTTCCGTTTCCTTCCATAAGAGAATATATCTTTTGAAAGGTACTAAAGTATAGTTGTTAGTTGCTTTTTTGGCAGCAGACCAGTTGCGTTAACTAGCAGAGATATAACTGATGATTCTAATACTTGTTGTTTTCGGTAGGGTTGTTTTACCTGTTAGCGGCACTTTTTATGAACACAATAGGCGAAATGGCCAGCTCACAAGGACCCCAAGGTCTCGGCGAAGGTTGAAGAACGGGATCCACTGAACAGCTTTTGAGACATGATAGACTCTTGCAAGGACATCAGCCATGTTCTTTAATATGCATGGAGTATATATCTCCCACTCATGGGGCCACGGCTTAATATCCCATCTGACGGACGGTGGACATTCCAAGCCCATTCCTGTCCCCTAGTGACCGGAGGCAGGAGGAAGAGTTTTGAGGAGATAAACCTCAAAGTTGGCCCAGGAGGGACTCGAAACTTGGAACTGCAAATTAGGAGTCTGGCAGGCTACAGACTGAGATACCCTCGCCCCAAGGGACTAGAAGTTGACTTAGTCATCAGTGTGCCATGATGGTAATATGACGTTCCCTGGTTCGAGTCCTGCCTGGACTAGCATTGAAATTTATCTTCGCAAAACTCCTCATCCTGCCCACGGTCCGTAGGGGATACTGATGGGATTAGGAAGGCTGCCATCCGTCGAATTGGATGATAATCCGTGAGCTGGGTTGGGTTGGGTTGTTTTACCTCTGAGCGGCACTTTTTTGCACACCATGGGCTAAATGGCCAGGTCACATGGACCCCGAAGGCTCAGAGAAGGTTGGGGGAGGGGACCCACTGGAACAGCTGTTGGGAGACAGATGGTAGCCTCCCGTCAAGGCCATCCAGTGTGTTCTTCAACGTGCACAGGGTATGGCTCTCCCGCACACGGGGCCTCGGCTTAACGTCCCATCCGACGGACGGCGGCCTTTTCAAGCCCATCAGTGTCCCCTACTGACCTTGGGCTGGGGAAGGAAATTTTGCGGAGATAAATCTCAACGCTGACCCAGGACCGACTCTCACCGACTGAGCCACCCCCGCCCCTAGTTTTGAGGAGATAAACCTCAAAGTGGCCCAGGAGGTACTCGAAACTTGGGACTGCAAATTAGGAGTGTGGCAGGCTACAGACTGAGCTACCCTCGCCCCAAGGGACTAGATCATCAATCCCCCAAGGGACTAGTCATCAGTATGCCATAATGGTAATATGACGTTCCCAGGTTCGAGTCCTGTCGGGCCAGCATTGAGATTTATCTCCGCAAAACTCCCCATCCTGCCCTCGGTCCGTGGGGGCGGGGGTTACTCAGTTGGTAGCGCGCCAGGCTCGTAATCTGTAATTCCCAGGTTCGAGTCCCAGCTGGGTCAGCGTTGAGATTTATCTCCGCAAAATTTCCCCGCCCTGCCCACGGTCAGTAGGGGACACCGATGGGCTCGGTGTCCATGTGACTTGGTCATTTAGCCCATGGTGTGCACAAACGTGCCACTCAGAGGTAAAAGAACCCAACGTTAAAGAACACGCTGAATGGCCTTGACGGGAGGCTACCATCTGTCTCCCAACAGCTGTTCCAGTGGGTCCCCTCCCCCAACCTTCTCTGAGCCTTCGGGGTCCATGTGACCTGTCCATTTAGCCCATGGTGTGCAAAAAAGTGCCGCTCAGAGGTAAAACAACCCAACCCAAGCCATTGGAATTACGAAAGCCAAAGAGATCTAAAATATCTTCCCAAAAGTCAGAGTCAGTACCAACTTTAGCAATGAAGTCACTTAAAAAAAATAAATAAAAAAATACCCCCTCAATCAGCTGCTTGCCACAGAGGTCTGACAGGAGCCTGTCAGTTTATATGCTATAGTAGAAGGTCTGTGAGGATGGCAGGACCTCAGCAGAAAAACAACACACACATCCATGCCTTACCTGAGGCTCGAACCCAGGTCCCTTAGATCAGTAGCCAAGCGTGCTAACCACTCGGCCATAGCACAAGAAAAATATCTCCTTTCTTCACAGAATTCAAAATAACCTGTAAAACATATCCTTCTCGTTCTCATTAGAGTCCTCTATGTGGGCATAACAACAGATGACATTCAAGTCTTTATATTTTGTTTTAATTTTTGCTGTAAGAAACCTTTCATTAATGCAGTCATATCCTAGAAGAGCATCACTGGCACGTATGCTGAGAAGCAGACCCACGCCTTGGTGATGCTTTCGATCCTCCCTACCTGAAAAGAGTTGGGTTGGGTTGGCTGAGCGGCACTTTTTTGCACACCATGGGCTAAATGGCCAGGTCACAAGGTCCCCGAATGCTCAGGGAAGGTTGGGGGAGCGGACCCACTGCAACAGCTTTTGGGAGACAGATGGTAGCCTCCCGTCAAGGCCATCCAGCGTGTTCTTTAACGTGCACAGGGTATGGCTCTCCCGCACACGGGGCCACGACTTAACGTCCCATCCGACGGACGGCGGCTTTATCCAAGCCCATCGGTGTCCCCTACTGACCGTGGGCAGGGCGCGGAATTTTTTGCGGAGATAAATCTCAACGCTGACCCAGCTGGGACTCGAACCTGGGAACTACAGATTACGAGCCTGGCGCGCTACCGACTGAGCCACCCCCGCCCTCCCTGAAAAAAGAAATTTAAAGTTATTTTTAAGGATCTGACCTTTACCTGTCCATCTGGTCTCTTGCAAGCCTAGAATATCTAGATTATAACGGTGGAATTCTTGAGTGGGGAAATCAAGAGAATAATCTCTATGTAATGTCCTCACGTTCCACGTTCCTGCAGAGCAAAAATGATTGGTCGGATTTTTAAAGGAAATAGGTTTATTTGAGATATGTAGGGTCAACAGTATCAAACAGCTCCCCTGATCAGGCATGGGGCAAACACTTGTTCCCCCACCCTAAAGGCTGAAGCCACCCATGTTTGGGGCGGGGGTGGCTCAGTCGGTAGCGCGCCAGGCTCGTAATCTGTAGTTCCCAGGTTCGAATGCCAGCTGGGTCAGCGTTGAGATTTATCTCCGCAAAATTCCCCGTCTAGCCCACGGTTACTAGGGGATATCGATGGGCTTGGAAAGGCCGCCGTCCGTCGGATGGGACGTTAAGCCGAGGCACGTGTGCGGGAGAGCCATACCCTGTTCACGTTAAAGAACACACTGGATGGCCTTGACGGGAGACTACCATCTGTCTCTCAACAGCTGTTCCAGTGGGTCCCCTCCCCCAACCTTCTCTGAACCTTCGGGGTCCTTGTGACCTGGCCATTTAGCCCATGGTGTGCAAAAAAGTGCCGCTCAGAGGTAAAGCAACCCAACCCAACCCACTCATATTTGTAGGAACTTTAGCTACCACCTTTTCGAGTGGACCTTTTCAAGACCCATACGACATGGCTGAGACACAATACTCCAGTTTACGATTGGCGAATCCCAACTAGCTAAGTGAGGGTTCAGGTACATGCGATAACCTCTGATCAGGATTATCCAGCAACTGATAAAACATACCCTGTGAATCTATTCACTTGGGGCTGTCAACGTACAGACAAGGAGAAAACATAGCGGAAGATTTACCCTCCACAGAACCCACCAATGCAACGAATTCAGGATTCATATTAAAGCTGAAAGCCTTATTCTAGTACGGTTAATTTATATTGTTAGCATCAGAACCCTGTGTGGTTGAACAGTTCTCAGAAGGGTTGAAAGGAAAAAGAAAAACGTGTCCATAGATGACCAGGGGCGGGGGTGTCTCAGTCGGTAGCGCGCCAGGCTCGTAATCTGTAGTTCCCAGGTTCGAGTCCCAGCTGGGTCAGCGTTGAGATTTATCTCCGTAATATTCCCCCCTCCCCCCTGCCCACGGTCAGTAGGGGACACCGATGGACTTGGAAAGGCCGCCGTCCGTCGGATGGGACGTTAAACCGTGGCCCCGTGTGTGGGAGAGAGCCATACCCTGTGCACGTTAAAGAACACGCTGGATGGCCTTGACGGGAGGCTACCATCTGTCTCCCAACAGCTGTTCCAGTGGGTCCCCTCCCCCAACCTTCTCTGAACCTTCGGGGTCCATGTGACCTGGCCATTTAGCCCATGATGTGCAAAAAAGTGGCGCTCAGAGGTAAAACAACCCAACCCTACTGAGTTGGATGTTGTTGGAGCTGTCGGCCCATCATGTCCAAGACGTGTTCTATGTGTGAAAAGTCCGGCGAGCGTGCTGACCATGGTAGTGCCTGAACGTTTTGCTCGTGCAGATACCGCAGACTAATGCGGGCTGTGTGGAGACGAGAGTTATCATGCTGGCAAAAGGTTCCGTGCTGCAGAACAAATGGGAGAGCAAAATGTTGGTAACCTATAGCTGGACTATTAGTGATCTCCTTACAATGACCAGTTCTGACAGAGATGCCCGACTAATGGCACCCCACACCAAGACAGGTTGTAGCTTCTCGTCGAAGCCATCCAGCGTGTTCTTTAACATGCACGTGGTATATTTTTATTACCAAGATTTTATTATTTTCTTCCAAGTGTATATTACAATTTTATCGATTTTCATTACCAAGTTTGTTTTCATATTTAACTATGGCTACCAGTAATAAGTTTAAATAAAGAAATAAAAGAAAAATTATTTTCGCTCAATCAAATATTCCATGCTTACCGCGTGTTAAAACTCAAGAACACTCCTGCACACGAGCAAGGCCACTTCTATAGTGGGCCTGGACACTGCAGTAACAAAACGCCTAATTAAAAAGAAAATGGAGCAGTTTCATTTATAATAACTTTTACTAAAAATTGAACCAGTAGTTTCCTCTTTTAAAAATTACAGAGTTATTTTAAAATATTCTCAATTATTTTAATAAAACCCTAGGAATAAACTATTCTATTTGAAGTAGTTTTAAAAATAGATAAATTTAATATATATTTTAAGCAAATTACATGACTTGAAATTTTGTGCCTAATTATTTCTCTCCTTTCTTCCCTACGGATGAAAGAATAAAGAAATGAAGAGGGGGGAGGGGCAAAATATCCTTTATATAGAAATTTCGTTAAAGCGAAATGTAATTTAAAAAAAAAGGACTATGAGAACTACATACTACAAAAAAATCATTATGAAAAGGTTCGGTTGTTTTACCTCTGAGTGGCACTTTTTTTTCATACAATGAGCTAAATGGCCAGGTCACAAGGATCCTGAGGACTCAAAGAAAGTTGAGGATAGGGGACCCACTGGACAGCTATTAGGAGTGAGATGGTATCTTCCCATCAAGGGCATGCAGCGTATTTCATAATGTGTACAGGGTATGACTCACCCGGATACGAAGCCATGGCTTAACGTCCCATCCGACGGACGGCACCATTTCCAAGCCCATCGGTCTCCTCTCCTATGGAGAGTTTCTCGCAGATAAATCTCATTGCTTGACCATCTGGGACTCGAACCTGGGAACTGCAGATTGCGAGCCTGCGCGCTACTGTCTGAGCCACTGCCGCCTCTTAAAGTGCATCAGTTTCAATTTCAAATTACATAGTAACCATTTCAATTACTTCTTAATAATTGAAAGGCTACAAATAATTTTTAGCAGTAATAAACGAAACAAAACATCAAATAACTAACGTTACATTTAGGAATATAGAGCGTTGTATATTACATAAGTAACATAAACAGCGTTATTATCATATACCGGGGTTTATCAGAATAATGGAAACAGTGATTGCGACTGGAATACACGCAATACGCCGTATGCATCGCCCGCAATGTGAGATTATAAAGGGGAGAAGTACGATGTCGGCCATCATGTAGCAGTGCCACAGGCGCAGGTGAAACAGGTGTTGTGGTGTAATTGTGGACAATGTCAGCTTTCAGTGACCTCCAAAAAGGGATGATCATTGGTACGCGAAGTAACTTGTCATTTGCATTGCGTTTCCTATTGATTTCAGTCTGTGCATGCCCAAAAACCTCTCCTGAACTAAGCTTTGGATATATTCAGTTTTGTTTGATAAGAGGGATGAAGGATTTTTCAGCTATAAGAGAATTACGTAATTTGCATTTTTAAATTTAAGTTTCTACATGCGCAGAAACCTATTCTCGATCACTTCGACAAAAACGTTATTGATTAAACGGAATTATGAATACTTGTAATAAATTATTAACGAATTTAGACTAGTCCCGTCGCGGTCCCGTCGCCGAACCTTCTCTGAGCTTTCGGGGTCTTTGTGATCTGGCTATTTAGCCCATTGTGTGCAAAAAAGTGCCACTCATGGGTAAAACAACTCAACGTTAAAGAATGCCGATAAAATAATATTTAGGAACAAAAGTTTAAAAATTAATTAAAGAACACGCTGGATGGCCTTGACGGGAGACTACCGTCTGTCTCCCAACAACTCTTCCAGTGGGTTCTCCTCCCCCAACCTTCTCTGAGCTTTCTATGTCCTTGTGACCTGACTTCTTAACCCATTGTGTGCAAAAAGTGCCGTTCATAGGTGAAACAACCAAACCCAACAATCGTTAACCTAAGCATGCCAATAGTAGAAACTAGGGTATTTAAAGTTGAATTATAAATTAGATTAACCATCCATATTTCAAAAAATCAAATTATTTTCTGTACGAATCAATTTCTTTTAAATAATATACCATTACGAAATAAGGTATGAAGGGTATACGTTAATATTAAATTATTTTCATTATACTGGAGGACCATCAAATGTTTTCAAAATCAAAGAGTGGCTTCCATAAATTAAGAAACAACCCTCTGTTACGTAAATGTTAAGATAATAACGTCGAAGCAATCTAACTTCTAAAATAAGTGAAATATAATCAATATCTGGATTTTCAACAATACGCTTTCAGCATTTAATAAGTTATTTGAATATTTAAAAATAACAATTTAAAAATAACAATTTGGCTTTAGAAGTCAATTTTTGTGACCCTTTATTACGTAACAGGTGTTCCCACAACGTCGATCCCAAAGGAAAAATTAATAATTTCTTGAAACATTTGTTTTTATTTTAGAAATTTCATACTGTACAATATAGCTGCAGCGCAAACAAATTTCTCCGCAAAATTTCTCCGCAAAATTTCTCGTTCTTCCTGCGGTCAGTAAGGGACACGATGGACTTTGGTTGGGTTGTTTTACCTCTGAGCGGCACTTTTTTTGCACACCATGGGCTAAATGGCCAGATCACATGGACCCCGAAGGCTCAGAAAAGGTTGGGGGAGGGGACCCACTGGAACAGCTGTTGGGAGACAGATGGTAGCCTCCCGTCAAGGCCATCCAGCGTGTTCTTTAACGTTGGTTTGTTTTACCTCTGAGCGGCACTTTTTTTTGCACACCATGGGCCAGATCACAAGGGTGTGATCATCAACCATGTGACCTGTCCATTTAACCTATGGTGTGCAAAAAAGTGCCACTCAGAGGTAAAACAGCCCAACGTTAAAGAACACGCTGAATGGCCTTGACGGGAGGCTACCATCTGTCTCCCAACAGCTGTTCCAGTGGGTCCTCTCACCCAACCTTCTCTGAGCCCTCGGGGTCCTTGTGACCTGGCCATTTAGCCCATGGTGTGCAAAAAAAGTGCCGCTCAGAGGTAAAACAACCCAACCCTCTTAATAATTGAAAGGCTGCAATTAATTTTTAGCAGTAATAAACGAAACAAAACATCAAATAACTTGCGTTACATTTAGGAATATAGAGTGCTGTATATTACACAAGTAACATAAACAGCGTTATTATCATATACAGGGGTTTATCAAAATAATGGAAACAGTGATTGCGACTGGAATACACGCAATACGCCGTATGCATATCACAGGGACGACATCGCCCGCAATGTGAGATTATAAAGGGGAGAAGTACGATGTCGGCTATCAGGTAGCAGTGCCACAGGCGCAGGTGAAACAGGTGTTGTGGTGTAATTGTGGACAATGTCAGCTTTCAGTGACATCCAAAAAGGAATGATCATTGGTACGCGAAGTAACTTGTCATTTGCATTGCGTTTCCTATTGATTTCAGTCTGTGCATGCCCAAAAACCTCTCCTGAACTAAGCTTTGGATATATTCAGTTTTGTTTGATAAGAGGGATGAAGGATTTTTCAGCTATAAGAGAATTACGTAATTTGCATTTTTAAATTTAAGTTTCTACATGCGCAGAAACTTATTCTCGATCACTTCGACAAAAAAAAATTGATCGAACGGAATTATGAATACTTGTAATAAATTATTTAAATTTTGTACAGGTAGTTTTATGAACGAATAATAATCTTATTAACAACAGAAATAAAAGTCATGTAGCAGTGCACACAGGCGCAGGTGAAACAGGTGTTGTGGTGTAATTGTGGACAATGTCAGATTTCAGTGACCTCCAAAAAGGCATGATCATTGGTACGCATCTTGCAAGAGCTTCAGTAACCAGAACGGCGGAAATAGTAGATGTAACACGAGGAACTGTATTGAAGATTATAACTACCTATCAAAAATGACAAGGCATTGCAGATTACAAGTCTGAAGCGCTACCGGCTGAGGTACAATGACCCCTATTTATGTTGTATATGGAATAACTTCTTGCAAATACACAAATCTGAAAATGTATATTCAGCACGTTTTCGTATCTTCACATTTTCGACAGTCAGTCGTTTCATTTTGGTTTCTTCCAGGGCTAGACCAGGAATGACAACATTAAAAATGATTCAGACTAGTCCCGTTTTTCAACCATTACTTTCATGGAAATATTTTGGCTTCAGCGTAATAAACGGAAACCATTCAAGAACAGGATCCAATGTGAAATTATAACTTTTTAGTTAAGAAAAATTACGTTATTTATATTGTTTTATTTTATATTCTGAATGGTAGTAATAGGTTTGTGTAAAAAAAAATTTAAAATTTATAATTATGCAATTTTTAATTAATAATTATGTAGATTGTTATTTCGATTACTTATTAAATTTAGGTCTTCAGAACATCCATAGTTCTTTGAAGCATGTAATTTACAAGACGCTAGATGCGTTGAGAAGGAATTTTGTACCATGCGGAAATGACTGTGTCGCGCAGTTGCTCCAAATTGTATGGCAGTACAGTTCCGATCCAAACAGCCCTTAGAACATCATCCTAAATCTGATTGATAGGGTTTTGATCTGGGGAGTGTGCAGGCCAAGGAAGCAAGAAAAACTCGTCGACATGTTTCTAGAACCTTTTGGTAATGATACGTGCCTTGTGAGCAGGTGAATTATCATGCTGAAAGTGACCATTTTAGTGATGCACCATGGGACGAAAACAAGCTGCGGAGAAAGTGTAATGTTTTAGGCAAAGTTCTGCTGGGAAACCCTGGGTCCAGTCATTCATGTGCAGGAAACTGTGACGTTTAGGACCACCTAGCTAAACATCATTGCAGAGCAGACACATCCTTTCATGGCAATGGTATTCTCCTCTAGTAGTGTCTTCTTTCAGCAGGATAATGTGCCTTGCTATGCTGCCCGGATTGTTCGAGATGGTTCGGGGGCGGGGGTGGCTCAGTCGGTATCGCGCCAGGCTCGTAATCTGTAGTTCCCAGGTTCGAGTCCCAGCTGCGTCAGCGTTGAGATTTATCTCCGCAAAATTCCCCGCCCTGCTCACGGTCAATAGGGGACACCGATGGACTTGGAAAGGCCGCCGTCCGTCGGATGGGACGTTAAGCCGTGGCCCCGTGTATGGGAGAGACCTAACCTGTGCACGTTAAAGAACACGCTGGATGGACTTGACGCGAGGCTACCTCTGTCTCCCAACAGCTGTTCCAGTGGGTCCCCTCCCCCAACCTTCTCTGAGCCTTCGGGATCTATGTGACCTGGCCATTTAGCCCATGGTGTGCAAAAAAGTACCGCTCAGAGGTAAAGCAACCCAACACAACCCATGCTTTGAACAATTTTTCTTGAATCGTTAGTCTTGACGGGAGGCTACAATCTGTCTCCTAACAGCTGCCCAGTGTATCCTTTGATTCAACCTTCTCTGAGCCTCGGGGTTTTTTGTCACTTGCCCGTTTAGCCCATTGTGTACAAAAAATGCCAGTCAGATATAGAACAACACTGATTTCGAAGTATGCGAATTTTTCCTTAAAGACATATGACCATGAATGTTGATATTAACAACGACAGATGGCATCACCCTTCGAGCCCTTCCTTGTCGAATTTTTAGTGAAATTCAGAGAAAAATAAAATTGTTTTCATCATATAAAAAAATTACAATTTGTAAACATCTAAAAGGAATTTTTTTTACACCTAACATAATTACGTATTTTGTAATGAAAATTGAAGGTAGTGAAACATGGAAAATAATAGAATAATCGAAAGGTAGGAAACGTTTCTAATAAATATTAATTAAAATATAATAAGGACAAAATATAAAAATATATTTAAACGATTGTCAGGTAGGAAGAATATGGAACTATCGGCTCTTTCATCGTTTTATTTTCAAAGGATGTGCAAGAAGAATTAAATCAATAATTAATATTTGGAGAAATTATATTGAAATACGATCATTTCACTTTGAAAAAACGTGTTTACGCGAAATATGATTAGACTATAGGTTAATTAATAATGGAAATGATATCATTGGATATATTAATTTTGAATAGATAACTGCAGAGGTGATAACTTCAAATAATAGAGATATAACGATAAAGAAATTGTGAATTGAAGCTCATCGGGGTCACCTAATGACCGTGGGTTGGGTTGTTTTACTTCTGAGAGGCACTTTTTTGCACACCATGGGCTAAATGGCCAGGTCACAAGGACCCCAAAGGCTCAGAGAGGATTGAGGGAGGGGACCCACTGGAACAGCTGTTGGGATACAGAGGGCAGCCTCCGGTCAACGCCATACAGCGTGTTCTTTAACGTTGGGTTGTTTTACCTCTGAGCGGCACTTTTTTGCACACCATGGGCGAAATGGCCAGGTCACAAGGACCCCAAAGGCTCAGGGAAGGTTGGGGGAGGGGACCCACTGGAACAGCTGTTGGAGAGACAGATGGTAGCCTCCGGTCAACGCCATCCAGCGTGTTCTTTAACGTTGGGTTGTTTTACCTCTGAGCGGCACTTTTTTCCACACCATGGGCTAAATGGCCAGGTCACAATGACCCCAAAGGCTCAGAGAGGGGTGAGGGAGGGGACCCACTGGAACAGCTGTTGGGATACAGAGGGTGCCTCCAGTCAACCCCATCCAGCGTGTTGTTTAACGTTGGGTTATTTTACCTCTGAGCGGCACTTTTTTGCACACCATGAGCTAAATGGCTAGGTCACAAGGACTCCAAAGGCTCAGAGAGGAGTGAGGGAGGGGACCCACTGGAACAGCTGTTGGGATACAGATGGTAGCCTCCGGTCAACTCCATCCAGCGTGTTCTTTAACGTTGGGTTGTTTTACCTCTGAGCGGCACTATTTTGCACACCATGGGCTAAATGGCCAGGTCACAAGGACCCCAAAGGCTCAGAGAGGGTTCAGGGAGGGGACCCACTGGAACAGCTGTTGGGATACAGAGGGTAGCCTCCGGTCAACGCCATGCAGCGTGTTTTTTAACGTTGGGTTGTTTTACCTCTGAGTGGCACTTTTTTGCACACCATGGGCTGAATGGCCAGGTCACAAGGACCCCAAAGGCTCAGAGAGGGGTGAGGGAGGGACCCACTGGAACAGCTGTTGGGATACAGATGGTAGCCTCGCGTCAAGTCCATCCAGCGTGTTCTTTAACATTGGGTTGTTTTACCTCTGAGCGGCACTTTTTTGCACACCATGGGCTAAATGGCCAGGTCACAAGGACCCCAAAGGCTCAGAGAGGGTTGAGGGAATGGACCCACTGGAACAGCTGTTGGGATACAGATGGTAGCCTCCGGTCAACGCCATCCAACGTGTTCTTTAACGTTGAGTTGTTTTACCTCTGAGCGGCATTTTTTTGCACACCATGGGCTAAATGGCCAGGTCACCAGGACCCCAAAGGCTCAGAGAGGGTTGAGGGAGGGGACCCAGTGGGACAGCTGTTGGGAGACAGATGGTAGCCACCCGTCAAGGCCTTCCAGCATGTTCTTTAATGTTGGGTAGTTTTACCTCTGAGCGGCACTTTTTTGCACGCCATGGGCTAAATGGCCAGGTCACAAGATCTGTCTGCAGTACAAGAAGACTTAATTTAAAAAGAGCCACTGCCACACTGTCAACTCCGAGTACACCCCTTCAATGACAGTCCACACTCGTATTCATTACGTCACCGTGGCCCAAATTGTAGAATCACTATTATCCCCACTGCAGACAGAATCACCACGGCCTCGAACCTCGCTCATTACGAGTTCACCAAACACACTGACTGCCTGCACCACCTCCACTGCCGGAGCTGCCACCACCACGACCAGCTTAACGCTGGTGTCGAGATTAACAGAGATTCCTAGAGCAGCGATCTGCGGAGCTTTACCGGCATGCCGCCCATCATAAGAGGACACCTAAACCAAAGAAGCCTAAGTGACCAAGCCGCCTCAGCTACCGTCCTTACCGCTCTAGCTTCGCTGCCCAGAAATGGAAGTTTCGGCGAAATCTGGGCTGTTCCAATGCACAAAACGGGAGATCGACGGAATGGATGAGAAACACGTGGGCAGATTTCCTTCTGGGCGAGTCTGCCCAGTAGTCATTGATCCGCCTGCGCGCACACAAAAGAAGTCGAATCAGCGAAGGAGTCCAGCTATTTAGAATAACCATCAGAAAAATTGTGAAGCCTGTGTTCTGATTCTTTGACACACTAATGTAATTCGTGAATGACATGCCCCACACATCGTATACACTAGTGAAGCAGGAAATGACATCATCTGTACACTTTCGGTATTGTTCAGTTATGTAGGCTGTTTTGAGGATGGTCAACATCATGGAGATATCCATTACGTATTATTATTATTGTCACTCGAAATTGTATTCGCTCGTTAAAAGTAAGCTTCAGTATTATTTTGTTTGTGCTTTCAGAATTGTTAACCTCATGGAGATATCTAATGCGTATTATTATTGTTCTCACTTGAAATTGAGTGCCCTCATGCTTCTGTAGTATAGTCATTGTTACGTGAGATTCTATAGCGTCATTAGGAATTGCAGATGCTGTGATATATTTCCCAGAATACTGCATCAGTTGACTAAGAGTCGAAATTTGTAATGAAAAATGCATTTTTCTAGATTATCAGATGATTAGTTTTCATTGAATGGTAATTTGACTGAACAGTCACAGTTAGGCTTTTCAATTTTATTACAATCTCCGCTTCCGCAGAAACCATTCTCGAGTAAGCAGTTTTTGAGAAATGGAATGATGATTAATCGAAAATAATAATACTTCTAAAACTGTATCTAAATTTCATACTGGTAGTTGCATTTAGCTAGGAAATCCGAACAAACTTAATAACACCAAAATAGTAATAGAGAATATAATTTTAGTCCTTTTTTACTTGATATGTTTTTACACAAATATTGAAGTCTCACCACGAATAGTTTATGATTATTATTAGTTATGATTTGTATTTTTCAAATCTCCCAAAAGTTATAACTGCGCCCTCTAACGGTGGAGGAATTTGAAAATTAAAAATTATCAAACGAATATTTCAAATGATGTAGTTTCATTAGAAGTTAAAAATTTTGGTGTTGAAATGTGGAGGTTACGAAGTTACCATTAGCAATAAACGCTTGACCCTTTAGACCCAGGGGGGGGGGGGTGAGGTGAATCGCACTTTTTTTTTTTGTTTTAACAGAAAAGTGTATGTTTTTAGAGGTAAATAAAAAATTCCTTTTGGGTTGGACAGCTATTGATGAAATATTAGAATTTTCATTTTGCGAATTTCCCAAAAGCTGTAATTGCGCACTCTAACGGTGGGAAAAAATCGAAAAATTTCAAAAATTTAAAATGAATATTGCAAAATAAATAAAAATAAATAAATACCCCTTCAAGCAGCTGCTTGCCACAGAGGTCTGACAGGAGCCTGTCAGTTTACATTCCAGAGTAAAAGGTCTGAGAGTTGGATGACAGGACTCAGCAGAAAAAAGACACATACATCCATGTCTTACCTGGGGCTCGAACCCAGGTCCCTTAGATCAGTAGCCAATGTATTTATGCTAGAAATTTGAAATTTTGGTCGTGGAATATGGCGGTCTCGAAAATTCCATTGACAACAATGAATTCACCCTAAGCCCAAGGTAGGTAAGAAACGGAACGGCTTTATTTTGAGAGATAATTGGAAACCTCCTTTTTATTTGGCTACTAATGAAATGTAATTCGCATTTTCAATGGTAGTTTTAATTTATATCATCAGAGATCATGTTTATGGTAGAAATTTCGGCGTGTAGAGTTCTGTTATGGTAGAAATTCCACTGACATCAATGATCTTATTTAAGTTTTTTTTAGTTCATAATTACTACTAAAATACTATTATGTGCATTTCCCCCATCATACATTAAAAAATAAATAACCCCTCAAGCAGCTGCTTGTACAGAGGTCTGACAGGAGACTCTCAGTTTATACGCCATAGGAGAAAGTCCATGAGGATGGCGGGACCTCAGCAGAAAAACAACACGAACATCCATAATTGAAACTTTAAGGAGTGAAGAAGTAGGCAAAGGAAGAACTTCATTCCCTTTGGAAATGAGATTCCCATATGCGCCAGAGGAAATATGCGTTCTTCTAGTTATTTTACACTTTCAGTGCCCTCTGGCAGTGGAAATTGGAACTACTGCTTAATTGACAAAATAAACTATTAATATTTTATTAGTACCTGTAATGTGCAAAAAAAAAAATATTTTCATTTATCTCTTAAAGCAGAAAAGTTTCATTTTACCAACGGGACAAATCATTACTATTAGGGTAAACCATTTAATCATTACACTCTATGACCAAAAATTTAAATTTCTAGCAAAAACTGATCGTTTTCAATATTTATTTAAAGATTTGGTATTTTCCAGCTTTTTCCGCCACTAGAGTTCGCTTTTCGAGTTTTTATTTACCGACTTTAGCACTCTCGAACACTGGAAATTCCAATTGATGGGTATTCGAAAATGTAAATATTAATATTTCTGTGGAAAACATTTTTGCCAACATACAGGATTCGAACCCGCATATCTCCAGAAACATGCCAGAGTATTTTAACTTGTTGAACTAACGCCGGTTTTTTTCACAAAAAAACATTTATTGATTTATAGACGTTTACACGTCTACAGGTAACGCCGAGATTATCAAATACACCTATCCCTCGATTTACACGGTACTCAGTTCACACAATTTTGGCTTTGCACGGTCAAAAAATGCAACTAGTTTCGATTTACACGGTACTGACTGAGACGTACATAGAAAGGAAATCTGAGTCAGTACCGTGTAAATCGAAACTGGTTGCAGTTTTTGACCGTGCAAAGCCAAAATTGTGTGAACTGAGTACCGTGTAAATCGAGGGATAGGTGTATTGTTTAAATTATTAATAACGCTAAATAGCATGATGTGACTTCATTATTTATATAAATCTTACTCAGAGCACTAAAAAGAAATAGTTGCCATTCGAGATCATAGATGTCATATGGAGGCGCTCAAAATTCACGGGAAGAGTGATAGTCATTATTAGTGGAAGAAGGACAGACAGCATTAGTTCGAAAGGTTAGAATATTCTGGCACGTTTCTCCTATGTTTCGAATTCCGTATGTCGCCGAAATTTTTTCCATAAAAACATTTATTGATTTATAGACGTTTAAGCGTCTACAGGTAACACCGAGATTATCAAATATTGTTTAAATTATTAATATTTTGTTAGTGCCTGTAAAACAAAAAAAATATATATATTTTCGTTTATTTCTTTAAGAAAAAGTTTCATTTTCGCACCCCCTTTTTGCTAAGACGTCAAAGCCTTGTTGCCATTGAACACCTTCTGACCATAACACTCTACAACCAAAATTTCCGATTTCCAGTGTAAATAGTTTGTTTGCAATATTTGTTTAAAATTTTAGCATTTTCGTTCTTTTCGCATCGCTAGAGGGTGCTATTAGAGATATTGAAATTTTTCAAAATTGCGAATCAATCGCAGTGTTTGTTCCACACCTATCCAACCCAAAAAGAATTTTTTATTTAGCTCTAAAAGCAAAAAAAAATGATAAAAGTGAACTTTGTCTATAGACAGACAGACAGGTGGAAAGACAGATGGATAGACAACAGAGAGACGGACAGACAGACGAACAAATATTGGCATAGGCAGACGACAAAGTGAAAACATTAGCTCGTTTTTCAAACGAACCTTAAAAGAAATAATTTTTTGGTTTTCAGTTAGCTCATTTCACTTTTGTAGCCGATTGCGGTCTTCTGATGGAGTTCCTCGGAAAAAAATATTCATTAATTTATTTCTTTGAGTGAAATTTTTACATCCAAATGCAGTGCAGTGAGGCATTCATAAAATACGACAGCTTTTATAGACAAAAAGAGTAGTAGAAATATCTAAAACTATAACAACTGAGAAGTTTTAACTTGGTACATACACTAACTCATAGGCTTTCGTCGCACGGTGCAACAAAACATGGCGTCCATAAACCACGTGATTCAATCAACCAATGGCAGTGAATCACCAAGATGGCCAGCCTCACTGTACTGGTCCCTACTTTTTAACGCACACAAAAAAAACTTTTTCTCGTGGACCAGATGATAAAGGGGCCAAGGTCCCTTTTACAAAATCGTCCCGTTTTAAAGACGGATGTTAGACTCTAACTATACAGGACCTCTAGTTGTAACACAGTCTCGTTTTCCATACTTCTAGGTGCATGTCCCGTTTCAGTATATTGAAATTGAAGTCTTGTTCATAATACATATATGCAAAGAAAATTCTTCTGATCCATGGGTTACAGAGTTTAAAACAGATTACGAAATTTAGTTCACCAAACTCATCTGTCCTGAGCTACATCTGCTGCACCTGATCATTGTAGATCAATTCTAACAAGGTCCTGTGCTATATGTTCGTACATCTCATCCTAGGTCTTCCCCCTCTTTCTGAGACCTTTAGGCACATTGTTCATAAACCTATTCGCTAATCTATAATTATCCATATGGGCAACATGGCCAAACCAACGGAGTCTCTCTGCAAAATATATTGCTTCAGCGAGATTGCCGACTCCTTTGCCTAACCTCATCATTACTTACCAAATCAAACCATCTAATTCCATAAGTGCTAAATCATCAGTATAACCTCAACCAGAAATTTTCAGATCTCCGGACCACTTAAGGCCAGCCAGCATTTGTACCGTGCAGTGAAATTCGTATAACATAATCAATAACCAAAGTAAAGAGTAAAGGAGTCAAAATACACCCTTCTTGAACATTAGAAGCCATGCTAAACCAACTGCTATAAGCCTTACCAACTCTCACACACCACTCAGTGTTTATTATAAAGAACTTTCATTATGTTAACTAAGTTGTCCGGTATGCCAAACGATCCCACAATCAACCACAAATTAAGGTGATCAACAGAGTGAAAAGTCTTTTTGAAATCAGCAAACTAGTAACCAAAGGTTTCTGAAATTTTAAACGTTTCTGCGAAAGTTTTATTGAAATAAAAATTGTAAAGGCATGAATGTGACCGTTTAATCAAGTTGCCATTCATTGAAAACTAATCTTCTGATAATCTAGTAAAATGCATCTATTCCGGCAAGTATTTCACAGCACACTTTCCTATATATAATTATTATCTATCTCTATCATTCGATGCAACTAAGTTGAAAAAGTGATAAGTACCATGCTTCGAAATTTCGAATGTTACTCAAAACGATAACGTAAGAACTGTTTACTGTGAGGGTGAAGTTGCCATTCAACGAAAACCATTCTTCTCATAATCGGTTAAAAATGCATTTTAATTTATAATTGGATTTGACGATCAGGCAAAATATTGCATTATGCATGTGCAGAGAATCAACTTTATACACTGCACGACGTTGAAATTGCTCCACCCAGAAGGATTGTGGTGATTGAGATGAAATGTAGCACACACATAGCAATTCATGTTGGCTTACCATGATTTAATTTGCAGCCTCTTACAGTAGTTATAAGATGAGATAATGCAGCACAATGTGATTGCTTTAATAGGTGGTTGCACCACCGTGAACGATAATACAGTCAGAAATACAGCGTGGCATGGAGTCAAACAGTCGACGGACATGGTTCTGAGGAATTGCACACCAAGCAGCATTGGCTTTCTCCCATAATTCATCGAGATATATAGCGCCAGCCGGTGCGAAAATTGCACACGTCGTCCAATGTGGTCCCACAGATTTTCTATTGGGGGTAAATCTGGAGATCCTGCCAGCCATGGAAATATTTGAACATGTTGCAAACATTGTCTGGAGACCCTAGCAATGTGTCCACGGGCGTTGTCATGCTGAAAAATAGGCTGTTGCATGCCTCCCAGGAACTGTAACCAAATGGGCAGTAGAACTGCGCTAACGTATCACGCAGCTGTCAGTGTTCCCGTCAGGCAGACAAGATGGGACCTGCTGTCCTATCCAGTAGCACCCCATACCACTAAGCCTGGCTGAAGGGCGGTGTGCCAATCAGGAACAAAAGCTAGATCCCTCCTCTCGCCAGGTTGTCCCCATGCATGGACCCGTCGATTGTCAGCACCCAGACAGAAACTTGATTCATCACTAAACGCAACAGTGTGTTTAGTGACCTCAGTTTGCACAACTTCGGCTCCAAGCCAAACGAGTGCTGCGATCGTTTGCAGTCAATGGCTCCAAGCCAAACGAGTGCTGCGATCGTTTGCAGTCAATGGCAGTGAATGTAACAGTTGCGTAGAGCGCAGGTGTGCCTAATGCAAAATTCGGTTTATCATTATGGTCGTTATGCGGTCGTCCATGGCTGCTGACACAGCCCATCGAACATCGCCTGCAGTGCTCTGTGGTGACGAATGGGGATGTTGAACAATTCGCCTCTCAAGCCGTACTGACGTCTGCCGGACGGCACCACTCCTTCTACGATGCATGATAGAACCTTCATTCGGATGGAAAATGATCCGGAAAAATGATACGGAAAAACGGATCATTTTTGATAGAACCTTTCACTGTTGCCAACAGCATCCAACAGTTCGTGCATCCCGATGAACATGGGCAGCAACATGACGTGTAGTCCATCCATTTCACATAGGCCAATAGTTCTTCCTCCATCAAAAGCATCCAAATGGTGATAAACCTGTCGACGGCTTATACCAGACATTTTCGGCCTTCGCTGAACAATTTCCAACGGAACCATCAAATCTCAACCGCTCACACGAATTCCACCTGCATAAACAAAATACAATGCCTTTCCTTCTTGCACCTTTTATCTCTTGAGCCACACACGTCATTGGCTTGGGATTATCATCATTTGCATATCTCAACTGAACACACCCACCCTTCTATTTTCATGTTTGTACATGTCCTTTTGAGTGGGGCACTTTCAATGTCGAGAATTAGGCACACTCCTGCCTAATTCTAGACAACTAGTAAACTTGAAATTGCAACACTATTAATAAGGGTAATATATGTCCACGCTTCTAAATAATCATATCTAATTTATTTTCAATTTATTAATTCGAATTTTAAAAATTAAATACTTTTTATTTTTGAAAAATATTGTGACACATCACTACTATTGTATTAAACAGAAGGCTCCTGTCAGATCTCTGTGGCAAGCAGCTGCTTGAGAGGATCTTTATTTCCTTTTTTGAATACTACATCCAAGGGTATACTGCAGAAAAGTGGCTTAAATTCCCACAAAGAAATGTGTTCATGGGGAGGTAACATAGACCACATAACCATAATGTCTTATGAAGGAATTCTCTATCTGGGTCTTTAATGGGATCAAATCCTTTATGTAGGACCTCTATGGGATCAATTCCTGCAGCCTTGTCCAAAAGGAACTTCGTGCAATGCAAATCAAGTGAATGCATCGCAACATTATTTGATGACCAAAAAAATGATAATTTTATTCTGTTGCGCAATACAATTTTTTAATTTAATTGCAACTAAGTTTTTAAATTCACTGTAATATATAATAAGAAATGAAGAATGTTTAATAGCTTTTAAGAAACGTGTGCGTGCATGTTTTTCAAATTTCGACAACATTAAATGTACGTTTAGTGTGGTTAAATAATTTTATGCATTATTTGTATAGGAACTGATTTTTGGTGAAAATGCAAATCCTACCACATGAGACTTTTTAATTTTTTTGTTCAATGACTTATTTACTTTGACAAAAATAAATAATTTCTTTGATAACCTGAAAGAGCTGGAAAGATCCTTAGTTAATGATATGCAATTTGTTGTTGGTTTTAATTAGTTTTGAGCTTCTATAGAGTTTATGGTTTTTGCGAAGTGTTGTATTTATAACATATTTAAAAAAAGTGTTGTTTGCTTATCTGTTTCTTCATGAATTGGTTTGGGAAAAAAAACTTCTCTTGTCAAAAAAATATATTTTCAAAAATAAACACTTAATGCATTTCTATATATGGGCTGAAAGTTGTTGAAGAATTTATATTAAGAGTTTTTTATTTCCATTTTTGGGTATTCCAAAAAAATACAGCTCCGATTAAAAAACTTAAATTGCAATTGTTTTTCATAATATATATTAGCACGCTTGGCTACTGATCTAAGGGACCTGGGTTCGAGCCTCAGGTAAGGCATGGATGTGTGTGTCGTTTTTCTGCTGAGGTTCTGCCATCCTCTCAAACCTTCTACAATGGCATATAAACTGACATGCTCCTGTCAGACCTCTGTGGCAAGCAGCTGCTTGAGGGGGTATTTATTTTATTTTTTATTTATTATATGGAGTTGTTTCAACTGTGATTTTGGCTGTGGCTATTTCGCTTTTTGGTAATATATAGAAAAACTCAAATACAGGAATGAAAAACCTTTACCATTCAAAATTGACCTGAGGACTATAGAGATTTTATTTTCAAATAAATTACGAACTTTCAGAACTCCAAATAACATCTGACTACCTTAAATTCAGTTAAACAGTAATTATTCTTTTAGCTATTAATTTTACAATATATAATTTTGCTGCTAGGTCAACTGTGTTTATAGAGAAACTATCTAAAGAGGGTAACTAAAAAATCACAATTAATTGCAGAAAATTAATATTAATATTCTATATTTTGCTAGTGCATTATTATCTTGAAATTATCAATTTTAAAGATTCTGAATAATGTTGTTTTTAGCAAGTATAAAATCATATTCCGATATTTTCCTTTCCATACAATTACTACTTAAATAGAATTCTTAATTTCGAAGTTTTAAAAATGTCTACAGATGGCGCATAAACTAATGAAATATTTTCCCTTTCGATTTTTCATGAAATTTCCACATAGCAACAGAATCAACTAATGTGTTCTCTGCAGTATTTCTTTTTCGCTGTTCGAGAGAGCAAGAAATTATTCCTTTAAGCTATAAAGCGATCACCCCAATATCGGAGGTTGCTGGACATTAACTGTAAAATTTTGGAACCGTTATGAAGATGCATCGCGAGCCACCAGTAGAGGCAAAGAGTTAAGAGAGGGATTAATATTACCGGAGAACGCATGGAAGGGAGGGAGGGAGAGCTGCCGCCAAGAGGTACGGGACTCATCGTTCTGTCATTATGAGTAAGAGGAACAAAACTGGTAAAGTCAAAAACTACATTGAAATAAAAAAAAAAGTGTGACGGAAGCTTCAAGAATTGTGGTTTTGAAGATACGTGTGTTATGTTCAGTGATCAGTGTTGGATGTGTAACTGATAAGAAAGGTTTTACTTTCAAGTAAACTATCAATATTTCTGTATCGCAGAAAAATGCGCTTTGTTTAAAAAAAATCTGGGAATTGTGATCATTGGGATCGTTTTATACTAATTAATAGCATATTGTTGTTTTGTTCCATTAGCGAAGAAATTGTTTATGATTTAGGATTTTCGTTGCCTTAGTTAATATATCAGTTCATATATAGTTTATTTATATATTTGGAATTCACGTTCGGTTGCAAATTATTCAAACAGAATTGAAAATCGGTAAAAAATACTTTTATTCACATTTTGTGTTTTTGAATACGTGTTATATCAGTTATATATTCTATTACATGACATGGAAAAGTAATTCGGCTAAACTATTCATCGTGAAATTTCAGTATTCGTGTAAATATACATATGAAGTAAAAGAGGATAAAAATTATATTCTCCATCACTATTTTGGTGTTATCAAGTTTATTTGCTTTTCATAGCTAAATGCAACTACCAGTACAAATTTTAGAGAAGGTTCTTGAAGTATTATTATTGTCGTTTAATCATCAATCTATAATCATATCGTTGCTTGCTCCAGAATGGTTTCTGCGGAAGCGGAGATTGTAATAAAATTGAAAGGGTTGGGTTGTTTTACCTCTGAGTGGCACTTTTTTGCACACCAAGGGGTAAATGGCCAGGTCACAAGGACCCCGAAGGCTCAGAGAAGGTTGGGGGAGGGAACCCACTGGAACAGCAATTGGGAGACAGATGGTAGCCTCCCTTCAAGACGATCCAGCGAGATTTTTAACGTGCACAGGGTATGACTCTCCCGCACACGGAGCCACGGCTTAACGTCCCATACGACGAACGGCGGTCTTTCCAAACCCATCGGTGTCCCCTACTGACCGTGGGCAAGTCGGGGATAATATCTCAACGCCGACCCAGCTGGGACTCGAACCTGGGAATTACAGATCACGATCCTGGCGCGCTACCGACTGAGGACCATATGTTTGAGCAGTGTTCCTTTTAAGTGTTGTCAGGCTCTGTTCTGGAAAAACATAAAACGATGGATGGTAAGAGTGAGCGGGGGGGATGGGCTCAATAGCACAATTAAGCTCAATATTTTGATGGTGAAGATGTTTTATTTTTTCACAGTAGAGATTTGATTTGTTCTTTCACTTGCATAGGGGAGGAAATATTCAGTTTTTTTTTTTTGTTTTAAGAGTTAAATGTAGGTTTTGTTTCCCGTCGGATAAGTATTAATTTAATCCACGTGCTCTGACGTGTCATCAGGAGGCCGTGGGTTCGGATGCCACCTGGCTCAAGACAATTTTTCCTCTACACCAAGCGTACATAAACAATTTTATTTGTCTCGTGTGAAAATGAAGAAATATAACATAAACGTTTCAGTCTGGCTGTATTAAAGAGAGTGGTGTTTAAAAGAGACGAAATTTGAATATCATCATTCAACTGTTCTCCGTTTCGGTTAAATAATGGAGAAGCAAAATCTGAAGATCAGAGAAGAGAATCAACCAATGAAAAGACGCCACACCCACGTGAGGTCTAGGCTCGCAGATGTAATACTCCGCCACATGAAATAGTACCACACCTAATGGGAGAATTAAGCCTCTTTTTGATACGTTCATTATTAATATATATACTGTATTGCATTAAGTGTTTAAAAATACTGTTCTTAATTTCAGAATATAGCAAAAGTAGACAATGAAGCTTTTTTTTAATTTACTCTGGTATGTTAGCGAATGGAAGAATTGAGCATTCTTGTTCAGGTTGTTGTTGACATCAGCGCGAGCTCTCATTGCCTGTTGCTTCGTTTCTATGCAAATTATTTCCGTTTAGACAAACTTTGGTCACGTTCAATCCTGGACAGTCATGAACAAAAGGAGGGAAATTAGTACTAAATAATCACAGGATAAGTCCTGTAGACATGGAACTCATAAAATGATGAGCTGAAAAAAAAATGTGTTATTTTTTCAGCTCATCAATTCATGAGTTCCATGTCTACAGGACTTATCCTGTGATTATTTACTACTGATTTACTGATTTAACGCCCTGAGCGTGAGTGACAAATATTAATTCCATCTCTAATGAGGAAACAGAGTTGTCCACTTCCTGGATAGATGGCGCCACTAGTGCGAATCAAATAAATAAAATCCGGAAGGTTTATAAGGTCACATAAGCTAAGAAAAGGTTAGCCATTGATGGTGTAGTGGTTAGCAGAACAGGCTTGTTTCCTGGAAGGGAAATTGATTATGCATACATATATAATTGATTTGATTGGTTCAAAATTTAAATTTGTGTTGTTTTACCCAGTGGCGGACTGGGTCTTAAAATATATGGTTGCCAGGAGACAAAGGGGACCCACCCACAACTATAAGGCTATCATTTTTAACATAGTGTCTAATGTTAAAGAGGACCCACTTCATCAGGGATCCACATGGCCCACTTACCATCGGGCAAGCTGACACCCTGACCAGTCCGCCGCTGGTTTTTACATATGAACGGCATTTTTTTTGGATACAATAGTCTAAATGGCCAAGTCACAACGACCCGAGTGTTCAGAGATGATTGGGGGAAGGTAACTCACTGAATAGCTGTTAGCAGACAAATGACAGCCTCCCATCATGACCATCCAGCGTGTCCTTTAACGTTGAGATGTGTTACCAATCAACGGCATTTTTTGCATTCAATAGGCTAAATGGCCAAGCCACAAGAACCCCGAGGTTTCAGAGAAGGTTGGAGGTAGGGAACTCACTGGACAGCTCTAAGGAGACAGATCATAGGCGCCTATAATGGACATCCAACGTGTTTTTTAACGTTGAATTGTTTTGCCTATGAAAGGTATTTCTAACCGATTATGAGAAAAATTGTTTCGTTGAATGGCAACTTCACCCTCACAGTAAACAGTTCGTACGTTATCGTTTCGCGCAACATTCCAAATTTCGAATCATGGTACTAATGATTTTTTGAACTTAGGTGAATCGAATGATAGAAAGAGGGAATAATGATTATATATAGGAAAGTGTGCTGTGAAATACATGCCGGAATAGATGCATCAGTTGACTAAGAGTCGAAATTTGTAACCGAAAAATATATTTTACTAGATTATCTGAAGATTAGTTTTCACTAAATGGCATTTTCATTGAACAGTCATAGTTACGCCATTACATATTTATTTCAATCTCCGCCTCCGTAGAAACCATTCTCGAGCTTATGCTTATGAACATGTCGAATATTAACTAAACGAAAAAAATAATACTTCAATGAATGTATGTCAAAATTTTGTACTGGTAGTTCCAGTTAGCTATGAAATGGTAACAAACTTAATAGAAATATAACAATCGACAATATATTATTTTCATCCTTTTTTATTTGATATGTTTTTACACGAATATTGAAGTCTCATCACGAATAATTTTGCCGAATTATTTTTCCATGCCATGTAATGAGAGGTACCTTCAGATCCTCCACCATGTCTTATAAATAACCAAATCTCGGTAGCCTAAAGAGTTACTGGGGACTCCTAGTTTGGTTTTTCCATCGATAAGCCCGCTGGCCGGGTTGGCTACTCCCAGCCGCGAGCCTCCAACTTCGTCCTCTCCATTGTGAGCGGGCCGAAGCCCCCCAATGAACAGTACTCCGACCACGATATCATTGAGAACGCATCGACAAGCCCACAAGACGAGTGCACGAAGAAGGTGTGCAGCTCAATCCGCTAACTAGATTATGAATAGCAACTTAATTCAACAGTCACATCTTTTACAATTTTACTTCAATCTCCGCTCCGCAGAGACCTTCTCGAAGTACACTCGCCAAACAAAAATCTGTAACGACTGAACTCTGTAAACTTGTACCCATATATCTAAATTTTATACTGGTAGTTTCAGTTAGCTATGAAAAGCTAACAAACTTATTAACCCAAAAATAAAATTGAGAATATTATTTTTATCCCTTTTCTTTTTCCATATGTTTTTACACAAATATTGCAATCTCATCACGGATAGTTTAGCCGAATTATTTTTCCATGCCATGTAATAGAATATATAACTGATATCACACGTATTCAAAAACACAAAGTGTTAATAAAAGCATTTTTTATATATTTTCAATTCTATTTGGATATTTGGCAATCGAGTGTGAATTCGAAATAAATAACCAAACTATAAATGAACTGAATTAATTTGTTTGATATCAGGGCATTCACAAGAAATTTTGTTGGCACAATGCATACAATGATATTGTAATTTATTAAGAAATGTTGTCGTGGTGAGTGAAAAATACTTAAAGCATGTTTTATCAGAGTTAATTTTTAATCCATTTTTATTAAACCAAGTTGCAATAATATTTCAATCATTATAAATATCAATAAATAAATGATGTTGATTTCCTTTTCTGCAAACAAGCACTGTAGCATCAGCATATGAAATTGATTTTCTTTTTAACTTTTGATAAAATTATCATTTATATAAATTAAAAATAAAATAGGTCCTAAAATAAATCCTTGTGGAACTCCTTTATTAATCAGTATTTTAGCAATTTCAACGTTAGTAATAGAAACCATTTGATAGAGTTCAGATAAATAAAATTTAAAAAATCTCCATAAATTTCCCCTAATTCCTAAAAAATTTAATTTCTTTAATGAAACATCATGTCTAACTGTACGAAAAGCTTTAGATATGTCAAGAAATAGGGCTAGTGTTTTTTTGGAATTATTTATCCCTTGGTAATACTGGTAGCAAACTCTAAGAGAACATTTTTAATACATAAACCTTTCCTAAAACATAGCTGAAATTTCTGTAAAACGAAAACTATTCTAAATAATTATTAAGCCTTATTTTCATGATGGTTTCATAACTATTGAAAAGGTGGGAAGAATAGAAATTGGTCTATAATTATTAAAACAATTTTTGTCTGCAGTTTAATATACATTTTAGTCTCCAGTAAACAGGTTTTACAATAACAATTTTTAAGTCTGAGAAGAAAATACCTGTTTCAAAACTGTTATTTATTAACTCAACTAAAAATTTAGAATGATATTTTACTATTCTTTTAATTATTTTTAAATTTATACCATCATATCCTGCTGCTTTATTATTTTTAAGACTACCAATAATACGACAAATTTCTTCCTCTGTTGTCTCTATCATAAACATTGAGTTTTGTTGAATTAATTCAGTAGGATATTTATAATCTGAGTTACTAGAACTAAATTTGAACTATTTACCTTTATGAAGTATTCGTTAAATTTTCCCACCAATTTTTTCAAAATTACTATCATTGGGCAATATAACTTTATTATTCATTTTATTATTTTAAATGCTGTCAACAAATTGCCACTCTTTTCTACTACTGTGATCTACTACTATGATTTTTCTATTACTTTGATCTGACAACCTTCGTGTACAGTCGATGAAAAAAGTATCCGAACATTATGGTTGATTACAGAATTCAGAAAAAATATCTGGCAACGTTTTTGTAGAAATTAGTGATCTGACAACCTTCGTGTACAGTCGATCAAAAAAGTATCCGAACACTATGGTTCATTACAGAATTGAGAAAAAATATAACTTTTTTTTTTGGAAATTAGTGATCTGGCAACCTTCGTGTACAGTCGCTCAACAAAATATCCGAACACTATGGTTGATTACAGAATTCAGAAAAAATATCTGGCAACGATTTTTTTAGAAATTAGTGATCTGACAAACTTCGTGTACAGTCGATCAGAAAAGTATCTGAACATTATGGTTGTTATAGAATTGAGAAAAAATATCAACTTTTTCTTTTTTGGAAATTAGTGATCTGGGAACCTTCGTGTACAGTCGCTCAACAAAATATCCGAACACTATGGTTGATTACAGAATTCAGGAAAAATATCAACGTTTTTTTTTTAGAAATTAGTGATCTGGCAACCTTTGTGTCACGTGACACGGATTTTTCCAGATCACTAATTCCTAAAATAATCTTTGCGAGATTCCTTTCTGAATTCTGTAATCAACGACAGTGGTCGGATATCTTTTTGATCGACTGTACTCTAAAATCAAAGCTAGAATATCTTCCAAATATTCTAGAATGTATCCCATAATCACTGCAAAATCTCACTTGGAAAATCGGAGTGTCTGTCCGAATTGCTTAAAGAACACTAAAATAAATTGGCAGAGTGAACGCAATTTCGTGAAGTACAGAGAAATGGATGACAGAATAAATGTAAAATCACACAAAGTACAGTCGCTCAAAAAAGTATCCGAACACTATAATTGATTACAGAATTAAAAAAATATCTGGCAACGATTTTTTTAGAAATTAGCGACCTGGCAACCTTCTGGCAAACTTCGTGTCACGTGACACGAAGGTTGCCAAGTCACTAATTTCTAAAGAAATCGTTGCCAGATATTTTTTTAAATTCTGTAATCAACCACAGTGTTCGGATACTTTTTTGAGCGACTCTGCAAAGCAACGGAAAATTGAATATCTTCAAAATGTAAAGGAATGAAAGGTGCAACATCCGATAATCACCTCGAATGACTACAAAATTGCGTTAAAAGCAGAAAATACACTGATATGGCTGATGGAATACATGCAAAATTTTATGAAATAAAATGATCTACGTGATATTTTATGTTATGCCAATAACGCAAAATAAAATACTTTCAATCACACATATCTAACTCTTAGGGGCGGGAGTGGCTCAGTCGGTAGCGCGTCAGGCTCGTAATTTGTAGTTCCCAGATTCGAGTCCCAGCTGGGTCACCGTTGTGATTTATCTCCGCAAAATTCCCCGCCCTGCCCACGGTCAGTAGGTGACACCGATGGGATTGGAAAGGCCGCCGTCCGTCGGATGGGACGTTAAGCTGTGGCTCTGCATGGTGGAAAGCAACACCGTATGCTTTCAGCTTTAATATGAATCCTGAATTCGTTGCATTGGTGGGTTCTGTGGAGGGTAAATCTTCCGCTATGTTTTCTCCTTGTTTGTCCTGAGACACCTCCGCCCCTGGTCATCTATGGACACGTTTTTCTTTTTCCTTTCAACCCTTCTGAGAACTGTTCAACCACACAGGGTTCTGATGCTAACAATATAAATTAACCGTACTAGAATAAGGCTTTCAGCTTTAATATGAATCCTGAATTCGTTGCATTGGTGGGTTCTGTGGAGGGTAAATCTTCCGCTATGTTTTCTCCTTGTCTGTACGTTGACAGCCCCAAGTGAATAGATTCACAGGGTATGTTTTATCAGTTGCTGGATAATCCTGATCAGAGGTTATCGCATGTACCTGAACCCTCACTTAGCTAGTTGGGATTCGCCAATCGTAAACTGGAGTATTGTGTCTCAGCCATGTCGTATGGGTCTTGAAAAGGTCCACTCGAAAAGGTGGTAGCTAAAGTTCCTACAAATATGAGTGGGTTGGGTTGGGTTGCTTTACCTCTGAGCGGCACTTTTTTGCACACCATGGGCTAAATGGCCAGGTCACAAGGACCCCGAAGGCTCAGAGAAGGTTGGGGGAGGGGACCCACTGGAACAGCTGTTGGGAGACAGATGGTAGCCTCCCGTCAAGGCCATCCAGCGTGTTCTTTAACGTTAGGTTGTTTTACCTCTGAGCGGTCTTTTTTGCACACCATGGGCTAAATGGCCAGGTCACATGGACCCCGAAGGCTCAGAGAAGGTTGGGGGAGGGGACCCATTGGAACAGCTGTTGGGAGACAGATGGTAGTCTCCCGTCAAAGCCATCCAGCGTGTTCTTTAACGTGCAGAGAGTATGGCTCTCACACACACGGGATCACGGCTTAACGTCCCATCCGTCGGACGGCGGCCTTTCCAAGCCCATCGGTGTCCCCTACTGACCGTGGGCAGGGCGGGGGAATTTTGCGGAGATAACTCTCAACGCTGACCCAGCTGGGACTCGAACCTGGGAACTATAGATTACGAGCCTGGCGCGCTACCGACTGAGCCACCCCCGCCCCAAACATGGGTGGCTTCAGCCTTTAGGGTGGGGGAACAAGTGTTTGCCCCATGCCTGATCAGGGGAGCTGTTTGATATTGTTGACCCTACATCTCTCAAATAAATTAAAAATCCAACTAATCATTTTTGCTCTGCAGGAACGTGGAACGTGAGGACATTACATAGAGATTATTCTCTTGATTTCCTGACGCAGGAATTCCAGCGTTAAAATCTAGATATTCTACGCTTGCAAAAGACCAGATAGACAGGTAAAGGTCAGATCCTTAAAAATAACTTTAAATTTCTCTTTTCAGGTAGGGAGGATCGAAAGCATCACCAAGGCGTGGGTCTGCTTCTCAGCATTCGTGCCAGTGATGCTCTTCTAGGATATGACTACATTAATGAAAGATTTCTTACAGCAAACATTAAAACAAAATATAAAGACTTGAAAGTCATCTGTTGTTATGCCCACATAGAGGACTCTAATGAGAACGAGAAGGATACGTTTTACAGGATATTTTGAATTCTGTGAAGAAAGGAGATATTTTTCTTGTGCTATGGCCGAGTGGTTAGCACACTTGGCTACTGATCTAAGGGACCTGGGTTCGAGCCCCGGATAAGGCATGGATGTGTGTGTGTTGTTTTTCTGCTGAGGTCCTGCCATCCTCACAGACCTTCTACTATGACATATAAACTGACAGGCTCCTGTCAGACCTCTGTGGCAAGCAGCTGATTGAGGGGGAATTTTTTTTATTTTTTTTTTTAAGTGACTTCAATGCTAAAATTGATACTGACTCTGACTTTTGGGAAGATATTTTAGATCTCTTTGGCTTTGGTAATTCCAATGGCTTGAGTTGGGTTGTTTTACCTCTGAGCGGCACTTTTTTGCACACCATGGGCTAAATGGCCAGGTCACATGGACCCCGAAAGCTCAGAGAATGTTGGGGGAGGGAACCCACTGGAACAGCTGTTGGGAGACAGATGGTAGCTTCCCGTCAAGGCCATCCAGCGTGTTCTTTAACGTTGGGTTCTTTTACCTCTGAGCGGCACTTTTTTGCACACCATGGGCTAAATGGCCAGGTCACATGGACCCCGAAATCTCAGAGAAGGTTGGGGGAGGGGACCCACTGGAACAGCTGTTGGGAAACAGATGGTAGCCTCCCGTCAAGGCCATCCAGCGTGTTCTTTAACGTTGGGATGTTTTACCTCTGAGCGGCACTATTTTTCACACCATGGGCTAAATGGCCAGGTCACATGGACCCCGAAACCTCAGAGAAGGTTGTGGGAGGGGACCCACTGGAACAGCTGTTAGGAGACAGATGGTAGCCTCCCGTCAAGGCCATCCAGCGTAGTCTTTAACGTGCACAGGATATGGCTCTTCCGCACACGGGGCCATGGCTTAACATCCCATCCGACGGACGGCTGCCTTTCCAAGCCCATCGGTGTCCCCTACTGACCGTGGGCAGGGCGGGGAATTTTGCGGAGATAAATCTCAACGCTGACCCAGCTGGGACTCGAACCTGGGAACTACAGATTACGAGCCTGAGCCACCCCCGACCCTTGCAGAATGGGGAAGGCCTTTTCACTTCACTGTATGTAATGGCCATTGATTCACAGCCACCGTGCAGAGCACACGGACTTCTTATCTGTCATCACAGATGGCTCGAAATCCGACACATCCGTAGAATTGGCCATGGTCTGCTGCGATACCACCACCATTCTCTTCTGTTCAGCGTCTGATCATGTCGTCATGAGGGGCAATGACCGCAACCTTCTCCCGCAACCTTCTCACAGCACTCGGGATCCTTGTGACCTGGTTATTTCCCCCATTTGGTGCCAAAATGTACTGCTCAGACGTGAAAGAACCCAACTCATAACTTGTGCACGTGCAAGAACATGACCTTGACATGCTGCTATCACCTGTCTCCTAATAGCTATTAAGTGGGTCCCTTTTCCAAACTCTCTCTCAGCCCTCGGAGTCCCGTTGCCATGACAGTTATCCCGTTTTGTAAATTGTTCTTTACCACTGTTTCTTATATTTTTTTATCAGTTTCTACACGCGTGCAGAAACCTAACTAGAATGATTTCGTGATGTGTGCAGAACCGGTGTGATTAAACGGAAATACAAAAACTTGTAATATTTTTTTTTAACTTTATGCAGGTAGCGTTATGAAAAATATGTATCTTAAAAATAACAGAAGTAAGAATCATGAATTTTACTTTATTAATTTCCATTTGTTATGGCAATTTGAAAACTGAAGCCTGTTTAAGCTGAAGCCAAGTTTAGGCTAATTTTTTTCTGAATCGTAAAGAAAAATTCATTTATCCTTACAGCCAAAAAGATGCATATCTTGAAAAGAAAAGGCAGATAGATGACAAATTAAAATCAGTAACTGCTTTTTGTAATAAAGGTATTATAAAAAATTGAGATTTAGTATAACATTCTCCCATTTAATAACAATAGTTTATAATAGGATTGGATCAAGGGAAAAAAAGAAAGGTATGGGGTTGGGAGGTAGAAAAGAATCAATCAATTGAGCGGAAAAAAAGGTAAAAGAGGGAAATTGAGAAAGGATAAAATAAAGTTATCAAAACTTATTTCTTTTTTATTAGACGCTAAATTTTAATTTCAATTTAACTTCTCCCCTCTTTACTTTTACACGTCTTTAAGGGGCGGGGGTGGCTGAGTCGGTAGCGCGCCAGGCGCGTAATCTTTAGTTCCCAAGTTCGAGTCCCAGCTTTGTCAGCGTTGAGATTTTTCTCCGCAAAATTCCCTGTCCTGCCCACGGTCAGTAGGGGACACCGATGGGCTTGGAATGCCCGCCGTCCATCGGATGGGACGTTAAGCCGTGGCCCCGTGTGCGGGAGAGCCATACCCTATGCACGTTAAAGAACACGCTGGATGGCCTTGACTGGAGGCTACCATCTGTCTCCTAACTGCTGTTCCAGTGGGTCTCCTCCCCCAACTTTCTATGGGCCCTCAGGATCTTTGTGATCTGACCATTTAGCCCATGGTGTGAAAAAAAGTGCCGCTCAGAGTTAAAAAAAACCCAACCCAACACGTCTTTAAACATAATTCTTGAAATGTGCATCCAATATACGAAGATTTATCAATTGTTTAGCCTCTATTACCTTTAATAGTATTCTTAAAGGGGACAGGACAATCTTGCCCTCCCCCCCTTAAATCCGGTCCTAGTTTGGAATAATGCACATTAATGATAAAAGTAGTGATAAAAGTAACGCAATTTATCATTTTTTATATTTGGAACTAAATCTTTATAAGGGTTCATTCGTAAATTACCCAATCCTATTATAACTGAATAAATCATTCCCCATCCAACTTCATCTTATGTAACAATACGTAACTTATGACGGGAATTTTGAGCGTGAGTTCAAAAGAATATTTAGCAACAAAAATTTAAAAATGAATCAATTTATTACAAAAGTATAAAACCACATTATATGACTAAATTCAGTTAACAGAAATCCTTATCTTCATCAGTATGAAGCGAAACCATCAAAGGAAAAATGCATGCTATCTAATAATACTTCAAATAGTCCTATTACAATTCTTACAAACTCTATTCAAATTATAGAGCAAACCGTTTCAAATATTATTATTTATTATTTATTACTCTTTTATATCCATCTTTTGTATGACAGCTGACCGAGCCACGTGATCCTGGTAAAGGTCACCTTCATGCACCTAGCGTGGACAATGGTTGAGCAAAAGGACGGAAGTCAAATATGCGTAAATATTTTCAATTTTGCTTTGTTTTAATGTTAATTAAATTAATTTAGTTTAAACTACGTAAAATCAATAAATAATTTATATCGACTAGACTAATATATCTCTGAATATTTTGAAAATAATAAAAAAATGTTTTAAAATAAGTAATTACCAGTTGAATTCTAAGTAATGTAATTAGTTAAATTTATTTAAAACAGGGGGGGGGGAATTATTTTGCAACTGCACTGTTCGGAACTAATGTGATATAGGGAGCTTCAGTCTGTCAGGACAATGATGATGTACCAAACAGATTTTAGTAATCATCCACTAGTTTATTAAGGTGCGCTTGTACTAAAGAAGGTCTGAGAAGGCCAGCTTCGCACAAGCGTAAGTTGCGCTGCACTGCGGAATTTTACAGTTTAGTTTAGTTTACACTTCACAAAAATTGGGAGTTCCTTGCACAGACTTTCCCATAGAATTTATGTTTTCCTTTTTTTTTTTTTGAAAATTCTTGATGTTCAGTATTTTTTTTTCCTCTTAGATTTTAAGAGATTTTTTTTTTGTTTCGTCTTCCTCCTAAACTTTAGGATTTAATTCTTTTGTTTATTTTGTTTTTGTTTATTTAATTTTGATTTATGTCTTTTTTTTTGGTATAAATATATATATTTTTTTATTATTATTTTTTTTTTGGCTTTCTTTAATTTTTTTTTATAACCCTTTTTTTTATTATATTTTTTTTGTTATTTTGTTAATTTTTTTTTCTTTCTTTTTTTTTGTTTTTTAGAAATTTTTTTTTTATTTTTTTTTTTTCTTTTTAATTTTTTTTTTTATTTTTTTATTTTTTTAAGATTTTTTTTTAATTATTTTTTTTTTCTTATTTTTATTAATGAAAAAAAAATTTTTTTTCTTTTTTTCTTTCTTTTTTTTATATTACGTTTTTTTTTTGTTGTTGTTCTGTGTTACAATTTATTCCATATCTCTGTTTCTTTGATGAATTCCAATAGGAAGGCAAATATTTTTGTTTGAATTGAGATTGTAGGGTGATTTAAAATTAAGTTCAGAGTAAATTCGTTAATATTTATGTTTCTAAGTTTTTCAAAGAATTTTTCTCGTTGTGAGTCATATTTTGCACAATTTAATATAAGGTGTGAGGAATTTTCAGTAATATTGCATTTTGTACATTTGGGTGAGGTACTTAATTTGAGTAAGAATTTTGATTTATTTAAAAGAATTGTATCTGTTCTTAGCCGAAATATGATTTTGGATTCATGTCTGGAAAATGGTAATTGTAGGAAGGTATTAATTTTGTTGGAAAGTTCAAATCTGAAATTTGGTTTGAAGATAGAGTGAAATTGAACATGTTTTTCTAAAATTTTGAATTCTAATTGTTTTATTTCTTTTTTAACATGTATATAAAAATTGTGTGTTGGCGAGATGTTATCATAATCATGTGCTGATTTTGCTATGTTATCTACATATTCATTTTCTTTAAATCCAGAGTGTCCTGGTATCCAACAAAGTTGAATATGGTTATTTTTTTCATTTAGGTTTTCATTATAAAGTTTTAGGAGTGTATGTGTGTAGTATGGATATGTGGTGTATGTGTTGTCTTGTATTAATGTGTGTATAGCACTTTTAGAATCAATGAATATAACTATTGATTGATTTGTTAAATTGTCTAATGTCCAGTTAAGTGCGGCAAATATTGCATAAATTTCAGCATGCAATATCTGAGTAAAATCAGGCAATTTGTATGCTAATGATATGTTGTGTGATGGAATATATACAGCAGCACTGGATGACCCAGAATCTTTTATGTAGGACCCATCTGTGTAGATTTCCAAACAATTGTTAAATTTTTCAGATTTAAAATTAATGAATAATTGATATAGAGCCTCATTAGAAATTTCATTTTTTGAATTTTAATGTGGAATCTCTGTATAAACTACTGGGAGTTTGTAACACCATACTGCTACAGATTCAGTAATGTCTCCTCGCAGTTCATCTTTAGTTAGTTTATTAAAGAATTCTTTTAATAATTCATTTTCTTCGATTTTTTTATAGAATATGAGTCTTTTAAAGTTTAGATAAAATGGGTGGTCTGGTAGTTTATAGTGGAGTCTTGTGTAATATTTTAAGATTAAAATTGAATGCCTAATTTCAAATGGAGGAATGGCTGTTTCAGCCAGAAGAGCTAATGTTGGACAAAATTTTGGTAAGCCTAAAGCAATTTTTAAACATTTGTTTTGAATAACATTTAATTTCTTTAAGTTAGTTAAATTAGGTTTGTCTATAAGGTCTAAGCCATATTCCATTTTTGATCTGATTAAATATAAGTAGAGTGTAATTAAGGTTTTTTGATCAGTACCTTCTTTTTTGAATGCAAAGTATTTAAAAATGTTTAGGAGTTTTGAACCAGAATTGTAAGCTTTCTCCAGATGAGAGTTCCATATTAATTTTGAGTCTAAGTTAAATCCCAATAATTTACATTTGTTGACTTGATTAATAGGTTGCGAGTTAATTTTTAAGAGAAATTTTGGATTATAATTTCTACGTCTATAGAAGTAAATACAAAAAGTTTTATCTGTGTTAATTGTTAAATTCCATTTGTTACAATAATCTATTAGTTTGTCTAATTGTTGTTGTGTTTTTTCTTGTAGAGTATATTCATTTTTGTCTGATACCCAGAAGGTAAGGTCATCAGCATAGCTTGTAAAGTTAAATTTTTTATCAAAAATCTTTTTGATGTCATGTAAGTATAAATTAAAAAGAACAGGGGATAAGGTAGATCCTTGTGATAATCCTTGTGCAATGTTATAAGACTTAGAGTAGGTTGAATTTAATTTAACCTTTAATTTTCTGTTTCTCAAAAATTTTGCTAGGAATTCTATTAATTTATAGTCTAATTTAGCTTTACACAGTTTGAGTAGTAAATGTTCTATGGAAACTGTATCGAAAGCCTGTGATAGGTCTATTGACACAGCTAGTACTGTTTTTTTCTTTTTATTGGCAGAGTAAATATCATTTAAGAGTAGTGAGATGCATTCTTTAGAAGATCTGTTTTTTCTGAAGCCAAAGAAGTTTTTTGGTAATAATTTTTTCTCTTCAATTTGCCAATTCAGTCTAATAAGAAGCATTTTTTCAAATAATTTTAAGGAGTTGGATAATAGAGAGATTGGTCTATAAGAGGTTATTTCTGTAGGGATTTTATTGGGTTTTTGGATAAAAATTATTAAAATTTCTTCCCACTCTGGTGGTATGTCTAGTGTGTTTCATATATGATTAAAGATAGATAATAATTTTTCTTTCCATGCTTCTGGAAGATTTTTGAAAAGTTTGTTAGAGATCAAGTCTGCACCAGGGGCAGATTTAAGATTAAGTCTTTTTATTGCTCTATTTAGTTCCAATAAGGAAAATGGTAAGTTAACTGTAGTGTCGATTGATTTTAATTTGTTTAACTGTGTGTTATAAAAGGATTTTTGTCTAGAATCTAAGCTAGGTGCAGTTTGAACTATTTTTAAGTTTTGGGCAAATCTTTCAGCTGTTTGACTAATGGTAATGTAGGGGCGAACTGCGCATGCGCAATGCAATCAGTTTAGCCCACTGTACCTATGGTTTGCCTTACTCTTCAAATATTTAATGTGATGTAATTAGTTTTCAAATTGTCTAACACCCATGACTATTTGCATACAGTGGTAGCTGACCCTAAAGTTATTCAATGAGTATTTTATCCATTTCAAGATTGCAGTTTACGATACCTGGAGGAGCCATTGTATTTTTTAGTGCTTTTGCAGAATTTTAGAAATTAATATGTAAATTAATACATTTAATCATCTTCTGAACATTTAAGTCAATGTATGTTACAGTTTTGTTCCTTGGAGCATATGGATGTATATAGGTGTCTGCACTTACTTGTAATAGTAAAGTTTTTTTTTTATGGTTGATACGAGAAGTACCTGCTGCCATCTGTTGAGAGTTTATATAAGTAAGAAACTCGATATGACATTTATTGAAATTATCTATATTTGTTTAAAATATAATTGTATAAGAGACGTTGTCGTGCATGTGATACATAAATCTCAATTTATTATACCAAATATTGTAGAATGCTTGAAATATTAAAATTTTCTTGTTGAGAACAGCTACTACCTGTTTTTCAAAAAGGATTTTATTAAGAAAAATAATTTTAATAATTTCTTGTTGTTTCTTCTTGGTTCTTCCACATCCCTCTCGTCAAATCATTCCTGCTTGGTCCTCATATTGTGTTCGGTTTGATAACAGAATTATTACTTTGGACTTTTATTAGATAAAATTTTAATATTATTGTTTAATGGCGAAATTATTACTTAAACGTTGCTTAGATAAAAAATTTTAATATTTTTGTAGCAAAAAAATTCCTTTGGACTTTGATTAAAGGTTTTAACATTTTTTCTATGATAAGAGATATATTCACTTTTGGATAAGACTTTTAATATTCTTCTTTGATAACAGAATTAATATTTTGGACTTTGCTTAGAAAGTTTTGATTCTTAGCTGTTTTGATTCAGTGAAGTGTATGATAACTCAACAAAACACATCATTTTTTATCTCATATACACACACCTCATTTCAAACTAATTCATTTAAACTAATTCACAAATTAGTTTAAACCTCATCTTTAAAAAAAATCTTAAATTAGTTTTTCAAATGCTAAAAAACAATCCGGTTTTTCCCAATTTTCACACATATTTTCACAAAAACCACAAGAAACATACATTTACCTCATCCCCCATAACTTTTTCCATGGATATTCATCGAATTCTCGAGCCCGTTTTACGGTGCCAGAACTCTCATTTATGCTACTACTGTCATGTATAAAGTCGATAAACATAATTGAAAAAATAAACGTTATATATTTCAGGTTGCAAACAAATTTATTGTTAACATGTATATTTATGATAAATTTTATTTCAGATATTTTTATCTTATCTGCTATAATAATAGGATAACTGTATAAAGCAGTCTGGAGGCCAGATCGTCAAATCAAAATATAAATTGAAATGTTTTTTTTAACCAATTATGAGACGATTGGTTTTCGTTGAATAGCAACTTAACACTCACAGTAAACAGTTCGTATGTTATCGTTCTGTGCAATATTCGAAATTTCGAAACATGGTGCTGATGACTTTTTGGACTTAGGTGCATCGAATGATAGAAAGAGAAAATAATAATTATATATAGGAAAGTGTGCTGTGAAATACTCCCCAGATTAGTCGAAATTTGTAACTGAAAAATGTATTTTACTAGATTATCAGAAGTTTATTTTTCATTGAAATGCAATTTGATTGAACAGTAATAGTACTCCTTTTACAATAATCTTTTAAACCCCGCTTCCGCAGAGTCATATCTTGATATCCAACCCGACAAGGAGACAACTACCAATTAAACGAAAATAATAATGCTTCCATTTATTTATCTCAATTTTGTACTGGTAGTTTTAGTTAGCTATGAAAAGCTAACATACTTAATAACAAAATTAACAATCGTGAATGTCATTTTTTATCCTTTTTTATTTCACATGTTTTTACACAAACTTTTGAAGTCTCATCACGAATAGTTTAGCCGAGTTATTTTTCCATGCCACATAATAGTATATGTAATTGATAACACAAGTATTAGAAAACACAAAGTGTGAATTGAAGTATTGTTACAGATTTTGAATTCAGTTTGAATATTTGTCAAAGGAACGTCAGTTCGGAAAAAATAAACTATAAATGAACTGATTTATTAACTAAGGCAACAAAATTGCATAAATCATAAACAATTTCTCCACTAATCACACAAAACAGCAATATGTTATCAATCAGTATAAAATGATCCCAATGATCACAATTGCCAGATTTTCTTTTAAACAAAGCTCATTTTTCTGCGATACAAATAAATTTGTATTTTACTTGAAACTAAAACCTTTATTATTAGTTAAACATCCAAAAGAAATAGGCGTATACACCTAAAGACTAAAATTAGACTGTATAATAATTTGGTTCTTTCTAGGGTTACTTATGGCAGTGAAACTTGGATACTTTGTAAACAAGATAACAGGAAACTAGATGCTTTTGATTCTAGATGCTTACGTAGTTTCTTGGGCATTAGGTGGTTCAGCTTTGTAGCTAATGATGAGATTAGGCAAAGGAGTTTGCAACCTCCTTTAAGCAGCATATTGTGCAGAGAGAGACTCCGTTGGTTTGGCCATGTTGCCCGTATGAATAATTATAGATTGGCGAATAGGGTTACGAACAGTGTGCCTAAGGGCCTGAGAAAGAAGGGGAGACCTAGGATGCGGTGGGCAGATAATATCAAACAGAACCTTGTTAGAATTGGTGTGAAGTGGCCAGATGCAGTAGATGTAGCTCAGGATAGACTTGCTTGGAGAACAAAATTGCACGGTCTGGTTGGACTTCTGTAGCCCATGGCTGCTTGAGGATAATGATGATGAAACATCCAAAACTGATCACTGAACATAACACAAACTAAAAGCATCTCCAAAACCACGCTTCTTACTTCCAACGCTAACAGACTGTATATAAGACGCACTGTGTATAGAAGAAAGAGATTACGATTAATCTCTTTCTTCTATACACAGATTCTCCGAACAACTATTAGACATTCAACTGTCTGGTACATAATCACAGGCAAGCAGACAACAAAAAGAATTATGTTCTTTTATTTCAAGTTCCACGTTCGAACTCGTAAGTGACGTAATTCTCACCCCGGGTATACCTCGACTTGCCGCTATGCCACACGAACTCGCAATCAACCACAAAATAAGACGATCAATGGTGTGAAAATTCTCTTTCAAATCAACCAAGCTACCAAAGGTTTGTGAAACTTTAAAAATTTCTCAAGAATTTGCCTATGTGAAAAAATCTTATCTTCACATCCCCCCACTAATTTTAATTACTCATAACGCAATTGTCCGTCAACCAAATTCTTAATTCTGTTAAGTACAATCATGCAAAGAGGCTCGTAATCTGTAGTTCCCAGGTTCGAGTCCCAGCTGGGTCAGCGTTGAGATTTCTCTCCGCAAAATTCCCCGCCATGCCCACGGTCAGTAGGGGACACCGATGGGCTTGGAAAGGCCGCCATCCGTCGGATGGGACGTTAAGCCGTGGCCCCGTGTGCGGGAAAGCCACACCCTGTGCACGTTAAAGAACACGCTGGATGGTCTTGACGGGAGGCTACCATCTGTCTCCCAACAGCTGTTCCATTGGGTCCCCTCCCCCAACCTTCTCTGAGCCTTCGGGGTCCATGTGACCTGGCCATTTAGCATATTGGTGTGCAAAAAAGTGCCGCTCAGAGGTAAAACAATCCAACGATAAAAAACACGCTGGATGACCTTGACGGGAGGCTACCATCTGTCTCCCAACAACTATTCCATTGGGTCCCCTCCCCCAACCTTCTCCGAGCTTTCGGGGTCCATGTGACCTGGCCATTTAGCACATGGTGTGCAAAAATGAGCCGCTCAGAGGTAAAACAACCCAACGTTAAAGAACACGCTGGATGGCTTTGATGGGAGACTACCATCTGTCTCCCAACAGCTGTTCCAATGGGTCCCCTCCCCCAACCTTCTCTGAGCCTTCGGGGTCCATGTGACCTGGCCATTTAGCCCATGGTGTGCAAAAAAGTGCCGCTCAGAGGTAAAAGAATCGAACGTTAAAAAACACGCTGGATGGCCTTGACGGGAGGCTACCATCAGTCTCCCAACAGCTGTTCCAATGGGTCCCCTCCCCCAACCTTCTCTGAGCCTTCGGGGTCAATGTGACCTGGCCATTTAGCCCATGGTGTGCAAAAAAGTGCCACTCAGAGGTAAAACAATCGAACGTTAAAAAACACGCTGGATGGCCTTGACGGGAGGCTACCATCTGTCTCCCAACAGTTGTTCCAGTGGGTCCCCTCCCCCAACCTTCTCTGAGCCTTCGGGGTCCATGTGACCTGCCATTTAGCCCATGGTGTGCAAAAAAGTGCCGCTCAGAGGTAAAACAACCCTACCCATGCAAAGAGCAACTGATGAAAGGAACCTAGGTTCAAATCCCGGGTAAGGTATATGGATGTCTGCATTGTCTTTCTGATGAGGTCTCGAATTCCTCACAGATCTCCTCTATTACACTGACAGGCTCCTGTAAGACCTCTGTGGCAAGCAGCTGCTTGAGGGGGGTATTTATTTATTTTATTATATTATTTCAGATGCAAGATCCATGTTAATAATCTTTGTTACAGGCTTGGAAGATGTGCTTATAAAATCTAAAAATTACAGAAAACAGTTCCTACTAACTTATGTGTCTTAGTGTACAAATCTTTGTGTGAATCTGTTATTCTATATGACGTATTATTTTTAGAATACAAAGCAATATTTTAAAAATGGTATTGGTTTCTCACCCTATTAGAAACACCAGCCTCAAGAGTTGGGTTGTTTTACTTCTGAGCAGCACTTTTTTGCACACCATGGTCTGAATGGCTAGATCACACGGACCCCGATGGCTCAGAGAAGGTTGGGGGAAGGGGCCCACTATAACAGCTGTTGGGAGACAGATGGTAGCCTCCCTTCAAGGCCATCTAGTGTGTTCTTTAACGTTGGGTTGTTTTACCTCTGAGCGGCACTTTTTTGCACACCATGGGAAAAATGGCCAGGTCACATGAACCCCGAAGGCTCAGAGAAGGTTGGGGGAGGGAACCCACTGCAACAGCTGTTGCGAGACAGATGGTAGCCTCTCGTCAAGGCCATCAAGCGTGTTCTTTAACGTTGGGTTGTTTTACCTCTGAGCGGCACTTTTTTGCACACCATGGGCTAAATGGCCAGGTCACAAGGACCCCGAAGGCTCAGAGAAGGTTGGGGGAAGGGGCCCACTGGAACAGCTGTTGGGAGACAGATGGTAGCCTCCCGTCAAGGCCATCCAGCGTGTTCTTTAACGTGCACAGGGTATGGCTCTCCCGCACACGGGGCCACGGCTTAACGTCCCATCCGACGGACGGCAGCCTTTCCAAGCCCATCGGTGTCCCCTACTGACCGTGGGCAGGGCAGGGAATTTTGCGGAGAGAAATCTCAACGCTGACCCAGCTGGGACTCGAACCTGGGAACTACAGATTACGTGCCTGGCGCGCTACCGACTAAGCCACCCCCACCCCCCAGCGTCAAGAAGGAATTATTTTTTTTAAGTTAGTCATATACCAGTCGACGATTTATACAAGTATATCATAATTAAAAAATATTACTTTAGTAAAGACTTCAAAATTAAAAAGAAACTCTTTATATCCAGCAAGAATACTGAGCACTAAACGATACTACTTATTGCTTAAATTAATTAACAACTATGTTAAAAATACTAGAGCGTGCCAAGTATCATTCATCTTTAATTCAATCCCACGATATCTATTACAGCATAAAAGTTTTACCACAATCGTATATAAGAGAAAAAAAATCCATCATTTGAAAACGTAGAAAAATAATATTTCCATTTTCACATTTTTCAAATCAATATTTTTTTCATATTTCTCTACATATTTGTTTGATAATCATATACATTTCGTGGAATCACATATTATTTGTGAATGGTTAGCGCGTTTGGTCACTAATCTAATGGACCTGAGTTCGAGCCCCGGGTAAGGTATGAATGTTGGTAACGTGTTTCTAATGAGGTCCTGCCATCTTCACAGACCTTCTACTACGGCATATAAACTGACTGGCTCCTGTCAGTTTATATGCCGTAGTAGAAGGAATGCGAGGATTCCGTAGTAGAAGGTCTGTGAGGATTCCGTAGTAGAAGGTCTGTGAGGATACCGTAGTAGAAGGTCTGTGAGGATGCCGTAGTAGAAGGTCTGTGAGGATGACGTAGTAGAAGGTCTGTGAGGATGCCGTAGTAGAAGGTCTGTGAGGATGTCGTAGTAGGTCTGTGAGGATGCCGTAGTAGAAGGTCTGTGAGGATTCCGTAGTAGAAGGTCTGTGAGGATGCCGTAGTAGGTCTGTGAGGATGCCGTAGTAGGTCTGTGAGGATGCCGTAGTAGAGGGTCTGTGAGAATGCCGTAGTAGAAGGTCTGTGAGGATGCCGTAGTAGAAGGTCTGTGAGGATGCGGTAGTAGAAGGTCTGTGAGAATGCCGTAGTAGAAGGTCTGTGAGGATGCCGTAGTAGAAGGTCTGTGAGGATACCGTAGTAGGTCTGTGAGGATGCCGTAGTAGAAGGTCTGTGAGGATACCGTAGTAGGTCTGTGAGGATGCCGTAGTAGAAGGTCTGTGAGGATACCGTAGTAGGTCTGTGAGGATGCCGTAGTAGAGGGTCTGTGAGGATGCCGTAGTAGAGGGTCTGTGAGGATACCGTAGTAGAAGGTCTGTGAGAATGCCATAGTAGAAGGTCTGTGAGGATGCCATAGTAGAAGGTCTGTGAGGATGCCGTAGTAGAGGGTCTGTGAGGATGCCGTAGTAGAAGGTCTGTGAGGATGCCGTAGTAGAAGGTCTATGAGGATGTCGTAGTAGGTCTGTGAGGATGCCGTAGTAGAAGGTCTGTGAGGATGCCGTAGTAGAAGGTCTGTGAGGATGCCGTAGTAGAAGGTCTGTGAGGATGCCGTAGTAGAAGGTCTGTGAGGATGCCGTAGTAGAAGGTCTGTGAGGATGCCGTAGTAGAAGGTCTGTGAGGATACCGTAGTAGCTCTGTGAGGATTCCGTAGTAGAGGGTCTGTGAGGATGCCGTACTAGAAGGTCTGTGATGATGCCGTAGTAGGAGGTCTGTGAGAATGCCGTAGTAGAAGGTCTGTGAGGATGCCATAGTAGAAGGTCTGTGAGGATGCGGTAGTAGAAGGTCTGTGAGGATGCCATAGTAGAAGGTCTGTGATGATGCCGTAGTAGGAGGTCTGTGAGAATGCCGTAGTAGAAGGTCTGTGAGGATGCCGTAGTAGAAGGTCTGTGAGAATGCCGTAGTAGAGGGTCTGTGAGGATGACGTAGTAGAAGGTCTGTGATGATGCCGTAGTAGAAGGTCTGTGAGAATGCCGTAGTAGAAGGTCTGTGAGGATGCCGTAGTAGAAGGTCTGTGAGGATGCCGTAGTAGAGGGTCTGTGAGGATGCCGTAGTAGAGGGTCTGTGAGGATGCCGTAGCAGAAGGTCTGTGAGGATGCCGTAGTAGAAGGTCTGTGAGAATGCCGTAGTAGAAGGTCTGTGAGGATGCCGTAGTAGAAGGTCTGTCAGAATGCCGTAGTAGAAGGTCTGTGAGGATGCCGTAGTAGAGGGTCTGTGAGGATGCCGTAGCAGAAGGTCTGTGAGGATGCCGTAGTAGAAGGTCTGTGAGAATGCCGTAGTAGAAGGTCTGTGAGGATGCCGTAGTAGAAGGTCTGTCAGAATGCCGTAGTAGAAGGTCTGTGAGAATGCCGTAGTAGAAGGTCTGTGAGGATGCCGTAGTAGAGGGTCTGTGAGGATGCCGTAGTAGAAGGTCTGTGAGGATGCCGTAGTAGAAGGTCTGTGAGAATGCCGTAGTAGAAGGTCTGTGAGGATGCCGTAGTAGAAGGTCTGTGAGGATGCCGTAGTAGAAGGTCTGTGAGAATGCCGTAGTAGAGGGTCTGTGAGGATGCCGTAGTAGAAGGTCTGTGATGATGCCGTAGTAGGAGGTCTGTGAGGATGCGGTAGTAGAAGGTCTGTGAGAATGCCGTAGTAGTAGGTCTGCGAGGATGCCGTAGTAGGTCTGTGAGGATGTCGTAGTAGAAGGTCTGTGAGGAAGGCTCCTGTCAGACCTCTATGACAAGCAGCTGCTCATGAAGGTATTGTTTTATATTTATTGTTATAAATTATTTCAATATATAAAATAGAACTAATCCATATAATGTAAAATTTCCTGCAGATAAGCACCTGGCTTCGTAAGATCATATTCATTATTTATGTACAGTTTCAATGTTTTCAATAAGATATAAATGTGATGCCAAAAAATTTAAATTATTATTATTATTAAAACTTTGTTTCATGTAATGGACAAAAGGTTAACGTTCTATAATGTTTTGCGCAAAATTCGAAATTTTGAAGTATTGTTTTGAAGTGTTTATTGCTCTGCTAGTAAGAGCCCTCACGAGTCACTTCTCTGGAAGGAGCGAGAGAACGTGCCAGAAGTGGGGGATCTAGGTAAGGGTTAGGTTGGGTTGTTTTACCTCTGAGCGGCACTTTTTTGCACACCATGGGCTAAATGGCCAGGTCACATGGACCCCGAAGGCTCAGAGAAGGTTGGGGGAGGGGACCAACTGGAACAGCTGTTGGGAGACAGATGGTAGCCTCCCGTCAAGGCCATCCAGCGTGTTCTTTAACGTGCACAGGGTATGGTTCTCCCGCACACGGGGCCACGGCTTAAAGTCCCATCCGACGGACGGCGGCCTTTCCAAGCCCAGCGGTGTGCCCTACTGGCCGTGGGCAGAGCGGGGAATTTTGCGGAGATAAATCTCAACGCTGACCTAGCTGGGACTCGAACCTGGGAACTACAGATTACGAGCCTGGCGCGCTACCGACTGAGCCCCCTAGGGAAGGGAGAATAGCACCTGAAACAGAAAGCCGTATCATCAAGCCTGCCTCAAAAGAGAAACTTAAAAGTTATTTTTAAGGATCTGTCCATCTTTTGCAAGCCTAGTATATCTAGGTTATTACGCTGGAGGGGCGGGGATGGCTCAGTCGGTAGCGCGCTAGGCTCGTAATCTGTAGTTCCCACGTTCGAGTCCCAGCTGGGTCAGCGTTGAGATTTATCTCCGCAAAATTCCCCGCCCTGCCCACGGTCAGTACGAGACACCGATGGGCTTGGAAAGGCCGCCGTCGGTCGGATGGGACGTTAAGTCGTGGCCCCGTGTGCGGGAGAGCTATGCCCTGTACACGTTAAAGAACACGCGGGATGGCCTTGCGGCAGGCTACCATCTGTCTCCCAACAGCTGTTCCAGTGGGTCCCCTCCCCAACCTTCTCTGAGCCTTCGGGGTCCATGTGACCTGGCCATTTAGCCCATGGTGTGCAAAAAAGTGCCGCTCAGAGGTAAAACAACCCAATCCGAATTTTGAAAAAAAAAAATAGAGAATCTCTAATTATAATAACATTTACTAAAATTTCAACCAGTTGTTTCATTTTTTAAAATTATATAGTTAATTTTAAAATATTCTCAACTAGTTTCATAAAATCCTAAGGAGTAAATTATTCTCTATGAAGTAGTTGTAAAATAGATAGATTTAATATAAATTTTAAGCAAATTAAATCACTTGAACTCTATGATCATCAGACCGGTGATTCTCTATGCTTCACCCATATGGGCGAATACTACACCCACCAATATTCGTAAGATTCAGATCTTACAGAACAAGATTTTGAGAACTGCGGTCGAAGCCCCCTGGTTTGTCCCTAACAGACAACTCCATAAAACCTGGGCATCGACCATATATATATATGCACATATAAAACACACCTTAAACAGATTTTTTGAGGCTGTAAGCAATAATCCCAATGAGATTATTTCATCTCTGATTCTTTACGATCATACTGTTTTGAACAAGTACAAGAGGCTTAAAACGGTAGCGTTCTCTGAGGAGACCTACCCGTTTTAGGTTTCTTATACAATTTTACTGCTATTTTTAGCTTTTCTTATGTTTGCTCTTAGGGGCCCACCTAAGGGTGGTTTATTTATATATTTTGTTCTTACTCATGCCAAATAGGCATATCTTTATGATGGAGATGGTTAGGGGTAAAATTATTACCCGGTACATCGAATATGATTATACGATCTACGATCAGTTGAACTTTTGTGCCTAATTAATTTCTCTCCTTTCTTCCCTGCCTTTGCTCAAGACTGTCCAGGCCTGATGTGTCAAGGAGGCCTTAACATCAGACGGACGGAGGCCTTTTCAAGTCCATCGTCCCAGGTTCGAGTCTCAGCTGGGTCAGCGTTGAGATTTATCTCCGCAAAATTCCCCGCCTTGCCCACGGTCAGTAGGGGACACCGATGGGCTTGGAAAAGCCGACGTCCGTCGGATGGGACGTTAAGCCGTGGCTCCGTGTGCGGGATTGCCATACCCTGTGCACGTTAAAGAACACGCTGGATGGCCTTGAAGGGAGGCTACCATCTCTCTCCCAACTGCTGTTCCAGTGGGTCCCCTTCCCCTAACCTTATCTGAGCCTTCGGGGTCCATGTGATCTGGCCATTTAGCCCATGGTGTGCAAAAAAAGTGCCGCTCAGAGGTAAAACTACCCAACGTTAAAGAACACGCTGGATGGCCTTGACGGGAGACTACCATCTGTCTCCCAACAGCTGCTCCAGTGGGTCCCCTCCCCCAACCTTCTCTGAGCCTTCGGGGTCCATGTGATCTGGCCATTTAGCCCATGGTGTGCAAAAAAGTGCAGCTCAGAGGTAAAACAACCCAACGTTAAAGAACATGCTGGACGGCCTTGACGGGAGAGAACCATCTGTCTCCCAACAGCTGCTCCAGTGAGTCCCCTCCACCAACCTTCTCTGAGCCTTCGGGGTCCATGTGATCTGGCCATTTATCCCATGGTGTGCAAAAAAGTGCCGCTCAGAGGTAAAACAACCCAACGTTAAAGAACACGCTGGATGGCCTTGACGGGAGACTACCATCTGTCTCCCAACAGCTGTTGCAGTGGGTCCCCTCCCCCAACCTTCTCTGAGCCTTCGGGGTCCATGTGATCTGGCCATTTAGACCATGGTGTGCAAAAAAAAGTGCCGCTCAGAGGTAAAACAACCCAACCGAAGTCCATCGTGTCCCTTACTGACCGCGGGAAGAACGGGAACTTTTGCGGAGAAATTTATTTGCGCTACAGCTATATTGTACAGTATGAAATTTCTAAAATAAAAACAATTGTTTCAAGAAATTATTAATTTTTCCTTTGGGATCGCCGTTGTGGGCACACCTGTTACGTAATAAAGGGTCAGAAAAATTGACTTCTAAAGAGAATTTTTTATTTTTAAATTATTATTTTTAAATATTCAAATAACTCATTAAATGCTGAAAGCGTATTGTTGAAAATCCAGATATTGATTATATTTCACTTATTTTAGAAGTTATATTGCTTCGATGTTATTATCTTAACATTTGCGTAACAGAGGATTGTTTCTTAATTTATGGAAGCCACTATATGATTTTGAAAACATTCGATGGTCCTCCAGTATAATGAAAATAATTTAATATTAACGTATACCTTTCATACCTTATTTCGTAATGGTATATTCTTTAAAAGAAATTGATTCGTACAGAAAATAATTTGATTTTTTGAAATATGGATGGTTAATCTAATTTATAATTCAACTTTAAATACCCTAGTTTCTACTATTGGCATGCTTAGGTTAACGATTGTTGGGTTTGGTTGTTTCACCTATGAACGGCACTTTTTTTGCATACAATGGGTCAGTCAGGTCACAAGGACCCAGAAGGCTCAGAGAAGGTTGGGGGAGGGGAACCCACTGGAACAGCTGTTGGGAAACAGATGGTATAGAACACAGAGAGTAGCCTCCTGTCAAGACCATCCAGTGTGTTATTTAACGTTGAGTTGCTTTACTTATGAACGGCACTTTTTTGCGCACAATGGGTTAAATAGCCACGTCACAAGGACCCCGAAGGCTCAGAGAAGGTTGGGGGAAGGGGATCACTGGAACAGCTGTTGGGATACAGATGGTAGCCTCCCGTCAAGGCCATCCAGCGTGTTCTTTAACGTTGGGTTGTTTTACTTCTGAGCGGCACTTTTTTGCACACCATGGGATAAATGGCCAGATCACATGGACCCCGAAGGCTCAGAGAAGGTTGGGGGAGGGGACCCATTGGAGCAGCTGTTGGGAGACAGATGGTAGCCTCTCGTCAAGGCCATCCAGCGTGTTCTTTAATTAATTTTTAAACTTTTGTTGCTAAATATTATTTTATCGGTATTCTTTAACGTTGAGTTGTTTTACCCCTGAGTGGCACTTTTTTGCACACAATGGGCTAAATAGTCAGGTCACAAAGACCCCGAAAGCTCAGAGAAGGTTCGGGGAGGGGACCCACTGGAACAGCTGTTGGGAGACAGATGGTAGCCTCCCGTCAAGGCCATCCAGCATGTTCTTAAACGTGCACAGGGTATGGCTCTCCCGCAAACGGGGCCACGGCTTGACGTCACATCCGACGGACGGCGGCCTTTCCAAGCCCATCGGTGTCCCCTACTGACCGTGGACAGGGCGGGGAATTTTGCGGAGATAAATCTCAACGCTGACCCAGCTGGGACTCGAACCTGTGAACTACAGATTACGAGCCTGGCGCGCTACCGACTGAGCCACCCCCGCCCCACTGACTGGCCATATGACTTCTATCATGAAGTCTCGTTATAGGGAACACATTTCCAATATCTCTGATGTGATCACCGAGCTGTTGTATAATATTCGTATTGGTGTGAGGACGTGTTGGGTAACACACATTCATACTCTCCAGCACTGTTCAAGACATTCTCATGACACTCTGCAAAGAGCTGGTACCTCTCATAGTAGGGGCGGGGGTGGCTCAGTTGGTAGCGCGCCAGGCTCGTAATCTGTTGTTCCCAGGTTCGAGTCCCAGCTGGGTCAGCGTTGTGATTTATCTCCTCAAAATTCTCCGCCTTGCCCACGGTGCAGTAACAAAATAATTTATTTTCTCTATTAAAATAAATAAATAAATAAATAAATACCCCCTCAAGAAGCTGCTTGCCACAGAGGTCTGACAGGAGCCTGTCACTTTATATTCCATAGTAGAAGATCTGAGAGGATGGCAGGATATGTAACATAATTAAATAATTGTACTTAAACCTAAAACGGTAGTTACCGATTTTAAAACATATTTTAACAGTTCTTGAGAATGAGAGCAGCCGAAACGGATAAGAAAAAATATTATATATACACATTACAAATATTTTTCAAATGATGTTTCGAAAAATATTAAGACATAGGGTTGGGTTGTTTTACCTCTGAACGGCACTTTTTTGCACACAATGGGCTAAATGGCCAGGTCACATGGACCCCGAAGGCTCAGAGAAGGTTGGGGGAGGGGACCCACTGAAACAGCTGTTGGGAGACAGATGGTAGCCCCCCGTCAAGGCCATCCAGCGTGTTCTTTAACGTTGGGTTGTTTTACTTCTGAGCGGGCACATTTTTGCACACAATGGGCTAAATGGCCAGGTCACATGGACCCCGAAGGCTCAGAGAAAGTTGGGGGAGGGGACCCACTGGAACAGCTGTTGGGAGACAGATGGTAGCCTCCCGTCAAGGCCATCCAGTGTGTTCTTTACAGAAATTGATTCATTTTTAAAATTTTGTTGCTAAATATTCTTTTGAACTCACGCCCCCAATTCCCGTCATAAGTTACGTATTGTTACATCAGATGAAGTTGGATGGGGGAATGATTTATTCAGTTATAATAGGATTGGGTCATTTACGAATGAACCCTTATAAAGATTTAGTTCTAAATATAACAAATGATAAATTGCGTTACTTTTATCACTACTTTTATCATTAATGTGCATTATTCCAAACTAGGACCGGATTTAAGGGGGAGAGTGCAAGATTGTCCTGCCCCCTTTGAGAATACTATTAAAAGTAATAGAGGCTAAACAATTGATAAATCTTCGTATATTGGATGCATATTTCAAGAATTATGTTTTAAAGAAGTGTAAAAGTAAAGAGGGGAGAAGTTATAACTGCAATAAAAATTAATCGCCTAATAAAAAAGAAATAAGTTTTGATAACTTTATTTTATCCTTTCTCAATTTCCCTATTTTATCTTTTTTCTGCTCTATTGATTCTTGTCTCCCCCCCCCCAACCCCACTCCTTTCTTTTTCACAGATCCTTTCCTATTGCAAAGTTCTTAAGTGGTAAAATTTCACACTAAGTCTCAATTTTTATAATACCTTTATTACAAAAAGCAGTTACTGATTTTAATTTGTTGTCTATCTGCCTTTTCTTTTCAAGATATACATCTTTTTGGCTGTAAGGATAAATGAATTTTTCTTTACGATTCAAAAAAAAAATAGCCTAAACTTGGCTTCAGTTTTCAAATTGCCATAACAAATGGAAATTAATAAAGTAAAATTCATGATTCTTATTTCTGGTATTTTTAAAATGCATATTTTTCATAACGCTAATTGCATAAAGTTAAAAAAAAATATTACAAGTTTTTGTATTTCCGTTTAATGACACGAAAAAACTGGAGAAAACTGAAACGCATTCTAGTTAGGTTTCTGCGCGCGTGTAGAAACTGATAAAAAAAATATGAGAAACAGCGGTAAAGAACAATTTACAGAACGGGGATAAATGTCATGGCAACGGGACTGCGAGGGCTGAGAAAGAGTTGGGAAAAGGGACCCACTTAATAGCTATTAGGAGACAGGTGATAGCAGCATGTCAAGGTCATGTTCTTGCACATGCACAAGTTATGAGTTGGGTTCTTTCACGTCTGAGCAGCACATTTTGGCACCAAATGGGGTAAACGGTCAGGTCACAAGGATCCCGGGTGTTGTGAGAAGGTTGCGGGAGAATGTTGCTGTCATTGCCCCTCATGACGACATGATCAGACGCTGAACAGAAGAGAATGGTGGTGGTATCGCAGCAGACCATGGCCAATACTACGGATGGGTCGGATTTCGAGCCATCTGTGAAGACAGGTAAGAAGTCCGTGTGCTCTGCACGGTGGCTGTGAATGAGTGGCCATTACACACAGTGAGGTGTAAAGGCCATCCCCATTCCGCAAGGGGCGGGGGTGGCTCAGGCTCGTAATCTGTAGTTCCCAGGTTCGAGTCCCAGCTGGGTCAGCGTTGAGAGTTATCTCCGCAAAATTCCCCGTCTTGCCCACGGTCAGTAGGCCACACCGTCCCTCGGATGGGACGTTAAGCCGTGGCCACGTGTGAGGGAGAGCCATACCCTGTGCACGTTAAAGAACACGCTGGATGGCCTTGACGGGAGGCTACCATCTGTCTCCCAACAGCTCTTCCAGTGGGTCCACTCCCCCAACCTTCTCTGAGCCTTCGGGGTCCAGGTGACCTGGCCATTTAGTCCATAGTGTGCAAAAAAGTGCCGCTCAGAGGTAAAACAACCCAACAACCTCTCATAGTACTCTCGAATGAAATACACGTTGCAATCTGACATACATACGTTGCTCTGCCGGCGCGTGACAAAACTTTTTTATACCAGCCACGAGGATGCACCTCAACATAAATTTACACTGGTTTCTATAAATAGGGAAAAATTCTTATGTTAAGTCAATGGGAAGCTAATGTCAAACCTCTATAACTTGAAAAATAAGTTTTTTTTTGTTTTGAAAAATATGATTACAGATAAAGACCTCAATCAAATAAATTAATATTTCTGTTTTCAACAATATTCATTCAGATTTAATGAGCTTGAACACTCCTCAGCAGGGTTGGAAGAATAAAGATTGTTGTTTGGGTTGTTTTACCTCTGAGTGGCCTTTTTTTGCACATCATGGGCTAAATGATCAGGTCACATGGACCCCGTAGGCTCAGAGAAGGTTGGGGGGGGACCCACTGGAACAACTGTTGGGAGACAGACGGTAGCCTCCCGTCAAGGCAATCCAGCGTGTTCTTTAACGTGCACAGGATAGGGGCGGGGGTGGCTCAGTCGGTAGCGCGCCAGGCTCGTAATCTGTAGTTCCCAAGTTCGAGTTCCAGCTGGGTCAGCGTTGAGATTTATCTCCGCAAAATTCCCTGCCCTGCCCACGGTCAGTAGGGGACACCGATGGGCTTGGAAAGGCGCCGTCCGTCGGATGGGACGTTAAGCCGTGGCCCAGTGTGCGGGAGAGCCATACCCTGTGCACGTTAAAGAACACGCTGGATGGCCTTGACGGGAGGCTACCATCTGTCTCCCAACAGCTGTTCCAGTGGGTCCCCTCCCCCAACCTTCTCTGAGCCTTCGGGGTCCATGTGACCTGGCCATTTAGCCCATGGTGTGCAAAAAAGTGCCGCTCAGAGGTAAAACAACCCAACCCAACCCAACGTGCACAGGGTATGGCTTTCCCGCACACGGCGCCACGGCTTAACGTCCCATCCGACGGACGGCGGCCTTTCCAAGCCCATCGGTGTCCCCTACTGACCGTGGGCAGGGTATGGAATTTTGCGGAGATAAATCTCAACGCTGACCCAGCTGGGACTCGAACCTGGGAAGTACAGATTACGAGCCTGGAGCGCTACCGACTGAGCCACCCCCTCCCCGAAGAATAAAGAAAAAAGTGGCCATAGACGACCAGATTAGTAGTCCACACTGATGTGGCAACCCTCCTCTTCCGTTTTCTTCCACAAGAGAGTATCTCTTTTGAAAGGTACTAAGCGTCTGCACCAAGTGAAGGCGGGATCGGACATTAGGGGCTAGAGTGTTCGTTTCGCTGTATTATCACTGGGAACTGGTGCATAGCTTTCCTTCCTGTTTAGGGGCGGGGGTGGCTCAGTCGGTAGCGCGCCAGGCTCGTAATCTGTTGGGTTGGGTTGGGTTGTTTTACCTCTGAGCGGCACTTTTCTGCACACCAAGGGCTAAATGGCCAGGTCACATGGACCCCGTAGGCTCAGAGAAGGTTGGGGGAGGGGACCCACTGAAACAGCTGTTGGGAGACAGATGGTAGCCTCCTGTCAAGGCCATCCAGCGTGTTCTTTAACGTGCACAGGGTATGGCTCTCCCGCGCACGGGGCCACGTCTTAACGTTCCATCCGATGGACGGCGGCCTTTCCACTCATAATCTGTAGTTCCCAAATTCGAGTCCCAGCTGGGTCAGTGTTAAGATTTATCTCCGCAAAATTCCCCGCTCTGCCCACGGCCAGTAGGGCACACCACTGGGCTTGGAAAGGCCGCCGTCCGTCGGATGGGACTTTAAGCCGTGGCCCCGTGTGCGGGAGAACCATACCCTGTGCACGTTAAAGAACACGCTGGATGGCCTTGACGGGAGGCTACCATCTGTCTCCCAAAAGCTGTTCCAGTAGGTCCCCTCCCCAAACCTTCTTTGAGCTTTTGGGGTCCATGTGACCTGGCCATTTAGCCCATGGTGTGCAAAAAAGTGCCGCTCAGGGGTAAATCAATCCAACGTTAAAGAACACGCTGGATAGCCTTGACGAGAGGCTACCATCTGTCTCCCAACAGCTGTTCCAGTGGGTCCCCTCCCCCAACCTTCTCTGATCCTTCGGGGTCCATGTGACCTGGCGATTTAGCCCATGGTGTGCAAAAAAGTGCCGCTCAGAGGTAAAACATCCCAATCCAACCTTCCAGTTTATGTCTAGCTATCATTTACAGGCCAAAAAAGTGTCAACTGTAAGCGATGTTCCCTATGGTCACCCTCCCAAGTATTGATCTCACACAAAGCTACTTAACATCTGGAAATGGGACGACAACCAGTGTTTTAAACTTGGTATGCCCTTTGTGTTAACAAAATTGATATTTTTATTACCAAGATTTTCTTTGTTATATTATTATTCATTTTATGGATTTATTATTATTATCTTCCAAGCGTTTATTACAATTTTATCGATTTTCATTACCTAGGCTGTTTTTATATTTAATTATGGCTACCAGTAAAAAGTTTAGATAAAGAAATAAAAGTAGAATTATTTTCGTTCAATCAAATAACAGACCAATCAAGTTGGTTAAAACTCAAGAACGTTTTCTGCGCATGCGGAGATGGATATAAATACAAAAAAAGCAGCGAAATGAGGATTGATTTTTGCATCAATATTCAATGAAGTACAGTTAAAAAAATTACAACACCTTGAACGACTGATGCCATTTTATTGAAATGTAGACAGCTCTTAACATACACTAAGATGTGCGATTGATTACGTTATCAAAAAAAATATGGAAAATTACCACTTTACCTGCGCGCTAAAGTGGTATGATTGGTATGATGTTGAACCGCCCGCAGAGTAACACATTCATGAACACGGCGGGGAAGGCTATCGTAGAGTTCTATAATATCCTCCTGAGAGATAGAACGCCAAATAGCGCGTAGTCGCTGTTCCATTTCATCGACAGTGGTAAGCGCACCTGTTGGGTGTTGTTGGAGCTGTCGGCCCATCCAATGAAGAGGAATCAATCCATCAATGAATGAGAGAAATGAAGAGGGGGGGGGGATATCCTTTAAATAGAAATTACGTTAAAGCGAAATGTAATTTTAAAAAAAGAGTACTATGAGAGTTACGTACTACAAAATAATAATTATGAAAGGGTTTGGTTGCTTTACCTCTGAGCGGCACTTTTTTGCATACAATGAGCTAAATGGCCAGGTCACAAGGATCCTGAGGACTCAGAGAATGTTGAGGGGAGGGGACCCACTGGACAGCTGTTAGGAGTGAGATGGTATCTTCCCATCAAGGGCATCCAGAGTATTTTTTTTTTAATGTGCACAGGGTATGACTCACCCGGATACGAAGCCATGGCTTAACGTCCGATCCGACGGACGGCAGCATTTCCAAGCCCATCGGTCTCCTCTGCTATGGAGAGTTTCTCGCAGATAAATCTCAATGCTTGACCATCTGGGACTCGAACCTGGGAACTGCAGATTACGAGCCTGCGCGCTACTGTCTGAGCCACTACCGCCTCTTAAAGTGCATCAGTTTCAATTTCAAATTACATAGTAACCATTTCAATTACTTCTTAATAATTGAAAGGCTAAAATTAATTTTTAGCAGTAATAAACGAAACAAAACATCAAATAACTAACGTTACATTTAGGAATATAGAGCACTGTATATTACATAAGTAACATAAACAGCGTTATTATCATATACAGGGGTTTATCAAAATAATGGAAACCGTGATTGCGACTGGAATACACGCAATACGCCGTATGCATATCACAGGGACGACATCGCCCGTAATGTGAGATTATAAAGGGGAGAAGTACGATTTTGGGTTGGGTTGTTTTACATCTGAGCGGCACTTTTTTGCACACCATGGGCTAAATGGCCAGGCCACAAGGACCCCGAAGGCTCAGAGAAGGTTGGGGGAGGGGACCCACTGGAACAGCTGTTGGGAGACAGATAGTAGCCTCCCGTCAATGCCATCCAGCGTCTTCTTTAACGTGCACAGGGTATGGCTCTCCCACACACGGGGCCACAGCATAACGTCCCATCCGACGGACGGAGGCCTTTCCAAGCCCATCGGTGTCCCCTACTCATCGTGGGCAGGGCGGCGAATTTTGCGGAGATAAATCTCAACGCTGACCCAGCTGGGACTCGAACCTGGGAAGTACAGATTACGAGCCTGGCGCGCTACCGACTGAGTCTCCCCCGCCCCGGAGAAGTACGATGTCGGCTGTCACGTAGCAGTACCACAGACGCAGGTGAAACAGGTGTTGTGGTGTAATTGTCGACAATGTCAGATTTCAGTGACCTCCAAAAAGGGATGATCATTGGTACGCGAAATAACTTCTCATTTGCATTGCTTTTCCTATTGATTTCAGTCTGTGCATGCCCAAAAACCTCTCCTGAACTAAGCTTTGGATATATTCAGTTTTGTTTTGATAAGAGGGATGAACGATTTTTCAGCTATAAGAGAATTACGTAATTTGCATTTTTAAACTTAAGTTTCTACATGCGCAGAAACCTATTCTAGATCACTTCGATGAATTAAGGAATTTATTGATCAAACGGAATTACGAATACTTGTAATAAATTATTTAAATTTTGTACAGGTAGCTTTATGAACGAATAATAATCTTATTAACAACAGAAATAAAAGTCATGTAGCAGTGCACACAGCCGGAGGTGAAACAGGTGTTGTGGTGTAATTGTGGACAATGTCAGATTTCAGTGACCTCCAAAAAGGCATGATCATTGGTACGCATCTTGCAAGAGCTTCAGTAACCAGAACGGCGGAAATAGTAGATGTAACACGAGGAACTGTATTAAAGTTTATAACTACCTATCAAAAATGATAAGGCATTGCAGATTACAAGTCTGAAGCGCTACCGGCTGAGGTATAACGACCCCTATTTATGTTATACATGGAATAACTTCTTGCAAATACACAAATCTGAAATTGTATATTGAGCAAGTTTTCGTATCTTCACATTTTCGACAGTCAGTCATTTCATTTTGGTTTCTTCCAGGGCTTGACCAGGAATGATAACATTAAAAATGATTTAGAGTAGTCCCGTTTTTCAACCATTACTTTCATGTAAATATTTTGGCTTCAGCGTTAATAAACGGAAACTATTCAAGAACATGATCCAATGTTAAAAGACCAGTAATTATTAAAAAAAAAATACATAATTTATATTATTTTATTTTATATTCTGAACGGTAATAATAGGTTTGTGTAAAAAAACTATTCCCTCAAACAGCTGCTTGCGAAAGAAGTCTGACAGTTTATATGCCATAGTAGAAGATCTGAGAGAATGGCAGGACCCCAGCAGAAAAACGAAACATACATCCATGCCCTGGGCTCGAACCTAGTTGCTTTAGATCAGTAGCCAAGCGCGTTAACCATTCGGCCATAGGACGGTTTATGAATTAAAGGGTTTAATCCTTAATATGTATTAAAAGTTAAAACTTATTGTATATAAGTACATTTTTCAAGAGGAAATATGAGATGTACGGAATGAAAGTATTTTCATTGTTCAGATTTTTTCTTTCTGAGTAATATGTGTTTGGCACACATTTTACTAAATGATGAAAGTAGCGTGTTTTACATCCTTTACTTATGTAGATTATTATTTAGATTACTTATTAAATTTAGGTCTTCAGAACATCCATAGTTCTTTGAAGCATGTAATTTACAAGATGCTAGATGCGTTGGGAAGGAATGTTGCACCATGCGGAAATAAATGTGTCGCGCAGTTGCTCCAAATTGTATGGCAGTACAGTCCCGATGCAAACAGCCCTTAGAACCTCATCCTAAATCTGATTGATAGGGTTTTGATCTGGTCTGGGGAGTGTGCAGGCCAGGGAAGCAAGAAAAACTCGTCGACATGTTCCTGGAACCTTTTGATAATGATACGTGCCTTGTGAGCAGATGAATTATCATGCTGAAAGTGACCATTTTAGTGATGCACCATGGGACGAAAACAAGCTGGCGGAGAAAGTGTAATGTTTTGGGCAAAGTTCTGCTGGGAAACCCTGGGTCAAGTCATCCATGTGCAGGAAACTGTGACGTCTACCACCTACCTAAACATCATTGCAGAGCAGACATATCTTTCATGGCAATGATATTGTCCTCTAGTAGTGTCTTCTTTCAGCAGGATAATGTGCCATCATTTTTATTTTGTTAAGCATTTTATTTACATAAAATTAGTAATTAAATGCTAATTAATTTTTTCATATAACATGCCATAATTCCTTTCTTTAGGGGGCGGGGGTGGCTCAATCGATAACGCGCCAGGCTCGTAATCTGCAGTTCCCAGGTTCGAGTCCCAGCTGGGTCAGCGTTGAGATTTATATCTGAAAATTTCCCCGCCCTGCCCACGGTCAGTAGGGGACACCGATGGGCTTAGAAAGGCCGCCGTTCGTCGGATGGGATGTTAAACCTTGGCCCCGTATGCGGGAGAGCCATACCCTGTGCACGTTAAAGAACACGCTGGATGGCTTTGATGGGAGGCTACCATCTGTCTCCCAACAGCTGTTCTAGTGGGTCCCCTCCCCCAACCTTCTCTGAGCCTTCGAGGTCCATGTGACCTGGCCATTTAGCCCATGGTGTGCAAAAAAGTGCCGCTCAGAGGTAAAACAACCCAACCCACAGCTCGCTTCATCACGAGCTGAGCATAGCAGTGGTTCTGTCTAGGGAACCAGATGCAGATATCATCAGCATAAATGGAAATACCCACTCTATCCTCGAGTCGAGAGGGTAGGCCTGACAGCAAGATGTTCAGTAACAGGGCTGAGGCCATCCCCTTGAGGTACTCCATGACTAATTGTGTGGGAGACGTGGAGCGTGTTGCCCAGAACACGCGAACTGTCCTGTTGGATAGGTACGCTGCGATCCAGTGGTTAATATTGCCTGTGAAGCCGAGATCCTGGAGCCTGCAGAGAATGTCCGAGTGGAACAGGGAATCAAATGCTTTCTGAATGTCGAAGAAGACAGCGACAGTATTCTGTCCCACGGACAATGCGTGATCAGCAGCAGAGGTGAAGTTGATTAAATTGTCATACGTCCACCTCCCTTTGTGCAAACCCGAGAGGCTGTCAGGGAGGAGGACATTGGACTCTAGATACCATTCCAGGCATCCAAGGACCAGTCTCTCTAGGATAGAGAAAAACTTCGTAAATGCCATGGACCAAACTGCATCAGCTTTCAAGTACTTGGCTAACAAATTCCCGTGACTGAGAGGGGCGGGGTGACTCAGTCGGTAGCACGCCAGACTCGTAATCTGCAGTTCTCAGGTTCGAGTCCCAGCTGGGTCAGCGTTGAGATTTATCTCCGCAAAATTCCCCGCCCTGCCCACGGTCAGTAGGGGACACCGATGGGCTTGGAAAGGCCGCCGTCCGTCGGATGGGACGTTACGCCGTGGCCCCGTGTACGAGAGAGCCATACCCTGTGCACGTTAAAGAACACACTGTATAGCCTTGACGGGAGGCTACCATCTGTCTCCCAACAACTGTTCCAGTGGGTCGCCTCCCCCAACCTTCTCTGAGACTTCGGGGTTCATGTGACCTGGGCATTTAGCCCATGGTGTGCAAAAAAGTGCCGCTCAGAGGTAAAACAACCCAAAAGCAATTAAGAAGGACTCACACCTTCCTAGCCAATTGGGGGACCGAGCCCTGCTGAGGTACATGCAGATGGGGGACTCAGGGGGACTATAGATATCTTGGAACGTCAAAACAGTAGCCTTGCCACGAACGCCCCTGACCGTTTCTACATGAAAGAGGGGGTCCTCTTTCATTTGGACCAAAGAAGCCCTGGCACTGACGTCATAGAGCAACTGGTAGTACTGCTCAGTTTATGAGGCCAAATTTTAGAGTTGTGTCTCGATAACCTTTGTTCAGTTCCGCTGGGTGGGGACAAAACACAACAGAGAGTTCAACCCAAGTAATCATCATCATCATCCTCAAGCAGCCATGGGCTACGGAGGTCCAATGAGACCGTGCAATTTAGTTCTCCAAACAAGTCTATCCTGAGCTACATCTACTGCATCTGGCCACTGCACACCAATTCTAACAAGGTCCTGTTTGACATTGTCTGACCACCGCATCCTAGGTCTCCCCTTCTTTCTGAGGCCTTTAGGCACACTCTTCATAACCCTATTCGCCAATCTATAATTATTCATACGGGCAACATGGCCAAACCAACGGAGTCTCTCTCTGCACAATATGCTGCTTAAAGGAGGTTGCAGACTCCTTTGCCTAACCTCATCATTAGTTACAAAGTTGAACCACCTAATGCCAAAGATACTGCGTAAGCATCTGGATTGGTCAGGAATGCACTCCGACATTCGCAAGTATGTACAGACATGCATTTTCTGTCTGCAGAGGAGCGGCTATCAGGAAATGTCAAAGAAGAAAATATTTCGACTACAGTGCACGGAATTAAAGTCAAAGAAGGTCAAGAACTCCTCGATACAATTGTCTTGCACACTGCAGTAACGGAAGACCTAATTTTGAAAGTCAGTTAGTCAAAAAAACAAAACAAATCTATAGACTACTGGAAACTCGGGGCTTTTCGTCCCTCTCTTCCAGATCGTCAAGCATGGTGCAATTGCCTAAAAGCAAGACCTCACCTTAGTCCAAAGTTCCTTTAAATTCTTTCAAAAAGATCACAATTATGTAGAAATTTCAAAGTTTCTTGAAAGCAAAATCTTCTTAAAGAAGGTTCTTCTTGGCCTAAAAGACTTTTAAGACTCAATTCAGTAACATTATTTCTTTTTAGACTGTTTATTCATTCTCTCCTTTGATTTTCATATTCTTCCCAACTACGAAGCACATGTGACACTGTTTCTTTCACATTGCAATGAACACAGTTCGGAGAATTTACTTTTTTCGTTTCGAATAAGAAATCGTTTAATAAAGTTGAGCCCGTTCTGAGCCTGGTGATACAGATAATATTCCTTCTGGTCAAACCAAAGTTTCGAAAGGGAGAAATCTCATTCTGAATCATGCTTCGATTATTTAATCTCCCAGATGTTAATACCTTAAAATGATGTTGAAATGTGTCGTTTAATTTTTTCTTGATTAACCTCTTAAGGTGTGTATTTCCATGTAGGAGTTGAGGGATTTTTCATGCAAGAGTGCTGCTTTTGCCAAAAGGTCAGCGAATTCATTATCCAGGATCCCCACATGTGCAGGGATCCATTGCAGTATAAATTCTGCACCATGTTTCATGATGATTACTGAGGATTTTAATATGCTCTGAAAAATTATATTATTTGCTGGATCGACAGGGGTCACCTTCAAGAAAATGTAAAGAACCGCTGTCTGTTAATAAAACTATTTTTTGGTGTGACTGTTTAATGCACCATTTAAATGCCAAGTCAATGGCGTACAATTCCGAGGTGAGAACGGAAATCACGAATACTTCAAATAATTTACTTGAACTTTCTGCAGGTAGCATTATGAAAAATAAATATCTTAAATATACCAGAAATAATAATCATGAATTTTACTTTATTTTTTTCCATTACTTATGGTAAATTAAAAAATAAAGCCTGTTTAAGCTGCAGCCGAGTTTAGGCTAACTTATTGTGAATCGCAAAGAAAAATCTCATTTATCCTTACAGCCAAAAAGATGTATATCTAGAAGAAAAAAATGCAGATAGACAACAAATTAAAATCAGTAACTTGTTTTTAATAAAGATATTATAAAAATTGAGCTTTAACACTCTCCTATTTAATAACATTAATTTACAATAGGCCTGGATATAGGAAAAAAGAAAGGGATGGGGTTGGGGTGAGAAGGCAAGAATCATTCGAACAGAATAAAAGGAAGAGAGGGAATCCCTGCTTGCCTGTGATTATGCACCTGATAGTGGAATGTCTAATAGTAGTTCGGAGAATCTGTGTATAGAAGGTTGGGTTGTTTTACCTCTGAGCGGCACTTTTTTGCACACCATGGGCTAAATGGCCAGGTCACATGGACCCCAAAGGCTCAGAGAAGGTTGGGGGAGGGGACCCACTGGAACAGCTGTTGGGAGACAGATGGTAGCCTCCCGTTAAGGCCATCCAGCGTGTTCTTTAACGTGCACAGGGTATGTCTCTCCCGCACGCGGTACCACGGCTTAACGTCCCATCCGACGGACGGCGGCCTTTCCAAGCCCATCGGTGTCCCCTACTGACCGTGGGCAGGGCGCGGAATTTTGCGGAGATAATTCTCAACGCTGACCCAGCTGGGACTCGAACCTGGGAACTACAGATTACGAGCCTGGCGCGCTACCGACTGAGCAACCCCCGCCCCCTGTGTATAGAAGAAAGAGATTAATCGGAATCTGTGAGCGTTGTTAGTAAGAAGTGTGGTTTTGGAGATACTTTTATTTTGTGTTATGTTCAGTGATCAGTTTTGGATGTTTAACTGATAAGAAAGGTTTTAGTTTCAAGTAAAATAGCAATTTATCTGTATAGCAGAAAAATGCGGTTTGTTTAAAAGAAAATTCTGAAGAAGAATTCTGAAAATACTGAGAATGTCTGGGATTTGTGACCATCAGGATCATTTTATACTAATTGATATAATATTGGTGTTTTGTGTAATTAGTGAAGAAATTGTTTATGATTTATGCAATTTTGCTGTCTTAGTTAATAAATCAGTTCATTTATAGCTTATTTATTTATATGGAATTCACGTTCCGTTGCCAAATATCCAAATAGAACAGAAAATCTGTAAAAATACTTTTATTCACATTTTGTGTTTTTAAATACGTGTGATATTAGTTATATATTCTATTACATGACATGGAAAAAGAATTCGGCTAAACTATTTGTGAGGAGACTTCAATATTCGTGTAAAAAATAGGACATAAAAAAGGGTAAAAATAATATTTTCCGTTGATATTTTTGTATTATTAAATCAGTTAACCTTTCATAGCTGACTACAACTACCTGTGAGAAATTTAGTCACATTATTAGAAATATTATTATTATTTAATTTTAGATACCCAAGTTGATAAAATCTGTGGAAGGTCCAGAATGGTTTCTGCGGAAGCGGAGATTGATATAAAATTGTGAAGGCGTAACTCTGACTGTACAATTAAATTGCCATTCTGTGATCATCAATCATTCAGTCACCATCATCTGATAATCTAGTAAAATACATTTTTCAGTTACAAATTTCGACTCTTAGTGAATTGATGCATCTATTCCGGCAAGTATTTCACAGAGCACTTTCCTATATATAATTATTATCCCTTCTTTCTATCATTCGATTCACCTAAATTGAAAAAGTCATCAGTACCATGCTTCGGAATTTCGAATGTTGCGCGAAACGATAACGTACGAACTGTTTGCTGTGAGGGTGAAGTTGCCATTCAACGAAAACCATTCTTCTCATAATCGGTTAAAGATTCATTTCAATTTATAGGGTGAGTTAACGATCTGACCACCAGACTGATTTAAAAAGTTAGCCTATTATTATCGTAGATAAGGCAAAAAATATCTGAAATAGAATTTATCGGATATTTTTGCATTATCAGATATTTTTGCCTCAGAGAGAGAACTGGTAATGTTAACAATAAAGTTGTTTCCAACCTGAAATTTATAAAGTTTATTTTTTCAATTATGTTTGTCGACTTAATACACGATTCTAATTCTTTCCCTATCAGAACATTTGCTGCTAAAATAAAAATAAATATACTTTTAAAAAATAATAATAAATAACTTTTATGTTAAATTTCGTACTCCTGTTTGACTTCCGCCACCTTTTTTTTATTCTAATATTATTTCCTCATAGTTCTTCAAATTTTAAATTTTGCTTTTCTAACTCATATTGAGATAAAAATTAGCCCCGCGTGGCTGACTGAAACGTTGAATATCTTTTATGATAAAGGTGTTGTTTCTAAGGATCTCACTAGAGCTATTACTATCCCTATATCTAAAAACGGTGATCGTAATTCTTATGATAATATATAGGAATTAGTTTACTTTCTGTTAGAGGTAAAGGTTTTCCATGATTACACTTAATAGAATTAAGTATTAGGTTAATCGACAACTCCGTGATGAACAATGTGCATTCAGAAGTGGTAGGGGATGTATTAATAAAATATATTCACTTGGGCAGATTCTTGAGAAATGTTTAGTTTCAGAAACCTTTGGTTAGGAGCTTTGTAGATTTTTAAATGGCTTTTGATTCTTTTGATCGACATAATTTGTGGTTGATTGTTAGATCATATGGAATACCTGACAAGATAGTGTAATGAAAGCTCTCTATAAAAAAACTGAGTCGTGGGTGCGAGTTGGTAAGGCTTCTATCGATTGGTCTGGTATTGCTAGTGGAGTTAGACAAGGGTACATTTTGTCACCTGTTCTCTTTAGTTTTGTTATTAGTTATGCAATGCGAAATTCTTTGCAAGGGAAAGATTTTGGCCTCAAATGGTCTACAGATTTAAAACATTTTTATTTAGATTATGCTGATGATTTGGCCCTGTTGTCTGATGATGTTGATGAGATGAATTCGTTCATTAGGGCTCTTGATGAGACTGGTAATAGAGTAGGTTTGTGATAAACAGAGAAAAAACTAAAGTGATGAAAATTGGGCAGGCAGATGGTATTTCAGTCGCTTTGAATTTCTGAACTATTGAGCAAGTGTATCAGTATAATTATCCTGGGGATTATGTTGTTTGGGTTGTTGTTTTACCTCTGAGCGACACTTTTTTGCACACCATGGGCTAAAAGGCCAGGTCACATGGACCCCGAAGTCTCAGAGAAGGTTGGGGGAGCGGACCCACTGAAACAGCTGTTGGGAGACAGATGGTAGCCTCCCGTCAAGGCCATCCAGCGTGTTCTTTAACGTGCACAGGGTATGGCTCTCCTGCACACGGGGCCACGGCTTAACGTTCCATCCGACGGACGGCGGCCTTTCCAAGCCCATCGGTGCCATCTACTGACCGTGGGCAAGCCATCTACTGACCGTGGGCAGGGCGGGGAATTTTGCGGTGATAAATCTCAACGCTGACCCAGCTGGGACTCGAACCTGGGAACTACAGATTACGAGCCTGGCGCGCTACCGACTGAGCCACCCCCGCCCCTGGGGATTATGTAACAGATACTGGTGATGTGACACATGACACAAATAGAAGAATAGAAATTGCCGCTGGGACTTTTAAGAATCTGTGGAGATTGTGGAAAAATAGGCGTATACATATAAAGACAAAAATTAGGCTGTATAATAATCTGCTTCTTTCTAAGGTTAGAAATGGTAGCGAAACACGAACCCTTTGAAAGCAAGACCATAAGAAACTTGATGCCTTTGATTCTAGATGCTTACTCAGTATCTTGGGCATTTGGTGGTTTGATTTTGTAAGTAATTATGAGGTTAGAAGAAGGAGTCGTCAACCTCCTTTGAGCAACGTTTTATGGAGAGAGAGAATGCTTTAGTTTGGCCGTGTTGCCCGTATGCACAACTGCAGATTGGCATACAAGATATGAATAGTGGTCCTAAAAGCTTCAAGAAAATAGGGAGACTTGGATGCGATGGGCAGATAATGTCAAACAGGATCTTGTTAGAATTGGACTAAAGTGGCCAAATGCAGCAGCTGAACCTCAGAACACACACGTCTGGAAAGAAAAATTATTACACAGTATGGTAGAACCTCCATGCCCGTGACTATATGAGGATTTTGTATGTATGTATGTATGTATGTATGCTTCATAGTTAGAATAAACATGATCCAATCCCTCACAATCGTCTACATATATTTGATCAATAAAAATAGAAAATTTGAGTTTTATCTATTTATTTAAGCATGCTTTTTTTTTTTTTTATCAAGGGTGCAAAATATTTCCGAAAAGAGTTTTCACCAAAAAATTACAAATTTTTTTATTAAGAAGTGAACATTAATATGTAATAAATTGTTTCGTTAAAATGATTTTATTAATACCTTCCGCTTCCCTTTTTTATCGAATTTCACTCTAACGAATATATTTTGGCAATCCGCATGACTTGGTCATATTAAGTATGGGAACTCAGCAAACTTTAATCTTTAGATATGAACACTTTGATAATACGTTCTTTCACGAAAATTTTTCACAGTTCATGATAGGCTTAATAACGGAACCTTTTGTTACATACTTATTTTATGACGAAATGTTACGCCCCTGTGGCCTAGGCGTCCATCGAACACCACCTAGAAGGCCGTACCACTAAATTATGACGTCAGCATTAGTAGAACCCATATAGGATAACAGGATAACGGGAGTAAAGGAAAATTAACAGCCTGGATTGGCTACTTGCAATCCCAAGTCCGTAGTCGGGAAGTAAAAAATCCTACTAAGCATAATAGTTCAATGTAACAGAATGACTAGAAAGAAAAAAACAAACCTAGACTATTTTTATAATCCTGTTTCCACTTCTATTACTGGTAGCTTTATTAGTAACTTTTAATGTTAATTTCTATTTTTAAATATACAATATTTAGAAAATAAATTAATTATATATAATAAAAATAATAAATAAATACACCCTCAAGCAGCTGCTTGCCACAGAGGTCTGACAGGAGCCTGTCAGTTTATATGCCAGAGTAGGAGATCTGAGAGGATGGCAGGACCTCAGCAGAAAAACGACACACAAATCCATGCCTCGAACCCAGGTCCCTTAGATCAGTAGCCAAGCGTGCTAAACACTCGGCCACATATAAGCCATTCAATAATACTAAAGTATTCGTTTAGTATTCCTTATAAAGGAGAATTTTGTAAATAAAAATTAGTGTAGGGTTTACTATTAAAATCAACAAGTAATAATAATAGAAAAAAAATTATTTCTAGAATTTTAACTAAACTATGCTGACGTCATGACATACTGATACGGCTTTCTGTTATAGGTGGTGTTGGCCAACTCCCCCCCCCCTTCCCTAGATCCCCCGCTTTTGGCACGTTCGCTCCCTCCTTCCAGAGAAGTGAGTCATCAGAGTCCTTACTAGCGGGGCTGGTAAGCAATACCTTAAAATTTCGAATGTTACACAAAACATTATGAAAAGTTAATCTTTTGTCCATTATACGAAACAAAGTTTTAATAAAAATAATAATCTTTATTTTTCTGGCATCACATTTACTTTTAAAGCAATGAAACAATACATACATAATGAATAAGATCCTACAAAGCCAGGGGCTTATCTACAGGAAATTATACATTATATGGATCAGTTCTATTGTATATAATGAAATAATTTAAATAAAAAAAAATAAATACCCCCTCAAGCAGCTGCTTGCCACAGAGGTCTGACAGGAGCCTGTCAGTTTATATGCCACAGTAGAAGGTCTGAGAGGATGGCAGAACCTCAGCAGAAAAACGACACAAACAGCTATGCCTTACCCGGGGCTCGAACCCAGGTCCCTTAGATCAGTAGCCAAGCGCGCTAACCACTCGGCCACGGAACGGCTGAAATAATTTATATCAATAAAAATAAAACAATACCTTCACGAGCAACTGCTTGCCATAGAGGTCTGACAGGAGCCTATCAGTTTATATGCCATAGTAGAAGGTCTGTGAAGATGGCAAGACCTCAGCAGAAAAACGACACGAACATCCATGCCTTACCCGGCGCTCGAACCGAGGCCTCCTAGATCAGTAGCCAAGCGCAATAACCAATGTCAAAAAATATGTGATTTCATAAAATATAGATGATTATCAAATGAATAAGTATAAAAATATTAAAAATCTGATTACCGATCAAGAACTATGGAAGCAAAGTCCTTCGCCGTTCTTGAGAATAAGAGCAGCCGAAACGGAGGAGAAAAAATATTATACAACCCTGCTGGGGGCGGGGGTGACTCAGTCGGTAGCGCGCCAGGCTCGTAATCTGTAGTTCCCAGGTTCGAGTCTCAGCTGGGTCAGCGTTGAGATTTATCTCCGCAAAATTACCCGCCCTGCCCACGGTCAGTAGGAGACACCGATGGGCTTGGAAAGGCCGTCGGATGGGACGTTAAGCCGTGGCCCCGTGTGCGGGAGAGCCATACCCTATGCACGTTAAAGAACACGCTGGATGGCCTTGACGGGAGGCTACCATCTGTCTCCCAACAGCTGTTCCAGTGGGTCCCCTCCCACAACCTTCTCTAAGGAGCCTTCGGGGTCTTTGTGACCTGGCCATTTAGCCCATAGTGTGCAAAAAAAGTGCCGCTCAGAGGTAAAACAACCCAAACCAACCCTACGCACAAGCTACCAGATCTCCTGAAGAGGTTCCAGGAAAATCTAACACTGTTCCACCAGTTGTGACCTTCAGACAAAGGGAAGGTCACAATTAACGTACCAACTGAAAAGAGCAAAGCAAACGAGGATGAATCGTTTGATTTTGTTAAGGAAGTAAACGATATCCTGGAATTCTTCAGGAAATGGAATTAGGGTAATATATTGCTCAAAGTTAAAACATTTTGTCTTAAATTTAAGGTGGCTAAGGATTGTATTGAAAGAATCCCAGTAGGCGTCCAAGACTTTGATTTTGTTGCATCTCTCTTGGACGGTTAAGTGACCCGAACTGAAGATCCTTGATCTCTTCGATCCCTCTGTTTCTTACCAGTTCAAGCGACCAAAGACTTTGGTGCTCGAAACTTGCTTGTTTTACTTTTAGTTGTGCTTTTTTAGCAAATTTTTTTTTCCCTTGTGACCACTTTCGGGTTTATGTGTTTTAGTATTTGTTATTGCCAATCAGACACTATTTTAGACTCGAAATCAAACTTCATTAAAATTATTTATATAGTTTTTTGTTTATCATAAATTTTCTGAGTTTCTTTAATTTATGAAAATCAGTGTATATAAATGTAATAAAAAATTAAAAGAGAATTGATATCTTTTGGTATGTGCTCCAAATAGTAGGAAATACATCTATAGCATATCGATGATGCAATCAGTCACTGAGTTTCGTATTCACTTCAAAGGAATATAGGGCGCCGATTTACCTACTCAACAAGATTGCCAGTGCCCTATCTTCATTTGAAGTGAATGCGAATTCTGTGACTGATTGCACCATCGACATGCTTCAATTTTGTTTTCTATTTTTAGGGCATTACAGGAAGACAGGTATTTCTTAATTTGTTTAATTTTTTTCCAAGTTCTTCTCTCACTTTCAGTTTGCTAACGATAGTTAAAGCAACCTCTTTCCTTTTTATCCGTTCTTCAAATACTTAGGATCCATAATTAAAAAAATATATTTTTGCTCAATTAAATAGCAGAGCATAAATTATGCGTTATAAGGAACAACACCCGTCCGTCGTGGCTCCAACAACAAGAACACTGAGCGATCGAAATGAACACGTTTGTTGAGCGTGGTGAGCAATAATATCTGTCCACCAATCGGGATTAGAAGACACGCGGATTAGCTGTAACCAGGCTTACGAGGGTTTACTGTGTTTGGAAGTTGTTATCGTCAACAAATTTAATTGGAAAGAAAATATTAATGAAGTAATAAAATAGATTAATAGAGCAATACGTAGTTATTGGGAATTTCTTTCATATTTTGACTTTGAAATCATTCAATAAGCGTGGACTAAATGATATATTAATTATATAATAGAAAGTTCTCAAAAAATAATGGATATGCTATTGGAATGATGTCTGCCGGATGGTTTAGTGAAAAGCTCTGACGCCACGTCAAGGCACCACTCATGTCAGAGTGTTTTGCTCTAACCTGGAGAAAACCCCTTCACACTTAGGCAGCTAATGTGGAAGGAAAAAGAGGGATCAGGATGCTAAAAAACATCCATTAAAGCATCAATCAAAATTTATTTTCTGTTGAGCGAATTTAATAAAAATATTTTCCGAAAGATTAAATAAAAAATATTAGAACTTACTCTCATCGGTACAAGACCAGCTATAAAACGACTTTATTTTTCTACTACCAACTCTCCTGTAGAACCTTCGTGTAATTTTGTTACAAGGAAACTGCATTGTCAACTTCTTTATTTCCGTTAACAGAGATTTTGCCGTTCTAGTGATATTCGTCTGCACGGTCCAAATTTCCTGCACAGCGTCCCCTGTTTGCCATAGCGATTGGTTTAAAAATCAGGTTCCCACTTGGCCCGTGGCTTCGTCTCTACACAAATTGTGACAGCTCGTGTATCACTTTTAATCTGTATATTTTGTTGTTCCTGCACTAATGGTTAGTTTTGTGTATTCTTTCCTCCCTCCGACATTTTACACAGTTTGAATACGAAGAATTTAATGGTGATGCAAAGGTCATTGCTCACTCGGCGCTCTCTCTCAGAGGCCGTGGCAAATGATCGAGTATTTATTTCGTCAGAAGACTTAAATCCTACTTTAACTCTTTATTTTCACAGTTAGTGAGCAGTAAATGGCAACAACAGATTTGACAGCGATTATAGTTTCCCGTAGGAATAGCATGGTACATATTTTCGCTTCCAGCAAGCCTCCCTTTTGGACGTTCGACTTGATATTTGGCATTGCAATTCGGACCACAACCAGAAACATTCTCTGAAAATTTGCAGCCTCTATGTTGAATTCCCGATGAGTTATGACTGCCACAGGCACCGTCTTTTGTTATATAGATTAAAATAGACAAATAAAATTGCGAATTTTTTTAAAACCCACGACTTTCCTACATAACAGACTTTTATTTGGTACGTAGCATGTTGCTAGTGGTCAACATATTAGAAGAACCATTTTGACAAACATATAGAATTGAAAAACCAGTAAATGACGAAAGAAAACCGTAAGAAGATTAAAATGTGAAAGATATTGAAAACTACCACTATATTTATAATACAAAATAATATAAATATATTCATTTCGTTGTATGAGTATATCTATTCCGGAAGCAGATAGCAATAGATCACAGATATATCTTTATGATACATCTAAAATTTAAAAAAACATAGATTTTATTCGGAGTGTATCAATCGTACATTCTCTAGTGAATGTACGATGGTTTCATATAACTAATAGCTTTCATTTCTTTATTCAAGTTTCACTAATTTACCCTTTAAAGTTTCATCTTATATGGTAGTACGTCCGAATGATTATGTTTCTGTCCACTAATTAAGACTTTCCGTAAAATAACAATTGTTCGATTTCAAGTAATCGAAATAGGTTTCAAATGTGATCGTTTTAGTTGCACTCAAAGACTATACGTATTATAATTTTATACAAAACTAGTGGTTTAAAAAGAGCTATTAGGCATTTCCTGCAGTTATGAAAGGTGAAACTTCGATCAACCAGTCTAAAATTGCAAATGGAAATTTTATTAACAGAAGAAAATCTGGTAGCAAGAAACAGCTAAAATACAGTTTTAAGCATACCCCGTTTACCAAAGATCACCGCAGATCCGTTGAGCAAATGGAGGGAAACATGCATAAAATTTGAAGCAACTAAATTTGGCTAAAATTTAATTGAATTCCATTTATTTTTATACTATATAATGTGAAATAATTTATTTATTGCGGCGAAATTACATTTAAATTTTTATGATTACTTCAAATTCGTTATTGCTGTTATTACTATTGTGTATAATTTAATATTATTACGTCAAGGCACCATCCACGTCAGAGTGTTTTGATCTAACCTAGAGAAAACCCCTCCACACATAGGCAGCTAGTGTGAAAGAAAAAAGAGGGGCTCAAGATGCCACAAAACATCCATTAAAGCCTCAAACAGAATTTATTTTTTGTTGAGCGAATTTAATAGAAATGTTTTGTAGAATCTAGCGTTAATCATCGTTATAAACCCCGCGATAAAACATCATCTTTTCTCTCTAACCAACCCTCCCGGAGGACCTTCGCGTAATATTGTTACAAGGAAACTGCATTGTAATCTTCTGCCAACATCTCCGTGCATCAGACCATCTTTGAAGTCATCCTCGTTGTGGGCATATCCGGAATCTTGCAACTGGCCTCCAAGAGGTACGTATGGGAGACAATGTTATATCTGGAAAAGTTCCTATGGGAAAACAATTCACAGAATACACATGCACATATCTAATTCTAAAGAAGACATGATCAACGAAAGGCCAAAGCAGACTTGTTTTTCATTTAGATAAACATGTCTATCTAAGTAACACCTATTGCACTTCGGCACCGCAACCGTCCTTTTCACGAAGGTCCTTCTTCACACTTTCCACCCAACTCGAGGATTATCCCTGCTCCTCCAGTTATCTGAAAATAACCTATTCCTTAATCTAAGGGGGGCGGAGGTGGCTCAGTCGGTAGCGCGCCAGGCTCGTAATCTGCAGTTCCCAAGTTCGAGTCCCAGCTGGGTCAGCGTTGAGATTTATCTCCGCAAAATTCCCCGCCCTGCCCACGGTCAGTAGGGGACACCGATGGGCTTGGAAAGGCCGCCGTTCGTCGGATGGGACATTAAGCCGTGGTCCTGTGTGCGGGAGAGCCATACCCTGTGCACGTTAAAGAACACGCTGGATGGCCTTGACGAGAGGCTACCATCTGTCTCCCAACAGCTGTTCCAGTGGGTCCCCTCCTCCAACCTTCTCTGAGCCTTCGGGGTCCATGTGACCTGGCCATTTAGCCCATGGTGTGCAAAAAAGTGCCGCTCAGAGGTAAAACAACCCAACCCAACCTTAATCTAAGTTTATGAACAGATATAAGCCATCCAGGGGATGCTATCCTATAAATGTGATTAAAATTGGTCCAATAATCGAAAATTATTTATAGACATACCTTAATTGTCAGCCATATTCATATTCTTCCCCTCACGGGAATGGTCCTGATGACTCCTACCGGAACTTGCAGAAACTATTGTCATCTGAACGGAAAGAACAAGCACAAAACATTAAAGGAATAGCTAATATACTTGACATATTTCAGAACATTAACAAAACTAGGATTTCCATTTTTTTTTAAACAAAAAACCTTAAAAATATACACGCTTTATGTAAATGATTTTATTGTTCGAAAATTAAGAAAATGAGAAGTTCTTATTAATAAGAAGAGCAAAGCGATTTAAGTATTAAAAAAATATGGTTAACTATTATTTATTATTTTTAATTGGCACTAGATATCAACCAAATGAATGGAGAAAGAACAGCCAAAGAAGAGTTACCCAAAGAGATTTTACGCTTATAATGATGAGAGATGAAAAAATATATTTAATTTAAAAAGGTGACGGTAATTATGAAACGTGAATGGAAACTCTCTTTTAAAGTATCAACGGTTGTTAAATCTGTTCAAAGTTAGATACATACCCCAAAATTTAAAGGGAACATTTCTTTACGTTGGAGTAAATTTTCCAACATTGAGCTAAATGGCGGTTGGGTTGTTTTACCTTCAAGCGTCATTTTTTGCACACAATTAGCTAAATTGCCAGGTCATAAGGACCCCGAAGACTCAGAGAAGGTTAATATGTTAGTTGAACAACTGTTAGAAGACAGTTGATAACCTCCTATCAAGGTCATCCAGTGTGTTCTTTAAAGTGCAGAGGGTATGGCTCTGCTGCTCACTGAGCCACGGCTTTATGTTTCATACGACGGACGGTGGCATTTCCAAAACCATTGGTGTCCCCCTACTGAACGACGGCAGGGCGGCAGTTTGCGGAGATAAACCTGAACCCTGGCCCAGCTGGGACCCGAATCTGGGAACTGCAGATTACGAGCCTGGCGCGGTTTCACCTGAACCACCCCTGCTCAGTAAATAGCAGTAGCTAGGGACGGATTAACGTAATGCTCGTATAATAGCATATTCAATTCGTACAATCACTTAACCGCAGCAACATAATAACCACTTGCTCAAGGAGGGCCTCACTTTTAAGTGGAAAAATACCTAAAAATTATTTGAAATGTTCGAATGGAAGAGAGAAAAAGGCAAAAAGATGAAAGAATAATATAGCGACATATTAATAAAAGAACAATGTTTTGGGAATCCGGCAACGAAACCGAGGCATTATTCCGCGAACAGTGGTATACGAATGCAATATTCCGCGAAAAGTGGTATGACACTGCAGCATTTTTAGCAAAGGAGATTGCTAGCAGTGAAAAGGGCAATGAAATTTACATTCAAAGCCATTTTAACCAACGGTGAGTTACACATTGATAAGCAATTAGAAACCTTTAACCGCTTAAATATTTAGAAACGAGACTGATTTACATATTTGAAATTTATTATACTCATACGCTACGAAATATAAAACAATTATATGTATTTCTCTCTCGACATAAATCTTCTGTAAACTATTTTACCATATGAATATAGTTTTGTATTACCGTATTATTACCGTATGAGAATAGTTTTGACGACAATTATATTTTTGATTTCATTAACAGTTCTATTCTGTGGCAAACAGCTGCTTCAGGCGGTATTTATTGATTATTCTGTAATACAGTAAAGTGTGAATATGTAGGTGTTGAATTCGGCACTTCAAATGTAATGCCAAACTTAAGGTCTGTGTTATCGGGGAGTTTTCGAAGGACTAATGGACAATCCACAACTTCCCCTACCATCTAGTCAAACGGAAAAATGATTGATTAGATATAAAATTGAGTTGATTAAACGGAAAAACAGATTAAACGGAAAAACGGATTAAACGGAAAAAAGGTCAAACGGAAAAATGATTGATTAGATATATACATTGAAGTCAGAGAAAGAATTGATTTCGTACCTTGTTGCCGAAGAACAGAGTATGTTGCTGTTCAGGTAAAGTCCAGCACGATCCTTCCTAAATGATATGGCTGAGGTGAAAGATGACCTTTCGATGGAAAGATGTTAGAAGAGGAAGTCGCCTTGCACTCAAAGGAAACCAGCAGCGGATAATCTGAACAATTCATATTTTTAGCCCAATAAACAAAATTGACAATGGATTCTGTTTCGTGTTTATGGAATTCTTTCGAAACAATCGAACGCTAGATATGAATTTGTGAGAATATTTGTGACGTATTACACGAGTTTTCTAATATTTTTCGTTACCTCTTAAAGTCATTCCGAATCTTGCTACAAAAATAAAAATTAATTTGAGATAATTAATTTCAAAGATATGCTTATTTACTTATGATTTCTAGTATTGATTGGTATAACCCACTGTTAATAAAATTAGAAATAGAGTCTTCTTCATCAAACAACACTGCAATTTGAGTCTTTATCTAAAAATATATTGCATATATTTTACTTTGAAGCATTTTTAAAAAATGAAAAAGAGCAGGACACATTTTTTCTTTTTCGATAGGCGACTTAAAAATATTCGAAGGCGGATCCAGGAATAATGGCACTCAAATCCAAAAAACTGCCCAAACTTGAACCAGAAGTAGAAATTCTCTTCGAGCGTAGTAACGCATGCTTGAAGAAACTGTCAAGATTTGTCCGAACTGTAACTGCTTTTATTACCTATCTTCCTCTTGCTCTTCGCTCCTCATTTCGCGGTTTGTGTGCTTTTTTTTTTCGCAAAATTTTGTAATTTTCAACTTAATTTTTAAATTATCACTGTAAAAAATTATTTTAAAACAAAAATCTATGGGTCACCATTGTTTTGAAAGGGAACGTCGCAACATTCACATTCCACCACCAAAATTTCAAACTTCTAGTATAAATAAATAATGTGTAAAAGAAATTTAAAGAAATCTAGTGTTTTAGTCATTACGGTATACAGAGGTAAAATCATTAAATATTTTGTGAATTTTAAATTGGAATCTGTATGATTTTGTTCGCAAAAATCACTTCCGATTAAACATATTAACAGGATATTAGTTACAAATACAAATTGCAACATATTTTCTTTCCCAGAGTTCTTCACATTCACGTCATCTGAGGTTTTCCTTCCCTACGGTAGGGGCGGGGGTGGCTCAGTAGGTAGCGCGCCAGGCTCGTAATCTGTAGTTCCCAGGTTCGAGTCCCAGCTGGGTCAACGTTGAGATTTATCTCCGCAAAAATCCCCGCCCTGCCCACGGTCAGTAGGGACACCGATGGGCTTGGAAAGGCCGCCGTCCGTCGGATGGGACGTTAAGCCGTAACCCCGTGTGCGGGAGAGCCATACCCTGTGCACGTTAAAGAACACGCTTGATGGCCTTGACGGGAGACTACCATCTGTCTCTCAACAGCTGTTCCAGTGGGTCCCCTCCCCCAACCTTCTCTGAGCCTTCGGGGTCCATGTGAGCTGGTCATTTAGCCGATGGTGTGCAAAAAAGTGCCGCTCAGAGTTAAAACAACCCAACGTTAAAGAACACGCTGGATGGCCTTGACGGGAGACTACCATCTGTCTCTCAACAGCTGTTCCAGTGGGTCCCCTCCCCCAACCTTCTCTGAGCCTTCGGGGTCCATGTGACCTCGCCATTTAGCCCATGGTGTGCAAAAAAATGCCGCTCAGAGGTAAAACAACCCAACACAACTGATAAAAGACACTACTAGAGGGGAATACCGTTGCCATTAGAGGATGTATCTGGTCTGCAATAATGTTAAGATAGGTGGTAGACGTCATAGTTTCGCATACATGACTGATTGGGTTGGGTTGTTTTACCTGTGAGCGGCACTTTTTTGCACACCATGGGCTAAATGGCCAGGTCACGTGGACCCCGAAGGCTCAGAGAAGGTTGGGGGAGTGGACCCACTGGAATAGCTGTTGGGAGACAGATGGTAGCCTTCCGTCAAGGCCATCCAGCGTGTTCTTTAACGTGCACAGGGTATGGCTCTCCCGCACACGGGGCCACGGCTTAACGTCCCATCCGACGGACGGCGGCCTTTCCAAGCCCATCGGTGTCCCCTACTGACCGTGGGCAGGGCGGGGAATTTTGCGGAGATAAATCTCAACGCTGACCCAGCTGGGACTCGAACCTGGAAACTACAGATTACGAGCCTGGCGCGCTACCTACTGAGCCACCCCCGCCCCTGACTGATTGGACCCAGGGTTTCCCAGCAGAACATTGCCCAAAGCATTACACTTCCTCCACCAGCTTTTTTTCCTTCCATGGTGCATCTTGGTGCCAAAACGTCCCCACGAAAAAAACACGCAAAACGACACACACGTACCCGACCATCCACATTGTGCAACAGGAAATGAGATTCATCGGACCAGACGACCTTCTTCCAATCATTCAAGGTCGAGTTTTGATGCTCGGGTGCCCATGTAGGCGATGAACTGAAGGCCATTTTAAGATGGTGAACCGAGGTTAGCATGGGCACTCGGCGTGGTCTGTGGCTATGCAGCCCCATTTTCAGCAAGGTTCGATGTACTGTGTATTGTGACACATTACTCCCATCACCAGCATTCAAATTGCGTGCGAGGTGCACCACAGTATCCATTCTGTCGGCTCGTACCATACAGGATAACCTTTGCTCACCTCTAGCATCGATGAGCTATGATTGGCCCACACCTTGCCAGTGTTTCGTGGTTCTTCCTTCGTTAGACCACCTGTGAAGATACTAGCCACGGTGGACCGTGAGCACCCCACAAACCTTGCTGTCTCGGAAATGCTCTAATGCAGTCGTCTGGCCATTACAATTTGGTCAATGTAAAACTCACTTAAGTCTGCTGCCTTTCGCATTTCAAGAACAAAAATAACACTGATTAACAGAGTTCAGTATCAGGTGTTATTTAAACCGTTTCATGACTTTCACACGTGCCGTCGTTTACCTGCAGTTGCTTCGATTTGCATAAAGACGCACTGGTCATAATGTTTTGGTTCTTCAGTGTATAATATAGAACCTATTTAAAAAAACTGAAGAAATATTTTATAATAATGTTTTTATGCAATAAAATGCTTACATAAGAAAACTTACGAACGAAAATTTAAATACATAAGAAAAATTACGTGGAAAAAATTTAATGAGAACACTGAGGACGAACTTGGTGGGCTACAAAATTTTTTGTCTTTTGGGTTGTTTTACATCTGAACGGCACTTTTTTGTACACCATGGGCTAAATGGCAGGGTTACAAGGACCCCGAAAGCTCAGAGAAGGTTGGGGGAGGGGACACACTGGAACAATTGTTAGGAGACAGATGGTAGTCTCCCGTCAAGGCCATCTAGCGTGTTCTTTAACGTGCACAGGGTATGGCTCTCCCGCACACGGGGCCACGGCTTAACGCCCCATCCGACGGACGGCGGCCTTTCCAAGCCCATCGGTGTCCCCTACTGACCGTGGGCAGGGCGGGGAATTTTGCGGAGATAAATCTCAACGCTGACCCAGCTGGGACTCAAACCTGGGAACTACAGATTACGAGCCTGGCGCGCTACCGACTGAGCCACCCCCGCCCCTTGGTGGAAAGTAGAATGCTGTTTTCGGAATCCAAGTTGTTCGAGGGAAATAATTTGAAGGGTAGATAGGGAGTCATTAATTCTGTTTAAAAAGATTCATTCCAATAGCTTTCCCAAGCAAGGCAAAAGACTGATAGTCCTATAATTAACAGGAAATAAGGGATTCTTGCCTGGCTTGGGAAGTATTGCAACCAATGCATTTTTCCAGATATTGGGAAAATAGTATAATCGAAAACACTGGTTATAAATATCGAGGAGAAAATGAATTGCTTTAGTGGGAGCTGTTTAAAAATTTTGTTACCAATATTATTACTACCAGGGGCTTTGTTGGGCTTAAGATTTTTGATGCATATTTGGAGTTCTTGAAAAGAGATGAAGGGGAGGGTATCCTGATGGGATTATTAAAATAGGTATGGAGGGTGCGGTCCACCTCACAGATAAAGTCCTTGTCAGTGTACTCCTCATTCGGAGTAAATTGCGATTCTAAGGAATCAGCGAAGGCTTCTGCCTTTTCCGAATCCGAGTACAGTCGCTCAAAAAAGTATCCGAACACTGAGGTTGATTACAGAATTCAGAAAAAATATCTGGGAACGATTTTTTTGGAAATTAGTGATCTGGCAACCTTCGTGTACAGTACATAATAGCGTTCGGATAATGTTTTGTCAACCATGGTGTTTGGATACTTTTTTCAGCGACTGTATCTCGAGAACCCCAAACGGGATGTTGGGAATTAAAGACGCCTGCAGCAATGCAGGTGAGGGAGTGAAAGATTTTATCAAAGCCAGTTTATAGGAAAACAGCATTGGGCGGTTTATAGATCCTCGATAGTTGCACGTGGACTAAAGGAGTGTGGACTAAAGGACTAACAGTCGCTCAAAAAAGTATCCGAACACAAGGGTTGATTACAAAATTCAGAAAAAATATCTGACAACGATTTTTTTTAGAAATTAGTGATCTGGCAACCTTCGGGTAAACACTATGATTGGTTACAGAATTCAGAAAAAATATCTGGAGCGTGTACAGCAACTGTACACGCTCCAGTTACCGTTCACAGCAAACTGGAGCGTGCGCAGTTACTGCACAAGCTCCAGTTTGCTGTGAACGGTAACTGCACACGCTCAATATTTCCGTGAGTCCACACGATCTAGGTCTTTGTGAGCTCACACGATCTAATGTGCTGTGAACATTAACCGCAACCGCTCCAGTTTGCTGTGAACGGTAACTGCACACGCTCCATATTCATTGCATTATATATTCATACGCATTATATATATTAAAAAAAAAATCCGAACGCTATAATTGATTACAGAATTCAGAAAAAATATCTGGCAACGATTCTTTTAGAAATTAGTGATCTGGCAACCTTCGTGTCACGTGATTACAGAATTTAGGAAAAATATCTGGAGCGTGTACTGCAACTGTACACACTCCAGTTACCGTTCACAGCAAACTGGAGCGTGTGCAGTTACTGCACACGCTCCAGTTTGCTGTGAACGGTAACTGCACATTCTCAATATTTCAGTGAGTGAGCCCACACCATCTAGTATCAAATAATATGACCACGTACAGTCGCTCAAAAAAGTATCCGAACACTATAGTTGATTACAGAATTCAAAAAAATATCTGGCAACGATATTTTTAGAAATTAGTGACCTGGAAACCGTCGTGTCACGTGACAGTTTGCCAGGTCACTAATTTCTAAAAAAATCGTTGCCAGATATTTTTTCTGAATTCTGTTATCAACTATAGTGTTCGGATACTTTTTTGAGCGACTGTACAACTCCCATAGCCTCAATGGAGGTACGACCGGAAATTGATAAAAGTGCGTGTGCAATCGTGTTTTTAATGAATATGCCAGTGCCCCACTTTTCTTGTGGAGTCGATCGGATCTATAACAGCTGAAGTTTGGTCCCTTAGTGGTTCACCCTGCTTTGAGGTGCGTTTCCTGAATAAGTGCGATTCAGATAAAGAGTGATTAAATTCTAATAAGTCACGTTTTAAACCATTAGCATTCCACTTACGAAGTTGAAATGAAAGAACAGAATTATATTTCTTCTCTGCTTGGCTGTGACTATGTACCAGATAGTTGAATGTCTAATAGTAGTTCGGAGAATCTGTGTATAGAAGAAAGAGATTAATCGGAATCTGTGAGCGTTGGTAGTAAGAAGTGTGGTTTTGGAGATACTTTTAGTTTGTGTTATGTTCAGTGATCAGTTTTGGATGTTTAACTAATAAGAAAGGTTTTGATTTCAAATAAAATAACAATTTATCTGTATCGCAGAAAAATGAGCTTTGTTTAAAAGAAAATCTGGCAATTGTGATCATTGGGATCATTTTATACTGATTGATAACATATTGCTGTTTTGTGTGATTAGTGAAAAAATTGTTTATGATTTATGCAATTTTGTTGTCTTGGTTAATAAATCAGTTCATTTATAGTTTATTTTTTTCGAATTCACGTTCCTTACATAAATGTTCAAACTGAATTCAAAATATGTAACAATACTTTAATTCACACTTTGTGTTTTCTAATACTTGTGTTATCAATTACATATACTATTATATGGCATGGAAAAATAACTCGGCTAAACTATTCGTGATGAGACTTCAAAAGTTTGTGTAAAAACATGTGAAATAAAAAAGGATAAAAAATGACATTCTCGATTGTTAATTTTGTTATTTAGTTTGTTAGCTTTTCATAGCTAACTGAAACTACCAGTACAAAATTCAGATAAATAGATAGAAGAATTATTATTTTCGTTTAAACGGTAGCTGTCCATTTGTTGTGTTGGATATCAAGAAATGACTCTGCGGAAGCGGGGTTTAAAAGACATTGTAAAAGGAGTACTATTACTGTTCAATCAAATTGCATTTCAATGAAAAATAAACTTCTGATAATCTAGTAAAATACATTTTTTGTTACAAATTTCGACTAATCTGGGGAGTATTTCACAGCACACTTTCCTATATATATTTATTATTTTCTCTTTCTATCATTCGATGCACCTAAGTCCAAAAAGTCATCAGCATCATGTTTCGAAATTTCGAATATTGCACAGAACGATAACATACGAACTGTTTACTGTGAGGGTTAAGTAACTGTTTACTGGGTCCCCTCCCCAAACCTTCTCTGAGCCTTCGGGGTCCATGTGACCTGGCCATTTAGCCCATGGTGTGCAAAAAAGTGCCGCTCAGAGGTAAAACAACCCAACCCAACTCGTGTTGTTTTTCTGCTGAGGTCCTGCCATCCTCATGGACCATCATTATCCTCCTGGAACTGACAGTCTCCTGTCAAACCTCTGTAAAAACAGCTGCTTGAGGGGTTATTTATTTATTTTTTAATGTATGGTGAGGGAAATGCACTTAGTAGTATTTCATTAGTAATTATAAAATATAAAATGTATTTTTCTTTTAGTTCTTAAATTTAAAAAGTTACTTTTCTTTCGTTCCTCTGAAAATAGTGGGCAGATCACTGCAGTCAATGGAATATCTACCACAACAGAACTCTAAAAGCCGAAATTTCTACCATAAACAGATCACTTGAAACATTCGTTAAAAGTTTCGCAATTTCGATATTTAGTGATCTCTAATGATATAAATTAAAACTACCTTTGAAAATGCGAATTACATTTCATTAGTAACCAACTAAAAAGAGATTTCCAATTATCTCTTAAAACAAAACCGTTCCGTCTCTTACTACTTTGGGCTTAGGGTCAACTCATTGTTCTCCATGGAATTTTCAAGACAGTCACATTCGATGACCAAAATTTCAAATTTCTAGCATAAAAACATCGTTTGCAATATTCGTTTTAAATTTTAGGATTTTTTGATTTTTTTTCTATCGTTAGAGGGTGCAATTATAACTCATGGGAAATTTACAAATTGCAATATTTCATCAATACCTGCCCAACCAAAAAGAATTTTTAATTTATTTCTAAAATTATACACTTTCTGTTAAAACAATAGGAAGGGAGGGGAGGGAACGTTTATACAGAAGACTCATCGTTTCGTCATTATGAGTTAGAGAAGTAAAATTTAAAATCTGAAAAATTAGAGGAAATAATATTAAAATAAAAAAATGGTGGAATCTTAAAATAGAAGGCGTACGAAATTTCAGATAAAAGTTATTTATGATTATTTTATGAATGTTTATTATTTTTTATTTTTAGCAGCAAATGTTTCTAACAGTGAAAGAAGTAGAGTCATGTATTAAGTCGATAAACAAAATGGGAAAAATAAATGTTTTAAATTTCAGGTTGCAAACAACTTTATAATTAACATGGATATTTATGATAAATTTGATTTCAGATATTTTTACATAATCTACTATAATAATAGGCTAACTTTTTAAAGCAGTCTAGTGATCAGTCTAGTGATCAGGTTTTAAGCAGTCTAGTGATCAGCAGTCTAGATATCAAATTATTAATTGATTTGTATTTTTAATGAATTATGAGAAGATTTGTTTTCATTGAATGGCAACTTCACCCTCACAGTAAACAGTTCGTACGTTATCGTTTTGCGCAACATCCGAAATTTCGAAGCATGGTACTAATGACTTTTTGAACTTAGGTGCATCGAAGTATAGAAAGAGGGAATAATAATTATATATAGGAAAGTGTGCTGTGAAATACTTGACGGAATAGATGCATCAGTTGACTAAGAGTCGAAATCTGTAACTGAGAAACGTATTTTACTGTAGTATCAGAAGATTAGTTTTCATTGAATGGCAACTTCATTGAACGGTCACGGTTACTACTTTATAATTTTATTTGAATCTCCGCTTCCGTAGAGACCTTTCTTGAGCGTCGCCTAAAGAGAATCAATTCCAGTGATAAAACGAAAATCATAAAATTTCAATCCATAAGTCTAAATTTTATACCGGTAGGTTCAGTTAGCTATGTAAAGTTAAAACTTGATAACACAAAAATAACAATCGAGAATATTATTTTTAGTTCACATATTTTTTACATGGATATTGAAGTCTCATTACGAATAATTTAGCTGAATTATTTTTTTCATGCTATGTAATAGAATATATAACTGATATCACACGTATTCAAAAACACAATGTGTGAATAAAAGTATTTTTACAGATTTTCAATTCTATTTGGATGTATGGCAACGGAACGTGAATTCCAAATAAATAAACAAACTGTAAATGAATTGATTTATTAACTAAGGTAGTGAAATTGAATAAATCATAAACATTTTCTTCACTAGTCACACAAAACAAGAACAGGCCATCAATAATATAAAATGATCCCAATGATCACAATTTCCAGATTTTCTTTTAAACGAAGCGCATTTTTCTGCAATTCTGATAAATTGCTTATTTTACTTGAAACTAAAACCTTTCTTATCAGTTAAACAACCAAAACTGATCAGTGAAGGTACCACAAATTAAAGTATCTCGAAAACCGCACTTCTTAATACCAACGCTCACAGATTACGATTGATCTGATTCTTCTACACACAGATTCTTCGAACTACTATTAGATATTCAACTTATCTGGAACATAATCAAAGGCAAGCAGGGAAGAAATAGAATTCTGTTCTTTCATTTCAACTTCATCGTTCGAACGTAAGTGACGTAATTCTCACTCCGTGCTATACCTCGAGTGGTACGTTGTAACAGTCTCGTTTTCCATTGTTTCACGTGCATGTTCCGTTTCAGTATATTGAAATTGAAGTCTTGTTTATAATACATATATACAAACAAAATCATTCTGAGCCATGGGTTACGGAGTTTAAACTAAATTATGCAATTTTGTTCGCTAAACGCATCTATCCTGAGCTACATCTGCTGCACCTGGTCATTGAGACCAATTCTAAGAAGGCTCTGTTTCACATTTCCGCACATCTCATCCTAGGTCTCCCCCCTCTTTCTGAGGCCTTTATGCACACTATTCGTAACCCTATTCGCTAAAATGTAATTATCCATATGGGCAACATGGCCAAACCAACGGAGTCTCCCTTTTAAGTGCAGCCAGGCTCTGTTCTGGAAAAACAAAAACGATGTAGGGGAGGAGTGAGAGGGGGGCACAAAAGCACAATTGAGCTCAATATTTTGATAGTGAAGATGTTTTATTTTTTCACAGTAGAGATTTGATTTGTTCTTTCATTTGCATAGGGGAAGAAATATTCAGTTTTTTTGTTTTAAGAGATAAATATAGGTTTTGTTTCCCGCCGGATAAGTATTAATTTAATCCACGTGCTCTGGCGTGTCATCAGGAGGCCGTGGGTTCGGATGCCACCTGGCTCAAGACAATTTTTCCTCTACACCAAGCGTACATAAACAATTTTATTTGTCTCGTGTGAAAATGAAGAAATATAACATAAACGTTTCAGTCTGGCTGTATTAAAGAGAGTGGTGTTTTAAAGAGACGAAATTTGAATATCCTCATTCAACTGTTCTCCGTTTCGGTTAAATAATGGAGAAGCAAAATCTGAAGATCAGAGAAGAGAATCAACCAATGAAAAGACGCCACACCTACGTGAGTTCTAGGCTCGCAGATGTTATACTCCGCCACATGAAATAGTACCACACCTAATGGGAGAATTAAGCCTCTTTTTGATACGTTCATTATTAATATATATACTGTATTGCATTAAGAGTTTAAAAATACTGTTCTTAATTTCAGAATATAGCAAAAGTAGACAATGAAGCATGATTTATTTTCATCATCATCATCATCATCATCCTCAAGCAGCCATGGGCTACGGAGGTCCAACCAGACCGTGCAATTTCGTTCTCCAAGCAAGTGTATCCTGAGTTACATCTACTGCATCTGGCCACTGCACACCAATTCTAACAAGGTCCTGTTTGACATTGTCTGCCCACCGCATCCTAGGTCTCCCCTTCTTTCTGAGGCCTTTAGGCACACTGTTCATAACCCTATTCACCAATCTAAAATTATTCATACGGGCAACATGGCCAAACCAACGGAGTCTCTCTCTGCACAATATGCTGCTTAAAAGAGGTTGCAAACTCCTTTGCCTAACCTCATCATTAGTTACAAAGTTGAGCCACCTAATGCCCAAGATACTTCGTAAGCATCTGGAATCAAAAGCATCTAGTTTCCTGTTATCTTGTTTACAAAGTGTCCAAGTTTGATTACCATAACTAACCCTATTAAGAACCAAACTATTATAGAATCTAATTTTAGACTTTAGGTGTAAATGCCTATTTCTCTACACTCTCCATAGATTCTTAAAAGTCCCGGCAGCAATCCCTATTCGTCTGTTAATCTCATGCCTAACATCACCATTATCTGTTATACATAGCTCCCAAGATAATTAAACTGTGACACCTGCTCAAGACTGCAACCATTCAGATTAACTGAATCACAGCCTGCCTGACCAATTTTCATCACTTAAAGTGATTTATTTTACTCTGGTATATTAGCGAATGGAAGAATTGAGCATTCTTGTTCGGGTTGTTGTTGACATGAGCGCGAGCTCTCATTGCCTGTTGCTTCGTTTCTATGCAAATTATTTCCGTTTAGTCAAACTTTGGTCGCGTTCAATCCTGGACAGTCATCAACAAAAGGAGGGAAATTAGTAGTAAATAATCACAGGAGAAGTGCTGTAGACATGGAACTCATGAAATGATGAGCTGGAAAAAAAATGCGTTTTTTCTTCAGCTCATCATTTCATGAGTTCCATGTCTACAAGTCTTATCTTGTGATTATTTACTACTGATTTATTGATTTAACGCCCTGAGCGTGAGTGACAAATATTAATTCCATCTCTAATGAGGAAACAGAGTTGTCCACTTCCTGGATAGGTGGCGCCAATGGTGCGAATCAAATAAATAAAATCCGGAAGGTTTATAAGGTCACATAAGCTGAGAAAAGGTTAGCCATTGATGGTGTAGTGTTTAGCATAACAGGCTTGTTTCCTGGAAGGGAAATTGATTATGCATACATATATAATTGATTTGATTGGTTCAAAATTTTAATTTGTGGCGGACTGGGTCTTAAAATATATGGTTGCCAGGAGACAAAGGGGACCCACCCACAATTATAAGGATATCATTTTTAACATAGTGTCTAATGTTAAAGAGGACCCACTTCATCAGGGGTCCACATGGCCCAGTTACCATCGGGCAAGCTGACACCCTGACCAGTCCGCCACTGGTTTTTACATATGAACGGCATTTTTTTTTTGATACAATAGTCTAAATGGCCAAGTCACAACGACCCGAGTGTTCAGAGATGATTTGGGGAAGGTAACTCGCTGAATGGCTGTTAGCAGACATATGACAGCCTCCATCAGGGGCGGGGGTGGCTCAGTCGGTAGCGCGCCAGGCTCGTAATCTGTAGTTCCCAGGTTCGAGACCCAGCTGGGTCAGCGTTGAGATTTATCTCCGCAAAACTCCACGCCCTGCCCACGGTTAGTAGGGGACACCGATGGGTTTGGAAAGGCCGCCGTCCTTCGGATGGAACGTTAAGCCGTGGCCCCGTGTGAGGGAGAGACATACCCTGTGCACATTAAAGAACACGCTGGATGGCCTTGACGGGAGGCTACCATATGTCTCTCAACAGCTGTTCCAGTGGGTCCCCTCTGGAATGGGTCCCCCAACCTTCTCTGAGCCTTCGGGGTCCTTGTGGCCTGGCCATTTAGCCCATGGTGCGCAAAAAATTGCAGCTCAGAGGTAAAACAATCCAATCCAAAGCCTCCCATCATGGCCAACCAGCGTGTCCTTTAACGTTGAGATGTGTTACCAATCAACGGCATTTTTTGCATTCAATAAACTAAATGGCCAAGCCATAAGAACCACGAGGGTTCAGAGAAGGTTGGAGGAAGGGAACTCGCTGGACAGCTCTAAGGAGACAGATGACAGGCGCCCATAATGGCCATCCAACGTGTTTTTTAACGTTGAATTGTTTTGCCTATGAAAGGTATTTCTAACCGATTATGAGAAGAATTGTTTTCGTTGAATGACAACTTCACCCTCACAGTAAACAGTTCGTAGGTTACCGTTTCGCGCAACATTCCAAATTTCGAATCATGGTACTAATGATTTTTTGAACTTAGGTGAATCGAATGATAGAAAGAGGGAATAAAGATTATATATAGGAAAGTGTGCTGTGAAACACATGCCGGAATAGATGCATCAGTTGACTAAGAGTCGAAATTTGTAACTGAAAAATGTATTTTACTAGCTTATCAGAAGATTAGTTTTCACTAAATGGCAATTTCATTGAACAGTCATAGTTACGCCATTACATATTTATTTGAATCTCCGCCTCCGTAGAAACCATTCTCGAGCTTATGCTTATGAACATGTCGAATATTAACTAAACGAAAAAAATAATACTTCAATGAATATATGCCAAAATTTTGTACTGGTAGTTCCAGTTAGCTATGAAATGGTAACAAACTTAATAGAAATATAACAATCGACAATATGTTATTTTCATCCTTTTTTATTTGATATGTTTTTACACGAATATTGAAGTCTCATCACGAATAATTTTGCCGAATTACTTTTCCATGCCATGTAATGAGAGGCACCTTCACATCCTCCACCATGTCTTATAAATAACCAAATCTTGGTAGCATAAAGAGTTACTGGGGACTCTTAGTTTGGTTTTTCCATCGATAAGCCCGCTGGCCAGGTTGGCTACTCCCAGCCGCGAGCCTCCAACTTCGTCCTCTCCATTGTGAGCGGGCCGAAGCCCCCCAATGAAAGACCCAGTACTCCGACCACGATATCATTGAGACCGCATCGACAGCCCACAAGACGAGTGCACGAAGAAGGTGTGCAGCTCAATCCGCGCTGCTCCCCGAGTACGGCCCCTCAATCGGGGCTGCAACCGCTTGATTCTGAGGGTGGAAGTCAATAAGCCAACTGGACCGGCCCCCCTCTAAAACCAGTCCACCGTATTCTATAAAGGTTTGTTATTTTTTATTTTTAGCAGGACCTGTTCCTAATAATGAAAGAATTGTAGTCATGGATTAGGTCGAAAAACATAATGGAAAAAATAAATGATATAAATTTCATGTTGCAAACAACTTTATTGTTAACAGCTATATTTATGATAAATTTTATTTCAGATATTTATACTTTATCTACTATAATAAGAGGATAACTTTTTAAAGCAGTCGGTTTCCAGATCGTGAAATCAAACTAGAAATCGAAATGTATTTTTAACTGATTATGAGAACATTGGCTTACGTTGAATGGCAACTTCACCGTCAGAGTAAACAGTTCGTATGTTATCGTTTTTCGCAACATTTTAAAAAATTTCGAAGCATGGTTCCGATGACTTTTTGAACTTAGGTGCATCGAATGATAGAAAGAGGGAATAATAAGTGCATACAAAGAAAGTGTACTGTGAAATACTTGCTGGAATAGTTGCATTTTTACTACTTTATGAATAGCAACTTAATTGAACAGTCACACCTTTTAAAATTTTATTTCAATCTCCGCTTCCGCAGAGAACTTCTAGAACTACACTCACGTCGAGTCCACACTACCGATAAAACGAAAATAATAAAACTTGTATCCACATATCTAAATTTTATACTGGTAGTTTTAGTTAGCTATGAAAAGCTAACAATCTTATTAACCCAAAAATAACAACTGAGAATATTATTTTTATCCCTTATTTTCCATACGTTTTCACACAAATATTGCAGTCTCATCACGGATAGTTTAGCCGAATTATTTTTCCATGCCATGTAATAGAATATATAACTGATATCACACATATTCAAAAACACAAATTGTGAATAAAAGTATTTTTATATATTTTCAATTCTATTTGGATATTTGGCAATCGAGTGTGAATTCGAAATAAATAACCAAACTATAAATGAACTGAATTAATTTGTTTGATATCAGGGCATTCACAAGAAATTTTGTTTCCACAATGCATACTATGAAATTGTAATTTATTAAGAAATGTTGTCGGGGTGAGTGAAAAATACTTAAAGCGTGTTTTATCAGAGTTAATTTTTAATCCGTTTTTGTTAAATCAAGTTGCAATAATATTTCAATCATTATAAATATCAATAAATAAATGATGTTGATTTCCTTTTTTGCAAAACAAGCACTGTATCATCAGCATATGAAACTGATTTTCTTTTTAACTTTTGATAAAAAAATCATTTATATAAATTAAAAATAAAATAGGTCCTAAAATAAATCCTTGTGGAACTCCTTTATTAACCAGTAGTTTAGCAATTTCAACGTTAGTAATAGAAACCATTTGATAGCGTTCAGATAATTAAAATTTTAAAAATCTCCATAAATTTCCCCTAATTCCTAAAAAATATAATTTCTTTAATCAAATATCATGTCTAATTGTACCAAAAGCTTTAGATATGTCAAGAAATAGGACTAGTGTTTTTTTTTTAATTATTTATCCCTTGATAAATACTTGTAGTAAATTCTAAGAGAGCATGTTCAGTATTCAAACCTTTCTTAAAACATAGCTGAAATTTCTGTAAAAGGAAAACTATTCTAAATAATTATTAAGTCTTATTTTCATGATGGTTTCAATAACTTTTAAAAAGGTGGGAAGAATGGAAATTGGTCTATAATTATTAAAACAATTTTTGTCTCCAGTTTAATATAAATTTTAGTCTCCAGTAAATAGGTTTTACAATAACAATTTTTAAGTCTGAGAAGAAAATACCAGTTTCAAAACTGTTATTTATTAACTCAACAAAAAATTTAGAATGATATTTTACTATTCTTTTAATTATTTTTAAATTTATACCATTATATCCTGCTGCTATATTATTTTTAAGACTACCAATAATACAACTAATTTCTTCTTCTGTTGTCTCTATCATAAACATTGAGTTTTGTTGAATTAATTCAGTAGGATATTTATAATCTGAGTTACTAGAACATAAATTTGAACTATTTACATTTATGAAGTATTCGTTAAATTTTCCCACCAATTATTTCAAAATTACTATCATTGGGCAACATAACTTTATTATTCATTTTATTATTTTAAATGCTATCAATAAATTGCCACTGTTTTCTACTACTGTGATCTACTACTGTGATTTTTCTATTACTGTGATCTGGCAACCTTCGTGCACAGTACACGAATTTTGCCAGATCACTAATTTCTAAAATAATCTTTGCCAGATATCTTTTCTGAATTCTGTAATCAACCATAGTGTTCGGATATCTTTTTGAGCGACTGTACTCTAAAATCAAAGCTAGAATATCTTCCAAATATTCTAGAATGTATTCCTTAATCACTGCAAAATCTCACTTGGTAAATAGGAGTGTCTGTCCGAATTGCTTAAAGAACACTAAAATAAATTGGCAGAGTGAACGCAATTTCGTGAAGTACAGAGAAATGGATGACAGAATAAATGTAAAATCACACAAAGTACAGTCGCTCAAAAAAGTATCCGAACACTATAATTGATTACAGAATTCAAAAAAAAATATCTGGCAACGATTTTTTTAGAAATTAGTGACCTGGCAACCTTCGTGTCACGTGATTACAGAATTCAGGAAAAATATCTCGAGCGTGTACAGCAACTGTATACAGCAAACTGGAGCGTGTGCAGTTACTGCACACGCTCCAGTTTGCTGTGAACGAACTGCACACGCTCAATATTTCCGTGAGTGAGCCCACACGATCTAGTATCAAAATAATATGACCACCTACAGTCGCTCGAAAAAGTATCCGAACAGTATGGTTGTAATCAACCATACTGTTCGGATACTTTTTTGAGCGACTGTACAAAGGAACGGAAAACTGAATATCTTCAAAATGTAAAGGAATGAAAGGTGCAACATCTGATAATCACCTCGCATGACTACAAAATTGCGCTAAAAGCAGAAAATACACTGATATGACTGATGGAATACGTGCAAAATTTTATGAAATAAAATGATCCACGTGATATTATATGTTATGCCAATAACACAAAATATAATACTTTCAATCACACATATCTAACTCGATCTCGTTTGTGGGTGCAAATATATATGTAAAATAATTATTTATATATAATTATAAATATTCTAATATTTTATATTAATTTATATATCATAATTTCTAAAATGCTTTAGAAATTATAAATGTGGGTTAACGTAAATTATGAAAACATATGCCAAAAAATTGTTGAATAATGAAGTATAATGAAATGTCAAAAAATCAAAAGATGACAAAATCTTACATTAATAAAACTAAAAATATCCCCTCAAGCAGCTGCTTGCCACATAGGTCTCATAGGTGTCTGTCAGTTTAATACGCCATAGTACATAGAAGGTCTGTGAGGATGGCAAAACCTCAGCAGGAAAACCACAGAAATATCCATGCCATATGCGGGTTCAAACCCAGGTCCAATTGATCAGTAGCCAAGTGCGCTAACCACTCAGTAATAAATGAAATTCTAAAGAATTCCACAACCTCTGAACCATTCACACCTAGTCTTTGATACTAGGTAAAAAAATATTGCAATTCAAAATTTCCTTGCCAAAAATATGTAATGGTCACTAGAATTTCTATTCTAGTGACCATTACATATTCTTTTCTAATAAATATTCTTTTAACCAATACTTCTTTTAATAAAATGATTTCAGATAATCTGTGCAACTTTTTAAAACTTTTGATGCTTTTTATAATCCATATTTTTTATAATCTACATTTTAATATATATATTATATTCTATATATATGTATTCCATTTTTTTATAATCCAAAAATAAAATAATTATTCATATAGTACGACTACCTAGGTGACAAATGAATATCCATTTGCCATCTTAGATACCTTTCGGATGTAACGGGAATGTCACTCAACGGTGTTCCAGCGAGGGTTCCTTTCCTCCAGACTTATCTGAGCCTTCGGGGTCCTTGTGACCTGTCTATATAGCCCATTGTTTGCAAAGCGTGCTGCTCAGGGGTAAAACAACCCGAGACAACTCAAAAGCAGACGGCGTGGATTTACTCACTCTAAAAGACGTCAGGCTGGAGATGTGCATTTCCAAATTTCGAGTCCTAATTTCTCCTGCATTCGGAATATTTCTCCGATTAATCCCAATTTTAGCCACAATGCAAAGGGGGAAACTGATGTGCCTGGAAGAGCTATTGTCCATCGAATGAGACGTTAATCCGTGGTCCCATGTCCAGACTGTAGTCCTTCCTACTAATCGGGTTATGGTATGCTTCTGTGATGCAAACGTCAGCTTCCAACAAACATAACAAACATTGTCTTCTTTGTTCAAGCTCTTACTATTAGGTGTTGAAATGAACTGAACGAATTATCGTTGTTACTGAGGTCAGGGGAAGGATCTGCGACGATCAACGAAGGTGTACTATTTTATCGCTAAGCCGTTGTATGGCTGAGTGGTTAGTGTGAACATTTATAACATTTATACTATTTATACTATTTAATGAAACACTTACTACCATTAACGTAAACACTAAAGTAAAATCAAATAAATAATCCTTAAATATGTTTTTCCTAACTAGATAACTATTACTAAAATTTCACTATTCAATACTAGTGTCAATATATTTCCAATATTTAATAAAATCAATAATTAGAATCTTAAAACTAGTATTGATATATATAATGAAAATTTTCTGAAAAGCTTCCATAAACTAGAAATCTGATGTAAAATATTGCATTTAATATTCCTTAAAGCAGTGTTGTTTAATTTAAAAAATATATATCATGTAAATGTTATGTGTAATCCTAAATGACATAACTGAATACCAACTCAAAGAAGATTTTAATGCAATATTATATAGAACCAAAATCAAGATATATGTATGTAAATATTTAATGTTAGAGTGTATTAACCTAGATGAACCTTTTATTTGAATGTATGCAATTCACCCATGTTAGCATAACCATCGGCCGATCCCACTCTTTGGCTCAACATTTCTGGGCGAGGCATATCACATCAACTGACCTTAGGATGTGACCTTTGGCACACAAGGTCGAGACGAGCGCTCTTAGGGGCGGGGGTGGCTCATTCGGTAGCGCGCCAGGTTCGTAATCTGTAGTTCCCAGGTTCGAGACCCAGCTGGGTCAGCGTTGAGGTTTATCTCCGCAAAATTCCCCGCCCTGCCCACGGTCAGTAGGAGACACCGATGGGCTTGTAAATGCAGCCGTCCGTCGGATGGGACGTTGAGCCGTGGTACCTTGTGCGGGAGAGCCATACCCTGTGCACGTTAAAGAACACGCTGTGTGGCCTTGACGGGAGGCTACCATCTGTCTCCCAACAGCTGTTCCAGTGGGTCCCCTCCCCCAACCTTCTCTGCGCCTTCGGGGTTTATGTGACCTGGCCATTTAGCCCATGGTGTGCAAAAAAGTACCGCTCAGAGGTAAAACAACCCAACCCGTCAAGACTAACGATTCAAGAAAAATTGTTCAAAGCATGGAGTCCTTTAGACACTTTAACATCTCCAATGGCTGCCATATGTACAATCGCTCAAAAAATTATCCGAACACTATGGTTGATTCGAGAATTTAGAAAAAATATCTGGCAACATTTTTTTAGAAATTAATGATCTGCAACCTTCGTGTCACGTGACACAAAGATTGCCAGATCTGGTACCAACACGTTACCAGAATATGCTTTAACTCTTGTAAATTACGTGGTTGAGCCGCCACAGATGCGATATGCTATTCCAAGACAAATAACAGATGCTCCATTGGATTGATGTCTGGGGAATTTGGAGGCCAGGGCAATAGCTGGAAGTCTTCCTCTCATGTCCCACGAACCATCTCGGATTGGGTTGGGTTGTTTTACCTCTAAGCGGCAGTTTTTTGCACACCATGGGCTAAATGGCCAGGTCACATGGACCCCGAAGGCTCAGAGAAGATTGGGGGAGGGGACCCACTGGAACAGCTGTTGGGAGACAGTTGGTAGCCTCCCGTCAAGGCCATCCAGCGTGTTCTTTAATGTTGGGTTGTTTTACCTCTGAGCAACACTTTTTTGCACACCATGGGCTAAATGGCTAGGTCACATGGACCCCGAAGGCTCAGAGAAGGTTGGGGGAGGGGACCCACTGGAACAGCTGTTGGGAGACAGTTGGTAGCCTCCCGTCAAGGCCATCCAGCGTGTTCTTTAATGTTGGGTTGTTTTACCTCTGAGCAACACTTTTTGCACACCATGGGCTAAATGGCCAGGTCACATGGACCCCGAAGGCTCAGAGAAGGTTGGGGAGGGGACCCACTGGAACAACTGTTGGGAGACAGTTGGTAGCCTCCCGTCAAGGCCATCCAGCGTGTTCTTTAATGTTGGGTTGTTTTACCTCTGAGAGACACTTTTTTGCACACCATGGGCTAAATGGCCAGGTCACATGGACCCCGAAGGCTCAGAGAAGGTTGGGGAGGGGACCCACTGGAAAAGCTGTTGGGAGCCAGATGGTAGTCTCCCGTCAAGGCCATCCAGCGTGTTCTTTAACGTGCACAGGTTATGTCTCTCCCATACACGGGGCCACGGCTTAACGTCCCATCCGACGGACAGCGGAATTTCAAAGTCCATCAGTGTCCCCTACTGACTGTGGGCAGGGTGGGGAATTTTGCGGAGATAAATCGCAACGCTGACCCAGCTGGGACCTGAACCTGGGAACTACAGATTACGAGCCTGGCGCCCTACCGACTGAGCCACCCCCGCCCCCGAACCATGTCGAAATATCCGGGCAGCATGGCACATTATCCTGCTGAAAGAAGACACTACTAGAGGAGAATATCATTGCCATGAAAGATGTGTCTGCTCTGCAATGATGTTTAGGTAGGTGGTAGACGTCACAGTTTCCTGCACATGAATGACTGGACCCAGGGTTTCCCAGCAGAACTTTGCCCAAAACATTACACTTTCTCCGCCAACTTGTTTTCGTCCCATGGTGCATCACTAAAATGGTCACTTTCCGCATGATAATTCACCTGCTCACAAGGCACGTATCATTACCAAAAGGTTCCAGGAACATGTCGACGAGTTTTTCTTGCTTCCTTGGCCTGCACACTCCCCAGGTCAAAACCCTATCAATCAGATTTAGGATGAGGTTCTAAGGTCTGTTTGCATCGGGACTGTACTGCCATACAATTTGGAGCAACTGCGCGACACAGTCATTTCCGCATGGTACAATATTCCTTCTCAACGCATCTAGCGTCTTGTAAATTACATGCCTCAAAGAACTATGGATGTTCTGAAGACCTAAATTTAATAAGTAATCTAAATAATAATATACATAAGTAAAGGATGTAAAACACGCTACTTTCATCATTTAGTAAAATGTTTGCCAAACAGATGTTACTCAGAAAGAAAAATCTGAACAATGAAAATACTTTAATTCCGTCCATCTCATATTTCCTCTTGAAAAATGTACTTATATTATATACAATAAGTTTTAATTTATAATATATATTAAGGAAGAAACCCTTTAATTCATAAACCGTCCTGTGGCCGAGTTGTTAACGCGCTTGGCTACTGATCTAAAGCAACTAGGTTCGAGCCCAGGGTAAGGCATGGATGTGTGTGTAGTTTTTTTGCCATCCTCTCAGATCTTCTACTATGGCATATAAACAGTCAGACTTCTTTGGCAAGCAGCTGTTTGAGAGAATATTTGTTTTTTTTTTTTACGCAAACCTATTACTACCGTTCAGAATATAAAATAAAATAATATAAATTATATAATATTTCTTAAGAACTGTTTATTTTTACTTGGATCATGTTCTTGAATGGTTTCAGTTTATTAACGCTGAAGCCAAAATATTTCCATGAAAGTAATGGTTGAAAATCATTTTTAATGTTATCATTCCTGGTCTAGCCCTGGAAGAAACCAAAATGAAACGACTGACTGTCGAAAATGTAAAGATACGAAAACTTGCTCAATATACATTTTCAGATTTGTGTATTTGCAAGAAGTTATTCCATATACAACATAAATAGGGGTCGTTGTACCTCAGCCGGTAGCGCTTCAGACTTGTAATCTGCAACATCCAGGTTCGAGTCCTGCCTGGATAGGCATTAACATTTGTCTCCGAAATCCTCCTTTCCTGTTTTCAGTCACTAGGAGACACCGATGCGCATTGAAAGACCACCGTCCTTTGGAGGGACGTTAAGCTGTCACCCCGTGAGTAGGAGAGTCAAATTATGTGTACATTAAGGAGTATACTACATAGCATTGACTGGGGGATACTACCTTTCTACTAACAGCTGTCTTGTGGGTTTTCTTCCCCAACCTCCTATGACAAATTCGGGGACTTCTGACCTGGTCATTTAGCCTATTGTGTGCAAAAAAAGAGCCAATCAGAAATAAACACCCCAATGTTAAAGAGTACGTTACATAGCATTGCCTGGAGGCTACCATCTGTCTACTAACAGCTGTCTTGTGGGTCCCCTTTCCACAACCACCTACGAGAAATTGGGGTCCTTGTGACCTGATGATTAAGCTCATTGTGTGGGAAAGAGTGCCACTCAGAGGTAAACCAACCCAATGTTAAAGAGCATGAGGAATGGCCTTGATGGAAGGCTACCACCTCTCTCCTAAGAAATGTTATTATGTCATCTCTCCCTCACCTTATGTGAGACCTCGGGATCCTTGTGACATGGTCATTTAGACCATTGTGTGGAAAAAAACTGCCACTCAGAAGTAAACCAACCCAATGTTAAAGAGCATGAGGGATGGCCTTGATGGAAGGCTACCACCTCTCTCCTAACAGATGTTATTATGTCATCTCTCCCTAACCTTATGTGAGACCTCGGGATCCTTGTGACATGGTCATTTAACCCATGATGTGCAACAGAGTGTCCTCAAGGGTGAAACATTCCAACCCAAACATACATTAAATTAACTAAAATATAATTTCAATTTTGGAGCTTGCAAAATTCTTATTGTAATTTTATTCTACAAATTTTCCCTTTACAATCCGCTTTTAATGCTCATGCAGTTTCGCTTCTTTATCATATATACGAGAATGTGTGTAAACTATATAAATATTCAAAACTGTTACCATCCTGAAATCTATAAATGGTGTTAACTCTTGTTCTATTTAACATCGGTATTAAAATTGAATTCTATATTGACGAGTGTCACATGAACCACACACATATCGGGTCTTATTTTGAATTGGGGCGGGGGTGGCTCAGTCGGTAGCGCGTCAGGCTCGTAATCTGTAGTTCCCAGGTTCGAGTCCCAGCTGAGTCAGCGTTGAGATTTATCTCCGCAAAATTCCCCGCTGTGCCCACGGTCAGTAGGGGACACCGATGGGCTTGGAAAGGCCGCCGTCCGTCGGGTGGGACGTTAAGCCGTGGCCCCGTGTGCGGGAGAGCCATACCCTGTGCACGCTAAAGAACACGCTGGATGGCCTTGACGGGAGGCTACCATCTGTCTCCCAACAGCTGTTCCAGTGGGTCCCCTCCCCCAACCTTCCCTGAGCCTTCGGGGTCCACGTGACCTGGCCATTTAGCCCATGGTGTGCAAAAAAGTGCCGCTCAGAGGTAAAACAACCCAACGTTAAAGAACACGCTGGATGGCCTTGACGGGAGGCTACCATCTGTCTCCCAACAGCTGTTCCAGTAGGTCCTCCCCCAACCTTCTCTGTGACTTCGGGGTCCAAGTGACGTGGCCATTTAGCCCATGGTGTGCAATAATGTGGCGCTCAGAGGTAAAACAACCCAACGTTAAAGAACACGTTGGATGGCTTTGACGGGAAGCTACCATCTGTCTCCCAACAGCTGTTCCAGTGAGTCCCTTCCCCCAACCTTCTCTGAGCCTTCGGGGTCCATGTGACCTGGTCATTTAGCCCATGGTGTGTAAAAAAGTGCCGCTCAGAGGTAAAACAACCCAACCCACTATTTACGTTGCAGATACTCCAACAGTGAATAAAATTCATTGCCCTATGTATGCAGATGACACTGTATTCATATCCCCTTCTCTCAATATATATCATGCATGCCAAAAAATGCAAAGAATGTTGGACGCCTTTGAGCCATGGTACACCTTTTGGCGTGTCCCAATTAACACAGATAAAAGTATGTCAGTACTCACTTCTTATAAACGTAAGCCCCAAATTACCAATTTTTTGTTATTTGATAGGCAAATTGTGTGGAGAGATTCTGCTAAATATTTAGGTATCATGATTAGCAGACTTCTTTAATGGAATTCTCATATTATATTCATCATCATCATCATCATCATCATCATCATCCTCCTCCTCAAGCAGCCATGAGCTACGGAGGTCCAACCAGACCGTGCAATTTAGTTCTCCAAGCAAGTCTATCCTGACCTACATCTACTGCATCTGGCCACTGCACATCAATTCTAACAAGGTCCTGTTTGACATTGTCTGCCCACCGCATCCTAGGTCTCCCCTTCTTTCTGAGGCCTTTAGGCACACTGTTCATAACCCTATTCGCCAATCTATAATTATTCATACGGGCAACATGGCCAAACCAACGGAGTCTCTCTCTGCACAATATGCTGCTTAAAGGAGGTTGCAAACTCCTTTGCCTAACCTCATCATTATTTACAAAGTTGAACCACCTAATACCCATGATACTGCGTAAGCATCTAGAATCAAAAGCATCTAGTTTCCTGTTATCTTATTTACACAGCGTCCAAGTTTCACTACCATAACCAACCCTAGAAAGAACCAAACTATTATACAGTCTAGTTTTAGTCTTTAGGTGTATACGCCTATTTCTCCACACTCTCCATAGATTCTTAAAAGTCCCGGCAGCAATCCCTATTCGTCTGTTAATCTCATGCCGCACATCACCATTATCTGTTACATAGCTCCCAAGATAATTAAACTGTGACACCTGCTCATGACTGCAACCATTCAGATTAACTGAATCACAGCCTGCCTGACCAATTTTCATCACTTTAGTTTTATCTCTGTTTATAACCAAACCTACTCTACTACCAGTCTCATCAACAGCACGAATTAAAGAGATCATCTCATCAACATCATTTGCCAAAAGGGCTAAATCATCAGCATAATCTAAATCCGAAATTTTCATATCTCCAGCCCATTTAAGGCCAAAATCTTTCCCTTGAAGTGAATTTCGCATAACATAATCAATAACCAAGCTAAAGAGAAAAGGAAACAAAATGCACCCTTGTCGAACACCAGACGTAATGCTAAACCAATTGCTACAAGCCTTACCAACTCTCACACACGACTCAGTGTTATTATAGAGAGCTTTCATTATGTTAACTAACTTGTCTGGTATACCATATGATATCACAATCAACCACAAATTATGACGATCAACAGAGTCGAAAGCCTTTTTGAAATCAACAAAGCTAGCAACCAAAGGCTTCTGAAACTCTAAACATTTCTCAAGAATCTGCCTAAGTGAAAATATTTGATCCACACATCCCCTACCACTTCTGAATCCACATTGCTCATCACGCAATTACATGTCAACCAGATTCTTAATTCTATTAAGCACAATCATGGAAAGAACTTTACCTGGAATAGAGAGTAGGCTGATACCCCTATAGTTATCACAAGAACTGCGATCACCTTTTTTGAAAATAGGGATAACAATAGCTCTGCTAAAATCCTTAGGAACCATGCCTTTATCATAAAAGATATTCAGAATTTCAGTCATCCAAGTGGTAACCGAAACATTCCCAGCTCTAAGCATTTCGGTAGTAATTTCATCTACCCCTGGGGATTTATGTAGTTTAAGTTTAGAAATAGCCAAAATAACTTCAGATTGTGTTATAGGGCCAACATTAAAGCCACCAATGCATCTATCATCATTGCAAACAATGGGAGTAGAACTAACTATATGTTGTTTAGAACATCACTGAAATGCTCAGCCCACCTAGCCATGACAGAATCCTCCCCTTCTATAACCTTACCTTGTTTATCCTTCAATCCTTGAATGCCTGTCCGTTTTCTACCACACAAAACATTAACTATCTGGTACAGCTCTCTGCTGTTGTGCTGTCTAACTGCTTCCTCGGCTTTGTCAGCCAAACCATCAAGCCAAAGATTCTTATCAGCAGCTAACTGTTCTTTTACACTTTTATTAAGTTCTCTGTAATGCTTTCTATTGGGACTAGTAGGGTATTGATTAAGGACATTCCTGCAGTTCTTTCTTTCCGAAATAAGGTCAAGTGCCTTATCACTCAGAACATTCTGTCTCTTCTGCTCCTTTTTTCCTAAAAGAGTACTGTTAGTGTCCAAAAAAGCCTGTTTAAAATGATCCCATTCTTCCTCAATTTCAGTAGTAAGCAAACCATGACTGTCATAATGACTAAGTAACCTATCATGGTAAGCTTTGGCTATAACTGGATCTTTCAGAGCTTCAGTATTAAAAGTAAATTTTTTAATCCTAGCACAACACTTTTTAAGTTTAAGTTGCAACACACTTTTAACAAGGTAATGGTCAAATCCAATTTCAGCTCCCCTGTATGCCCGGGTATTCCTAACAGAACTAGTCCATTTGCTATTAATTAATATGTAATCAATCATATTCTTATGCAGCCCATCAGGTGAAACCCATGTGTACTTATGTATGTCGCGGTGTTTGTAATAAGTGTTAGTTATTCTGAATCCATTGAGTTTACTTACCTGTACGAGACGTTGCCCATTGCCATTGCAGTTACCAATACCAAAAGGGCCTATCACCCCTCCCCAAACATCAGAGTCAGTACCAACTTTGGCATTGAAGTCACCTAGAAAAAGGGTAATATCTCCTTTCTTGACAGAATTCAAAATATCCTGAAGTTGTTCATAAAACCTATCCTTCTCATCCTCATCGGCATCCTCGGTCGGGGCATAACAGCAGATAACATTCAAGTCTTTAACACTTGTCTGAAATTTTGCTGTAAGAAACCTTTCATTAATGCACTCATATCCTAGAAGAGCATCATTAGCGTGTCTGCTGAGAAGCAGACCCACGCCTTGGTGATGCTTATTGTCGTCTCTCCCTGAAAAGAGAAATTTAAGATTATTTTTAAGAATCTGACCTTTATCTGTCCATCTGGTCTCTTGCAAGCCGAGAATATCTAAATTATAATGGTGGAATTCTTGTGTGAGGACATCAAGAGAAAAAGCTCTGTGCAGAGTCCTCACATTCCAACTACCTATGGAGAGAAAATGGTTAGTGGGATGTTTAAAGAAACTATGTTTATTGAGAGAGGGAATGCCGACAATATCGAACAGCCCCCTAATCGCAGACATGGGGCAAAGACCCGTCCCCCCTCTACTAAAGGCTGAAGCCATCTACACTGGAAGACTTCCTCCAATGTAGAATTTGACGATGCCAATAGAAGCAAAGAGTTCAGGTGCCTGCGATGACTTCTGCTCAGGATTATCCACCAGCTGATAAACATATCCTGTGAATCTGTTCACTTGGGGCTGTCAACCCACAAACAAACAGAAAACACAGCGGAAGATTTTCCCTCCACAGAAGCCCACCAGTGCAGCAAAATCAGGATCCATAATCACGCTCAGAGCCATATATCTGTCCAGTCCAGTGGGTTTATATGGTCAGCACCAGGACCCTGTGTGGTTGACCACTCCTCAGCAGGGTAGAAAAAAAAGAAAAGTAGCCATAGTTGTCCAGATCAGTAGACCACACTAATCTGGCAGCCCTCCCCTTCCGTTCACTTCCACAAGAGAGTATCTCTTTTGAAAGGTACTAACGGTCCGCACCACGAGAAGGCGGGGTCGGACATTAGGTGCTAGGCCTGGCCGGTTATATTCGCCTAGTACTAAATCAGGCTAGGGCAATTAAACTCAAACTTTTTCCCCTTCTTGGTAAAAAATCCCTTTTGGCGCCCAAACTCAAAATTCTAGTATATAAACAAATCCTTCGCACCATTATTTTATACACTGCCCCAGTTTGGGCCGTATGTTCCCCGTCCTATGGAAAAAAAACTGCACTCCTTTTAAAATTCCACTCTCCAATCGGCTATAGAAGCTCCCTGGTTTGTACGTAACTCTATAATAGCTCACGATACAAACGTCGAATCCATTTTTTGGAATGAATTATTTTAAACAGAATTAATGACTCCCTCTCTACCCTTCAAATTATTTCCCTCGAACAATTTGGATTCCGAAAACAGCATTCTACTGTCCACCAAGGGGCGGGGTCTCAGTCGGTAGCGCGCCAGGCTCGTAATCTGTAGTTCCCAGGTTCGAGTCCCAGCTGGGTCAGCGTTGAGATTTATCTCTGCAAAATTCCCCGCCATGCCCACAGTCAGTAGGGGACACCGATGGGCTTGAAAAGACCGCCGTCTGTCGGATGGGACGTTAAGCCGTGGCCCCGTGTGCGAGAGAGTCATACCTGTGCACGTTAAAGAACACGCTGGATGGCCTTGACGGGAGGCTACCATCTGTCTCCTAACAGCTGTTCCAGTCGGTCACCTCCCCCAACCTTCTCTGAGCCTTCGGGGCCCTTGTGACCTGACCATTTAGCCCATGGTGTGCAAAAAAGTGCTGCTCAGAGGTAAAACAACCCAACGTTAAAGAACACGCTGGATGGCCTTGACGGGAGGCTGCCATCTGTTTCCCAACAGCTATTCCAGTGTGTCCCCTCCCCTAACCTTCTCTGAGCCTTCGGAGTCCTTGTGACCTGGCCATATAGCCCATGGTGTGCAAAAAAGTGCCGCCCAGAGGTAAAACAACCGAACCCTATAATACAGGTTGGTAGCGATTAATATTAAATTAATCCACGCCCCCACTTTCTCATGTATTATTATTTCTGCCCCCCCTCCTCTACCCTCTATACACTATTTTACCCTTTCCACCATGGCTTATTAGGATTACATCCGTTTCCTCCGACCATTAAAACATTCATGAAGGTCGAAACCATTCGCATCGGTTTTTCACACCGAAGCAGTTTTTAATTTTTTCATAGGCACATAACTTATCATGGGAAGCAGGTAAACGTTCACCTCGGTACTTTGACATGTCATAACGCGATCTGGGAATGCGGAAAACTTTAGGAAATACGAGTACTTGTATTATTTTTTTTTAACTCTGTACAGGTAGCGTTATGAAAAATATGTATTTTAAAATACCAGTTCATGGCACATCTGCCATAAGCTCTTATAGCATGTTCATCTGTCGTAACAATATTTTAAAGTATTGGTGGTAATTAAATTTTTAATATTAATATCAAATATATTTGGTATATAAGAGTTCAATAATAATAAAAGTTAATATTGAATATATCGCTAATATTTGTATATAAAACACTTCCCGAAAAGGATTTGAATAAATATATCGTACTTAGAAAAACTTTGGGGAAAAAAGTCAAACTTTTCATTCTATCATCTTGTCGAGTGTAACATACGAATGTGAGTTGATTGTTAATTCTACATTTTATTATTTGATATTTTCACTAGGGATAATTAAGTTCTATTCATTCAGTTCTGCTAACAGAATATTACTTAAATCGGAATTTACCATAACTCTAAACAGTGTTTAGATAAATAATATCTCTAGGTTATATCAATGGGAAGTTAAGGTCGAAACACTATAACTTCTACAATAATCATTTTTGTTTTGAAAAATATGACAGATGATAAAGATCTCAAACAAATATATCAATATCTCGATTTTGGAAAATATTCGTTCAGCATTTAATGAGTTATTTGAATGTTTAACGACAGCAATGCCAGTCTTAAGAATCTTATACAAAGCTGAAGAATACTGAAAGAATTCTTTACATAAACTTCTAACATACACACTTATTTTATTAAACCTGTTGATACCATACTTATTACACAGTTTTAATTAACTTCTGAAGTCATATTTGTAACTGACCTAACATTACCTAATTTATACACGACTATACTAAAATATCCGAAAGTCATCATTTGTTGAATAGAAGTTCCTCGTTTCCTTGGAGCCAGATATTGCAGGATATTTACAGAGGGTCTTGTAGTTTCTTCCATGAATTCGACGAATTTTGACCATTTCAATTCTGAATCTAGTACAACTCCCAGAAATTTATGCTGCCCACGGTCAGTAGGGGACACCGATGGGCTTGGAAAGGCCGCCGTCCGTCGGATGGGACGTTAAGCCGTGGCTCCGTGTGAGGGAGAGTCATACCCTGTGCACGTTAAAGAACACGCTGGATGGCCTTGACGGGAGGCTACTATCTGTCTCCCAACAGCTATTCCAGTGGGTCCCCTCCCCCAACTTTCTCTTAGCCTTCGGGATCCATGTGACCTGGCCATTTAGCCCATGGTGTTCAAAAAAGTACGGCTCAGAAGTAAAACAACCCAAAGTTAAAGAGCACGCTGGATGGCCTTGACGGGAGGCTACCATCTGTCTCTCAACAGCTGTTCCAGTGGGTTCCCTCCCCCAACCTTCTCAGAGCCTTCGGGTCCATGTGACCTGGCCATTTAGCCCATGGTGTGCAAAAAAAGTGCCGCTCAGAGATAAAACAACCCAACGTTAAAGAACACGCTGGATGGCCTTGACGGGAGGCCACCATCTGTCTCCCAACAGCTGTTCCATTGGGTCCCCGCCCCCAACCTTGTCTGAGACTTCGGGGTCCATGTGACCTGGCCATTTAGCCCATGGTGTGCAAAAAAGTGCCGATCAGAAGTAAAACAACCCAACGTTAAAGAATACGCTGGATAGCCTTGACGTGGGGGGCTACCATCTGTCTCCCAACACGTGTTCCAGTGGGTCCCCTCCCACAAACTTCTCCGAGCCTTCGGGGTCCATGTGACCTGGCCATTTAGCCCATGGTGTGCAAAAAAGTGCCGTTCAGAGGTAAAACAACCCAACAAAACCCAGATATTTATGCAATTTAACTACTTTTAAGTACTGCATTTTTCATCCTTAATTGTAAGGAAGGAAATTTGCTGAGGGAACAAAACATGAAAAAATTATTCTATCTGAATAATTTAATAATTAATAAGAATTAAAAATTGTATTCTACCGTTTCCTATTTAATGTTTTCTAAACAAATACTTTTACTTTCACGAATATTTTAAGATCATTATTCGTTGTTCCGATGTTACATGAATTGAATAAGGGCGAAACAAGTTTAACTCATAATATTGCTGTCATATTTATTATTTAGTAACTATGACGACAGTTTAAAGCCATTCAAGATTTTCACTTTTCAGGAATTTTTTTCTTCGATATTTATAATTCAGAACCAACAATAACAGAATTATTTATGCTATTTTTATATGTTTTCGTTAGGAAATCATAATACGTAATTTTAGTTCTTCAAAAAGCATTCTAGAAAATGGAATAAATTAAAGTTTCGATTAGTGTTATTATTAATCCGTTGAATAACATTCAAATTGTGATCCCTTCCTTCCCATCCCAATTGGGTTTCAGGTATCTTCAATCTTTATCATAACCGCCCTAATGTAATTCGTCCTTTTGGTTTGCATCTCAGAGGAAAGCTCAGACATCAACATCAATCTCGATAATCTTCTCCAATCGATAAAAAAGACACTTCCACCGTGGCTTGTTCTTTGCCCTTCCTGAGATTTTTTTCTTTTGCAGAATGGGGAAGGCCTTTACACCTCACTGCGTGTAATGGCCACTCATTCACAGCCACCGTGCAGAGCACACGGACTTCTTACCTGTCTTCACAGATGGCTCGAAATCCGACACATCCGTAGAATTGGCCATGGTCTGCTGCGATACCACCACCATTCTCTTCTGTTCAGCGTCTGATCATGTCGTCATGAGGGGCAATGACCGCAGCCTTCTCCCGCAACCTTCTCACAGCACTCGGGATCCTTGTGACCTGGCCATTTACCCCATTTGGTGCCAAAATGTGCTGCTCAGACGTGAAAGAACCCAACTCATAACTTGTGCACGTGCAAGAACATGACTTTGACATGCTGCTATCACCTGTCTCCTAAGAGCTATTAAGTGGGTCCCTTTTCCTAACTCTCTCTCAGCCCTCGGAGTCCCGTTGCCATGACATTTATCCCGTTTCGTAAATTGTTCGTTACCACTGTTTCTTATATTTTTTTATCGGTTTCTACACGCGCGCAGAAACCTAACTAGAATTCGTTTCAGACTTGTTCAACATTAGGTTGTGATTAAACGGAAATACAAACACTTGAAATATTTTTTTTTAACTTTATGCAGGTAGCGTTGTGAAAAATATGTATTTTAAAAAAACCAGAAGTAAGAATCATGAATTTTACTTTATTAATTTCCATTTGTTATGATAATTTGAAAACTGAAGCTTGTTTAAGCTGAAGCCAAGTTTAGGCTAATGTTTTTTTGAAATGTAAAGAAAAATTCATTTGTCCTTACAGCCAAAAAGATGTATATCTTGAAAAGAAAAGGCAGACAGACGACAAATTAAAATCAGTAACTGCTTTTTGTAATAAAGGTATTATAAAAAATTGAGATTTAGTATAACATTCTCCCATTTAATAACATTAGTTTATAACAGGATTGGATCAAGGAAAAAAAGAATGATTCTTTCTTCCCTTCCAACCCCATACCTTTCTTTTTTCAATTATTTTTTTTTTCAATCAAAGAATCAATCAATCGAGCGGAAAAAAAGGTAAAAGAGGGAGAGTGAGAAAGGATAAAAAAAGTTTTCAAAACTTATTTCTTTTTTATTAGACGCTAAATTTTCATTGCAATGTTGTTGTTTTGGGTTGTTTTACCTCTGAGCGGCACTTTTTTGCACACCATGGGCTAAATGGCCAGGTCACATGGACCCCGAAGGCTCAGAGAAGGTTGGGGGAGGGGACCCACTGGAACAGCTGTTGGGAGACAGATGGCAGCCTCCCTTTAAGGCCATCCAGCGTGTTCTTTAACGTGCACAGGGTATGGCTCTCCCGCACACGGGGCCACGGCTTAACGTCCCATCCGACGGACGGCGGACTTTCGAAGCCCATCGGTGGCACCGTGGGCAGGGCGGGAAATTTTGCGGAGATAAATCTGAACACTGACCCAGCTGGGACTCGAACCTGGGAAGTACAGATTACGAGCCTGACGCACTTCCGACTGAGCCACCCCCGCCCCTTCATTGCAGTTTAACTTCTCCCCTCTTTACTTTTACACGTCTTTAAAACATAATTCTTGAAATGTGCATCCAATATACGAAGATTTATCAATTGTTTAGCCTCTATTACCTTTAATAGTGTTCTCAAAGGGGGCAGGACAATCTTGCACTCCCCCCCTTAAATCCGGTCCTAGTTTGGAATAATGCACATTAATGATAAAAGTGGTGGTAAAAGTAACGCAATTTATCATTTTTTATATTTGAAACTAAATCTTTATAAGGGTTCATTCGTACATTACCCAATCCTATTATAACTGAATAAATCATTCCCCATCCAACTTCATCTGATGTAACAATACGTAACTTATGACGGGAATTTTGAGCGTGAGTTCAAAAGAATATTTAGCAACAAAAATTTAAAAATGAATCAATTTATTGCAAAAGTATAAAACCACATTATATGACTAAATTCAGTTAACAGAAATCCTTATCTTCATCAGTATGAAGCGAAACCATCAAAAGAAAAATGCATATTATCTAACAATACTTCAAATAGTCCTATTACAATACTTACAAACTCTATTCAAAGTATAGAGCAAAACGTTTCAAATATTATTATTTATTATTTATTACTCTTTTATATCCATCTTTTGTATGACAGCTGACCGAGTCACGTGATCCTGGTAGAGGTCACCTTCATGCACCTAGCCTGGACAATGGTTGAGCAAAAGGACGGAAGTCAAATATGCGTAAATATTTTCAATTTTGCTATGTTTTATGTTAATTAAATTAATTTAGTTTAAACTACGTAAAATCAATAAATTATTTTATATCGTCTAGACTAAAATATCTCTGAATGTTTTGAAAATAATTAAAAAATGTTTTAAAATAAGTAATTACCAGTTGAATTTTAAGTAATGTAATTAGTTAAATTTATTTAATACGGGGGGGGGAGAAATTATTTTGCCATTGCATTGTTCGGAGCTAATGTGATATAGGGAGCTTCAGTCTGTCAGGACAATGATGATGTACCAAACAGATTTTAGGAATCATCCACTAGTTTATTAAAGTGCGCTTGTACTAAAGAAGGTCTGACAAGGCTAGCTTCGCACAAGCGTAAGTTGCGCTGCACTGTTGAATTTTGCCAAAGCTGAAAGTGGCAAATTGGTGTGTAGGCACAAAAACTGCAAGGGGCGATCTGCGCATGCGCAATGCAATCAGTTTAGCCCACTGTACCTATGGTTTGCCTTACTCTTCAAATATTTAATGTGATTTAATTAGTTTTCAAACTGTCTAACACCCATGACTATTTGCATACAGTGGTAGCTGACCCTAAAGTTATTCATTGAGTATTTTATCCCTTTCAGAATTGCAGTTTGCGATACCTGGAGGAGCCATTGTATTTTTTTAGTGCTTTTGCAGAATTTTTAGAAATCAATATGTAAATTAATACATTTAATCATTTTCCGAACATTTAAGTCAATGTATGTTGCAGTTTTGTTCCCTGGAGCATATGGATGTATATAGGTGTCTGCACTTAGTTGTAATAGTAAAGTTCTTTTTTTTTATGGTTGATACGAGAAGTACCTGCTGCCATCTGTTGACAGTTTATATAAGTAAGAAACTCCATATGACATTTATTGAAATTATCTATATTTGTTTCAAATATAATTGTATAAGAGACGTTGTCGTGCATGTGATACATAAATCTCAATTTATTATACCAAATATTGTAGAATGCTTGAAATATTAAAATTTTCTTGTTGAGCACAGCTACTACCTGTTTTACAAAAAAGGATTTATTAAGAAATATAATTTTAATAATTTCTTGTTGTTTCTTCTTGGTTCTTCCACATCCCTCTCGTCAAATCATTCCCGCTTGGCCCTCATATTGTGTTCGGTTTGATAACAGAATTATTACTTTGGACTTTTATTAGATAAAATTTTAATATTATTGTTTAATAGCAAAATTATTACTTAAACGTTGCTTAGATAAAAGTTTTTAATATTTTTGTAGCAAAAAAATTTCTTCGGACTTTGATTAAAGGTTTTAACATTTTTTCTATGATAAGAAATTTATTCACTTTTGGATAAAACTTTTAATATTCTTCTTTGATAACAGAATTAATTCTTTGGACTTCGCTTAGAAAGTTTTGATTCTGCTGTATCCAGTGAAGTGTATGATAACTCAACAAAACACATCATTTTTTTATCTCATATACACACACACCTCAATTCAAACTAATTCATTTAAACTAATTCACAAATTAGTTTAAATCTCATCTTTGAAAAAATCTTAAATTAGTTTTTTACATGGTAAAAAACTCACCGGTTTTTAATAATTTTCACACGTATTTTCAAAAAAACAACAAGAAACATTCTTTTTACCTCATCCCCCATAACTTTTCCCATGGATTTTCATCGAATTCTCGAGCCCGTTTTACTGTGCCAGAACTCTCATATATGCAACTACTGTCATGTATAAAGTCGATAAACATAATTGAAAAAAATAAACGTTATATATTTCAGGTTGCAAACAAATTTATTGTTAACATGTATATTTATGATAAATTTTATTTCAGATATTTTTACCTTATCTGCTATAACAATAGGCTAACTGTTTAAAGCAGTCTGGAGGCCAGATCGTCAAATCAAAATATAAATTGAAATGATTTTTTAACCAATTATGAGACGATTGGTTTTCGTTGAATGGCAACTTAACCCTCACAGTAAACAGTTCGTATGTTATCGTTCTGTACAATATTCGAAATTTCGAAACATGGTGCTGATGACTTTTTGGACTTAGGTGCATCGAATGATAGAAAGAGAAAATAATAATTATATATAGGAAAGTGTGCTGTGAAATACTCCCCAGCTTAGTCGAAATTTGTAACTGAAAAATGTGTTTTACTAGATTATCAGAAGTTTATTTTTCATTGAAATGCAATTTGATTGAACAGTAATAGTACAGTCGCTCAAAAAAGTATCCGAACACTAGGGTTGATTACAAAATTCAGAAAAAATATCTGGCAACGATTTTTTTAGAAATTAGTGATCTGGCAACCTTCGTGTCACGTGATACGAAGGTTGCCAGATCACTAATTTCTAAAAAAATCGTTGCCAGATATCTTTTCTGAATTTTGTAATCAACCCTAGTGTTCGGATACTTTTTTGAGCGACTGTACTCCTTTTACAATTTCCTTTAAACCCCGCTTCCGCAGAGTCAAATCTTGATATTCATCACGTCATGTAGAGAACTGCCGATTAAACGAAAATAATAAAACTTCTATCTATTTATCTGAATTTCGTACTGGTAGTTTCAGTTAGCTATGAAAAGCTAACAAACTTAATAACAAAATTAACAATCGTGAATGTCATTTTTTATCCTTTTTTATTTCACATGTTTTTACACAAACTTTTGAAGTCTCATCACGAATAGTTTAGCCGAGTTATTTTTCCATGCCATATAATAGTATATGTAATTGATAACACAAGTATTAGAAAACACAAAGTGTGAATTAAAGTATTGTTACAGATTTTGAATTCGGTTTGTATATTTGTCAAGGGAACGTCAATTCGAAAAAAAGTAAACTATAAATGAACTGATTTATTAACTAAGGCAAAAAAATTGCATAAATCATAAACCATTTTTTCACTAATCACACAAAACAGCAATATGTTACCAATCAGTATAAAATGATCCCAATGAACAAAGCTCATTTTTCTGCGATACATATAAATTTGTATTTTACTTGAAACTAAAACCTTTCTTCTTAGTTGAACATCCAAAAGAAATAGGCGTATACACCTAAAGACTAAAATTAGACTGTATAATAATTTGGTTCTTTCTAGGGTTAGTTATGGCAGTGAAACTTGGACACTTTGTAAACAAGATAACAGGAAACTAGATGCTTTTGATTCCAGATCTTACGCAGTATCTTAGGCATTAGGTGGTTCAACTTTGTAACTTGGGTTGGGTTGTTTTACCTCTGAGCGGCACTTTTTTGCACACCATGGGCTAAATGGCCAGGTCACATGAACCCCGAAGGCTCAGAGAAGGTTGGGGGAGGGGACCCACTGGAACAGCTGTTGGGAGACAGATGGTAGCCTCCCGTCAAGGCCATCCAGCGTGTTCTTTAACGTGCACAGGGTATGGCTCTCCCGCACACGGGGCCACGGCTTAACGTCCCATCCGACGGACGGCGGCCTTTCCAAGCCCATCGGTGTCCCCTACTGACCGTGGGCAAGGCGGGGAATTTTGCGGAGATAAATCTCAACGCTGACCCAGCTGGGACTCGAACCTGAGAACTACAGATTACGAGCCTGACGCGCTACCGACTGAGCCACCCCCGCCCCACTTTGTAACTAATGAGGACGTTAGGCAAAGGAGTTTGCAACCTCCTTTAAGCAGCATATTGTGCAGAGAGTGACTCCGTTGGTTTGGCCATGTTGCCCGTATGAATAATTATAGATTGGCGAATAGGGTTATGAACAGTGTGCCTAAGGGCCTGAGAAAGAAGGGGAGACCTATGATGCGGTGGACAGACAATGTCAAACAGGACCTTGTTAGAATTGGTGTGCAGTGGCCAGATGCAATAGATGTAGCTCAGGATAGACTTGCTTGGAGAACAAAATTGCACGGTCTGGTTGGACATCTGTAGCCCATGGCTGCTTGATTATGATGATGATGATGATGATGATGAAACATCCAAAACTGATCACTGAACATAACACAAACTAAAAGCATCTCCAAAACCACGCTTCTTACTTCCAACGCTCACAGATTACGATTAATCTCTTTCTTCTATACACAGATTCTCCGAACAACTATTAGACATTCAACTGTTTGTACATAATCATAGGCAAGCAGAGGACAAATAGAATTATGTTCTTTCATTTCAAGTTCCACGTTCGAACTCGTAAGTGACGTAATTATCACCCAGTGGTATACCTCGAATTGTCCGGTATGCCACACGATCTCGCAATCAACCACAAAATAAGACGATCAATGGTGTGAAAATTCTTTTTCAAATCAACCAAGCTAGTTACGAAAGGTTTGTGAAACTTTAAAAATTTCTCAAGAATTTGCCTATGTGAAAAATCTGATCTTCACATCCCCCACTAATTTTAATTACTCATAACGCAATTGTCCGTCAACCAAATTCTTAATTCTGTTAAGTACAATCATGCAAAGAGGCTCGTAATCTGTAGTTCCCAGGTTCCAGTCCCAGCTGGGTCAGCGTTGAGATTTCTCTCCGAAAAATTCCCCGCCCTGCCCACGGTCAGTAGGGGATACCGATGGGCTTGGAAGGCCGCCATCCGTCGGATGGGACGTTAAGCAGTGGCGGCGTGTGCGGGAAAGCCACACCCTGTGCACGTTAAAAAACACGCTGGATGGTCTTGACGGGAGGCTACCATCTGTCTCCCAACAGCTGTTCCATTGGGTCCCCTTCCCCAACCTTCTCTGAGCCTTCGGGGTCCATGTGACCTGGCCATTTAGAATATTGGTGTGCAAAAAAGTGCCGCTCAGAGGTAAAACAATCCAACGTTAAAAAACACGCTGGATGACCTTGACGGGAGGCTACCATCTCTCTCCCAACAGCTATTCCATTGGGTCCCCTCCCCCAACCTTCTCTGAGCCCTCGGGGTCCATGTGACCTGGCCATTTAGCACATGGTGTCCAAAAATGTGCCGCTCAGAGGTAAAACAACCCAACGTTAAAGAACACGCTGGATGGCCTTGACGGGAGGCTACCATCTGTCTCCCAACAGCTGTTCCAATGGGTCCCCTCCCCCAACCTTCTCTGAGCCTTCGTACTCCATGTGACCTGGCCATTTAGCCCATGGTGTGCAAAAAAGTGCCGCTCAGAGGTAAAACAACCCAACCCATGCAAAGAGCAACTGATGAAAGGTACCTAGGTTCGAATCCCGGATAAGGTATATGGATGTCTGCATTGTCTTTCTGCTGAGGTCTCGAATTCCTCACAGATCACCTCTATTATACTTACAGGCTCCTGTAAGACCTCTGTGGCAAGCAGCTGCTTGAGGGGGGTATTTATTTATTTTATTACATTATTTCAGATGAAAGATCCATGTTAATAATCTTTGTGACAGGCTTGGAAGATGTGCTTATAAAATCTAATAATTACAGAAAACAGTTTCTACTAACTTATGTGTCTTAGTGTACAAATCTTTGTGTGAATCTGTTATTCTATATGACGTATCATTTTTAGAATACAAAGCAATATTTTAAAAATGGTATTGGTTTCTCACCCTATTAGAAGCACCAGCCTCAAGAGTTGGGTTGTTTTACTTCTGAGCGGCACTTTTTTGCACACCATGGTCTGAATGGCCAGGTCACACGGACCCCGAAGGCTCAGAGAATGTTGGGGGAAGGGGCCCACGATAACAGCTATTGGGAGACAGATGGTAGCCTCCCTTCAAGGCCATCCAGTGTGTTCTTTAACGTTGGGTTGTTTTACCTCTGAGCGGCACTTTTTTGCACACCATGGGCTAAATGGCCAGGTCACAAGGACCCCGAAGGCTCAGAGAAGGTTGGGGGAAGGGGCCCACTGGAACAGCTGTTGGGAGACAGATGGTAGCCTCCCGTCAAGGCCATCCAGAGTGTTCTTTAACGTGCACAGGGTATGGCTCTCCCGCACACGGGGCCACGGCTTAACGTCCCATCCGACGGACGGCGGCCTTTCCAAGCCCATCGGTGTCCCCTACTGACCGTGGGCAGCGCGGGGAATTTTTGCGGAGAGAAATCTCAACGCTGACCCAGCTGGGACTCGAACCTGGGAACTACAGATTACGTTCCTGGCGCGCTACCGACTAAGCCACCCCCGTCCCCCAGCCTCAAGAAGGAATTTTTTTTTTAAGTTAGCTATGTACCAGTCGACGATTTATACAAGTATATCATAATTCAAAAATATTACTTTAGTAAAGACTTCAAAATTGATAAGAAACTCTTTATATCCAGCAAGAATACTGAGCACTAAACGATACTACTTATTGCTTAAATTAATTAACAACTATGTTAAAAATACTCGAGCGTACCAAGTATCATTCATCTTTAATTCAATCCCACGATATCTATTACAGCTTAAAAGTTATACCACAATCGTATATAAGAGAAAAAAATCCATCATTTGAAAACATAGAAAAATAATATTTCCATTTTCACATTTTTCAAATCAATATTTTTTTTCATATTTCTCTACTTATTTGTTTGATAATCATATACATTTCGTGGAATCACATATTATTTGTGAATGGTTAGCGCGTTTGGTCACTAATCTAATGGACCTGAGTTCGAGCCCCGGGTAAGGTATGAATGTTGGTAACGTGTTTCTCCTGAGGTCCTGCCATCTTCACAGACCTTCTACTACGGCATATAAACTGATTGGCTCCTGTCAGCTTATATGCCATAGTAGAAGGAATGTGAGGATTCCGTAGTAGATGGTCTGTGAGGATTCCGTAGTAGAAGGTCTGTGAGGATTCCGTAGTAGAAGGTCTGTGAGGATACCGTAGTAGAAGGTCTGTGAGGATACCGTAGTAGAAGGTCTGTGAGGATGCCGTAGTAGAAGGTCTATGAGGATTCCGTAGTAGAAAGTCTGTGAGGATTCCGTAGTAGAAGGTCTGTGAGGATGTCGTAGTAGAAGGTCTGTGAGGATGCCGTAGTAGAAGGTCTGTGAGGCTGTAAGCAATAATCCCAATGAGATTATTTCATCTCTGATTCTTTACGATCATACTGTTTTGAACAAGTACAAGAGGCTTAAAACGGTAGCGTTCTCTGAGGAGACCTACCCGTTTTAGGTTTCTTATACAATTTTACTGCTATTTTTAGCTTTTTTTATGTTTGCCCTTAGGGGCCCACCTAAGGGCGGTTTACTTATATATTTTGTTCTTACTCATGCCAAATAGGCATATCTTTATGATGGAGATGGTGAGGGGTAAAATTATTACCCGGTACATCGAATATGATTATACGATCTACGATCAGTTGAACTTTTGTGCCTAATTCATTTCTCTCCTTTCTTCCCTGCCTTTGCTCAAGACTGTCCAGGCCTGATGTGTCAAGGTGGCCTTAACATCAGACGGACGGAGGCCTTTTCAAGTCCATCGTCCCAGGTTCGAATCTCAGCTGGGTCAGCGTTGAGATTTATCTCCGCAAAATTCCCCGCCTTGCCCACGGTCAGTAGGGGACACCGATGGGCTTGGAAAAGCCGCCGTCCGTCGGATGGGACGTTAAGCCGTGGCTCCGTGTGCGGGAGAGCCATACCCTGTGCACGTTAAAGAACACGCTGGATGGCCTTGAAGGGAGGCTACCATCTGTCTCCCAACAGCTGTTCCAGTGGGTCACCTCCACCAACCTTCTCTGAGCCTTCGGGGTCCATGTGATCTGGCCATTTATCCCATGGTGTGCAAAAAAGTGCCGCTCAGAGGTAAAACAACCCAACGTTAAAGAACACGCTGGATGGCCTTGACGGGAGACTACCATCTGTCTCCCAACAGCTGCTCCAGTGGGTCCCCTCCCCCAACCTTCTCTGAGCCTTCGAGGTCCATGTGATCTGGCCATTTAGCCCATGGTGTGCAAAAAAAGTGCCGCTCAGAGGTAAAACATCCCAACGTTAAAGAACACGCTGGACGGCCTTGACGGGAGACTACCATCTGTCTCCCAACAGCTGCTCCAGTGAGTCCCCTCCACCAACCTTCTCTGAGCCTTCGGGGTCCATGTGATCTGGCCATTTATCCCATGGTGTGCAAAAAAGTGCCGCTCAGAGGTAAAACAACCCAACGTTAAAGAACACGCTGGATGGCCTTGACGGGAGACTACCATCTGTCTCCCAACAGCTGTTCCAATAGGTCCCGTCCCCCAACCTTCTCTGAGCCTTCGGGGTCCATGTGATCTGGCCATTTAGACCATGGTGTGCAAAAAAAAGTGCCGCTCAGAGGTAAAACAACCCAACCCAAGTCCATCGTGTCCCTTACTGACCGCGGGAAGAACGGGAACTTTTGCGGAGAAATTTATTTGCGCTACAGCTATATTGTACAGTATGAAATTTCTAAAATAAAAACAATTGTTTCAAGAAATTATAAATTTTTCCTTTTGGATCGACGTTGTGGGGACACCTGTTACGTAATAAAGGGTCAGAAAATTGACTTCTAAAGAGAATTTGTTATTTTTAAATTGTTATTTTTAAATATTCAAATAACTCATTAAATGCTGAAAGCGTATTGTTGAAAATCCAGATATTGATTATATTTCACTTATTTTAGAAGTTAGATTGCTTCGACGTTATTATCTTAACATTTACGTAACAGAGGATTGTTTCTTAATTTATGGAAGCCACTATTTGATTTTGAAAACATTTGATGGTCCTCCAGTATAATGAATATAATTTAATATCAACATATACCTTTCATACCTTATTTCGTAATGGTATATTCTTTAAAAGAAATTGATTCGTATAGAAAATAATTTTATTTTTTGAAATAAGGATGGTTAAACTAATTTATAATTCAACTTTAAATACCCTAGTTTCTACTATTGGCATGCTTAGGTTAACGATTGTTGGGTTGGTTTGTTTCACCTATGAACGGCACTTTTTGCACAGAATGGGTTAAGAAGTCAGGTCACAAGGACCCCGAAGGCTCAGAGAAGGTTGGGGGAGGGGAACCCACTGGAACAGCTGTTGGGAGACAGATGGTATAGAACACAGAGAGTAGCCTTCTGTCAAGACCATCCAGTGTGTTATTTAAAGTTGGGTTGTTTTACCTCTGAGCGGCACATTTTTTTGCGCACAATGGGTTGAATAGCCACGTCACAAGGACCCCGAAGGCTCAGAGAAGGTTGGGGGAGGGGAACCCACTGGAACAGCTGTTGGGAAACAGATGGTATAGAACACAGAGTGTAGCCTCCTGTCAAGACCATCCAGTGTGTTATTTAACGTTGAGTTGCTTTACTTATGAACGGTACTTTTTTGCGCACAATGGGTTAAATAGCCACGTCACAAGGACCCCGAAGGCTCAGAGAATGTTGGGGGAAGGGGATCACTGGAACAGCTGTTGGGATACAGATGGTAGCCTCCCGTCAAGGCCATCCAGCGTGTTCTTTAACGTTGGGTTGTTTTACTTCTGAGCGGCACTTTTTTGCACACCATGGGATAAATGGCCAGATCACATGGACCCCGAAGGCTCAGAGAAGGTTGGGGGAGGGGACCCATTGGAGCAGCTGTTGGGAGACAGATGGTAGCCTCTCGTCAAGGCCATCCAGCGTGTTCTTTAATTAATTTTTAAAACTTTTGTTGCTAAATATTATTTTATCAGTATTCTTTAACGTTGAGTTGTTTTACCCCTGAGTGGCAGTTTTTTGCACACAATGGGCTAAATAGTCAGGTCACAAAGACCCCGAAAGCTCAGAGAAGGTTCGGGGAGGGGACCCACTGGAACAGCTGTTGGGAGACAGATGATAGCCTCCCGTCAAGACCATCCAGCTTGCTCTTTAATGTTGGGTTGTTTTGCTTCTGAGCGACACTTTTTTGCACACCATGGGCTAAATGGCCAGGTCACATGGACCCCGAAGGCTCAGAGAAGATTGGGGGAGGGGACTCACTGGAACAGCTGTTGGGACACAGATGGTAGCCTCCCGTCAAGGCCATCCAGCGTGTTCTTAAACGTGCACAGGGTATGGCTCTCCGGAAACGGGGCCACGACTTGACGTCCCATCCGACGGACGGCGGTCTTTCCAAGCCCATCGGTGTCCCCTACTGACCGTGGGCAAGGCGGGGAATTTTGCGGAGATAAATCTTAACGCTGACCCAGCTGGGACTCGAACCTGTGAACTACAGATTACGAGCCTGGCGCGCTACCGACTGAGCCACCCCCGCCCCACTGACTGGCCATATGACTTCTGTCATGAAGTCTCGTTATAGGGAACACATTTCCAATATCTCTGATGTGATCACCGAGCTGTTGTATAATATTCGTATTGGTGTGAGGACGTGTTGGGTAACACACATTCATACTCTCCAGCAGTGTGCAAGACATTCTCATGACACTCTGCAAAGAGCTGGTACCTCTCATAGTAGGGGCGGGGGTGGCTCAGTTGGTAGCGCGCCAGGCTCGTAATCTGTTGTTCCCAGGTTCGAGTCCCAGCTGGGTCAGCGTTGAGATTTGCCTCCGCAAAATTCTCCGCCTTGCCCACGGTGCAGTAACAAAATAATTTATTTTCTCTATTTAAATAAAAAATAAATAAATACCCCTTCAAGAAGCTGCTTGCCACAGAGGTCTGACACGAGCCTGTCACTTTATATTCCATAGTAGAAGATCTGAGAGGATGACAGGATATGTAACTTAATTAAATAATTGTACTTAAACCTAAAACGGTAGCTACCGATTTTAAAACATATTTTAACAGTTCTTGAGAATGAGAGCAGCCGAAACGGAGGAAAAAAAATATTATATATACACATTACAAATATTTTTCAAATAATGTTTCGAAAAATATTAAGACATAGGGTTGGGTTGTTTTACCTCTGAACGGCACTTTTTTGCACACAATGGGCTAAATGGCCAGGTCACATGGACCCCGAAGGCTCAGAGAAGGTTGGGGGAGGGGACCCACTGGAACAGCTGTTGGGAGACAGATGGTAGCCCCCCGTCAAGGCCATTCAGCGTGTTCTTTAACGTTGGGTTGTTTTACTTCTGAGCGGGCACTTTTTTGCACACAATGGGCTAAATGGCCAGGTCACATGGACCCCGAAGGCTCAGAGAAAGTTGGGGGAGGGGACCCACTGGAACAGCTGTTGGGAGACAGATGGTAGCCTCCCGTCAAGGCCATCCAGTGTGTTCTCTACAGAAATTGATTTATTTTTAAAATTTTGTTGCTAAATATTCTTTTGAACTCACGCTCAAAATTCCCGTCATAAGTTACGTTTTGTTACATCAGATGAAGTTGGATGGGGGAATGATTTATTCAGTTATAATAGGATTGGGCAGTTTACGAATGAACCCTTATAAAGATTTAGTTCCAAATATAAAAAATGATAAATTGCGTTACTTTTATCACTACTTTTATCATTAATGTGCATTATTCCAAACTAGGACCGGATTTCAAGGGGGGAATGCAAGATTGTCCTGCCCCCTTTGAGAATACTATTAAAGGTAATAGAGGCTAAACAATTGATAAATCTTCGTATATTGGATGCACATTTCAAGAATTATATTTTAAAGACGTGTAAAAATAAAGAGGGGAGAAGTTATACTGCAATGAAAATTTAGCGTCTAATAAAAAAGAAATAAGTTTTGATAACTTTATTTTATCCTTTCTCAATTTCCCTATTTTATCTTTTTTCTGCTCTATTGATTCTTGTCTCCCCCCCACCAACCCCACCCCTTTTTTTTTCACAGATCCTGGCCTATTGCAAAGTTCTTAAGTGGTAAAATTTCACACTAAGTCTCAATTTTTATAATACCTTTATTACAAAAAGCAGTTACTGATTTTAATTTGTTGTCTATCTGCCTTTTCTTTTCAAGATATACATCTTTTTGGCTGTAAGGATAAATGAATTTTTCTTTACGATTCAAAAAAAAATAGCCTAAACTTGGCTTCAGTTTTCAAATTGCCATAACAAATGGAAATTAATAAAGTAAAATTCATGATTCTTATTTCTGGTATTTTTAAAATGCATATTTTTCATAACGCTAATTGCATAAAGTTAAAAAAAAATATTACAAGTTTTTGTATTTCCGTTTAATGACACGAAAAAACTGGAGAAAACTGAAACGCATTCTAGTTAGGTTTCTGCGCGCGTGTAGAAACTGATAAAAAAAATATGAGAAACAGCGGTAAAGAACAATTTACAGAACGGGGATAAATGTCATGGCAACGGGACTCCGAGGGCTGAGAAAGAGTTGGGAAAAGGGACCCACTTAATAGCTATTAGGAGACAGGTGATAGCAGCATGTCAAGGTCATGTTCTTGCACATGCACAAGTTATGAGTTGGGTTCTTTCACGTCTGAGCAGCACATTTTGGCACCAAATGGGGTAAACGGTCAGGTCACAAGGATCCCGGGTGTTGTGAGAAGGTTGCGGGAGAATGTTGCTGTCATTGCCCCTCATGACGACATGATCAGACGCTGAACAGAAGAGAATGGTGGTGGTATCGCAGCAGACCATGGCCAATACTACGGATGGGTCGGATTTCGAGCCATCTGTGAAGACAGGTAAGAAGTCCGTGTGCTCTGCACGGTGGCTGTGAATGAGTGGCCATTACACACAGTGAGGTGTAAAGGCCATCCCCATTCTGCAACGGGCGGGGGTGGCTCAGGCTCGTAATCTGTAGTTCCCAGGTTCGAGTCCCAGCTGGGTCAGCGTTGAGAGTTATCTCCGCAAAATTCCCCGCTTTCCCCACGGTCAGTAGGCCACCGTCCCTAGGATGGGACCTTAAGCCGTGGCCACGTGTGAGGGAGAGCCATACCCTGTGCACGTTAAAGAACACGCTGGATGGCCTTGACGGGAGGTTACCATCTGTCTCCCAACAGCTCTTCCAGTGGGTCCACTCCCCCAACTTTCTCTGAGCCTTCGAGGTTCATGTGACCTGGCCATTTAGCCCATGGTGTGCAAAAAAGTGCTGCTCAGAGGTAAAACAACCCAACGTTAAAGAACACGCTGGATGGCCTTGACGGGAGGCTACCATCTGTCTCCCAACAGCTGTTCCAGTGGGTCCCTTCCCCCCAACTTTCTCTGAGCCTTCGGGGTCCATGTGACCTGGCCATTTAGCCCATGGTGTGCAAAAAATTGCCGCTCAGAGGTAAAACAACCCAACGTTAAAGAACACACTGGATGGCCTTGACGGGAGGCTACCATCTGTCTCCCAACAGCTGTTCCAGTGGGTCCCCTCCCCCAACCTTCTCTGAGCCTTCGGGGTCCTTGTGACCTGGGCCATTTAGCCCATGGTGTGCAAAGAAGTGCCGCTCAGAGGTAAAACAACCCAACGATAAAGAACACGCTGGATGGCCTTGACGGGAGGCTACCATCTGTCTCCCAACAGCTGTTCCAGTGGGTCCCTTCCCCCAACCTTCTCTGAGCCTTCGGGGTCCATGTGACCTGGCCATTTAGCCCATTGTGTGCAAAAAAGTGCCGCTCAGAAGTAAACCAACCCAACGTTAAAGAACACGCTGGATGGCCTTGACGGGGGGCTATCATCTGTCTCCCAACAGCTGTTCCAGTGGGTCCCCTCCCCCAACCTTCTCTGAGCCTTCGAGGTCCATGTGACCTGGCCATTTAGCCCATGGTGTGCAAAAAAGTGCCGTTCAGACGTAAAACAACCCAACCCTCTGTCTTAATGTTTTTCGAAACATCATTTGAAAAATATTTGTAATGTGTATATATAATACTTTTTCTCCTCCGTTTCGACTGCTCTCATTCTCAAGAAAGGCGAAGGACTTTGCTTCCATAGTTCTTGATCGGTAATCAGATCCGTCCTGCAATCATTACCCATGAAACTAACTCTGCAGCTATATAACACATATTGCATAAATGTACTGAAGCAGCTGCTTGATTACTTAATTATTTTCAAAACTACCGCCTTATATTTTTTAACAAGAATTTAAAATATGAAATCTGTTCCTATTATTATATATCGGTATTCTATACAGTGATTTCAAGAAAAATTTTTGCATTAATGGTAATTAATATATATAATTTATCAAATTTAGCTCCTAATTGCAATTAAAGACTAACTGAAAAGTTGAGTTTCGTAGTATTTTCATATCAATGATTCTCATTGCATTTAGTTTCTCTTTTGCATTTCAATGCATTGCAGGTCCCATCAAAGAAATTGGTTTACCAATCATACATATACACACTCGGGATTCTGTAAAAAAGAAAGGGGGATTGAGCAAGGTGGTTCAAAGTGACTCAGTCTAGTCAGACAAAAGTAGGTGGAGTGAGAGAGGTTGGAAAAACATTGCAGTATAACATTTCCCTACTTGTTATTGAGGTTTTAAAAAAGCTAGAAAGATACATGATTTAGTGTTTAGATAAGTTTATTGTTTATCTCCAATACCCTTCCCCAGCATTGTCAGGGGCGGGGGTGGCACAGTCTGTAGCGCGCCAGGCTCGTAATCTGTAGTTCCCAGGTTCGAGTCCCAGCTGGGTCAGCGTTGAGATTTATCTCCGCAAATTCCCCGCCCTGCCCACGGTCAGTAGGGGACACCGATGGGCTTGGAAAGACCGCCGTCCGTCGGATGGGATGTTAAGCCATGGCGCCGTGTGCGGGAGAGCCATACCCTGTGCACGTTAAAGAACACGCTGGATGGCCTTGACGGGAGGCTATCATCTGTCTCCCAACAGTTGTCCCAGTGGGTGCTCTCCCCCAACCTTCTCTGAGTCTTCGGGGTCCATGTGACCTGACCATTTAGCCCATGTTGTGCAAAAAAGTGCCGCTCAGAGGTAAAACAACCCAACGTTAAAGAACACGCTGGATGGCCTTGACGGGAGGCTATCTGTCTCCCAACAGCTCGCTGTATGTAGAGTGTTGGAATGATTTGTTCCAGGGGACAATTTTTTTGTCATTTTCTTTTATTAGAAAAGTATTTTAATAAAAGAAGTGGTGGGTAATGAAAAAAATTGATTTTATATTTAGAAGGAAAATAAAATAATAAGTCTAAATACCATTAAAATTTGTTGAATTTAACGATTTGTTTAACTATTTAATGAATTACGGAAAAAAATCGTAAAATATTATGAAAATATTGTGCTTCAATAATATCGTTTTGCTTGGCAAGCGCCATTTTGCACGCATAATATAAATACTTAATACAGGATGTTCCTGAATGAACGCATAAACTCTACATGGTGATATTCCTCTTAGTAAGAGGATCAAATATGTCGAAGAATTATGTCTGTGTGAGTAATACTTTTTGAGTAAAAAGAATGTGGGCTCATGGCGTCACATCCGGTTTGCAACCAAACATACTTCATTGCAAAGTTTAAACAATGGAAGATCAAGCAACACGCGTGGTATGTAATGACATAATTTGCAAGCATGGCTAATATGGCAAAATTGAATATCTCTATGATTAGTAGATATCGATAAAGTCATACATGGTCGACAAGTAATACTGTACGTAAATGATGTGTTACACGAAAACACATGTCGTGGAAATGTGCTAGCTGTATCACAGTGGCAAGTGTTCGCAGGGGTCACCCCTGACGGGAATGGGTTTGGTTGTTTTACCTCTGAGCGGCACTTTTTTGCACACCATGGGCTAAATGACCAGGTCACAAGGACCCCGAAGGCTCAGAGAAGGTTGGGGGAGGGGACCCACTGGAACAGCTGTTGGGAGACAGATGGTAGTCTCCCGTCAAGGCCATCCAGCATGTTCTTTAACGTGCACAGGGTATGGCTCTCCCGCACACGGGACCACGGCTCAACGTCCCACCCGACGGGCGGCGGCCTTTCCAAGCCCATCGGTGTCCCCTACTGACCGTGGGCAGGGCGGGGAATTTTGCGGAGATAAACCTCAACGTTGACCCAGCTGGGACTCGAACCTGGGAAGTACAGATTACGAGCCTGGAGCGCTACCGACTGAGCCACCCCCTCCCCGAAGAATAAAGAAAAAAGTGGCCATAGACGACCAGATTAGTAGTCCACACTGATGTGACAACCCTCCCCTTCCGTTTTCTTCCACAAGAGAGTATCTCTTTTGAAAGGTACTAAGCGTCTGCACCAAGTGAAGGCGGGATCGGACATTAGGGGCTAGAGTGTTCGTTTAGCTGTATTATCACTGGGAACTGGTGCATAGCTTTCCTTCCTGTTTATAGGCGGGGGTGGCTCAGTCGGTAGCGCGCCAGGCTCGTAATCTGTTGGGTTGGGTTGGGTTGTTTTACCTCTGAGCGGCACTTTTTTGCACACCATGGGCTAAATGGCCAGGTCACATGGACCCCGTAGGCTCAGAGAAGGTTGGGGGAGGGGACCCACTGAAACAGCTGTTGGGAGACAGATGGTAGCCTCCTGTCAAGGCCATCCAGCGTGTTCTTTAACGTGCACAGGGTATGGCTCTCCCGCACACGGGGCCACGTCTTAACGTTCCATCCGACGGACGGCGGCCTTTCCACTCATAATCTGTAGTTCCCAACTTCGAGTCCCAGCTGGGTCAGTGTTAAGATTTATCTCCGCAAAATTTCCCGCCCTACCCACGGTGAGTAGGGGACACCGATTGGCTTGGAAAGGCCGCCGTCCGTCGGATGGGACGTTAAGCCGTGGCCTCGTGTGCAGGAGTGCCATACCCTGTGCACGTTAAAGAATACGCTGGATGGCCTTGACGGGAGGCTACAATCTGTCTCCCAAAAGCTGTTCCAGTAGGTCCCCTCCCCCAACCTTCTCTGAGCCTTCGGGGTTCATGTGACCTGGCCATTTAGCCCATGGTGTGCAAAAAAGTACCGCTCAGAGGTAAAACAACCCAAAAGCAGTAAGAAGGACTCACACCTTCCTAGCCAATTAGGGGACCGAGCCCTGCTGAGGTAGATGCAGATGGGGGACAAAGGGGGACTATAGATACCTTGGAACGTCAAAACACTAGCCTTGCCACGAACGCCCCTGACCGTTTCTACACGAAAGAGGGGGTCCTCTTTCATTTGGACCAAAGAAGCCCTGGCACTGACGTCATAGAGCAACTGGTAGTACTGCTCAGTCTATGAGGCCAAATTTTAGAGTTGTGTCTCGATAACCTTTGTTCAGTTCCGCTGGGTGGGGACAAAACACAACAGAGAGTTCAACCCAAGTAACCATCATCATCATCCTCAAGCAGCCATGGGCTACGGAGGTCCAACGAGACCGTGCAATTTAGTTCTCCAAGCAAGTCTATCCTGAGCTACATCTACTGCATCTGGCCACTGCACACCAATTCTAACAAGGTCCTGTTTGACATTGTCTGCCCACCGCATCCTAGGTCTCCCTTTCTTTCTGAGGCCTTAAGGCACACTCTTCATAACCCTATTCGCCAATCTATAATTATTCATACGGGCAACATGGCCAAACCAACGGAGTCTCTCTCTGCACAATATGCTGCTTAGAGGAGGTTGCAAACTCCTTTGCCTAACCTCATCATCAGTTACAAATTTGAACCACCTAATGCCCAAGATACTGCGTAAGCATCTGGATTGGTCAGGAATGCACTCCGACATTCGCAAGTATGTACAGACATGCATTTTCTGTCTGCAGAGGCGCGGCTATCAGGAAATGCCAAAGAAGAAAATATTTCGACTGCAGTGCACGGAATTAAAGTCAAAGAAGGCCAAGAACTCCTCGATACAATTGTCTTGCACACTGCAGTAACGGAAGACCTAATTTTGAAAGTCAGTTAGTCAAAAAAAAAAAACAATAGACTACCGGAAACTCGGGGCTTTTCGTCCCTCTCTTCCAGATCGTCAAGCATGGTGCAATTGCCTAAAAGCAAGGCCTCACCTTAGTTCAAAGTTCCTTTAAATACTTTCAAAAAGATCACAACTATGTAGAAATTTCAAAGTTTCTTCAAAGCAAAATCCTCTTAAAGAAGGTTCTTCTTGGACTAATAGACTTTTATGACTCAATTCAGTAACATTATTTCTTTTTAGACTGTTTATTAATTCTCTCCTTTGATTTTCATATTCTTCCCAATTAAGAAGCACATGTGATACTGTTTCTTTCGCATTGCAATGAACACAGTTCGGAGAATTTACTTTTTTCGTTTCGAATAAGAAATCGTTTAATAAAGTTGAGCCCGTTCTGAGCCTGGTGATACAGATAATATTCCTTCTGGTCAAACCAAAGTTTCGAAAGCGAGAAATCTCATTCTGAATCATGCTTCGATGATTTAATCTCCCAGATGTTAATACCTTAAAATGATGTTGAAATGTTTCGTTTAATTTTTTCTTGATTAACTTCTTGAGGTGTGTATTTCCCATGTAGGAGTTGAGGGATTTTTCACGCAAGAGTGCTGCTTTTGCCAAAAGGTCAGCGAATACGTTATCCTGGATCCCCACATATGCAGGGATCCATTGCAGTATAAATTCTGCACCATGTTTCATGATGATTACTGAGGATTTTAATATGCTCTGAAAAATTATATTATTTGCTGGATCGACAGAGGTCACCTTCAAGAAAATGTAAAGAACCGCTGTCTGTTAATAAAACTATTTTTTGGTGTGACTGTTTAATGCACCATTTAAATGCCAAGTCAATGGCGTACAATTCCGAGGTGAGAACGGAAATCACGGATACTTCAAATACTTTACTTGAACTTTCTGCAGGTAGCATTATGAAAAATAAATATCTTAAATATACCAGAAATAATCATGAATTTTACTTTATTTTTTTTCCATTACTTATGGTAAATTAAAAAATAAACCCTGTTTAAGCTGCAGCCGAGTTTAGGCTAACTTATTGTGAATCGCACAGAAAAATCTCATTTATCCTTACAGCCAAAAAGATGTATATCTAGAAGAAAAAAATGCAGATAGACAACAAATTAAAATCAGTAACTTGTTTTTAATAAAGATATTATAAAAATTGAGCTTTAACACTCTCCCATTTAATAACATTAATTTACAATAGGCCTGGATCTAGGAAAAAAGAAAGGGATGGGGTTGGGGTGAGAAGGCAAGAATCATTCGAACGGAATAAAAGGAAGAGACGGAATCCCTGCTTGCCTGTGATTATGCACCTGATAGTTGAATGTCTAATAGTAGTTCGGATAGTAAGTAGTTCGGAGAATCTGTGTATAGAAGGTTGGGTTGTTTTACCTCTGAGCGGCACCTTTTTGCACACCATGGGCTAAATGGCCAGGTCAGATGGATCCCGAAGGCTTAGAGAAGGTTGGGGGAGGGGACCCACTGGAACAGCTGTTGGGAGACAGATGGTAGCCTCCCGTAAAGACCATCCAGCGTGTTCTTTAAGGTGCACAGGGTATGGCTCTCCCGCACACGGGGCCACGGCTTAACGTCCCATCCGACGGACGGCGGCCTTTCCAAGCCCATCGGTGTCCCCTACTGACCGTGGGCAGGGCGGGGAATTTTGCGGAGATAAATCTCAACGTTTACCCAACTGGGACTCGAACCTGGGAACTACAGATTACGAGCCTGGCGCGCTACCGACTCAGCAACCCCCGCCCCCTGTGTATAGAAGAAAGAGATTGATCGGAATCTGTGAGCGTTGGTAGTAAGAAGTGTGGTTTTGGAGATACTTTTAGATTGTGTAATGTTCAGTGATCAGTTTTGGATGTTTAACTGATAAGAAAGGTTTTAGTTTCAAGTAAAATAGCAATTTATCTGAATTGCAGAAAAATGCGCTTTGTTTAAAAGAAAATTCTGAAGAAGAATTCTGAAAATACTGAGAATGTCTGGGATTTGTGACCATCAGGATCATTTTATACTAATTGATAGAATATTGGTGTTTTATGTAATTAGTGAAGAAATTGTTTATGATTTATGCAATTTTGCTGTCTTAGTTAATAAATCAGTTCATTTATAGCTTATTTATTTATATGGAATTCACGTTCCGTTGCCAAATATCCAAATAGAACAGAAAATCTGTAAAAATACTTTTATTCACATTTTGTGTTTTTAAATACGTGTGATATTAGTTATATATTCTATTACATGACATTGATAAAGAATTCGGCTAAACTATTTGTGAGGAGACTTCAATATTCGTGTAAAAAATAGGACATAAAAAAGGATAAAATTGATATTTTCCGTTGATATTTTTGTATTATTAAATCAGTTAACTTTTCATAGCTGACTACAACTACCTGTGAGAAATTTAGTCACATTATTAGAAATATTATTATTATTCAATTTTAGATACCCAAGTTGACAAAATCTGTGGAAGGTCCAGAATGGTTTCTGCGGAAGCGGAGATTGATATAAAATTGTGAAGGCGTAACTCTGACTATACAATTAAATTGCCATTCTGTGATCATCAATCATTCAGTCACCATCATCTGATAATCTAGTAAAATTTCATTTTTCAATTACAAATTTCGACTCTTAGTGAAGTGATGCATCTATTCCGGCAAGTATTTCACAGAGCACTTTCCTATATATAATTATTATCCCTTCTTTCTATCATTCGATGCACCTAAAATATTAAAAAAAGTAATTGAAAAAGTCATCACTACCATGCTTCGAAATTTCGAATGTTGCGCGAAACGATAACGTACGAACTGTTTACTGTGAGGGTGAAGTTGCCATTCAACGAAAATCAATCTTCTCATAATCGGTTAAAGATTCATTTCAATTTATAGGGTGATTTAACGATCTGGCCACCAGACCGATTTAAAAAGTTAGCCTATTATTATCGTAGATAAGGCAAAAATATCTGAAATAGAATTTATCGGATATTTTTGCATTATCAGATATTTTTGCCTCAGAGAGAGAACTGGTAATGTTAACAATAAAGTTGTTTCCAACCTGAAATTTATAAAGTTTATTTTTTCAATTATGTTTGTCGACTTAATACACGATTCTAATTCTTTCCCTATCAGAACATTTGCTGCTAAAAATAAAAATAAATATACTTTTAATAAATAATAATAAATATCTTTTATGTTGAATTTCGCACTCCTTCTGTTTGACTTCCGCCACCTTTTTTTTATTCTAATATTATTTCCTCATAGTTCTTCAAATTTTAAATTTTGCTTTTCTAACTCATATTGAGATAAAAAATAGTCCCGCGTGGCTGACTGAAACGTTGAATATCTTTTATGATAAAGGTGTTGTTTCTAAGGATCTCACTAGAGCTATTACTATCCTTATTTTTAAAAACGGTGATCGTAATTCTTATGATAATTATATAGGAATTAGTTTACTTTCTGTTAGAGGTAAAGTTTTTTCCATGATTACACTTAATAGACTTAACTATTTGGTAATCGACAACTCCGTGATGAACAATGTGCATTCAGAAGTGGTAGGGGATGTATTAATAAAATATATTCACTTGGGCAGATTCTTGAGAAATGTTTAGAGTTTCAGAAACCATTGGTTAGTAGCTTTGTAGATTTTTAAAAGACTTTTTATTCTTTTGATCGACATTATTTGTGGTTGATTGTTAGATCATATGGAATACCTGACAAGATAGTGTAATGAAAGCTCTCTATAAAAAAACTGAGTCGTGGGTGCGAGTTGGTAAGGCTTCTATCGATTAGTCTGGTATTGCTAGTGGAGATAGACAAGGGTGCATTTTGTCACCTTTTCTCTTTAGTTTTGTTATTAGTTATGTAATGCGAAATTCTTTGCAAGGAAAAGATTTTGGCCTCAAATGGTCTACAGATTTAAAACATTTTTATTTAGATTATGCTGATGATTTGGCCCTGTTGTCTGATGATGTTGATGAGATGAATTCGTTCATTAGGGCTCTTGATGAGACTGGTAATAGAGTAGGTTTGTGATAAACAGAGAAAAAACTAAAGTGATGAAAATTGGGCAGGCAGATGGTATTTCAGTCGCTTTGAATTTCTGAACTATTGAGCAAGTGTATCAGTATAATTATCCTGGGGATTATGTTGTTTGGGTTGTTGTTTTACCTCTGAGCGGCACGTTTTTGCACACCATGGGCTAAATGGCCAGGTCACATGGACCCCGAAGGCTCAGAGAAGGTTGGGGGAGCGGACCCACTGAAACAGCTGTCGGGAGACAGATGGTAGCCTCCCGTCAAGGCCATCCAGCGTGTTCTTTAACGTGCACAGGGTATGGCTCTCCTGCACACGGGGCCACGGCTTAACGTTCCATCCGACGGACGGCGGCCTTTCCAAGCCCATCGGTGTCCTCTACTGACCGTGGGCAGGGCGGGGAATTTTACAGTGATAAATCTCAACGCTGACCCAGCTGGGACTCGAACCTGGGAACTACAGATTACGAGCCTGGCGCGCTACCGACTGAGTCATCCCCGCCCCTGGGGATTATGTAACAGATACTGGTGATGTGACACATGACACAAATAGAAGAATAGAAATTGCCGCTGGACTTTTAAGAATCTGTGGAGATTGTGGAAAAATAGGCGTATACATATAAAGACAAAAATTAGGCTGTATAATAGTCTGCTTCTTTCTAAGGTTAGAAATGGTAGCGAAACACGAACCCTTTGTAAGCAAGACCAAAAGAAACTTGATGCCTTTGATTCTAGATGCTTACTCAGTATCTTGGGCATTTGGTGGTTTGATTTTGTAAGTAATTATGAGGTTAGATGAAGGAGTCGTTAACCTCCTTTCAGCAACGTTTTATGGAGAGAGAGAATGCTTTGGTTTGGCAGTGTTGCCCGTATGCACAACTGCAGATTGGCATACAAGATATGAATAGTGGTCCTAAAAGCTTCAAGAAAATAGGGAGACTTGGATGCGATGGGCAGATAATGTCAAACAGGATCTTGTTAGAATTGGACTAAAGTGGCCAAATGCAGCAGCTGAACCTCAGAACAGACACATCTGGAGAGGAAAATTTAATACACAGTATTGTAGAACCTCCATAGCCCGTGGGTTGGGTTGGGTTGTTTTACCTCTGAGCGGCACTTTTTTGCACACCATGGGCTAAATGGCCAGGTCACATTGACCCCGAAGGCTCAGAGAAGGTTGGAGGAGGGGACCCACTGGAACAGCTGTTGGGAGATAGATGGTAGCCTCCCGTCAAGACCATCCAGCGTGTTCTTTAACGTGCACAGGGTATGGCTCTCCCGCACACGGGGCCACGGCTTAATGTCCCATCCGAAGGGCGGAGGCCTTTCCAAGCCCATCGGTGTCCCCTACTGACCGTGGGCAGGGCGGGGAATTTTGCGGAGATAAATCTCAACGCTGACCCAGCTGGGACTCGAACCTGGGAACTACAGATTACGAGCCTGGCGCGCTACCGACTAAGCCACCACCGCCCCTCTTTTTATCAAGGGTGCAAAATATTTCCGAAAAGAGTTTTCACCAAAAAATTACAAATTTTTTTATTAAGAAGTGAACGTTAATATGTAATAAATTGTTTCGTTAAAATGATTTAATAATACCTTCCGCTTCCCTTTTTTATCGAATTTCACTGTAACGAATATATTTTGGCAATCCGCATGACTTGGTCATATTAAGTATGGGAACTCAGCAAACTTTAATCTTTAGATATGAACTTTGATAATATGTTCTTTTCACAAAATTTATTTTTCACAGTTCATGATAGGCTTAATAACGGAACCTTTTGTTACATACTTATTTTATGACTAAATGTTACGCCCCTGTGGCCTAGGCGTCCATCGAACACCACCTAGAAGACCGTACCACTAAATTATGACGTCAGCATTAGTAGAACCCATATAGGATAACAGGATAACGGAAGTAAAGGAAAATTAACAGCCTGGATTGGCTACTTGCAATCCCAAGTCCGTGGTCGGGAAGTAAAAAATCCTACTAAGCACAATAGTTCAATGTAACAAAATAACTAGAAAGAAAAAAAAAAACCTAGACTATTTTTATAATCCTGTTTCCATTTTTAATACTGGTAGATTTATTAGTAACTTTTAATGTTAATTTCTATTTTTAAATATACATTATTTAGAAAATAAATTAATTATATATATATAATAAAAATAATAAATAAATACACCTTCAAGCAGCTGCTTGCCACAGAGGTCTGACAGGAGCCTGTCAGTTTATAACCACAGTAGGAGATCTGAGAGGATGGCAGGACCTCAGCAGAAAAACGACACACACATCCATGCCTCGAACCCAGGTCCCTTAGATCAGTAGCCAAGCGTGCTAACCACTCGGCCACATATAAGCCTTTCAATAATACTAAAGTATTCGTTTAGTATTCCTTATAAAGGAGAATTTTGTAAATAAAAATTAGTTTAGGGTTTACTATTAAAATAAACCCGTAATAATAATAGAAAAAAAATTATTTCTAGAATTTTAACTCAACTATGCTGACGTCATGACATACTGATACGGCTTTCTGTTATAGGTGGTGTTGGCCAACTATTACCTCCTTCCCTAGATCCCCCGCTTTTGGCACGTTCGCTCCCTCCTTCCATAGAAGTGAGTCATCAGGGCCCTTACTGGCGGGGCTGGTAAGCAATACCTTAAAATTTCGAATGTTACACAAAACATTATGAAAAGTTAATCTTTTGTCCATTATACGAATCAAAGTTTTAATAAAAATAATAATCTTTATTTTTCTGGCATCACATTTACATTTAAAGCAATGAAACAACACATAATTAATGAATATGATCCTACGAAGCCAGGGCTTATCTGCAGGAAGTTATACATTATATGTATCAGTTCTATTGTATATAATGAAATAATTTAAATAAAAAAAAAGCAAATAAATACCCCCTCAAGCAGCTGCTTGCCACAGAGGTCTCACAGGAGCCTGTCAGTTTATATGCCACAGTAGAAGGTCTGAGAGGATGGCAGGAATCAGCAGAAAAACGACACAAACAGCTATGCCTTACCCGGGGCTCGAACCCAGGTCCCGTAGATCAGTAGCCAAGCGCGCTAACCACTCGGCCACGGAACGGCTGAAATAATTTATAACAATAAAAATAGAACAATACCTTCACGAGCAACTGCTTGCCATAGAGGTCTGACAGGAGCCTATCAGTATATATGCCATAGTAGAAGATCTGTGAAGATGGTAGGACCTCAGCAGAAAAACGACACAAACATCCATGCCTTACCCGGGGCTCGAACCCAGGTCCCTTAGATCAGTGGCTCAACGCAATAACCAATGTCAAAAAATATGTGATTTCATAAAATGTAGATGATTATCAAATAAATAAGTATAAAAATATTAAAAAAATATTAATTTGAAAAATATAAAAATCGAAAGAATATTTTTCCATGTTTTCAAATGACGGATTTTTTTCTTTTCTTTACAATCAAATCATGGCATACCTTTGAAGCTGTAATAGATATCGTGGGATTGAATTAAAGATGAATGATACTTGGTACGCTCAAGTATTTTTACCATATATGTTAATGATTTTAAGCAATAAGTAGTATCGCTTAGTGCTCAGTATTCTTGGTGGATGTAGAGAGCATTTTTCACTTTTGAACACTTTATTAAAGTAATATTTTAGAGTTATGAGTTGGGTTGTTTTACCTCTGAGCGGCACTTTTTTGCACACCATGGGCTAAATGGCCAGGCCACAAGGACCCCGAAGGCTCAGAGAAGGTTGATGGAGGGGACCCACTGTAACAGCTGTTGGGAGACAGATGGTAGCCTCCCGTCAAGGCCATTCAGCGTGCTCTTTAACGTGCACAGAGTATGGCTCTCCCCCACACGGGGCCACGGCTTAACGTCCCATCCGACGGACGGCGGCATTTCCAAGCCCATCGGTGTCCCCTACTGAACGTGGGCAGGGTGAGGAATTTTGCGGAGATAAATCTCAACGCTGACCCAGCTGGGACTCGAACTTCGGAACTACAGATTACAAGCCTGGCGCGCTACCGACTGAGCCACCCCCGCCCCCTTTAGAAATATGATAAACTTGTATAAATCTTTGACTGGTAGGATGGCTAACTTAAAAAAATCTCTCCTTCTTGAGGCTGGTGCTTCTAATAGGGTGAGAAAACAATATTGTTTTTAAAATACTGGTTTGTATTCTAAAAATGCGGTCAATGTGGGAGGAGTAAGTTGAACCACAGACTGATACGTCATATCGAATAATAGATTCGCAGAAAGATTTGTACACTAAGACACATAAGTTAGTAGGAACTGAAGTCTGTAATTTTTAGATTATATAAGCACATCTTCCAAGCCTGTCATAAACGTTATTAATATGGATCTTATATCTGAAATAATAGGGGGCGGGGGTGACTAAGTCGGTAGCGCGCCAGGCTCGTTATCTGTAGTTCCCAGGTTCGAGTCCCGGCTGGGTCAGCGTTGAGATTTATCTCCGCAAAATTTCCCCGCCTTGCCCACGGTCAGTAGGGGACACCGATGGGCTTGGAAAGACCGCCGTCCGTCGGATGGGACGTTACGCCGTGGCCCCGTGTGCGGAAGATCCATAACCTGAGCACGCTAAAGAACACGCTGGATGGCCTTGACGGGAGGCTACTATCTGTCTCCCAACAGCTGTAGTCGGTAAATTCGTAACAAGTTATGTAGGAAAAGAATCACATATCGCGCCAGGTGAGTCATTGGCATTTTCTTTATTGATCATCAGTCATTTGCTCCGAGGGCCTGTCGGTAGCGCGCCAGGCTCGTAATCAGCAGTTCCCAGGTTCGAGCAAAACCACTTTCATACACCAGGCATGAAGAGTGTTGAACAAAAGGAGGAAAAAAAGGGAGAGAATATTAATTATGCGGAAATTTTTAAGTAATATACTTTATTGAAATTTTAAGTTAAATTAAATCCGGTTATTTAAATTAATTTAAATAAGGTTAAAAAATTTATTGGTCACGATTTTCATAAAATATTTAAGAATATTATAAAAAATAATTTCAAAATTTTTAAAAAGTAAGTAACCAGTTGGGTAGGGCTAGTAGTAACAGTTGGGTTTTTAGGAAGCAGATGAAATTTAAACTCCTGTATTTTTGAAAATTAGTTCTTCTCTTACTGCAGTGTCCAGGCCTGTGGCATGAAGGTGGCTTTGGTTCAAGTCTCAGCTGGGTCAGCTTTGGGATTTATCTCCGCAAAACTCCCCGCCTTGCCCTCGATCAGTGGGACGGGGGTGGCTTAGTCGGTAGCGCGCCAGGCTCGTAATCTGTAGTTCCCATGTTAGAGTCCCAGCTGGGTCAACGTTGAGATTTATCTCCGCAAAACTCACCGCCCTGCCCACGGTCAGGAGGGGACACCAATGGGTTTGGAAAGGCCGCAGTCCGTCGGATAGGACATTAAGCCATGGCCCCGTGTGCGGAAGATCCATAACCTGTGCACGCTAAAGAACACGCTGGATGGCCTTGACGGGAGGCTACTATCTGTCTCCCAACAGCTGTTCCAGTGGGTCCCCTCCCCCAACCTTCTCTGAGCCTTCGGGGTCCATGTGACCTGGCCATTTAGCCCATGGTGTGCAAAAAAAGTGCCGCGCAGAGGTAAAACAACCCAACCCAAACCCTCGATCAGTGGAAAACACTGAGGAGCTTGTAAAAGCCGGCGTCCATGGTATGCGAAATTAACCCGTGGCCCCGTGTGTGGGAGAGAACGTATCCTGTGCACGTCAAAATGAAATAAATTTAATAGTAATGCATTTTTGGAGGGTGTTCTATTTTGGGTTGTAACAAAGAAATTTTTTCATTACCGATCGGGAATTTAATTTCTAAGGAAATGTTTACTAAACCAAGTTCTGTGCCATTGTTGTTCTGTTAGGATTGCTGTAAGAATAAAATTCATCAATGATTATAAATATCTGAAACGGAAATTTGTAATAAATCTAAATGTTGAAATACGATATAAGGCAAATAATTATTACATGTAATCAAACCATCATAATTCTGAATATCTCGAAATTTAATTGTGTTACAGATTACCGTTTATTTTATAGTGATTATAATTTCATAAAAGAAGTTATTAGCTTTAATTCACATTACATTCATAAGATTTCGGTAATCCAGAATGTATCCAAAAAGGATACCCTTTATACAAAAGCAATAAAAGCTATACTGACTCCAACCAGGCTGCAAATGAGCAGTTCATAGATTCGAACACGCTAGATGGCTTTGACGGGAGGCTCCAATCTGTCTCAAAACAGTTGTTCCAGTGGGTCTCCTCTCCCAACCTTCTCTGAGCTCTCGGGGTCCTGAGACCAGGTCATTTAGTGCCCATGGTGTGCAGAAAAATCATTGCGCAGAGATAAAATAACCAACGTTAAAGAACACGTTAGACGTCCTTGACTTGAGGCTACCATTTCTCTTCTAACATCTGTCCAGTGGATTCCCTCCCCCAATCATCTCTGAGCCTTTGGGTTTCTTGCAACAAAAAAATTGCCTTTTAGAGGTAAAACCATCCTGAACATCCATCGATGCTGTTTCTTTAACATGTAATTAGTTTGGCTTTAACAAATTTATCGAAAAATGCAGGAAAAGTTCTTAAGGTTAACAATTCCCCCCCCCCCCCCCGTCAATTCCCCTTGCCAGCATTCTGAACGAAAAAGGAGGCATTGGTCCCTTTCAACCTAACCATAGGTGGCATTGAATTTTCATTCAACTTCGTGCGCGATTTTAATGAAATAAAGAAGTAGTAATAAGTTACAGAAACATTTTGCTCTTAGAGAGACAAAGAAGTACCAATGTGGAAGGGACACCGATGGGCTTGGAAAGGCCGTCGTCCGTCGGATGGGACGTTAAGCCGTGGCCCTGTGTGCGGGAGATCCATACTCTGTGCACGTTAAAGAACAATCTGTCTCCAAGCTGGATGGCCTTGACGGGAGGCTACCATCTGTCTCCCAACAACTGTTCCAGTGTGGCCCTTCCCCCAACCTTCTCTGAGCCTTCGGGGTCCTTGTGAGCTTGCCATTTAGCCCATGGTGTGCAATAAAGTGCCGCTCAGAGGTAAAACAACACAACCCAACCCAATCCTTTCGTTTTAGCGGATTTTTTTAAATATTCAGGAAAATTGCTTGAAAATTGCACACGTATAATAATTTGTGTTTTCCATTACGCTTACTAGGATTCTCTAAAGAGGGGAATTATGGAGCTTTCCCCCCTAAATCCATCCCTTCTATATTGTAATTGTTAGTCTTCTATCGATCGTAACAAGTTATGTAGGAAAAGAATCACATATCGCGCCAGGTGAGTTATTGGCATTTTCTTTATTGATTATCAGTCATTTGCTCCGGGGGGCCTGTCGGTAGCGCGCCAGGCTCGTAATCAGCAGTTCCCAGGTTCGAGCAAAACCACTTTGACACAACAGGCATGAAGAGTGTTAAACAAAAGGAGGAAAAAAAGGAGAGAATATTAATTATGCGGAAATTTTTAAGTAATCTACTTTATTGAAAATTTAAGTTAAAGCTATATAATTTAAAACCGGTTAAAAAAATTTATTGGTCACGATTTTCATAAAATATTTGAGAATATTATAAAAATAATTTCAAAATTTTTAAAAATAAGTAACCAGTTGGGTAGGGCTAGTAACAGTTGGGTTTTTAGGAAGCAGATGTAATTTAAACTGCTATATTTTTGAAAATTAGTTCTTCTGTTACTGCAGTGTCCAGGCCTGTTGCATGAAGGTGGCTTTGGTTAAAGTCTCAGCTGGGTCAGCTTTGGGATTTATCTCCGCAAAACTCCCCGCCTTGCCCTCGATCAGTGGGACGGGGGTGGCTTAGTCGGTAGCGCGCCAGGCTCGTAATCTGTAGTTCCCATGTTAGAGTCCCAGCTGGGTCAGCGTTGAGATTTATCTCCGCAAAACTCACCGCCCTGCCCACGGTCAGTAGGGGACACCAATTGGCTTGGAAAGGCCGCAGTCCGTCGATGGGACGTTAAGCCATGGCCCCGTGTGCGGGAGAGCCATACCCTGTGCACCTTAAAGAACACGCTGGATGGCCTTGACGGGAGGCTACCATCTGTCTCCCAACAGCTGTTCCAGTGGGTCCCCTCCCCCAACCTTCTCTGAACCTTCGGGGTCCATGTGACCTGGCCATTAAGCCCATTTTGTGCAAAAAAAGTGCCGTTCAGAGGTAATACAGTCCAACGTTAAAGAACACGCTGGATAAGAAGCTCAGGAGAGGACGTTTCTAATTTTACATACACTCTGACTCTGATAAATGTTCGTTTCCAAAATTTCTCCTTAATGAGTTACCGTCATAATTTTCTTTTCGTTTAGAGAGAAAATGAGAAGGAGTAATCAAAATTATTTTCCTTAATAAAATCCAATTTTGTAAAACAGGTAGCAGCTCCGTTCAACAAAAATATTTTAACATTTTGAACACTCTAAAATATTTAATATATATATAATAAATTGAGACTTATGTGTCAATGTACGATAACATGTTCTATATAATTATATTTTATTCAATTCTACATATTTTCAATAAATATCATATAGAGTTTTTCACTTGTATAAATGTTCAACAGATGGCAGCAGGCACTTTCCGTATCAACCAAAAAAAAGAATTATAATCTTAGAGCAAAATGGAGAAACCTATAAACATCGCTATGTTCCAGGGAACTCAACCTGCAACACACATTGACTTATATACACCTATCCCTCGATTTACACTGATGATAGGTTCCGAACAAAACCGTGTAAATCGAAATCCGTGTAATCGAAATCAAAACCGTGCAAAACGAAAAAAACACTAAAATGTTCATAATTGAGTTTCGATTTACACGGTTTTGATTTCGATTACACGGATTTCGATTTACACGGTTTTGTGCGGACCCTATCTTCAGTGTAAATCGAGGGATAGGTGTATTCGTAGGATGATTAAGTGTATTAATTTACTTATTAATTTTAAAAATTCTGCAAAATTAAAATAAACATACAGCGGCTTTTCCAGTTATCGTAAAATGCACTTCTGAATGGGATAAAGTCTCATTGAATAATTTTACGCTAAGCTACCACTGTAGTAGCCCACCCGTGGCCGAGTGGTTAGCACGCTTGGCTACTGATCTAAGGGACCGGGTTCGAGCCCAGGATTAGGCATGGATGTGTGTGTCATTTTTCTGCTGAGGTCCTGCCATCCTCTCAGATCTTCTACTGTGGCATATAAACTGACAGTCTACTGTCAGACCTCTGTGGGAAGCAGCTGCTTGAGGGGGTATTTATTTATTTTTTATTATTTACCACTGTAGGCAAATAGCCATGATCGTTAGACAGGCTGAAACACTAAAAAAATACCATTATATATTCATTAAATATTTGAAGAGTAAGACAAACCATAGTTGTAGCGTGCTAAAACGATTGCACTGCACATGGGCAGACCGCGCCTTACAGTTGTTTTTGTGGCTGCACAGCAATTTGTCGCGTTCAACTTCGACAAAAATCCGCAGAGCGGCGCCACTTACGCTTGTGCGCAGCTGGACTTCTTCTCCTTAGACCTTCTTTGGCTGTTACTAGGGCTGCTACTGACTCACCCTTCTTCCCCATTTCCCCTTTTCGTTCTTGCACTTTTCTTTACCTCTGATTTCTTGCTCACACAGGAAATAAATCCCTTTCCTTTAATTTAATTATCACCTGATAACTCACGCCCTCGTCACATGACTACATCCCCAGCTAGGTCAGCACTGAGATTTATTTCCGCAAAATTCGCCGCCCTCCCATGGTCAGTAGGGGACACTGATGAGTAGGAGAAATGCCACCTATATAATAGAAAGCCAACGTACAAATTTCTGACGTCACTCAGATAGTCGTCCTCTGGACATTTCTTTTATTTTTGATTCTATTATTATTACTGGTGGACTCTTGTGTTAATGTTTATACAAATGTTTATACATAAATATATTTTATTTAGACAGAAAATTTTTCGTATTTATTATGAAACAAAAAAATACTAATTAGTACAAATAAATTTTCTCCTAAACAGAATATTTTTATAGATGAATATTAGTATAAAAATTAGCACAGTATCTACCAGTAGTAATATTAAACCTGAAAATATAAGAAGCTTCTCTATAGTAGGGTTACTTAAGCTCACGCTAAAAATTTTTTTTTTGTTCCCTGGTCTATGACTGGCGCAGTGAAGTGCAGGTCCTGCATAATTAGAGACTGGCCTTCTTCTTCAAACAAAACTCATCTTTCCCTGGACCTCTTTGTAAAGTGGACCTCGGCCCTCTTATCATCAGGTCCATGTGCTAAGTTGGCTGTGGGTGCAGTAGAACAACAGAAAAAATTGGGCTGGCATAGTGAAAGGCCAGCAACCTTACATAGTGGCAGAGGGCAATTGGCCGCAGGCCGCCCAGTGGTTGAAAGGAAGAGAGACTGGCCTTCTTCGTGATTCACTGCCATTGGTTGATTGAATCACGTGGTTTAAGGGCGCCATGTTTTGTCGTACCGTGCGACGAATGCCTATGAGTTAGTGTATGAACCAAGCTAAAACTTCTCAGTTGTTATAGTTTCTACCACTTTTTTTGTCTATAAAAGCTGTCATATTTTATAAATGCCTCACTGCGCTGCATTTGGGTGTAAATATTTCACTGAAAGAAATAAGTTAATGAATATTTTTCCGAAAAACTCCATTAGAAGACGACAATCGGCTGCAAAAGTGAAATGAACTAACTGAAAACCAACAAAATATTGCTTTTAAGGTTCGTTGGAAAAACGAGCAAATATTTTCACTTTGTCGTCTGCCTATGCCAATATTTGTTCGTCTGTCAGTCCGTCTCTCTGTTAACTTGTCTGTCTGTCTGTCTTCGATCTGGCTGTCAATCTATAGACAAGCATTTTTTTTTACTGTTAGGGCTAAATGAATAAATTCCTTTTCGTTTGGATAGGTGTCAAACAAATATTTCGATTCGCAATTTTGGAAAATTTTAATAACTTTAATAGCGCCCTCTAGCGCTGGGACAAAATGGAAAATGCTAAAATTTCAAACGAATATTACAAACAATTTATACTGGAAATCTGAAAATTTGTTAGCAGAGTGTTATGGTCAGAAAGTTTACAATGGCAACAAGGCTTTGCCGTCTTAACCAAAAGGAGGTACGAAAATGCAACTTTTTTTAAAGAGATAAACGAAACAATACATATATTTGTTTCACAGGCATAACAAAATATTAATGATTTAAACAATATTTGATAATATCAGCTTTACCTGTAGCAAATTTTCAATCGTCTGTAAATCAATAAATGTTTTTGTGGAAAAAATTTCCCGACATATGGGGTTCAAACCCATATTTCTCCAGAAACATGCCAGAGTATTCTAACCAGTTGAACTAATGCCAGCTCAGTCTTTTTTCATTAATACTGACTATCACTCTTCCCGTGATTTTTGGGGGCCTCCTTATTGGCCATCTATGAACTTGGGTGGCAACTGTTTCTTTTTAGTGCTCTGGGTTGGGTTGTTTTACCTCTGAGCGGCACTTTTTTGCACACTATGGGCTAAATGGCCAGGTCACATGGATCCCGAAGGCTCGGAAAAGGTTGAGGGGAGGGGACCCACTGGAACAGCTGTTGGGACACAGATGGTAGCCTCCCGTCAAGGCCATGCAGCGTGTTCTTTAACGTGCACAGGGTATGGCTCTCCCGCACACGGGGCCACGGCTTAACATCCCATCCGACGGACGGCGGCCTTTCCAAGTCCATCGGTGTCCCCTACTGACCGTGGGCAGGGTGGGGAATTTTGCGGAGATAAATCTCAACGCTGACCCAGCTGGGACTCGAACCTGGGAACTGCACATTACGAACCTGGCGCGCTACGAACTGAGCCACCCCCGCCCCGATTTAGTGCTCTGAGTAAGATGGAAATAAAGAAGTCATATTGCGCAATTTACCGTTTTGAATGATTTCAATAATATCTGATAATCTCAGCATTAACTGTAGACGCTTAAACGTCTATAAATCAGTAAATGATTTTTGTGAAAATAGACGGCTTTAGTTCAACAGGTCAGAATACTTTGGCATATTTTTGGAGAGATGCGGGTTCGAATCCCTTATGCCGGCGAAATTTTTTTCCAAAAAATTATTAATATTTACATTTTTCGAATTCCCATTGGTTGGAACTTCCAGTGTTAGAGTGTGCTAAAAGCTATAAATAAAAATTCGAAAGGCCCCGATGGGCTTGGAAAAGCGCCGTCCGTCGGATGGGACGTTAAGCCGTGATCCCGTGTGTGGGAGAGAGCCATACCCTGTGCACGTTAAAGAACACGCTGGATGGCCTTGACGGGAGGCTACTATCTGTCTCCCAACAGCTGTTCCAGTGGGTCCCCTCCCCCAATCTTCTCTATGACTTCGGGGTCCATGTGACCTGGCCATTTAGCCCATGGTGTGCAAAATAGTGCCGCTCAGAGGTAACCCAACCGAATTCGAAAGGCGACCTCTAGCGGTGGAAAAAAACAGGAAAATGCCAATTCTTTAAATAAATATTGCAAACAATCTATTTTTGCTAGAAACTTCAATTTTTGGTCATAGAGTTTAATGATCAAGTGGTTTACACTACTAGTAATGATTTGTCCCGTTGCAAAATGCAACTTTTCCTCTTTAAGAGATAAATAAAAAACTTTTTTTGCACATTACAGGTACTAATAAAATATTAATATTTTATTTTCTCATTTATACAGTCATTCGAATTTCCACTGTCAAAGAATACTGAAAATGTAAAATAATTAGAAGAACGGATATCGCATCTGGAGCATCTGAGAATCTCGTTTTCAAAGTGAATGAAGTTCTTCCTTTGCCTACTTTTTCACTCCTTAAAAGTTTTAATCATGGTTTTCGTGTTGTTTTGGGACGGGTGTGGCTCAGTCGATAGCGCGCCAGGCTCGTAATCTGTAGTTCCCAGGTTCGAGTCCCAGCTGGGTCAGCGTTGAGATTTATCTCCGCAAAATTCCTCGCCTGCCCACGGTCAGTACGGGACATCGATGGGTTTGGAAAGGCCGCCGTCCGTCGGATGGGACGTAAAGCCGTGACCCGTCTGTGGGAGAGCCATACCCTGTGCACCTTAAAGAACACGCTTGATGGCCTTGACGGGAGGCTACCATCTGTCTCCCAACAGCTGTTCCCGTGTGTCCCCTCCCCAAACCTTCTCTGAGCCTTCGAGGTCCATGTGACCTGGCCATTTAGCCCATGGTGTCCAAAAAAAGTGCCGCTCAGATGTAAAACAACCCAACCCAACTCGTGTTGTTTTTCTGCTGAGGTCCTGCCATCCTCATGGACCATCATCATCCTCATGGAACTGACAGTCTCCTGTCAAACCTTTGTACAAACAGCTGCTTGAGGGGTTATTTAATTATTTTTTAATGTATGATGCGGGAAATGCACATAGTAGTATTTCATTAGTAATGATAAAATATAAAATGTATTTTTCTTTTAGTTCTTAAATTTAAAAAGTTACTTTTCTTTCGTTCCTCTGAAAATAGTGGGCAGATCATTGCGGTAAATGGAATATCTACCACAACAGAACTCTAAAAGCCGAAATTTCTACCATAAACAGATCACTTGAAACATTCGTTAAAAGTTTCGCAATTCCGATATTTAGTGATCTCTAATGATATAAATTAAAACTACCTTTGAAAATGCGAATTACATTTCATTAGTAACCAACTAAAAAAGAGATTTCCAATTATCTCTTAAAACAAAACCGTTCCGTCTCTTACTACCTTGGGCTTAGGGTCAACTCATTGATCTCCATGGAATTTTCAAGACAGTCACATTCGATGACCAAAATTTCAAATTTCTAGCATAAAAACATCGTTTGCAATATTCGTTTTAAATTTTTTATGATTTTTCGATTTTTTTTCTATCATTAGAGGGTGCAATTATAACTCATGGGAAATTTGAAAAATGTAAATTGCAATATTTCATCAATACCTGCCCAACCAAAAAGAATTTTTAATTTATTTCTAAAAACATACACTTTTCTGTTAAAACAAGAGGAAGGGAACGCTTACACAAAAGACTCATCGTTTCGTCATTATGAGTTAGAGAAGTAAAATTTAAAATCTGAAAAATTAGAGGAAATAATATTAAAATAAAAAAAAATGGTGGAATCTTAAAATAGAAGGCGTACGAAACTTCAGATAAAAGTTTTTTTATGATTATTTTATAAATGTTTATTATTTTTTATTTTTAGCAGCAAATGTTTCTAACAGTGAAAGAATTAGAGTCATGTATCCTATGGCCGAGTGGTTAGCACGCTTGGCTACTGATCTAAGAGACCTGGGTTCGAGCCCCGTGTAAGGCATGGTTTGGCGTGTTGTTTTTCTGCTGAGATCTTGCCATTCTCTCAGACCTGCTACTATGCCATATAAACTGACCGGCTCCTGTCAGACCTATGTGGCAGCTGCTTGAGGAGGTATTTTATTTTTGTTGAGTCGATAAACAAAATGGAAAAAATAAACGTTATAAATTTCAGGTTGCAAACAACTTTACATTTAACATGGATATTTATGATAAATTTGATTTCAGATATTTTTACATAATCTACTATAATAATAGGCTAACTTTTTAAAGCAGTCTAGTGATCAGATCGTCAAATCAAATTATTAATTGATTTGTATTTTTAACCGATTATGAGAAGATTTGTTTTCGTTGAATGGCAACTTCACCCTCACAGTAAACAGTTCGTACGTTATCGTTTTGCGCAACATTGGAAATTTCGAAGCATGGTACTAATGACTTTTTGAACTTAGGTGCATCGAATTATAGAAAGAGGGAAAAATAATTATATATAGGAAAGTGTGCTGTGAAATACTTGCCGGAATAGATGCATCAGTTGACTAAGAGTCGAAATCTGTAACTGAGAAACGTATTTTACTATATTATCAGAAGATTAGTTTTCATTGAATGGCAACTTGATTGAACGGCTACAGTTACTACTTTATAATTTTATTTGAATCTCCGCTTCCGTAGAGACTTTTCTTGAACGCTTATTCCTCAAGACCAATTCTTCTGATTAAACGAAAATAATAAAATTTCAAAACATAAATCTAAATTTTATACCGGTAGGTTCAATTAGTCATGTAAAGTTAAAACTTGATAACACAAAAATAAAAATCGAGAATATTATATTTAGTCCATATATTTTTACATGGATATTGAAGTCTCATTAGGAATAATTTAGCTGAATTATTTTTTTCATGTCATGTAATAGAATATATAACTGATATCACACGTATTCAAAAACACAATGTGTGAATAAAGGTATTTTTACAGATTTTCAATTCTATTTGGATGTTTGGCAACGGAACGTGAATTCCAAATAAATAACAAACTGTAAATGAATTGATTTATTAACTAAGGTAGTGAAATTGAATAAATCATAAACATTTTCTTCACTAGTCACACAAAACAAGAATAGGCTATCAGCAGTATAAAATGATTCCAATGATTACAATTTCCAGATTTTCTTTTAAACGAAGCGCATTTTTCTGCAATTCTGATAAATTGCTATTTTACTTGAAACTAAAACATTTCTTATCAGTTAACACATTTAGTTAACACATTATTCTTATCAGTTAACACATCTTATCAGTTAACACATTATTTAATTTTTTCTTATTAGTTAAACACATTATTTAATTCTGTTGCTATGTGGAAATTTCATGAATAATCGAAAGGGAAAATATTTCTTTGGTTTATGCTGCCATCTGTCGGACACTTTTAAAACTTCGAAATTAAGAATTCTATTTAAGTTTGGGTTGTTTTACCTCTGAGCGGCACTTTTTTGCACACCATGGGCTAAATGGCCAGGTCACATGGACCCCGAAGGCTCAGAGAAGGTTGGGGGAGGGGACCCACTGGAACAGCTGTTGGGAGACAGATGGTAGCCTCCCGTCAAGATCATCCAGCGTGTTCTTTAACGTGCACAGGGTATGTCTCTCCCGCACATGGGGCCACGGCTTAACGTCCCATCCGACGGACATCGGCCTTTCCAAGCCCATCGGTGTCCCCTACTGACCGTGGGCAGGGCAGGGAATTTTGCGGAGATAAATTGATAAATCTCAATGCTGACCCAGCTGGGAGTCGAACCTTGGAACTACAGATTACGAGCCTGACGCGCTACCGACTGAGCCGCCCCCGCCCCCTTCTATTTAAGTAGTAATTGTATAGAAATCAAAATATCGGAATAAGATTTTATACTTGCTAAAAAGAACATTATTCACAATCTTTAAAATTGATAATTACAAGATAATAATGCATTAGCAAAATATGGATTTTAATCTTAATTTTCTGCAATTAATTGTGATTTTTTAGTTAGTCTCTTTAGAAAGTTTCTCTACAAATACAGTTGACCTAGCAGCAAAATTATATATTATAAACTTAATAGCTGAAAGAATAATTATTGTTTAACTGGATTTAAGGTAGTCAGATATTATTTGGAGTTTTGAAAATTCGTAATTCCTTTTAAAATAAAATCTCTATAGTCCTCAGGTCAATTTTGAATGATAAAGGTTTTTCATTCCTGTATTTAGTTTTTGTATATATTATCAAAAAGCGAAATAGCCACAGCCAAAATCAAAAGGTGAAACAACTCCATATAATAAATAAAAAATAAAATAAATACCCCCTCAAGCAGCTGCTTCCCACAGAGGTCTTCCCACAGGTGCCTGTCAGTTTATATGCTATTGTAGAAGGTCAGGACCTCAGCTGAAAAACCACACACACATCCATGCCTTACCTGAGGATCGAACCCAGGTCCCTTAGATCAGTAGCCAAGCGTGCTAATATATATTATGAAAAAAAATTGCACTTTAATATTTTTAATCGGAGCTGTATTTTTTTGGAATACCGAAAAACGGAAATGAAAAACTCTTAATATAAATTCTTCAACAACTTTCAGCACATATATAGAAATGCATTAAGTGTTTATTTTTAAAAATATATTTTTTTGATGAGAGAAGTTTTTTTATCCCAAATAAATTCATGAAGAAACAGATAAGCAAACAACACTTTTTTTTAAATATATTATAAATACACACTTCGCAAATACCATCAAAACTATAAAAGTTCAGAACTAACAAAAACCATCAACAAATTGTATATCATCACCTAAGGAGCTTTCCAGCTCTTTCAGGTTATCAAAGAAATTATTTATTTTTGTCAAAGGAAATAAGTAATTGAACAAAAAAATTAAAAAGTCTCATGTGGTGGGATATGCATTCTCACCAAATATCACTTCCTATACAAATAATGCATAAAATTATTTAATCACTGTAAACGTATATTTAATGTTGCCGAAATTTGAAAAACATGCACGAAAACGTTTCTTAAAAGCTATTAAACATTCTTCATTCCTTATTATATATTCCAGTGAATTTAAAAACTTAGTTACAATGAAATTAAAAAAATTGTATAGCGGAACAAAATAAAATTATAATTTTGTTGGTCATCAAATAATGTTGCGATGCACTCACTTGATTCGCATTGCACGAAGTTCCTTTTGGACAAGGCTGCAGGATTTGATCCCATAGAGGTCCTACATAAAGGATTTGATCCCATTAAAGAACCTGGTAGAGAATTCCTTCATAAGACATTATGGTTATATGATCTATGTTACCTCCCCATGAACACATTTCTTTGTGGGAATTTAAGCCACTTTTCTGCAGTATACCCTTTGGATGTAGTATTCAAAAAAGGAAATAAAGATCCTCTCAAGCAGCTGCTTGCCACAGAGATCTGACAGGAGCCTTCTGTTTAATACAATAGTAGATGATGTGTCACAATAATTTTCAAAAATAAAAAGTATTTAATTTTTAAAATTCGAATTAATAAATTGAAAATAAATTAGATATGATTATTTAGAAGCGTGGACATATATTACCCTTATTAATAGTGTTGTAATTTCAAGTTTACTAGTTGTCTAGAATTAGGCAGGAGTGTGCCTAATTCTCGACATTGAAAGTGCCCCACCCAAAAGGACCTGTACAAACATGCAAATAGAATGGTGGATGTGTGCAGTTGAGATATGAAAATGATGATAATCCCAAGCCAATGACGTGTGTGGCTCAAGAGATTAAACATGCAAGAAGGAACAGGTATTGTGTTTTGTTTATGCAGGTGGAATTCGTGTGAGCGGTTGAGATTTGATGGTTCCATTGGAAATTGTTCAGCGAAGACCGAAAATGTCTGGTACAAGCCGTCGACAGGTTTATCGCCATTTGGATGCTTTTGAGGGAGGAAGAATTATAGGTCTACGTGAAATGGATGGACTACACGTCATGTTGCTGCCCATGTTCATCGGGATGCACGAACTGTTGGATGCTGTTGGCAACAGTGGCGAAATGAAGGTTCTATCATGCATCGCAGAAGGAGTGGGGCCGTCCGGCAGACGTCAGTACGGCTTGTTAGGCGAATTGTTCAACATGCTCGTTCGTCACCACAGAGCACTGCAGTCGATGTTCGATGGGCTGTGTCAGCAGCCATGGACGACCGCAGAACGACCATAATGATAAACCGAATTTTGCATGAGGCACACCTGCGCTCTACGCAACTGTTACATTCACTGCCATTGACTGCAAACCATCGCAGCACTCGTCTGGCTTGGAGCCGAAGTTGTGGAAACTGAGGTCACTAAACACACTGTTGTGTTTAGTGATGAATCAAGTTTCTGTCTGGGTGCTGACAATCGACGGGTCCATGTATGGGGACAACCTGGAGAGATGAAGGATCCAGCTTTTTGTTCCTGACCGGCACACCGCCCTCCAGCCAGGCATAGTGGTATAGGGTGCTACTGGATAGGACAGCAGGTCCCATCTTGTCTGCCTCACGGGAACACTGACAGCTGCATGATACGTTAGCGCAGATCTACACCCCATTTGGTTACAATTCCTGGGAGGCATGCAGCAGCCCATTTTCCAGCATGACAACGCCCGTGGACACATTGCTAGGGTCTCCAGACAATGTTTGCAACATGTTCAAGTATTTCCATGGCTGGCAGGATCTCCAGATTTATCCCCAATAGAAAATCAGTGGGACCACATTGGACGACGTGTGCAATTATCACACCGGCTGGCGCTATATATGTCGATGAATTATGGGAGAAAGCCAATGCTGCTTGGTGTGCAATTCCTCAGAACCATGTCCGTCGACTGTATGACTCCATGTCACGCTGTATTTCTGACTGTATTGTCGTTCACGGTGGTTCAACCACCTATTGAAGCAATCACATTTTGCTGCATTATCTCTTCTTCTAACTACTGTAAGAGGCTGCAAATTAAATCATGGTCAGTCGTCCCGTGGTCGAGTGGTTAGCACACTTGGCTACAGATCTACGGGACCTGGGTTCGAGATCCAGAAAAGGCATGGATTTGTATGTTGTTTTTCTGCTGAGGTCCTGCCATCTTCACAGACCTACTTTGACATATAAACTGACAGGTTCCTGTCAGACCTCTGTGGCAACAGCTGCTTGAGGGGATATTTACTGACAGGCTCCTGTCAGACCTCTGTGGCAAGCAGCTGCTTGAGGGTTTTTTTTTTTTTAAGCCAACATGTATTGCTATGTGTGTGTTACATTTCACCTCTATCGCCACAATCCTTCTGGGTGGAGCAATTTCAACGTCGTGCAGTGTATAACGTTGATTCTCTGCACATGCATAATGCGATTTTTTGCCAGATCGTCAAATCCAATTATAAATTAAAATGCATTTTTAACCGATTATGAGAAGATTGGTTTTCGTTGAATGGCAACTTCACCCTGACAGTAAACAGTTCTTACGTTATCGTTTTGTGTAACATTCGGAATTTCGAAGCATGGTACTGATGACTTTTTCAACTTAGTTGCATCGAATGATAGAGATAGATAATAATTATATATAGGAAAGTGTGCTGTGAAATACTTGCCGGAATAGATGCATTTTACTAGATTATCAGAAGATTAGTTTTCAATGAATGGCAACTTGAGTAAACGGTCATATTCATGCCTTTACAATTTTATTTCAATCTCCGCTTTCGCAGACCTTTCTCGAAATTAGTTTAATGAACCACATTGGCATTTGATGAAATAATAATAATAAAAACAAGAAAAACAAAACACTTTTAATAATTTACCTAAATTTTATACAGGTAGTTTTAGTTGACTATAAAAAGGTAACAATCTAATTTAGACAAAAAAAAAAACAATCGGGAATATTATTTTTATTCTTTTTTAATTTCATACTACCTGAACGTACCCTGGCGCTGCTCGTGTGTCACTTTCAAACTGTATATTCTTATTTTCACTGCATTAATGGTAAATTTTTTAAGAAGCCCCCCCCCCACACACACACACTTTAGCAGAGATTTTCAACGGGAAGAAATTTTCAGGGATCGTTGTTGACGTCAGCGAGCACTCCTCATAGCCCGTTGCTTAGTTTCTGCGTAAGTTATCGAGATTTTATTTCCGTCACAACAGATTTTACCGCCCTATGTCTCCCGTGATATTCTTCCGCACAGTCCAAAATTCTTGCCCAGTGTGCCCCGGTGATTGTTTAAAAATCTGGTTCTCAGTTGGCCCGTGGCTTCCTTTTTACACAAATTGTGACAGCTAGTGTCTCACTTTTAATCTGCATGTTGTTCTTGCACCTAAGGTTACTTTTGTGAGTATCCCCCCTCCCCCGACATTTTATCACAGTTTGAAAACGAATAATTCCCGGTGTTGCAAAGGTCATTGCAGACTCGGCGCGCGCTGTCAGAGCACGTGGCAAACGATTGAGATATTTATTTCTTCAGATTTTGGCATTTTGTAATTCCCGACGTACTTCATCGAAAGGTTCAGAATTTCGCAGGCGGGTTCCCCCTGACCGACCCCATGTTTGGTTAGGATATCAGGTTGGTGGCTGCAATGGAACGCCTCAATAATGCCTTTCGAAATGTGGGGAATCTGGCAACGGCAGTAGATTTAAATGCTATTTTAACTCTTTGCTTTCAGAGTTAGGAAGCACTGAATGGCAACAATATATTTGATAGCGTTTCTCGTTTCCCGTAGGAATAGCATGGTAAATTTATTTGCTTCTAGCTAGAGGCCCTGTATAGGTAGAGGTTGGCCATCTCAAAATTGGACGCCATGTTTTGTCGTCGCTCGGATTGTTTAGCGTGCAATATCTGAATGGTATTGCACGGTATTTAGGATTCCGGAAAAGGGTAGGGTAATATTTGATAGAGATTTCAGTGCTTATGATTGGAAGTACTTTAGAAAATAGCTAAAAAAGGAAAAGTAAATTTTAGGACTTTTTTTTTTTAAAAATAAGATATAATTTCACTTTGTTGTCTGTCCGTCTGTAGACATCGAACTTTTTTGTTTATAGAGATAAATAAAAAAAATTTTTCTGTTAGATAGGAATTAATGATATATTATGATTTGCATTTTGCGTATCTCCCAAAAGTTATAATTGCGCCCTCTAACGGTGGAAAAATTTGAAAATTGCAAAATATCAATCGAATATTCCAAACGATGTAGTTATGTTAGAAGTTTAAAATTTTGGTGTTGAAATGTGAAGGTTACGAAGTTATCATTGGCAATAATCACTTGACCCTTTAGAAACGGGGGGGGGGGTGTGTGTGTGCTGAATCTCACTTTTTTTTTGTTTTAACAGAAAAGTGTATGATTTAAGAGATAAATAAAAAATTCTTTTTGGGTTGGACAGCTATAGATGAAATATTACAATTTCATTTTACGAATTTCCCAAAATCTATAATTGCGCCCTCTAACGGTGGAAAAATATCGAAAAATTTCAAAAATTTGAAATGAATATTGCAAAATAAATAAAAATAAATAAATACACCCTCAATCAGCTGCTTGCCACAGAGGTCTGACAGGAGTCTGTCAGTTTATATGCCAGAGTAAAAGGTCTGAGAGATGGATGACAGGACTCCGCAGAAAAACGACACATACATCCATGTCTTACCTGGGGCTCGAACCCAGGTCCCTTAGATCAGTAGCCAATGTATTTATGCTAGAAATTTGAAATTCTGGTCGTGGAATATGGCGGTCTCGAAAATTCCATTGACAACAATGAATTCACCCTAAGCCCAAGGTAGGTAAGAAACGGAACGGCTTTCTTTTAAGAGATAATTGGAAGCCTCATTTTTATTTGGCTACTAATGAAATGTAATTCGCATTTTCAAAGGTAGTTTTAATTTATATCATCAGAGATCATGTTTATGGTAGAAATTTAGGCGTGTAGAGTTCTGTTATGGTAGAAATTCCACTGACATCAATTATCTTATTTAAGTTTTTTTTTAGTTCATAATTACTAATAAAATACTACTATGTGCATTTCCCTCATCATACATTAAAAAAAAAATAACCTCTCAAGCAGCTGCTTGTACAGAGGTCTGACAGGAGACTCTCAGTTTATACGTCATAGGAGAAAGTCCATGAGGATGGCGGGACCTCAGCAGAGAGACAACACGAACATCCATAATTGAAACTTTAAGGAGTGAAGAAGTAGGCAAAGGAAGAACTTCATTCTCTTTGGAAATGAGATTCCCACGTGCGCCAGAGGTGATATACGTTCTTCTAGTTATTTTACACTTTCAGTGCCCTCTGACAGTGGAAATTGGAACTACTGCATAATTGACAAAATAAACTATTAATATTTTATTAGTACCTGTAATGTGCAAAAAAAAAAAGATTTTCTTTTATCTCTTAAAGCAGGAAAGTTGCATTTTACCAACGGGACAAATCATTACTATTAGGGTAAACCAATCAATCATTACACTCTATGACCAAAAAGTTAAATTTCTAGCAAAAACAGATCGTTTTCAATATTTATTTAAAGATTTGGTATTTTCCAGCTTTTTCCGCCACTAGAGTTCGCTTTTCGAGTTTTTATTTACCGACTTTAACACTCTCGAACACTGGAAATTCCAACTCATGGGTATTCGAAAAATGTAAATATTAATATTTCTGTGGAAATTTTTTTTGCCAACATACAGGATTCGAACCCGCATATCTCCAGAAACATGCCAGAGTATTTTAACTTGTTGACCTAACGCCGGTTTTTTTTCACAAAAAAACATTTATTGATTTATAGACGTTTACACGTCTACAGGTAACGCCAAGGTTATCAAATATTGTTTAAATTCTTAATAACGCTAAATAGCATGATGTGACTTCATTATTTACATAAATCTTACTCAGAGCACTGAAAAAGAAATAGTTGGTATTCGAGATCATAGATGTCAAATGGAGGCGCTCAAAATTCACGGGAAGAGTGATAGTCATTATTAGTGGAAAAAGGGTTGGGTTGTTTTACTTCTGAGCGGCACTTTTTTGCACACCATGGGCTAAATTGCTAGGTCACAAGGACCCCGAAGGCTCAGAGAAGGTTGGGGGAGGGGACCCACTGGAACAGCTGTTGGGAGACAGATGGTAGCCTCCCGTCAAAGCCATCCAGTGTGTTCTTTAACGTTGGGTTGTTTTACCTCTGAGCGGCACTTTTTTGCACATCATGGGCTAAATGGCCAGGTCACATGGACCCCGAAGGCTAAGAGAAAGTTGGGGGAGGGGACCCACTGGAACAGCTGTTGGGAGACAGATGGTAGCCTCCCGTCAAGGCCATCCGGCGTGTTCTTTAACGTACACAGGGTATGGCTCTCCTGCACACGGGACCCGGCTTAACGTCCCATCCGACGGACGGCGGCCTTTCCAAGCCCATCGGTGTCCCCTACTGACCGTGGGCAAGGCGTGGAATTTTGCGGAGATAAATCTCAACGCTGACCCACCTGGGACCCGAACCTGGGAACTACAGATTACGAGCCTGGCGCGCTACCGACTGAGCCACCCCCGCCCCAGTGGAAAAAGGACAGACAGCATTAGTTCAACAGGTTAGAATACTCTGGCACGTTTCTCCTATGCTTCGAATCCCGTATGTCGGCGAAATTTTTTCCATAAAAACATTTATTGATTTATAGACGTTTAAACGTCTACAGGTAACACCGAGATTATCAAATATTGTTTTAATTATTAATATTTTGTTAGTGGCTGTAAAACAAAAAAAAAATAGTCTCGTTTATTTCTTTAAGAAAAATTTTCATTTTCGCACCCCTTTTTGGCGAAGACGTCAAAGCCTTGTTGCCATTGAAAACCTTCTGACCATAACACTCTACTACCAAAATTTCAGATTTCCAGTGTAAATAGTTTGTTTGCAATATTTGTTTAAAATTTTAGGATTTTCGTTCTTTTCGCACCGCTAGAGGGTGCTTTTAAAGATATTGAAATTTTTCAAAATTGCGAATCAATCGTAATATTTGTTCCACACCTATCCAACCCAAGAAAATTTTTCATTTAGTTCTAAACGTAAAAAAAATCCGATAAAAGTGAACTTTGTCTATAGACAGACAGACAGGTGGAAAGACAGATGGATAGACAACAGAGAGACGGACAGACAGACGAACAAATATTGGCATAGGCAGATGACAAAGTGAAAACACGAGCTCGCTTTTCAAACGAACCTTAAAAGAAATAATTTTTTGGTTTTCAGTTAGCTCATTTCACTTTTGTAGCCGATTGTGGTCTTCTGATGGAGTTCCTCGAAAAAATATATTCATTAATTTATTTCTTTGAGTGAAATTTTTACATCCAAATGCAGTGCAGTGAGGCATTCATAAAATACGACAGCTTTTATAGACAAAAAAAGTGGTAGAAATATCTAAAACTATAACAACTGAGAAGTTTTAACTTGGCACATAACTAACTCATAGGTTTTCGTCGCACGGTACGACAAAACATGGCGCCCTTAAACCACGTGATTCAATCAACCAATGGCAGTGAATCACCAAGATGGCCAGCCTCTAACTATATAGGACCTCTAGTTGTAACAGAGTCTCGTTTTCCATGCTTCTAGGTGCATGTCCCGTTTCAGTAATGTAAATTTAGTTCACCAAACTCATCTGTCCTGAGCTACATCTGCTGCAGCTGATCATTGTAGACCAATTCTAACAAGGTCCTGTGCTATATGTTCGCACATCTCATCCTAGGTCTTCCCCCTCTTTCTGAGACCTTTAGACACATTGTTCATAAACCTATTCGCTAATCTATAATTATCCATATGGGCAACATTGCCAAACCAACGGAGTCTCTCTGCACAATATATTGCTTCAACGAGATTGCCGACTCCTTTGCCTAACCTCATCATTACTTACCAAATCAAACCACCTAATGCCATAAGTGCTAAATCATCAGTATAATCAAAATCAGAAATTTTCAGATCTCCGGACCATTTGAGGCCAAAATTTGTACCGTGCAGTGAAATTCGTATAACATAATCAACAACCAAAGTAAAGAGAAAAGGAGTCAAAATACACCCTTCTTGAACATTAGATGCAATGCTAAACCAACTGCTATAAGCCTTACCAACTCTCACACACGACTCAATGTTATTATAGAGAACTTTCATTATGTTAACTAAGTTGTCCGGTATGCCAAACGATCTCACAATCAACCACAAATTAAGGTGATCAACAGAGGGAAAACTCTTTTTCAAATCAACAAACTAGTAACCAAAGTTTTCTGAACTTTAAACGTTTCTGCGAAAGTTTTATTGAAATAAAAATTGTAAAGGCATGAATAGGACCGTTTAATCAAGTTGCCATTCATTGAAAACTAATCTTCTGATAATCTAGTAAAATGCATCTATTCCGGCAAGTATTTCACAGCACACTTTCCTATATATAATTATTATCTATCTCTATCATTCGATGCAACTAAGTTGAAAAAGTCATCAGTACCATGCTTCGAAATTTCGAATGTTTCACAAAACGATAACGTAAGAACTGTTTACTGTCAGGGTGAAGTTGCCATTCAACGAAAACCAATCTTCTAATAATCGGTTAAAAATGCATTTTAATTTATAATTGGATTTGACGATCTGGCAAAAAATCGCATTATGCATGTGCAGAGAATCAACGTTATACACTGCACGACGTTGAAATTGCTCCACCCAGAAGGATTGTGGTGATTGAGATGAAATGTAGCACACACATAGCAATTCATGTTTGCTGACCATGATTTAATTTGCAGCCACTTACAGTAGTTAGAAGATGAGATAATGCAGCAAAATGTGATTGCTTCAATAGGTGGTTGCACCACCGTGAACGATAATACAGTCAGAAATACAGCGTGGCATGGAGTCATACAGTCGACGGACATGGTTCTGAGGAATTGCACACCAAGCAGCATCGGCTTTCTCCCATAATTCATCGAGATATATTCGTCCAATATGGTCCCACAGATTTTCTATTGGGGATAAATCTGAAGATCCTGCCAGCCATGGAAATACTTGAACATGTTGCAAATATTGTCTGGAGACCCTAGCAATGTGTCCAGGGGCGTTGTCATGCTGGAAAATGGGCTGCTGCATTCTTCCCAGGAACTGTAACCAAATGGGCTGTAGAACTGCGCTAACGTATTACGCAGCTGTCAGTGTTCCCGTGAGGCAGACAACATGGGACCTGCTGTCATATCCAGTAGCACCCCATACCATTATGCCTGGCTGAAGGGCGGTGTGCCGGTCAGGAACAAAAGCTGGATCCTTCATCTCTCCAGGTTGTCCCCATACATTGACCCGTCGATTGTCAGCACCCAGACAGAAACTTGATTCATCACTAAACACAACAGTGTGTTTAGTGACCTCAGTTTCCAAAACTTCGGCTCCAAGCCAAACGAGTGCTGCGATCGTTTGCAGTCAATGGCAGTGAATGTAACAGTTGCGTAGAGCGCAGGTGTGCCTCATGCAAAATTCGGTTTATCATTATGGTCGTTATGCGGTCGTCCATGGCTGCTAACACAGCCCATCGAACATCGACTGCAGTGCTCTGTGGTGACGAACGAGCATGTTGAACAATTCGCCTAACAAGCCGTACTGACGTCTGCCGGACGGCACCACTCCTTCTGCGATGCATGATAGAACCTTCATTTCGCCACTGTTGCCAACAGCATCCAACAGTTCGTGCATCCCAATGAACATGGGCAGCAACATGACGTGTAGTCCATCCATTTCACATAGGCCTATAATTCTTTCTCTCTCAAAAGCATCCAAATGGCGATAAACCTGTCGACGGCTTGTACCAGACATTTTCGGCCTTCGCTGAACTATTTCCAATGGAACCATCAAATCTCAACCGCTCACACGAATTCCACCTGCATAAACAACATACCTGTTCCTTCTTGCACGTTTAATCTCTTGAGCCACACACGTCATTGGCTTGGGATTATCATCATTTGCATATCTCAACTGCACACACCCACCCTTCTATTTTCATGTTTCTACATGTCCTTTTGGGTGGGGCACTTTCAATGTCGAGAATTAGGAACACTCCTGCCTAATTCTAGACAACTAGTAAACTTGAAATTGCAACACTATTAATAAGGGTAATATATGTCCACGCTTCTAAATAATCATATCTAATTTTTTTTTTTCATTTTATTAATTCCTATTTTAAAAATTAAATACTTTTTATTTTTGAAAATTATTGTGACACATCATCTACTATTGTATTAAACAGAAGGCTCCTGTCAGATCTCTGTGGCAAGCAGCTGCTTGAGAGGATCTTTATATCCTTTTTTGAATACTACATGCAAGGGTATACTGCAGAAAAGTGGCTTAAATTCCCACAAAGAAATGTGTTCATGGGGAGGTAACATAGATCATATAACCATAATGTCTTATGAAGGAATTCTCTACCAGGTTCTTTAATGGGATCAAATCCTTTATGTAGGACCTCTATGGGATCAAATCCTGCAGCCTTGTCCAAAAGGAACTTCGTGCAATGCGAATCAAGTGAGTGCATCGCAACATTATTTGATGACCAACAAAATTATAATTTTATTTTGTTCCGCAATACAATTTTTTAATTTCATTGTAACTAAGTTTTTTATAATTCACTGGAATATATAATAAGAAATGAAGAATATTTAATAGCTTTTAAGAAACGTTTGCGTGCATGATTTTCAAATTTCGACAACATTAAATATACGTTTACTGTGATTAAATAATTTTATGCATTATTTGTATAGGAAGTGATATTTGGTGAAAATGCATATCCTACCACATGAGACTTTTTAATTTTTTTGTTCAATGACTTATTTACTTTGACAAAAATAAATAATTTCTTTGATAACCTGAAAGAGCTGGAAAGCTCCTTAGGTGATGTTATACAATTTGTTGATGGTTTTTGTTCGTTTTGAGCTTTTATAGTTTTGATGGTGTTTGCGAAGTGTTGTATTTATAATATATTTAAAAAAAGTGTTGTTTGCTTATCTGTTTCTTCATGAATAGATTTGGGAAAAAAAACTTCTCTCATCAAAAAAATATATTTTCAAAAATAAACACTTAATGCATTTCTATACATGTGCTGAAAGTTGTTGAAGAATTTATATGAAGAGTTTTTTATTTCCATTTTTGGGTATTCCAAAAAAATACAGCTCCGATCAAAAAAATTAAAGTGCAATTTTTTTTCATAACATGTATTAGAACGCTTGGCTACTGATCTAAGGGACCTGGGTTCGAGCCTCAGGTAAGGCATGGATGTGTGTGTCGTTTTTCTGCGAGGTCCTGCCATCCTCTCAGACCTTCTGCAATGGCATATAAACTGACAGGCTCCTGTCAGACCTCTGTGGGAAGCAGCTGCTTGAGGGGGTATTTATTTTATTTTTTATTTATTATATGCAGTTGTTTCAACTTTGATTTTGGCTGTGGCTATTTCGCTTTATGATAATATATAGAAAAACTCAAATAAAGGAATGAAAAACCTTTAGCAGTCAAAATTGACCTGAGGACTATAGAGATTTTATTTTAAAATGAAATACGAATTTTCAAAACTCCAAATAATATCTGACTACCTTAAATTCAGTTAAACAGTAATTATTCTTTCAGCTCTTAAGTTTACAATATAGAATTTTGCTGCTTGGTCTACTGTTTATAGAGAAATTATCTAAAGAGGGTAACTAAGAAATCACAATTAATTGCAGAAAATTTAATTTATTATTCCATATTTTGCTAGTGCATTATTTTCTTGTAATTATCAATTTTAAAGATTCTGAATAATGTTGCTTTTAGCACATGTAAAATCTTCTTCCGATATTTTCCTTCCTATACAATTACTACTTAAATAGAATTCTTAATTTCGAAGTCTTAAAAATGTCCGACAGATGGCAGCACAAACTAATGAAATATTTTCCCTTTCGATAATTCATGAAATTTCCACATAGCAACAGAATCAACTAATGTGTTCTCTGCAGTATTTTTCGCTGTTCGAGAGAGCAAGAAATTATTCCTTTAAGCTATAAAGCGATCACCCCAATATCGGAGGTTGCTGGACATTAAATGAAAATTTTTCGAACTGTTATGAAGATGAATCGCGAGCCACCAGTAGAGGCAAGAGTTAAGAGAGGGATTAATATTACCGGAGAACGCATGGAAGGGAGGGAGGGAGAGCTGCCGCCAAGAGGTACGGGACTCATCGTTCTGTCATTATGAGTAAAGGGAGCAATACTGACAAAATGAAAAACTACATTGAAATAATATTGAAATAAAGAAAAATTGACGAAAGCTTAAAGAAGTGTGGTTTTGTAGATACTTTTAGCTTGTGTTATGTTCAGTGATCAGTGTTGGATGTTTAACTGATAAGAAAGCTTTTAGTTTCAAGTAAACTATCAATTTATTTGTATCGCAGAGAAATTCGCTTTGTTTAAAAAAATCTGGCACTTGTGATCGTTTTATACTGATTGATAGCATATTGTTATTTTGTTTCATTAGGGAAGAAATTATTTATGATTTAGGAATTTTATTGCCTTAGTTAATATATCAGTTCATATATAGTTTATTTATATATTTGGAATTCACGTTCGGTTGCAAAAATATTCAAACAGAATTGAAAATCGGTAAAAATACTTTTATTCACATTTTGTGTTTTTGAATACGTGTGATATTAGTTATATATTCTCTTACATGGCATGGAAAAATGATTCGGCTAAACTATTCGTGGTGAGACTTCAATATTCGTGTAAAAGCATATGAAGTAAAAAAGGATTAAAATTATGTTCTCCATTACTATTTTGGTATTAACTTTGTTCACTTTTCAAAGCTAAATGCAACTACCAGTGTGAAATTTAGAAACAGAAATAGAAGTATTATTATTTTCATTTAATCGACACTTCCGAAGAGAACACCATCAGACGCTCGAGAATGGTTTCTGCGAAAGCGGAGACTGTAATAAAATTGCAAGGCATGACTGTGCAGTCAAATTATCATTCAATGAAAACTAATCTTCTGATAATCTAGAAAAATGCATTTTTCATTACAAATTTCGACTCTTAGTCAACTGATGCAGTATTCTGGGAAATATATCACAGCATCTGCAATTCCTAATGACGCTATAGAATCTCACGTAACAATAACTATACTACAGAAGCATGAGGGCACTCAATTTCAAGTGAGAACAATAATAATACGCATTAGATATCTCCATGAGGTTAACAATTCTGAAAGCACAAACAAAATAATACTGAAGCTTACTTTTAACGAGCGAATAAAATTTCGAGTGACAATAATAATAAGACGTAATGGATATTTCCATGAAGTTGACAATCCTCAAAACAGCCTACATAACTGAAGAATACCGAAAGTGTAGAGATGATGTCATTTCCTGCTTTACTAGTGTATGCGATGTGTGGGGCATGTCATTCACGAATTAGATTAGTGTGTCAAAGAATCAGAACACAGGCTTCACAATTTTTCTGATGGCCATTCTAAATAGCTGGACTCCTTCGCTGATTCGACTTCTTTTGTGTGCGCGCAGGCGGATCAATGACTACTGGCCAGATTCGCCCAGAAGTTAAGCTGTCCACGTGTTTCTCGTCCATTCCATGGATCTCCCGTTTCGTGCATTAGAACAGCCCAGATTTCGCGGAAACTTCCATTTCTAGGCAGCGAAGCTAGAGCGGTAAGGATGGTAGCTCAGGCGGTTTGATCGCTTAGGCTTCTTTGGCTTAGTTGTCCCCTTATGATGGGCGGCATGCCGGGAAAGCTCCGCAGATCGCTCCTCTAGGAATCTCTGTTAATCTCGACACCAGCGTTAAGCTCGTCGTGGTGGTGGCCGCTGCGGTAGTGGAGGTGGTGCAGGCAGTCAGTGTGTTTTGTGAACTCGTAATAAGCGAGGTTCGAGGCGGTGGTGATTCTGTCTGCAGTGGGGAGAATAGTGACTCTACAATTTGGGCCACGGTGATGTAATGAATGCGAGTGTGGACTGTCATTGAAGGGGTGTACTCGGAGTTGGGTGTGACAGTGGCTCTTTTTAAATTAAGTCTTCTGGTACTGCAGGCGGACCTTTTGACCTGGCCATTTAGCCCATGGGTGCAAAAAAGTGCCGCTCAGAGGTAAAACTACCCAACATTAAAGAACATGCTGGATGGCCTTCATGGGAGGCTACCATCTGTCTCCCAACAGCTGTTCCAGTGGGTCCCCTCCCTCAATCCTCTCTGAGCCTTTGGGGTCTTTGTGACCTGGCCATTTAGCCCATGGTGTGCAAAAAAGTGCCGCTCGGATATAAAACTACCCAACATTAAAGAGCATGCTGGATGGCCTTCACGGGAGGCTATCATCTGTCTCCCAACAGTTGTTCCAGTGGGTCCCCTCCCTCAACCCTCTCTGAGCCTTTGGGGTCCTTGTGACCTGTTCATTTAGCCCATGGTGTGCAAAAACGTGCCTATCAGTGGTAAAACAACCCAACCCACGGTCATTAGGTGAAATCGATGAGCTTCAATTCACAATTTCTTTATCGTCATATCTCTATTATTGTCTGATTTGAAGTTATCACCTCTGCAGTTATCTATTCAAAATTAATATATCCAATTATATCATTTCAATTATTAATTAACCTTTAGTCTAATCATATTTCGCCTAAACACGTTTTTTCAAAGTGAAATGATCGTATTTCAATATAATTTCCCCAAATATTAATTATTTATTTAATTCTTCTTGCACATCCTTTGAAAAATAAAACGACGAAAGAGCCAATAATTCCATATTCTTTCTGACAGTCGTTGAAATATATTTTTGTATTCTGTCCTTATTATATTTTAATTAATATTTATTAGAAACGTTTCCTACCTTTCAATTATTTTATTATTTTCCTGGTTTCACTACCTTCAATTTTCATTACAAAATACGTAATTATGTTAGGTTTAAAATCATATAAAAAAATTTTTTTATATGATGAAAACAATTTTATTTTTCTCTAAATTTAACTAAAAATTCGACAAGGAAGGGCTCGAAGGGTGATGCCGTCTGTCGTTGTTAATATCAACATTCATGGTCATATGTCTTTAAGGAAAAATTCGCATATTTCGAAATCAGTGTTGTTCTATATCTGACTGGCATTTTTTGTACACAATGGGCTAAATGGGCAAGTGACAAAAACCCCCGAGGGCTCAGAGAAGGTTGAATCAAAGGATCCAGTGGACAGCTGTTAGGATACATATGGTAGACTCCCGTCAAGAATAACGATTCAAGAAAAATTGTTCAAAGCATGGACACTTTAGTAACTCCAATGGCTGCCATATGTACAGTCGTTCAAAAAATTATCCGAACACTCTGGTTGATTCGAGAATTTAGATAAAATATCTGGCAACGTTTTTTTCAGAAATTAATGATCTGCAACCTTCGTGACACGTGACACGAAGGTTGCCAGATCTGTTACCAACACATTACCAGAATATTCTTTAACTCTTGTAAATTACGTGGTTGAGCCGCCGCAGATGAGATATGCTATTCCAACACAAATAACAGATGCTCCATTGGATTGATGTCTGGGGAATTTGGAGGCCAGGGCAATACTTGGAAGTCTTCCTCTCATGTCCCACGAACCATCTCGGGTTGGGTTGGGATGTTTTACCTCTGAGCGGCACTTTTTTGCACACCATGGGCTAAATGGCCAGGTCACATGGACCCCGAAGGCTCAGAGAAGGTTGGGGGAGGGGACCCACTGGAACAGCTGTTGGGAGACAGATGGTAGCCTCCCGTCAAGGCCATCCAGCGTGTTCTTTAACGTGCACAGGGTATGGCTCTGCCGCACACGGGGCCACGACTTAACGTCCCATCCGACGGACGGCGGACTTTCCAACCCATCGGTGTCTCCTACTGACCGTGGGCAGGGCGGGGAATTTTGCGGAGAGAAATCTCAACGCTGACCCAGCTGGGACTCGAACCTGGGAACTACAGATTACGAGCATGGCGCGCTACCGACTGAGCCACCCCCGCCCCCGAACCATCTCGAACAATCCGGGCAGCGTGGCATGGCACATTATCCTGCTGAAAGAAGACACTACTAGAGGAGAATACCATTGCCATGAAACATGCCATGGAGAATACCATTGCCTGCTCTGCAATGATGTTTAGTTTGGACCATGGAGAATAACATTGCCATGGAGAATACCATTGTCTGCTCTGCAATGATGTTTAGTTTGGTGGTCCTAAACGTCACAGTTTCCTGCACATGAATGACTGGACCCAGGGTTTCCCAGCAGAACTTTGACCAAAACATTACACTTTCTCCGCCAGTTTGTTTTCGTCCCATGGTGGATCACTAAAATGGTCACTTTCAGCATGATAATTCACCTGCTCACAAGGCTCGTATTATTACCAAAAGGTTCCAGGAACATGTCGTCGAGTTTTTCTTGTTTCCTTGGCCTGCACACTCCCCAGATCAAAACCCTATCAATCATATTTAGGATTAGGTTATAAGGGCTGTTTGCATCGGGACTGTACTGCCATACAATTTGGAGGAACTGCGCGACACAGTCATTTCCGCATGGTACAGTGGGCGGGGGTGGCTCAGTCGGTAGCGCGCCAGGCTCGTAATCTGTAGTTCCCAGGTTCGAGTCCCAGCTGGGTCAGCGTTGAGATTTTTCTCCGCAAAATTCCCCGCCCTGCCCACGGTCAGTAGGGGACACCGATGGGCTTGGAAAGGCCGCCGTCTGTCGGATGGGACGTAAAGCCATGGCCTCGTGTGCGGGAGAGCCATACCCTGTGCACGTTAAAGAACACGCTGGATGGCCTTGACGGGAGGCTACCATCTGTCTCCCAACAGCTGTTCCAGTGGGTCCCCTCCCCCAACCTTCTCTGAGCCTTCGGGGTCCATGTGACCTGGGATTTAGCCCATTGTGTGCAAAAAAGTGCCGCTCAGACGTAAAACAACCCAACCCAACCCGCATGGTACAACATTCCTTCCCAACGCATCTAGCGTCTTGCAAATTACATGCTTCAAAGAACTATGGATGTTCTGAAGACCTAAATTTAATAAGTAATCTAAATAATAATCTACATAATAAAGGATGTAAAACACGCTACTTTCATCATTTAGTAAAATGTGTGCCAAACACATGTTACTCAGAAAGAAAAAATCTGAACAATGAAAATATTTTCATTCCGTTCATTGTTTTCCTCTCCATCTCATATTTGCTCTTGAAAAATGTACTTATATTATATACAATAAGTTTTAATTTTTAATACATATTAAGGATGAAACCCTTTAATTCATAAACCGTCCTGTGGCCGAGTGGTTAACGCGCTTGGCTACTGATGTAAAGCAACTGGGTTCGAGCCTAGGGTAAGGCATGGATGTGTGTGTCGTTTTTCTGCTGAGGTCCTGCCATCCTCTCAGATCTTCTACTATGGCATATAAACTGACAGGCTCCTGTCAGACTTCTTTGGCAAGCAGCTGTTTGAGGGAATATTTTTAATTTATTTTTTTACACAAACCTATTACTACCGTTCAGAATATAAAATAAAATAATATAAATTATGTAATATTTCTTAAGAACTGTTTATTTTTACTTGGATCATGTTCTTGAATGGTTTCCATTTATTAACGCTGAAGCCAAAATATTTCCATGAAAGTAATGGTTGAAAGACGGGACTACTCTAAATCATTTTTAATGTTGTCATTCCTGGTCAAGCCCTGGAAGAAACCAAAATGAAATGACTGACTGTCGAAAATGTGAAGATACGAAAACTTGCTCAATATACATTTTCAGATTTGTGTATTTGCAAGAAGTTATTCCATATACAACATAAATAGGGGTCGTTGTACCTCAGCCGGTAGCGCTTCAGACTTGTAATCTGCAATATCCAGGTTCGAGTCCTGCCTGGATAGGTATTAACATTTGTCTCCAAATTCCTACTTTCCTGTTTTCAGTCACTAGGAGACACCGATGGGCATCGAAAGACCACCTTCCTTTGGATGGGACGTTAAGCTGTCACCCCGTGAGTAGGAGAGTCAAATTATGTGTACATTACGGAGTATACTACATAGCATTGACTGGGGGATACGACCTTTCTACTAACAGCTGTGGTTGCGGGATTGGCCCAGTCGGTAGCGTGCCAGACTCGTAATCTGTAGTTCCCAGGTTCGAGTCCCAGCTGGGTCAGCGTTGAGATTTAGCTCCGCAAAAATTCCCCGCCCTGCCCATGGTCAGTAGCGGAAACCGATGGGCTTGGAAAGGCCGCCGTCCGTCGGATGGGACGTTAAGCCGTGCCACCGTGTGCGGGAGAGCCATACCCTGTGCACGTTAAAGATCACGCTGGATGGCCTTGACGGGAGGCTACCATCTGTCTCCCAACAGCTGTTCCAGTGGGTCCCCTCCCCCAACCTTCTCTGAGCCTTTGGGGTCCTTGTGACCTGGCCATTTAGCCCATGGTGTGCAAAAAAGTGCCGCTCAGAGGGAAAACAACCCAACCCAACAACAACTAACAGCTGTCTAGTGGGTTTTCTCCCCACAACCTCCTATGACAAATTCGGGGACTTCTGACCTGGTCATTTAGCCTATTGTGTGCAAAAAAAGAGCCAATCAGAAATAAACACCCCAATGTTGAAGAGTACGCTACATAGCATTGCCTGGAGGCTACCATCTGTCTGCTAACAGCTGTCTTGTGGGTCCCCTTTCCCCAACCACCTACGAGAAATTGGGGTCCTTGTGACCTGGAGATTAAGCTCATTGTGTGGGAAAGAGTGCCACTCAGAGGTAAACCAACCCAGTGTTAAACAGCATGCGGGATGGTCTTGATGGAAGTCACCACCTGTCTCCTAACAACTGTCCTATCCCCCTAACGTTATGTGAGACCTCGGAATAATTGTGACTTGGATTATTGAGCATCGACACTGGACTGTTGAGGACTGGAAAAAATGCATCCTGGTCGGACTAATCAAGGTTCCTTTTGCATCATGTTGATGCAAGGATCAGAATTTGATTCAAACAACATGAGGCCATGTAGCCATCTTGTCTGGTGTGAATAATACTGGCCAGTGGTGGTGGTGGTGTTATGATGTTCAGAATGTATTCGTAGCACCCAAATGGGCCCCCTGATACATATGAAAAGACATTTGAACGCTAAATCGTATTTGAACAGGGGCGGGGGTGGCTCAGGTGGTAGCGCGCCACGCTCCTAATCTGTAGTTCCCAGGTTCAAGTCCCAGCTGGGTCAGCGTTCAGATTTATCTCCGCAAAATTCCCCGCCCTGCCCACGGTCAGTAGGGGACACCGATGGGCTTGAAAAGGCCACCGTCCGTCGGATGGGACGTTAAGCAGTGGCCCCATGTGCGGGAGAGCCATTTAGTCCATTGTGTGCAAAAAAGTGCCGCTCAGAGGTAAAACAACCAAACGTTAAAGAACACGCTGGATGGCCTTGATGGGAGGCTACCATCTGTCTCCCAACAGCTGTTCCAGTGGGTCCCCTCCCCCAACCTTCTCTGAGCCTTCGGAGTCCATGTGACCTGGCCATTTACCCCATGGTGTGCAAAAAAGTGCCGCTCGGAGGTAAAACAACCCAACGTTAAAGAACACGCTGGATGGCCTTGACGGGAGGTTACCATCTGTCTCCCAACAGCTGTTCCAATGGGTCCCCTCCCTCAACCTTCTCTGAGCCTAAGGGGTCCATGTGACCTGGCCATTTAGTCCATGGTGTGCAAAAAAGTGCCGCTCAGAGGTAAAACAACCCAACGTATTTGAACATCATTGCTGACCATGTTAGTCTCTTCATGACTACAATTCATCCTCACTCAGATGGACATTTTCAGCATGATAATTCACCTGCTCACAAGGCACGTATCAATATCAAAAGGTTCCAGGAACATGCCAATGAGTTTTACTTGCTTCATTGGAGTGCACACTCTCCAGATCAAAACCCTAACAATCAACTTTAGGATGAGGTTCTAAGGCAGGCATGGCCAACATACGGCCCGCGGGCTGGATCCGGCCCGCGTAATGAATTTATGTGGCCCTCGAACAATTTTTCAATATTAGCATTTAACTTCTAGTAATTAATCGAATTAGTTCTCGATAATTCTATAGTTTTTAAAAAAGATTCCGTTATAAAGAATTAAAACTTTTATACTCATCTGTACTCGATATGATCTGTTTGATGTTCAAGCGACGTATTAAAACGAACGATAATAAAAAAATAATAAGCGATGCAAACCTCCTCAACACGTCGTATTAGTTATTATGTTAATTTGTTGTATTGATTTACTTACAATTATTCATAAACAAATTTCGTAATAAAATTTTGTTTACTTAAAGAAATAAGTGTTTTGTTTAACATTTTTCAATTTTAATATTTCGTCCGGCCCGTGAAAATATTTTTTTCCCAATCCGGCCCGGGGGCAAAAACAGTTGGTCATGCCTGTTCTAAGGGCTGTTTGCATAGGAACTGTACTGCATGCAATTTGCAGCAACTGCGCGACACCGTCATTTCCGCATGGTACAACATTCCTGCACAACGCATCCAGCGTCTAATAAGTTATATGCTTCAAAGAATTATAGATGTTCTAAATTCCTAATTCTAGTAAGAAACTAAATAATAATTAAAATGTCTACTCTCCATCTCATACTTCCTCTTGAAATATTTACTTAAATTATATACAATAACTTTTAATTATTAATGCGCATTAAATAATAATAAAATATTATATAGGGTACATAAACTTGTGACTACCGTTTGGAATATAATTTAACATTTCTTAAGTAACTTTTTTTTTTAAATACTAAATTTTTCAAAATCAACACTTACGAAAGTGGTGCTCCTCTATAGTATAAGACCTGTTAAATTTCAAAACGTTTAAACTTTTTAAACAAACCAGACTATAAAATATTTGGGGAAGATTTATAGCCCATAAACTCAAATGGAACCCTCTTATACATGAAATTGTCTCCAAAATCAACACTATCAGATGTAAATCATTACCTCTCCTTCGGAGAAATGCCAGTGCTGATGATTAACCACAAATTATTGTTATACAACATGGTCATTCGTCCCATAGTAACTTATGGTCCCACATTTTCAGTCACATTAAATCTATATCAAATAGGTTTTTGAGCCTATTGAAAATAATCCAAATGAGATTATTTTTTCATTGTTAAATTATGATCATGAAGTACTTAATAGGTACAAGTGCCCTAAAATAATGGTTTCTTTCAAGAAAAATGCTCGTTTTAGGTCTCTTGTGTAACACATTTACTAATTTTAGTTTGTGTTTTATATCAGTCTCTACGGGACCACCGATGGATTCTTTTACCTTTTGTTGTATTTTTACCTATGCCAACTGCGCATATTTTAAGATGGAGATGGTAATGGGTAGAGTGCTACTTGGAACATCCTATATGATTTAACAATCTATGAAAAAAAAGAATTTCTTTCCATCTTGGATGGTTGCTGTTCATTTGCTCAGAAGCCAAAATATGTTCTTAAAAAACATGAATGGAAGAATGAGATGAATGGAAGAATTACTCCCCCCCCCTGCCCATGGCCGGTAGGGGACACCGACGGGCTTGGAAAGGCTACCGTCGGTCGGATGGGATGTTAAGCCGTGGCCCCGTGTGCGGGAGAGCCATACCCTGTGCACGTTAAAGAACACGCTGAATGGCCTTGACGGGAGGCTACCATCTGTCTCCCAACAGCTGTTCCAGTGGATCCCCTCCCCCAACATTCTCTGAACCTTCGGCGTCCTTTTGACCTGGCCATTTAGCCCATGGTGTGCAAAAAAGTGCCGCTCAGAGGTAAAACAACCCATCGTTAAAGAACTCGCTGGATAGCCTTGACGGGAGGCTACCATCTGTCCCCCAACATCTGTTCCAGTGGGTCCCCTCCCCCAACCTTTTCTGAGCCTTCGTGTTCCATGTGATTTGGCCATTTAGCCCATGGTGTGCAAAAAAGTGCCGCTCAGAGGTAAAAGAACCCATCGTTAAAGAACACGCTGGATGGTAATATCATTCTGTTTTCTTCAGTTTAAATGCTTGTAATTTTGAGTCTCTCCTTGGAAGATCCCAAAACTTGATGACTGACTAGCCAAAACCAGATGTTGAAAAGGAAGAGATACGAAAGTTTGCATAACATATATTTTTTAGATTTGTTAATTTACAGGAGGTTTTAATACACTGAAAAATATTGGTTTTGCCGGATAGATGGCGCCACTGTGCGAATCAAAAAAAAATCGAGGAAGTTTATATGGTCACTCAAGCTCAGAAAGGTTAGTCATTGGTGGTATAATGGTAGCATAACTGGCATGTTTCCCGGAGACGTGGGCTCGCATCCCACTCATGGCAAAACCAATTATTTTCCAGCTTATTATTTCATGACTTCCATGTCTACTGAATTACAAGAGGTTATTAATATACCATGTAAATAGGAGTGGGTATAACTCAGTCGGTAGTGCTTCAGCCTTGTAATCTGCAATTTCCAGGTTCGAGTCCTACTGGGTAGGCATTGAAAGTTATTTGCGAAAAACTAATCGTCCTGTTTTCGGTTAGTATGATACCCCAATTGGTTTCGAAAGGCCGCTGTCAGTAGGATAGGAGGTTAATCCGTGAGCTTGTGCATGTTAAAGAACAAGATGCATAGGACTGACTACAGGCTATATTAAGTTTTAATTTTTAATACGTATTAAGGAAGAAAACATTTAATATAGCGTACATAAACCGTTTACTACCGTAAAAAATTATTATTTTTCTCAAAAATCTCTTTTTTACTTAATGTATTCTTGATTGGTTTCTGTTTATTAATGCGAAAACCAAAATATTTTCTTCTGTTTCATGCGTTGGAAAACAAGACTACGGTATTTGAATATTGTCATTACAGGTTCCAGCTCTGAAAGAAACCAAAATAAATGACTGATTGTCGAAAATGAAAATATAAGAAGTCTTGCTCAATATACATTTTAAGACTTGTCTATTTACAAGAAGTTATTCCACATACCACTTATATATGGGTTGGTGTAATTCAGTCGGTAGCGCTTCAGGCTTGTAATGTGCAATTTCTAGGTTCGAGTTCTACCTGGGTAGGTGCTGAGATTTGTCTCCAAAAATTCCACGTCCTGTTTTCGGACAATAGGAGGAGAGCGATGGGCTTCGAAAGACCGACGTCCGTCGGATGGGACATTGATCCGTGGCTCCGTGAGTGGGAGAGTCAAATTATTTGTACAGTCGCTCAAAAAAGTATCCGAACACTAGGGTTAATTACAGACTTCAGAAAAATATATCTGGCAACGATTTTTTTAGAAATCAGTGATCTGGCAACCTTCGTGTACAGTACACGAAGGTTGCCAGATCATTACTTTGTAAAAAAATCGTTGCCAGATATTTTTTTCTGAATTCTGTAATCAACCATAGTGTTCGGATACTTTTTTGAGTGACTGTACGTTCTGGAGGCTACCAGCTGTCTACTAACAGCTGTCGAGTGAGGTTTCTCCTCCCAACCTATTCTCACATTTTCGGGGGCTTGTGACCTGGTCATTTGTCCTATGGTGTGCAAAAAAGTGGCAATCAAAACTAAACCACCTGAATATTAAAGAGTACGCTACATAGCATTGACTGGAAGCTACCATCTGTCTTCTAACAACTGTCTTGTGGGTCCCCTTTCCACAACCACCTACGACAAATTGGTGTACTTTTGACATGGTCATTTAGCCCATTGTGTGGAAAAAACTGCCACTCAGAAGTAAACCAACCCAATGTTAAAGAGCAGGGGGTAGCCTTGATGGAAGGCTACCACCTCTCTCTTAACAGATGTTATTATGTCATCTCTCCCTAACCTTATGTGAGACCTCGGGATCCTTGTGACATGGTCATTTAGCCCATTGTGTGGAAAAACTGCCACTCAGAAGTAAACCAACCCAATGTTAAAGAGCAGGGGGAATGGCCTTGATGGAAGGCTACCACCTCTCTCTTAACAGATGTTATTATGTCATCTCTCCCTAACCTTATGTGAGACCTCGGGATCCTTGTGACATGGTCATTTAGCCCATTGTGTGGAAAAACTGCCACTCAGAAGTAAACCAACCCAATGTTAAAGAGCATGAGGGATGGCCTTGATGGAAGGCTACCACCTCTCTCCTAAGAAATGTTATTATGTCATCTCTCCATCACCTTATGTGAGACCTCGGGATCCTTGTGACATGGTCATTTAGCCCATGATGTGCAACAGAGTGTCCTCAAGAGTAAAACATTCCAACACAAACATACATTAAATTAACTGAAATATAATTTCAATTTTGGAGCTTGCAAAATTCTTATTGTAATATTTTTCTACAAATTTTCCCTTTACAATCTGCTTTTAATGCTCCTGCAGTTTCGCTTCTTTATCATATATACGAGAATGTGTGTAAACTATATAAATATTCAAAAACTGTTACCATCCTCAAATCTATAAATGGTGTTAACTCTTGTTCTATTTAACATTGGTATTAAAATTGAATTCTATATTGACGAGTGTCACATGAACCACACACATATCGGGTCTTATTTTGAATTGGGGCAGAGGTGGCTCAGTCGGTAGCGCGCCAGGCTCCTAATCTGTAGTTCCCAGGTTCGAGTCCCAGCTGGGTCAGCGTTGAGATTTATCTCCGCAAAATTCCCCGCCCTGCCCACGGTCAGTAGGGGACAGCGATGGGCTTGGAAAGGCCGCCGTCCGTCGGATGGGACGTTAAGCCGTGGCCCCGTGTGCGGGAGAGCCATACGCTGTGCACGTTAAAGAACACGCTGGATGGCCTTGACGGGAGGCTACCACCTGTCTCCCAACAGCTGTTCCAGTGGGTCCCCTCCCCCAACCTTCTCTGAGCCTTCGGGGTCCATGTGACCTGGCCATTTAGCCCATGGTGTGCAAAAAAGTGCCGCTCAGAGGTGAAACAACCCAACCCAACTGTCCACCAAATCCGTCGGGTGGCAGGAACCATTGCTGAGCCCAGCAATAAGAAGGAACACTCCGTTTCTGTCTTCATTGATGTTGCCAAAGCTTTTGATAAGGTGTGGACTAAAGAACTCCTATTCAAACTCGTTAAGTTCAACTTTCCCCCTGCACTTGTGCGTATTCTGCGGAGCTATCTTACGGGCAGGTCATTTCAGGTTATAATTGGCTCAGATGCCTCCATCAGAAGGCCTATTAAGGCCGGGGTCCCTTAGGGGTCTCTTATTGCTCCTACCTTATTCACTATTTACGTGGGGCGGGGGTGGCTCAGTCGGTAGCGCGCCAGGCTCGTATTTTGTAGTTCCCAGGCTCGAGTCCCAGCTAGGTCAGCGTTGAGATTTATTTCCTCAAAATTTCCCGCCCTGCCGACGGTCAGTAAGGGACACCGATGGGCTTGAAAAGGCCGCAGTCCGTCGGATGGGACGTTAAGCCGTGGCCCCGTGTGCGGGAGAGCCACACCCTGTGCACGTTAAAGAACACGCTGGATGGCCTTGACGGGAGGCTACCATCTGTTTCCCAACAGCTCTTCCAGTGGGTCCCCTCCCCCAACTTTCTTTGAGCCTTCGGGGTCCATGTCACCTGGCCATTTAGCTCATGGTAGGCAAAAAAGTGCCGCTCAGAGGTAAAACAACCCAACGTTAAAGAACACGCTGGATGGCCTTGACGGGAGGCTGCCATCTGTCTCCCAACAGCTGTTCTAGTAGGTCCCCTCCCCTAACCTTCTCTGAGTCTTCGGGGTCCATGTGACCTGGCCATTTAGCTCATGGTAGGCAAAAAAGTGCCGCTCAGAGGTAAAACAACCCAACGTTAAAGAACACGCTGGATGGCCTTGACGGGAGGCTGCCATCTGTCTCCCAACAGCTGTTCTAGTAGGTCCCCTCCCCTAACCTTCTCTGAGTCTTCGGGGTCCATGTGACCTGGCCATTTAGCCCATGGTGTGCAAAAAAGTGCCGCTCAGAGGTAAAACAATCCAATCCAATGCTGTATCATTTTAATTTCCCGCGTGTGCTTCAGAGTGTGAATTATGTCACTATCCGTTTGGAACACTAAAAACTTGAACAATAGAGATGTTTAAGGAGAGAATGAAAAGTAGTTGGTTTTCTTTGAATGTGTATATTAAATTTTTTGCTGAATGAATTAGTATTAATTTTTCTTAAGAAATTTTTTTAAGACACTTGAAGATTAAAACGAAGAGGGAATATGCTACTCGAGTAAACAGAGGCTATGTGCTCTTTTATGTCAAATGGAGGTCACATAGAGGTCAAATGAATAAATAATCAAGGTTTGCAAGTTCTAGGAACATGAATATTGAAGACTTGAGGTGTTTTGGATACTAGATGTCGGAAAGGTTACGAAATTTCAGATGCGGATGGTCCTTAAATGTCAAAGGTCAAATATAAATCTACCTGTGTTAGATTGATGTAAGACCTGAACTTCTCTGTGGGTTGGGTTGTTTTACCTCTGAGCGGCACTTTTTTGCACACCATGGGCTAAATGGCCAGGTCACATGGACCCCGAAGGTTCAGAGAAGGTTGGTGGAGGGGACCCACTGGAACAGCTGTTGGGAGACAGACGGTAGTCTCCCGTCAAAGCTTCCAGCGTGTTCTTTAACGTGCACAGGGTATGGCTCTTCCGCACACGGAGCCACGGCTTAACGTCCCATCCGACGGACGGCGGCCTTTCCAAGCCCATCGGTGTTCCCTACTGACCGTGGGCAGGGCGGGGAATTTTGCGGAGATAAATCTCAACGCTGACCCAGCTGGGACTCGAACCTGGGAACTACAGATTACTGAGCCACCCCCACCCCGAACTTCTCTGTGGAAGAGTAAATTTGTTCGATGCGTGTTCATCATAACTTGCAGAGGGTATGGCTCTCCCGCAAACGGAGACACGACTTATTGTCCCATCGGGTGGCCGGTGTCCTTTTCAAGCCCATCGGTGTCCCTTAATGAATAACGGTAGGGCGTGGAATTTTGCGAATATAAATCTCAATGCTAGCCCAGGCAGGACTCGAGCCTGGGAACTGCAGATTACGAGCCTGGCACGCTACTAACTGAGCTAATTGCGTCCCAAAAATGTTCTGATAATTTTCACTTTATTCAGCATAATCTTTGTGACTAATCCAAACTCGAAAATTTTTCGTTATTTATCGTTACGTGTACAGTCGCTCAAAAAAGTATCCGAACACTACGGTTGATTACAGAATTCAAGAAAAAATATCTGGCAACTTTTTTTTAGAAATTAGTGATCTGGCAACCTTCGAAAAAACACAAAAATAACAATCCAGAATATTATTATTATCCTTTTTATTTCATATCTTTTTACACGAATATTGAAGTCTCATCACGAATACTTTAGGCGAATTTTTTTCCATGCCGTGTAATAGAATATATGTACTCCTTTACAATGTTCTTTTAATCTCCGCTTCCGCAGAAACAGTTCTTGAAATCGAATGTGTGAAACGCATGATATCCAATTAAATGAAAATAATAGCAGTTCCATCTATTTATCTGAATTTTCTACTGGTAGTTTCAGTCAACTATGAAAAGCTAACAAACTTAATAAAAAAATTAACAATCGAGAATGTCACTTTTTATCCTTTTTTATTTCACATGTTTTTACACAAACTTTTGAAGTCTCATCACGAATAGTTTAGCCGAGTTATTTTTCCATGCTATATAATAGTATATGTAATTGATAACACAAGTATTAGAAAACACAAAGTGTGAATTAAAGTATTGTTACAGATTTTGAATTCAGTTTGAATATTTTTCAAAGGAACGTCAGTTCGGAAAAAATAAACTATAAATGAACTGATTTATTAACGAAGGCAACAAAATTGCATAAATCATAAACAATTTTTTCACTAATCACACAAAACAGCAATATGTTATCAATCAGTATAAAATGATCCCAATGATCACAATTGCCAGATTTTCTTTTAAACAAAGCTCATTTTTCTGCGATACAAATGAATTTGTATTTTAATTGAAACTAAAACCTTTCTTATTAGTTAAACATCCAAAACTGATCACTGAACATAACAGAAACTAAAAGTATCTCCAAAACCACACTTCTTACTATCAACGCTCACAGATTACGATTAATCTCTTTCTTCTGTAAACAGATTCTTCGAACTACAATTAGACATTCAACTATCTGGTACATAGTCACAGGCAAGCAGGGAATATATAGAATTCTGTTCTTTCATTTCAACTTCGTAAGTGGAATGCTAATGGTCTAAAACCTGACTTATTAGAATTTAATCACTTTTTATCTGAATCGCAGTTATTCAGGAAACGCACCTCAAAGCAGGGGAAACCACTAAGGGACCAAACTTCAGCTGTTATAGATCCGATCGACTCCACAAGAAAAGTGGGGCACGGGCATATTCATTAAAAACTCGACTCCACACGCACTTTTATCAATTTCTGGTCTTGCCTCCATTGAGGCTATGGGAGTTGTACAGTCGCTCAAAAAAGTATCCGAATACTAGGGTTAATTAAAAAATTCAGAAAAAATACCTGGAGACGATTTTTTCTGAATTCTGTAATCAACCATAGTGTTCGGATATTTTTTTAATATATATAATGCGTATGAATATATAATGCAATGAATATGGAGCGTGTGCAGTTACCGTTCACAGCAAACTGGAGCAGTTGCGGTTAATGTTCACAGCACATTGGATCGTGTAAGCTCACAAAAACCTGGATCGTGTGGGCCCACTCATAGAAATATTGAGCGTGTGCAGTTACCGTTCACAGCAAACTGGAGCGTGTGCAGTTACTGCACACGCTCCAGTTTGCTGTGAACGGTAACTGGAGCGTGTACAGTTGCTGCACACGCTCCAAATATTTTTTCTGAATTCTGTAACCAATCATAGTGTTTACACGAAGGTTGCCAGATGACTAATTTCTAAAAAAATCGTTCCCAGATATTTTTTCTAAATTCTGTAATCAACCATAGTGTTCGGATACTTTTTTGAGCGACTGTACACGAAGGTTGACAGATCACAAATTTCCAAAAAAATCTTTCCCAGATGTTTTTTCTGAATTCTGTAATCAACTATAGTATTCGGATACTTTTTTTTGAGCGACTGTACAAATGTATCCGGCAAACGCTTTCTTCAACATACTTCCAACAAAGGAATTGTATTAATGATCCATCCGCCCCCACTTTCTTTTCTTCCTCCCCCTTTGCAAACCGGACATCTTAGATCTTGCCCTTCACTATGACACTTTTGCTTCTTATGACATAACCACTATTAACTGCCTTTCTTCTTATGATATAACTACTATTAACTGCCTTTCTTCTTATGCCATAACTACTATTAACCGCCTTTCTTCTTATGACATAACCACTATTAACCGCCTTGATTCTTATGACATAACCACTATTAACTGCCTTTCTTCTTATGACATAACTACTATTAACCGCCTTTCTTCTTATGACATAACTACTGTTAACCGCCTTTCTTCTTATGATATAACTACTATTAACCGCCTTTCTACTTATGACATAACTACTATTAACCGCCTTTCTTCTTATGACAGAACTACTATTAACCGCCTTTCGTCTTATGCCATAACTACTATTAACCGCCTTTCTTCTTATGACATAACTACTATTAACCGCCTTTCTTCTTATGACATAACTACTATTAACCGCCTTTCTTCCTATGACATAACTACTATTAACCGCCTTTCTTCTTATGACCTAACTACTATTAACCGCCTTTCTTCTTATGGCATAACTACTATTAACTGCCTTTCTTCTTATGACATAACTAATATTAACCGCCTTTCTTCTTCTTGACATAACTACTATTAACCGCCTTTCTTCTTATGACATAACTACTATTAACCGCCTTTCTTCTTATGACAGAACTACTATTAACCGCCTTTCGTCTTATGCCATAACTACTATTAACCGCCTTTCTTCTTATGACATAACTACTATTAACCGACTTTCTTCCTATGACATAACTACTATTAACCGCCTTTCTTCCTATGACATAACTACTATTAACCGCCTTTCTTCTTATGACCTAACTACTATTAACCGCCTTTCTTCTTATGGCATAACTACTATTAACTGCCTTTCTTCTTATGACATAACTAATATTAACCGCCTTTCTTCTTCTTGACATAACTACTATTAACCGCCTTTCTTCTAATGACATAACTACTATTAACCGCCTTTCTTCTTATGACATAACTACTATTAACCGCCTTTCTACTTATGACATAACTACTATTAACCGCCTTTCTTCTTATGACATAACTACTGTTAACCGCCTTTCTTCTTATGATATAACTACTATTAACCGCCTTTCTACTTATGACATAACTACTATTAACCGCCTTTCTTCTTATGACAGAACTACTATTAACCGCCTTTCGTCTTATGCCATAACTACTATTAACCGCCTTTCTTCTTATGACATAACTACTATTAACCGACTTTCTTCCTATGACATAACTACTATTAACCGCCTTTCTTCCTATGACATAACTACTATTAACCGCCTTTCTTCTTATGACCTAACTACTATTAACCGCCTTTCTTCTTATGGCATAACTACTATTAACTGCCTTTCTTCTTATGACATAACTAATATTAACCGCCTTTCTTCTTCTTGACATAACTACTATTAACCGCCTTTCTTCTAATGACATAACTACTATTAACCGCCTTTCTACTTATGACATAACTACTATTAACCGCCTTTCTTCTTATGACATAACTACTATTAACCGCCTTTCTTCTTATGACATAACTACTATTAACTGCCTTTCTTCTGTCCACTGTCCGGATATTATTTCTCTAAATCTCACAATCTCTCATTCCACAAACTTTCGTATTTCCACCCATTGGGATAGATTTCGGACAATTCTTCTTCAAAATTTAAACTGCAATCTCTTCCCCTCCTCTGGGGCGGGGGTGGCTCAGTCGGTAGCGCGCCAGGCTCGTAATCTGTAGTTCCCAGGTTCGAGTCCTAGCTGGGTCAGCGTTGAGATTTATCTCCGCTAAATTCCCCGACCTGCCCGCGGTCAGTAGATGGTCTCAGAGGTAAAACAATCCAACGTTAAAGGACACGCTGGATGGTCTTGACGGGAGACTACCATCTGTCTCCCAACAGCTGTTCCAGTGGGTCCCCTCCCTCAACCTTCTCTGAGCCTACGGGGTCCATGTGACCTGGCCATTTAGCCCATGGTATGCAAAAAAGTACCGCTCAGATGTAAAACAACCCAACGTTAAAGAACAGGCTGGATGGCCTTGATGGGAGGCTACCATCTGTCTCCCAACAGCTGTTCCAGTGGGTCCCCTCCCCCAAACTTCTCTGAGCCTTCGGGGTCCATGTGACCTGGCCATTTAGCCAATGTTGTGCAAAAAGTACCGCTCAGAGGTGAAACAACCCAACGTTAAAGGACACGCTGGATGGCCTTGACGGGAGACTACCATCTGTCTCCCAACAGCCGTTCCAGTGGGTCCCCTCCCCCAACATTCTCTGAGCCTTCGGGGTCCATGTGACCTGGCCATTTAGCCCATGGTGTTCAAAAAAGTACCGCTCACAGGTAAAACAATCCAACGTTAAAGGACACGCTGGATGGCCTTGACGGGAGACTACCATCTGTCTCCCAACAGCTGTTCCAGTGGGTCCCCTCCCCCAACCTTCTCTGAGCCTTCGGGGTCCATGTGACCTGGCCATTTAGCCCATGGTGTGCAAAAAAGTGCCGCTCAGAGGTAAAACAACCCAACGTTAAAGGACACGCTGGATGGCCTTGACGGGAGACTACCATCTGTCTCCCAAAAGCTGTTCCAGTGGGTCCCCTCCCCAACTTTCTCTAAGCCTTCGGGGTCCATGTGACCTTGCCATTTAGCCCATGGTGTGCAAAAAAGTACCGCTCAGAGGTAAAACAACCCAACGTTAAAGGAAACGCTGGATGTCTTTGACGGGAGACTACCATCTGTCTCCCAACAGCTGTTCCAGTGTGTCCCCTCCCCCAACCTTCTCTGAGCCTTCGGGGTCCATGTGACCTGGCCATTTAGCCCATGGTGTGTAAAAAGGTACCGTTCAGAGGTAAAACAACCCAACGTTAAAGGAAACGCTGGATGTCTTTGACGGGAGACTACCATCTGTCTCCCAACAGCTGTTCCAGTGTGTCCCCTCCCCCAACCTTCTCTGAGCCTTCGGGGTCCATGTGACCTGGCCATTTAGCCCGTGGTGTGCAAAAAAGTACCGCTCAGAGGTAAAACAACCCAACGTTAAAGGACACGCTGGATGCCCTTGACGGGAGACTACCATCTGTCTCCTAACAGCTCTTCCAGTGGGTCCCTTCCCCCAACCTTCTCTGAGCCTTCGGGGTCCATGTGACCTGGCCATTTAGCCCATGGTGTGCAAAAAAGTACCGCTCACAGGTAAAACAATCCAACGTTAAAGGACACGCTGGATGGCCTTGACGGGAGGCTACCATCTGTCTCCCAACAGCTGTTCCAATGGGTCCCCTCCCCCAACCTTCTCTGAGCCTTCGGGATCCATGTGACCTGATCATTTAGCCCATGGTGTGCAAAAAATTACCGCTCAGAGGTAAAACAACCCAACGTTAAAGAACACGCTGGATGGCCTTGACGGGAGGCTACCATTTGTTTCCCAACACCTGTTCCAGTGGGTCCCTTCCCCCAACCTTCTCTGAGACTTCGGGGTCCTTGTGACCTGGCCATTTAGCCCATGGTGTGCCAAAAGTGCCGCTCAGAGGTAAAACAACCCAACCCAACCCAGAAATTTATGCAGTTTAACTACTTTTAAGTACTGCATTATTCATCCCTAATTGTAAGGAAGGAAATTTGCCGAGGGAGCAAAAGGGGAGCAAAACATGAAAAAATGATTCGATCTGAATAATTTAATAATTAATAAGAATTAAAAATTGTATTCTACCGTTTCCTATTTAATGTTTTCTAAACAAAACTGAAAGTCTATCACGAATATTTTAAGATCATTATTCGTTGTTCCGATGTTACATGAATTGAATAAGGGCGAAACAAATTTAACTCATAATATTGTTGTCATATTTATTATTTAGTAACTATGACGACAGTTTAAAGCCATTCAAGATTTTCACTTTTCACGAATTTTTTCTGCGATATTTAAAATTCAGAACCAGCAATAACAGAATTATTTATGCTATTTTTATATGTTTTCATTAGTAAATCACAATACATAATTTTAATTCTTAAAAAAGCATTCTAGAAAATGGAATAAATTAAAGTTTCGATTATTGTTATTATTAATCCGTTGAATAACATTTAAATTGTGATCCCTTCCTTTCCATCCCAATTGGGTTTCAGGTATCTTCAATCTTTATCATAACCCCCCTAATGTAATTCGTTCTTTTGGTTTGCATCTCAGAGGATACCTCAGACATCAACATCAATCTCGATAGTCTTGTCCAATCGATAAAAAAGACACTTCCACCGTGGCTTGTTCTTTGCCCTTCCTGAGATTTTTCCCGTTTTGCAGAATTTGTTGGGTTGCGTTGTTTTACCTCTGAGCGGCACTTTTTTGCACACCATGGGCTAAATGGCCAGGTCACATGGACCCCGAAGGCTCAGAGAAGACTGTGGGAGCGGACCCACTGGAACAGCTGTTGGGAGACAGATGGTAGCCTCCCGTCAAAGTAATCCAGCGTGTTCTTTAACGTGCACAGGGTATGGCTCTCCCGCACACGGGGCCACGGCTTAACGTCCCATCCGACAGACGGTGGCCTTTCCAAGCCCATCGGTGTCCCCTACTGACCGTGGGGAGGGTGGGGAATTTTGCGGAGATAAATCTCAACGCTGACCCAGCTGGGACTCGAACCTGGGAACTACAGATTGCGAGCCTGAGCCACCCCCGCCTGTTGCAGAATGGGGAAGGCCTTTACACCTCACTGTGTGTAATGGCCACTCATTCACAGCCACCGTGCAGAGCACACGGACTTCTTAACTGTCTTCACAGATGTCTCGAAATCGGACACATCCGTAGAATTGGCCATGGTCTGCTGCGATACCAGCACCATTCTCTTCTGTTCAGCGTCTGATCATTTCGCCATGAGGGGCAACGACCGCAACCTTCTCCCGCAACCTTCTCACACCACTCGGGATCCTTGTGACCTGACCATTTACCCCATTTGGTGCCAAAATGTACTGCTCAGACGTGAAAGAACCCAACTCATAACTTGTGCACGTGCAAGAACATGACCTTGACATGCTGCTATCACCTGTCTCCTAACAGCTATTAAGTGGGTCCCTTTTCCGAACTCTCTCTCAGCCCTCGGAGTCCCGTTGCCATGACATTTATCCCGTTCTGTAAATTGTTCGTTACCACTGTTTCTTATATTATTTTATCAGTTTCTACGCGTGCAGAAACCTAACTAGAATGCATTTCATCTTTTTGGGATATTTCTTTGTAATTAAACGGAAATACAAAGATTTGAAATATTTTTTTTTAACTTTATGCAGGTAGCGTTATGAAAAATATGTATTTTAAAAATACCAGAAATAAGAATCATGAAATTTAATTTATTAATTTTCATTTGTTATGGTAATTTGAAAACTGAAGCCTGTTTAAGCTGAAGACAAGTTTAGGCTAATGTTTTTTTGAAACGTAAAGAAAAATACATTTATCCTTACAGCCAAAAAGATGTATATCTTGCAAAGAAAAGGCAGATAGACGACAAATTAAAATCAGTAACTACTTTTTGTAATAAAGGTATTATAAGAAATTGAGATTAAGTATAACATTTTCCCATTTAATAACAATAGTTTATAATAGAACTGGATCAAGGGCAAAAAAGAAAGGTATGGGGTTGGGAGGGAGAAAAGAATCAATCAATCGAGCGGAAAAAAAGGTAAAGGAGGGAAATTGAGAAAGGATAAAATAAAGTTATCAAACTTATTCCTTTTTTATTAGACGCTAAATTTTAATTTCAGTATAACTTCTCCCCTCTTTACTTTTACACGTCTTTAAGGGGCGGGGGTGGCTCAGTCGGTAGCGCGCCAGGCTCGTAATCTGTAGTTCCCAGGTTCGAGTCCCAGCTGGGTCAGCGTTGAGATTTACCTCCGCAAATTCCCCGCCCTGCCCACGGTCAGTAGAAGACACCGATGGGCTTGGAAAGGCCACCGTCCGTCGGATGCGACATTAAGCCGTGGCTCCGTGTGTTGAAGAGCCATACCCTGCGCAAGTTAAAGAACACGCTGGATGGCTTTGACGGAAGGCTACCATCTGTCTCCCAACAGCTGATCCAGTGGGTCCCCTCCCCCAACCTTCTCTAAGAATTCGGGTCCTTGTGGCCTGGCCATTTAGCCCATGGTGTGAAAAAAGTGCCGCTCAGACCCAACCCTATAATACAGGTAGGTAGCGATTAATATTAAATTAATCCACGCCCCCACTTTCTCATGTATTATTATTTCTGCCCCTCCCCTACCCTCTATACATTATTTTACCCTTTCCACCCTGGCTTATTAGGATTACATCCGTTTCCTCCGACCATTAAAACATTCATGAAGGTCGAAACCATTCACATCGGTTTTTCACAACGAAGCAGTTTTTAATTTTTTCACAACGAAGCAGTTTTTAATTTTTTCACAGGCACATAACTTATCAGGTGAAGCAGGTAAAGGTTCGCCTCGGTACTGTGACATGTCATAACGCGATCTGCGAAAGTGAAAAACTTTCGGAAATACGAAAACTTATATATGGAAATACGAAAACTTATAATATTTTTTTTAACTCTGTACAGGTAGCGTTATGAAAAATATGTATTTTAAAAATACCAGTTCATGGCATATCTGCCATAAGCCCATTACAACATGTTCATCTGTCGTAACAATATTTTAAAGTATTTGTGGTAATTAATTTTTTAATATTAATATCAAATATATTTGGTATATAAGAGTTTAATAATAATAAAAGTTAGTATTGAATATATCGCTAATATTTATATATTAATAGAAAACACTTCCCGAAAAGGATTTGAATAAATATATCGTACTTAGAAAAACTTTGGTGAAAAAAGTCAAACTTTTAATTCTATCATCTTGTCGAGTGTAACACACGAATGTGAGTTTATTGTTAATTCTACATTTTATTATTTGATATTTTCACTAGGGATAATTAAGTTCTATTCATTCAGTTCTGCTAACAGAATATTACTTAAATCGGAATTTACCATAACTATAAAGAGTGTTTAGATAAATAATATCTCTAGGTTATATCATTGGGAAGTTAACGTCGAAACACTATAACTTCTACAATAATCATTTTTGTTTTGAAGAATATGACAGATGATAAAGATCTCAATCAAATATATCAATATCTCGATTCTGGAAAATATTCGTTCAGCATTTAATGAGTTATTTGAATGTTGAACGACAGCAATGCCAGTCTTAAGAATCTTATATAAAGCTGAAGAATACTGAAAGAATTCTTTACATAAACTTCTAAAATACACACTTATTTATTAAACCTGTTGATATCATACTTATTACAGAGTTTTAATTAACTTCTGTAGTCAGTTTTGTAACTGACCTAACATTACCTAATTTATACACGACTATACTAAAATATCCGAAAGTCATCATCTGTTGAATAGAGGGTCCTCGTTTCCTTCGAGCCAGACATTGCAGGATATTTACAGAGGGTCTTGTAATTTATTCCATGATTCGACGAATTTTGACCATTTCAATTCTGAATCTAGTACAACTCCCAGAAATTTATGCTGCCGACGGTCAGTAGGGGACACCGACGGGCTTGGAAAGGCCGCCGTCCGTCGGATGGGATGTTAAGCCGTGGCTCAGTGTGTGGGAGAGCCATAACCTGTGCATGTTAAAGAACACACTGTATGGCCTTGACGGGAGGCTACCATCTGTCTCCCAACAGCTGTTCCAGTGGGTCCCCTCCCCGAAGCTTCTCTGAGCCTTCGGGTTCCTTGTGACCTGGCCATTTAGCACATGGTGTGCAAAAAAGTGTCGCTCAGAGGTAAAACAACCCAACCCAACCCAGAAATTTCTGCAATTTAACTACTTTTAAGTACTGCATTATTCATCCTTAATTGTAAGGAAGGAAATCAACCTTCTCTGAGCCTTCGGGGTCCATGTGACCTGGCCATTTAGCACATGGTGTGCAAAAAAGTGCTGCTCAGAGGTAAAACAACCTAACCCAACCCAGAAAATTATGCTATTAACTACTTTTTATTCATTCCTAATTGTCAGGAAGGAAATTTGCCGAGGGAACAAAAGGGGAGCAAAACACGAAAAAATAATTAATAAGAATTAAAAATTGTATTTTACCGTTTCCTATTTAATGTTTTCTAAACAAAACTGAAAGTCTATCACGAATATTTTAAGATCATTTAATCGTTGTTCCGATGTTACATGAATTGAATAAGGGCGAAACAAGTTTAACTCATAATATTGTTGTCATATTTATTATTTAGTAACTATGATGACAGTTTAAAGCCATTCAAGATTTTCACTTTTCACGAATTTTTTCTGCGATATTTATAATTCAGAACCAACAATAACAGAATTATTTATGCTATTTTTATATGTTTTCATTAGGAAATCACAATACATAATTTTAATTCTTAAAAAAGCATTCTAGAAAATGGAATAAATTAAAGTTTCGATTATTGTTATTATTAATCCGTTGAATAACATTTAAATTGTTATCCCTTCCTTTCCATCCCAATTGAGTTTCAGGTATCTTCAATCTTCATCATAATCCCCCTAATGTAATTCGTCCTTTTGGTTTGCATGTCAGGGGATACCTCAGACATCAACATCAATCTCGATAGTCTTGTCCAATCGATAAAAAAAGACACTTCCACCGTGGCTTGTTCTTTGCCCTTCCTGAGATTTTTTCCTTTTTGCAGAATGGGTTGAATTGGGTTGTTTTACCTCTGTCTGTACTTTTTTGCACACCATGGGCTAAATGGCCAGGTCACATGGACCCCGAAGGCTCAGAGAAGATTGGGGGAGGGGGCCCACTGGAACAGCTGTTGGGAGACAGATGGTAGCCTCCCGTCAAGGTAATCCAGCGTGTTCTTTAACGTGCACAGGGTATGGCTCTCCCACACACGGGCCACGGACGGTGGTCTTTCCAAGCCCATCGGTGTCCCCTACTGACCGTGGGAAGGGTGGGGAATTTTGCGGAGATAAATCTCAACGCTGACCCAGCTGGGATCGCTGGTCAGCTGGGTCAGTTGACTCAGCTGACCCAGCTCGTAATCTGTAGTTCCCAGCTGACCCAGCTCGTAATCTGTAGTTCCCAGCTGACCCAGCTGGGAACTACAGATTACGAGCCTGAGCCATCCCCGCCCCTTGCAGAATGGGGAAGGCCTTTACACCTCACTGTGTGTAATGGCCACTCATTCACAGCCACCGTGCAGAGCACACGGACTTCTTATTTGTCATCACAGATGGCTCGAAATCCGACACATCCGTAGAATTGGCCATGGTCTGCTGCGATACCACCACCATTCTCTTCTGTTCAGTGTCTGATCATGTCGTCATGAGGGGCAATGACCGCAACCTTCTCCCGCAACCTTCTCACAGCCCTCGGGATCCTTGTGACTTGGCCATTTACCCCATTTGGTGCCAAAATGTGCTGTTCAGACGTGAAAGAACCCAACTCATAACTTGTGCACGTGCAAGAACATGACCATTGACATGCTGCTATCACCTGTCTCCTAACAGCTATTAAGTGGGTCCCTTTTCCCAACTCTCTCTCTCAGCCCTCGGAGTCCCGTTGCCATGACAGTTATCCCGTTTTGTAAATTGTTCGTTACCACTGTTTCTTATAATTTTTTTTTTCAGTTGCTACCCGCGCGCAGAAACCTAACTTGAATGCATTTCAGTTTAGTTAAATTTTCGGATGTGATTAAACGGAAATACAAAAACTTGTAATATTTTTTTTAACTTTATGTAGGTAGCGTTATGAAAAATATGTGTCTTAAAAATACCAGAAATAAGAATCATGAATTTTACTTTATTAATTTCCATTTGTTATGGTAATTTGAAAACTGAAGCCTGTTTAAGCTGAAGACAAGTTTAGACTAATTTTTTTTGAATCGTAAAGAAAAATTCATTTATCCTTACAGCCAAAAAGATGTATATCTTGAAAAGAAAAGGCAGATAGACGACAAATTAAAATCAGTAACTGCTTTTTGTAATAAAGGTATTATAAAAAAATTGAGATTTAGTATAACATTTTCCCATTTAATAACATTAGTTTATAATAGGATTGGATCAAGGAAAAAAAGAATGATTCTTTCCTCCCTTCCAACCCCATACCTTTCTTTTTTCAATTCAAAGAATCAATTAATCGAGCGGAAAAAAAGGTAAAAGAGGGAGAGTAGGGAAAGGATAAAAAAAAAGTTATCAAAACTTATTTCTTTTTTATTAGACCCTAAATTTTTATTGCAGTGTTGTTTTACCTCTGAGCGGCACTTTTTTGCACACCATGAGCTAAATGGCCAGGTCACATGGACCCCGAAGGCTCAGAGAAGGTTGGGGGAGGGGACCCACTGGAATAGCTGTTGGGAGACAGATGGTAGCCTCCCATCAAGGCCATCCATCATATTCTTTAATGTTGGGTTGTTTTACCTCTAAGCGGCACTTTTTTGCACACCATGGGCTAAATGGCCAGGTCACATGGACCCCGAAGGCTCAGAGAAGGTTGGGAGAGGGGACCCACTGGGAGAGCTGTTGGGAGACAGATGGTAGCCTCCCATCAAGGCCATCCAGCGTGTTCTTTAACGTGCACAGGTGCACACTCTCCCACACACGGGGCCACGGTTTAACGTCCCATCCGACGGACGGTGGCCTTTCCAAGCCCATCGGTGTCCCCTACTGACCGTGGGCAGGGCGGGGAATTTTGCGGAGATAAATCTCAACGTTGACCCAGCTGGGACTCGAACCTGGGAACTACAGATTACGAGCCTGGCGCGCTACCGACTGAGCCACCCCCGCCCCAGTGGAAAAAGGACAGACAGCATTAGTTCAACAGGTTAGAATACTCTCGTACGTTTCTCCTATTCTTCGAATTCCATATATCGGCGAAATTTTTTCCAAAAATAATTTATTGATTTATAGACGTTTAAACGTCTACAGGTAACACCGAGATTATCAAATATTGTTTAAATTATTAATATTTTGTTAGTGCCTGCAAAACAAAAAGAAAAAAATAGTTTCGTTTATTTCTTTAAGAAATATTTTCATTTTCGCACCCCCTTTTGGCTAAGACGTCAAAGCCTTGTTGCCATTGAAAACCTTCTGACCATAACACTCTACTACCAATATTTCAGATTTCCAGTGTAAACAGTTTGTTTGCAATATTTGTTTAAAATTTTAGCATTTTCCGTGTTTTCGCACCGCTAGAGGGTGCTATTAAAGATATTGAAATTTTTCAAAATTTCGAATCAATCGCAGTATTTGTTCCACACCTATCCAACCCAAAAAGAATTTTTCATTTAGCTCTAAAAGCAAAAAAAAATTTATAAAAGTGAACTTTGTCTATAGACAGACAGACAGGTGGAAAGACAGATGGATAGACAACAGAGAGACGGACAGACAGACGAACAAATATTGGCATAGGCAGACGACAAAGTGAAAACATTAGCTCGTTTTTCAAACGAACCTTAAAAGAAATTATTTGTTGGTTTTCAGTTAGCTCATTTCACTTTTGTAGCCGATTGCGGTCTTCTGATGGAGTTTCTCGGAAAAAAATATTCATTAATTTATTTCTTTGAGTGAAATTTTTACACCCAAATGCAGTGCAGTGAGGCATTCATAAAATACGACAGCTTTTATAGACAAAAAAAGTGGTAGAAATATCTAAAACTATAACAACTGAGAAGTTTTAACTTGGTACATACACTAATGCATAGGCTTTCGTCGCACGGTACGATAAAACATAAATAATAAATAAATACCTCCTCAAGCAGCTGCTTGCCACAGAGGACTGACAGGAGCCTGTCAGTTTATATGCCATAGTAGAAGATCTGAGAGGATGGCAGAACCTCAGCAGTAAAACGACACAGATAGCAATGCCTTAACCGGGGCTCGAACCCAGGTCCCTTAGATTAGTAGCCAAGCGCGCTAACCACTCGGCCATGGAACCTGGCGTCCATAAACCACGTGATTCAATCAACCAATGGCAGTGAATCACTTAGATGGCCAGCCTCTAACTATACAGGACCTCTAGTTGTAACACAGTCTCGTTTTCCATGCTTCTAGGTGCATGTCCCGTTTCGGTATATTGAAATTGAAGTCTTGTTCATAATACATATATGCAAAGAAAATTCTTCTGAGCCATGGGTTACAGAGTTTAAACCAGATTACGAAATTTAGTTCACCAAACTCATCTGTCCTGAGCTACATCTGCTGCACCTGATCATTGTAGACCAATTATAACAAGGTCCTGTGCTATATGTTCGCACATCTCATCCTAAGTCTCCCTCCGCTTTCTGAAACCTTTAGGCACATTGTTCATAAACCTATTCGCTAATCTATAATTATCCATATGGGTAACATGGCCAAACCAACGGAGTCTCTCTGCACAATATATTGCTTCAACGAGATTGCCGACTCCTTTGCCGAACCTCATCATTACTTACCAAATCAAACCACCTAATGCCATAAGTGCTAAATCATCAGTATAATCTGAATCATAAATTTTCAGATCTCCGGACCATTTGAGGTCAAAATTTGTACCGTGCAGTGAAATTCGTATAACATAATCAATAACCAAAGTAAAGAGAAAAGGAGTCAAAATACACCCTTCTTGAACATTAGAAGCAATGCTAAACCAACTGCTATAAGCCTTACCAACTCTCACACACGACTCAGTGTTATTATAGAGAACTTTCATTATGTTAACTATCTTAAGAGACTAACTAAAAAATCACAATTAATTGCAGAAAATTAAGATTAATATTCCATATTTTGCTAGTGCATTATTATCTTGTAATTATCAATTTAAAGATTCTGAAAAATGTTGTTTTTAACACATATAAAATCATATTCCGATATTTTACTTCCTATACAATTACTACTTGAATAGAATTCTTAATTTCGAAGTCTTAAAAATGTCCGACAGATGGCAGCATAAACTAATGAAATATTTTCACTTTCGATTATTCATGAAATATCCACATAGCAACAGAATCAACTAATGTGTTCTAATGTGTAATTTCTTTTCCGCTGTTCGAGAGAGCAAGAAATTATTCCTTTAAGCTATAAAGCGATCACCCCAATATTGGAGGTTGCTGGACATTAAATGGAAAATTTTGGAACCGTTATGAAGATGCATCGCGAGCCACCAGTAGAAGCAAAGAGTTAAGAGAGGGATTAATATTACCGGAGAACGCATGGAAGGGAGGGAGGGAGAGCTGCCGCCAAGAGGTACGGGACTCATCGTTCTGTCATTATGAGTAAAGGGAGCAATACTGACAAAATGAAAAACTACATTGAAATAATATTGAAATAAAGAAAAATTGACGAAAGCTTAAAGAAGTGTGGTTTTGTAGATACTTTTAGCTTGTGTTATGTTCAGTGATCAGTGTTGGATGTTTAACTGATAAGAAAGGTTTAGTTTCAAGTAAACTATCAATTTATTTGTATCGCAGAGAAATTCGCTTTGTTTAAAAAAATCTGGCACTTGTGATCGTTTTATATTGATTGATAGCATATTGTTTTTTTGTTTCATTAGCGAAGAAATTGTTTATGATTTAGGAATTTTATTGCCTTAGTTAATATATCACTTCATATATAATTTATTTATATATTTGGAATTCACGTTCGGTTGCAAAATATTCAAAGAGAATTGAAAATCGGTAAAGTACTTTTATTCACATTTTGTGTTTTTGAATACGTGTTATACCAGTTATATATTCTATTACATGGCATGGAAAAATAATTCGGCTAAACTATTCGTGGTGAGACTTCAATATTCGTGTAAAAGCATATGAAGTAAAAAAGGATTAAAATTATGTTCTCCATTACTATTTTGGTGTTATTAACTTTGTTCACTTTTCATAGCTAAATGCAACTACCAGTGTGAGATTTAGAAACAGAAATAAAAGTATTATTATTTTCATTTAATCGACACTTCTGAAGAGAACACCGTCAGACGCTCGAGAATGGTTTCTGCGAAAGCGGAGATTGTAATAAAAATTGCAAAGGCGTGACTGTTCAGTCAAATTATCATTCAATGAAAACTAATCTTCTGATAATCTAGAAAAATGCATTTTTCATTACAAATTTCGACTCTTAGTCAACTGATGCAGTATTCTGGGAAATATATCACAGCATCTGCAATTCCTAATGACGCTATAGAATCTCACGTAACAATAACTATACTACAGAAGCATGAGGGCACTCAATTTCAAGTGAGAACAATAATAATACGCATTAGATATCTCCATGAGGTTAACAATTCTGAAAGCACAAACAAAATAATACTGAAGCTTACTTTTAACGAGCGAATACAATTTCGAGTGACAATAATAATAAGACGTAATGGATATTTCCATGAAGTTGACAATCCTCAAAACAGCCTACATAACTGAAGAATACCGAAAGTGTAGAGATGATGTCATTTCCTGCTTTACTAGTGTATGCGATGTGTGGGGCATGTCATTCACGAATTAGATTAGTGTGTCAAAGAATCAGAACACAGGCTTCACAATTTTTCTGATGGCCATTCTAAATAGCTGGACTCCTTCGCTGATTCGACTTCTTTTGTGTTGCGCGCAGGCGGATCAATGACTACTGGGCAGATTCGCCCAGAAGGAAATCTGCCCACGTGTTTCTCGTCCATTCCGTGGATCTCTCGTTTCGTGCATTGGAACAGCCCAGAATTCGCCGAAACTTCCATTTCTGGGCAGCGAAGCTAGAGCGGTAAGGACGGTAGCTGAGGCGGCTTGGTCGCTTAGGCTTCTTTGGCTTAGGTGTCCCCTTATGATGGGCGGCATGCCGGGAAAGCTCCGGAGATCGCTCCTCTAGGAATCTCTGTTAATCTCGACACCAGCGTTAAGCTCGTCGTGGTGGTGGCCACTGCGGCAGTGGAGGTGGTGCAGACAGTCAGTGTGTTTGGTGAACTCGTAATGAGCGAGGTTCGAGGCGGTGGTGATTCTGTCTGCAGTGGGGAGAATAGTGACTGTACAATTTGGGCCACGGTGACGTAATGAATGCGAGTGTGGACTGTCATTGAAGGGGTGTATTCGGAGTTGGCAGTGTGGCAGTGGCTCTTTTTAAATTAAGTCTTCTGTTACTGCAGACAGGACTCTGGGAGCTGCGCGGACCGGATGGCCTGTGACGTTTTTCTAGGTGGTCCGAGGTTACAAATCCCAGTTGTGCTCTTCTGGCTCCGATTCTGAGGTCGCCCTGGGATAGGGCGTTTGGTCAAAGCTGCCATGATACATCAGGCCTGGACAGCCTTGAGTAAAAGAAGGGAAGAAAGGAAAGATATTAATTATGCATAAAAATTCAAGTGATATAATGTGTTAAAAATTAAAGGCAACACGATCTCTTTTAAAAGCAATTAAAGGAAAATTATTAAATCATAAGAATTTTGAATAAATAATTGAAAATTCATAAAAATTTCATTAGAATAATTGAGAATATTTGAAAATTAGTTACGAGATTTTTAAAAATAAATAACTACTAATACATTTTTTAGAAATTTCGCTATAAGAAAATGTGTTATATTTTTGAAAAGTAGGTCTTCTGCTATTGTTGTGTGCAGGTCTTTTTTTTATCCAGGTGTCCTTGGCGTTCTTCGATTTTAGTACGGTGCACTGGGAGGAGGTGGGTCAGAATGTTTTCCCCTTTGGCTTTTCCTGATAGGCGCGCCTCTGCAGACAGCAAATGCATGTCTGTACATAGTTACAAATGTTGGAGTACATTCTTGGGAAATATTACTTGGATTTAACTCTCTGTTTTGTTTTGTCCCCACCCAGGGGATCTGAACAAGGGTTATCGTGACACAACTCTAAAATTTTTCCGTTTTAGACTGAGCAGTACCACCAGTTGCTCTACGACGTCAGTACCAGGGCTTTGTTGGTCCAAATGAAATAGGCTAATTTTATCCAAATGAAATAGGCTTTCATGTAGAAAGGGTCAGGAGCGTTCGTGGCAAGGCTAGTGTTTTGACCTTTCAAGGCATCTGTAATCCCACGGAGTTCATGGTCCTCCATCTGCATCTCCCTGAGCAGGGTTGAGTCCCCTAATTCGCTGCGAGGATGTGCGTCCTTCTCAAGTGCCTGTATGTTTCGTGACAAGGTATCGGCGGGGATATTGTGTTCCCATGGGGGATACACGACATCGATATCGTAATCCTGAAGTGTGAAGTTCCACTTCGCCAATCTGCTCGAAGACGTCTTTAAGCTCCATTGGCTATAACAAGGGGAAGTGATCAGATACGACTGTGAATCGACGGCCATAGAGATACTCTTTGAAATGGTTGATTGCAAATATTATGACGAGGGATTCCTATTCGGTGGTGAAGCAGTGATGGATGATTCACATTCTTTTGAAGTCACGCTCAAGATTTCCTACTAAAAATTCTTAACAATAATAAAACGTGTCTGTGGAAAAACCGGAAGTGGGGATTCCCATCATAAGTTACGTATTGTTACATGAGATGAAGCTAGAGGGGAAATCGTGGATTCATCCATAACAGAATTGAATAATTTCCATACCAACCCTTACAAAGATTTTGTTCCAAATATTAAAAATAATAAATTTGGTACTTTTATAACTAATTATATATTATTCCAAAATAGGGTCGGATTTAAGGGGTGTGTGTGTGCAAAGGGGCCATTTCTATTTTAAGAATGCAATTAAAAGTAATAGATGCAAAAAAAAATTAATAAATCTTTGTCTATTGGATGCACATTTGAAGAGTAATTTTTAAAGACATGTAAAATTAAAGATGGGAGCAGTTACACGACAATGGGAATTCCATGTTAAATAATAATGGAAATATGATTTGAAAGTTTTAATTTATCTTTTCTTAAACTCCTTGTTTTACTTTTTTTGATTTTTATTTGCGATGCTAAAGAAATTAGCCTAAACAATTCACCACCAGACTTCAATAAAATAAAATCCATGATTTTTATTTCTTTTTTTTATTAATATTACTTTTTCTTTACAATGCCACTTACAGAAAATTTAAATAAATTATTACAAGTATTCTTATTACCGTTTGATCAAGGACTTATTTAGAAAATTCTTACGGAATTGGATTTACGAACTTCTGCATCTAATTGTCCAAAAAATATCCTCATTTCGCGTTTGTGGTTGAGATTCAGGTTCAGTTTCAGATTAAATTATATAGGTTATATTCGCAAGGTTATATTCGCAAGAGTAATGATGTATTAGTTATATTATTCATTAATATATTTGAGCATTGGATTGGATTGTTTTACCTCTGAGCGGCACTTTTTTGCACACCGTGGGCTAAATGGCCAGGTCACATGGACCCCGAAAGCTCAGAGATGGTTGGAGAAGGGACCAACTGGAACAGCTGTTGGGAGACAGATGGTAGTCTCCCATAAAGGCTATCCAGCGTGTTCTTTAACGTGCACAGAGTATGGGCTCTCCCGCACATGGGGCCACGGCTTAACGTCCCATCCGTCGGACGGCAGCCTTTCCAAGCCCATCGGTGTACACTACTGACCGTGGGCAGGGCGGGGAGTTTTGCGGAGAAAAATCTCAACGCTGACCCAGCGGAGATTCGAACCTGGAAACTACAGATCACGATCCTGGCGACTGAGGTCCATATGTTTGAGAAGTGTTCCTTTTAAGTGTCGCCATGCTCTGTTCTGGAAAAACAAAATCGATGGAGGGGAGGAGTGAGAGGGGGGGATTTGCTCAATAGCACAATTAAGCTCAATATTTTGATGGTGAACACGTGTTATTTTCACAGTAGAGATTTGATTTGTTCTTTCACTTGCATAGGGGAAGAAATATTCAGTCTTTTTTTTTGTTTTAAGAGTGAAATGTAGGTTTTGTTTCCCGTCGGATAAGTATTAATTTAATTCACGTGCTCTGATGTGCCATCAGGAGGCCGTGGGTTCGGATGCCACCTGGCTCAAGACAATTTTTCCTCTACACCAAGCGTACATAAACGATTTTATTTGTCTCGTGTGAAAATGAAGAAATATAACATAAACGTTTCAGTCTGGCTGTATTAAAGAGTGTGGTGTTTAAAAGAGACAAAATTTGAATATCATCATTCAACTGTTCTCCGTTTCGGTTAAATAATGGAGAAGCAAAATCTGAAGATCCGAGAAGAGAATCAACCAATGAAAAGACGCCACACCCACGTGAGTTCTAGGCTCGCAGATGTAATACTCCGCTACATGAAATAGTACCACACCTAATGGGAGAATTAAGCCTCTTTTTGATACGTTCATTATTAATATATATATTGTATTGCTTTAAGAGTTTAAAAATACTGTTCTTAATTTCAGAATATAGCAAAAGTAGACAATGAAGCATTTTTTTTTATTTTACTCTGGTATATTAGCGAATGGATGAATTGAGCATTCGTGTTCAGGTTGTTGTTGACATCAGCGCGAGCTCTCATTGCCTGTTGCTTCGTTTCTATGCAAATTATTTCCGTTTAGACAAACTTTGGTCCCGTTCAATCCTGGACGGTCATGAACAAAAGGAGGGAAATTAGTACTAAATAATCACAGGATAAGTCCTGTAGACATGGAACTCATGAAATGATGAGTTGAAAAAACAAATGTTTTTTTTCCAGCTCATCATTTCATGAGTTCAATGTCTACAGGACTTATCCTGTGATTATTTAGTACTGATTTATAGATTTAACGCCCTAAGCGTGAGTGACAAATATTAATTCCATCTCTAATGAGGAAACAGAGTTGTCCACTTCCTGGATAGATGGCGCCACTAGTGCAAAACAAATAAATAAAATCCGGAAGGTTTTTAAGGTCACATAAGCTGAGAAAAGGTTAGCAATTGATGGTGTAGTGGTTAGCATAACAGGCTTGTTTCCTGGAAGGGAAATTGATTATGCATACATATATAATTGATTTGATTGGTTCAAAATTTAAATTTGTGTTGTTTTACCCAGTGGCGGACTGGGTCTTAAAATATATGGTTGTCAGGAGACAAAGGGACCCACCGACAACTATAAGGCTATCATTTTCAACATAGTGTCTAATT